>OX411307.1:12914471-13514471 GCA_948150685.1 Rhaphigaster nebulosa
AGTCACGCCTAGTGGTGGGGTTTGAAACAGAAGCAATCTGTTTATTTGAAACAGTTTCTCTGAGTGTTCCTGATCATTAAGCAGAAACAGCTTCCTCCAACAGCTATGCTACGTCACGCCTAGTGGTGGGGTTTGAAACAGAAGCAATCTGTTTATTTGAAACAGTTTCTCTCAGTGTTCCTGTTCATTAAGCAGAAACAGCTTCCTCCAACATCTATGCTACGTCACGCCTAGTGGTGGGGTTTGAAACAGAAGCAATCTGTTTTATTTGAAACAGTTTCTCTGAGTGTTCCTGATCATTAAGCAGAAACAGCTTCTCCAACAGCTATGCTATGTCACGCCTAGTGTGGGGTTTGAAACAGAAGCAATCTTTTTATTTGAAACAGTTTCTCTCAGTGTTCCTGTTTCATTAAGCAGAAACAGCTTCCTCCAACAGCTATGCTACGTCACGCCTAGTTTTGGGGTTTGAAACAGAAGCAATCTGTTTATTTGAAACAGTTTCTCTCAGTGTTCCTGTTTCATTAAGCAGAAACAGCTTCCTCCAACATCTATGCTACGTCACGCCTAGTGGTGGGGTTTTGAAACAGAAGCAATCTTTTTATTTGAAACAGTTTCTCTCAGTGTTCCGGTTTCATTAAGCAGAAACAGCTTCCTCCAACAGCTATGCTATGTCACGCCTAGTGGTGGGGTTGAAACAGAAGCAATCTGTTTATTTGAAACAGTTTCTCTGAGTGTTCCTGATCATTAAGCAGAAACAGCTTCCTCCAACAGCTATGCTACGTCACGCCTAGTGGTGGGGTTTGAAACAGAAGCAATCTGTTTATTTGAAACAGTTTCTCTGAGTGTTCCTGATCATTAAGCAGAAACAGCTTCCTCCAACAGCTATGCTACGTCACGCCTAGTGGTGGGGTTTGAAACAGAAGCAATCTTTTTATTTGAAACAGTTTCTCTCAGTGTTCCTGTTTCATTAAGCAGAAACAGCTTCCTCCAACAGCTATGCTATGTCACGCCTAGTGGTGGGGTTTGAAACAGAAGCAATCTGTTTATTTGAAACAGTTTCTCTGAGTGTTCCTGATCATTAAGCAGAAACAGCTTCCTCCAACAGCTATGCTACGTCACGCCTAGTGGTGGGGTTTGAAACAGAAGCAATCTGTTTATTTGAAACAGTTTCTCTGAGTGTTCCTGATCATTAAGCAGAAACAGCTTCCTCCAACAGCTATGCTACGTCACGCCTAGTGGTGGGGTTTGAAACAGAAGCAATCTGTTTATTTGAAACAGTTTCTCTGAGTGTTCCTGATCATTAAGCAGAAACAGCTTCCTCCAACAGCTATGCTACGTCACGCCTAGTGGTGGGGTTTGAAACAGAAGCAATCTGTTTATTTGAAACAGTTTCTCTGAGTGTTCCTGATCATTAAGCAGAAACAGCTTCCTCCAACAGCTATGCTACGTCACGCCTAGTGGTGGGGTTTTGAAACAGAAGCAATCTGTTTATTTGAAACAGTTTCTCTGAGTGTTCCTGATCATTAAGCAGAAACAGCTTCCTCCAACAGCTATGCTACGTCACGCCTAGTGGTGGGGTTTGAAACAGAAGCAATCTGTTTATTTGAAACAGTTTCTCTGAGTGTTCCTGATCATTAAGCAGAAACAGCTTCCTCCAACAGCTATGCTACGTCACGCCTAGTGGTGGGGTTTGAAACAGAAGCAATCTGTTTATTTGAAACAGTTTCTCTGAGTGTTCCTGATCATTAAGCAGAAACAGCTTCCTCCAACAGCTATGCTACGTCACGCCTAGTGGTGGGGTTTGAAACAGAAGCAATCTGTTTATTTGAAACAGTTTCTCTGAGTGTTCCTGATCATTAAGCAGAAACAGCTTCCTCCAACAGCTATGCTACGTCACGCCTAGTGGTGGGGTTTGAAACAGAAGCAATCTGTTTATTTGAAACAGTTTCTCTGAGTGTTCCTGATCATTAAGCAGAAACAGCTTCCTCCAACAGCTATGCTACGTCACGCCTAGTGGTGGGGTTTGAAACAGAAGCAATCTGTTTATTTGAAACAGTTTCTCTGAGTGTTCCTGATCATTAAGCAGAAACAGCTTCCTCCAACAGCTATGCTACGTCACGCCTAGTGGTGGGGTTTGAAACAGAAGCAATCTGTTTATTGAAACAGTTTCTCTCAGTGTTCCTGTTTCATTAAGCAGAAACAGCTTCCTCCAACAGCTATGCTACGTCACGCCTAGTTATGGGGTTTGAAACAGAAGCAATCTGTTTATTTGAAACAGTTTCTCTCAGTGTTCCTGTTTCATTAAGCAGAAACAGCTTCCTCCAACATCTATGCTACGTCACGCCTAGTGGTGGGGTTTGAAACAGAAGCAATCTTTTTATTTTAAACAGTTTCTCTCAGTGTTCCGGTTTCATTAAGCAGAAACAGCTTCCTCCAACAGCTATGCTATGTCACGCCTAGTGGTGGGGTTTGAAACAGAAGCAATCTGTTTATTTGAAACAGTTTCTCTGAGTGTTCCTGATCATTAAGCAGAAACAGCTTCCTCCAACAGCTATGCTACGTCACGCCTAGTGGTGGGGTTTGAAACAGAAGCAATCTGTTTATTTGAAACAGTTTCTCTGAGTGTTCCTGATCATTAAGCAGAAACAGCTTCCTCCAACAGCTATGCTACGTCACGCCTAGTGGTGGGGTTTGAAACAGAAGCAATCTGTTTATTTGAAACAGTTTCTCTCAGTGTTCCTGTTTCATTAAGCAGAAACAGCTTCCTCCAACATCTATGCTACGTCACGCCTAGTGGTGGGGTTTGAAACAGAAGCAATCTGTTTATTTGAAACAGTTTCTCTGAGTGTTCCTGATCATTAAGCAGAAACAGCTTCCTCCAACAGCTATGCTATGTCACGCCTAGTGGTGGGGTTTGAAACAGAAGCAATCTTTTTATTTGAAACAGTTTCTCTCAGTGTTCCTGTTTCATTAAGCAGAAACAGCTTCCTCCAACAGCTATGCTATGTCACGCCTAGTGGTGGGGTTTGAAACAGAAGCAATCTGTTTATTTGAAACAGTTTCTCTGAGTGTTCCTGATCATTAAGCAGAAACAGCTTCCTCCAACAGCTATGCTACGTCACGCCTAGTGGTGGGGTTTGAAACAGAAGCAATCTGTTTATTTGAAACAGTTTCTCTGAGTGTTCCTGATCATTAAGCAGAAACAGCTTCCTCCAACAGCTATGCTACGTCACGCCTAGTGGTGGGGTTTGAAACAGAAGCAATCTGTTTATTTGAAACAGTTTCTCTGAGTGTTCCTGATCATTAAGCAGAAACAGCTTCCTCCAACAGCTATGCTACGTCACGCCTAGTGGTGGGGTTTGAAACAGAAGCAATCTGTTTATTTGAAACAGTTTCTCTGAGTGTTCCTGATCATTAAGCAGAAACAGCTTCCTCCAACAGCTATGCTACGTCACGCCTAGTGGTGGGGTTTGAAACAGAAGCAATCTGTTTATTTGAAACAGTTTCTCTGAGTGTTCCTGTTTCATTAAGCAGAATCAGCTTCCTCCAACAGCTATGCTACGTCACGACTAGTGGTGGGGTTTGAAACAGAAGCAATCTGTTTATTTGAAACAGTTTCTCTGAGTGTTCCTGATCATTAAGCAGAAACAGCTTCCTCCAACAGCTATGCTACGTCACGCCTAGTGGTGGGGTTTGAAACAGAAGCAATCTGTTTATTTGAAACAGTTTCTCTGAGTGTTCCTGATCATTAAGCAGAAACAGCTTCCTCCAACAGCTATGCTACGTCACGCCTAGTGGTGGGGTTTGAAACAGAAGCAATCTGTTTATTTGAAACAGTTTCTCTGAGTGTTCCTGATCATTAAGCAGAAACAGCTTCCTCCAACAGCTATGCTACGTCACGCCTAGTGGTGGGGTTTGAAACAGAAGCAATCTGTTTATTTGAAACAGTTTCTCTGAGTGTTCCTGATCATTAAGCAGAAACAGCTTCCTCCAACAGCTATGCTACGTCACGCCTAGTGGTGGGGTTTGAAACAGAAGCAATCTGTTTATTTGAAACAGTTTCTCTGAGTGTTCCTGATCATTAAGCAGAAACAGCTTCCTCCAACAGCTATGCTACGTCACGCCTAGTGGTGGGGTTTGAAACAGAAGCAATCTGTTTATTTGAAACAGTTTCTCTGAGTGTTCCTGATCATTAAGCAGAAACAGCTTCCTCCAACAGCTATGCTATGTCACGCCTAGTGGTGGGGTTTGAAACAGAAGCAATCTTTTTATTTGAAACAGTTTCTCTGAGTGTTCCTGATCATTAAGCAGAAACAGCTTCCTCCAACAGCTATGCTACGTCACGCCTAGTGGTGGGGTTTGAAACAGAAGCAATCTTTTTATTTGAAACAGTTTCTCTGAGTGTTCCTGATCATTAAGCAGAAACAGCTTCCTCCAACAGCTATGCTACGTCACGCCTAGTGGTGGGGTTTGAAACAGAAGCAATCTGTTTATTTGAAACAGTTTCTCTGAGTGTTCCTGATCATTAAGCAGAAACAGCTTCCTCCAACAGCTATGCTACGTCACGCCTAGTGGTGGGGTTTGAAACAGAAGCAATCTGTTTATTTGAAACAGTTTCTCTGAGTGTTCCTGATCATTAAGCAGAAACAGCTTCCTCCAACAGCTATGCTACGTCACGCCTAGTGGTGGGGTTTGAAACAGAAGCAATCTGTTTATTTGAAACAGTTTCTCTGAGTGTTCCTGATCATTAAGCAGAAACAGCTTCCTCCAACAGCTATGCTACGTCACGCCTAGTGGTGGGGTTTGAAACAGAAGCAATCTGTTTATTTGAAACAGTTTCTCTGAGTGTTCCTGATCATTAAGCAGAAACAGCTTCCTCCAACAGCTATGCTATGTCACGCCTAGTGGTGGGGTTTGAAACAGAAGCAATCTGTTTATTTGAAACAGTTTCTCTCAGTGTTCCTGATCATTAAGCAGAAACAGCTTCCTCCAACAGCTATGCTACGTCACGCCTAGTTATGGGGTTTGAAACAGAAGCAATCTGTTTATTTGAAACAGTTTCTCTCAGTGTTCCTGTTTCATTAAGCAGAAACAGCTTCCTCCAACAGCTATGCTACGTCACGCCTAGTGGTGGGGTTTGAAACAGAAGCAATCTGTTTATTTGAAACAGTTTCTCTGAGTGTTCCTGATCATTAAGCAGAAACAGCTTCCTCCAACAGCTATGCTACGTCACGCCTAGTTATGGGGTTTGAAACAGAAGCAATCTGTTTATTTGAAACAGTTTCTCTCAGTGTTCCTGTTTCATTAAGCAGAAACAGCTTCCTCCAACATCTATGCTACGTCACGCCTAGTGGTGGGGTTTGAAACAGAAGCAATCTTTTTATTTGAAACAGTTTCTCTGAGTGTTCCTGATCATTAAGCAGAAACAGCTTCCTCCAACAGCTATGCTACGTCACGCCTAGTGGTGGGGTTTGAAACAGAAGCAATCTGTTTATTTGAAACAGTTTCTCTCAGTGTTCCTGTTTCATTAAGCAGAAACAGCTTCCTCCAACAGCTATGCTACGTCACGCCTAGTTATGGGGTTTGAAACAGAAGCAATCTGTTTATTTGAAACAGTTTCTCTCAGTGTTCCTGTTTCATTAAGCAGAAACAGCTTCCTCCAACATCTATGCTACGTCACGCCTAGTGGTGGGGTTTGAAACAGAAGCAATCTTTTTATTTTAAACAGTTTCTCTCAGTGTTCCGGTTTCATTAAGCAGAAACAGCTTCCTCCAACAGCTATGCTATGTCACGCCTAGTGGTGGGGTTTGAAACAGAAGCAATCTGTTTATTTGAAACAGTTTCTCTGAGTGTTCCTGATCATTAAGCAGAAACAGCTTCCTCCAACAGCTATGCTACGTCACGCCTAGTGGTGGGGTTTGAAACAGAAGCAATCTGTTTATTTGAAACAGTTTCTCTGAGTGTTCCTGATCATTAAGCAGAAACAGCTTCCTCCAACAGCTATGCTACGTCACGCCTAGTGGTGGGGTTTGAAACAGAAGCAATCTGTTTATTTGAAACAGTTTCTCTCAGTGTTCCTGTTTCATTAAGCAGAAACAGCTTCCTCCAACATCTATGCTACGTCACGCCTAGTGGTGGGGTTTGAAACAGAAGCAATCTGTTTATTTGAAACAGTTTCTCTGAGTGTTCCTGATCATTAAGCAGAAACAGCTTCCTCCAACAGCTATGCTATGTCACGCCTAGTGGTGGGGTTTGAAACAGAAGCAATCTTTTTATTTGAAACAGTTTCTCTCAGTGTTCCTGTTTCATTAAGCAGAAACAGCTTCCTCCAACAGCTATGCTATGTCACGCCTAGTGGTGGGGTTTGAAACAGAAGCAATCTGTTTATTTGAAACAGTTTCTCTGAGTGTTCCTGATCATTAAGCAGAAACAGCTTCCTCCAACAGCTATGCTACGTCACGCCTAGTGGTGGGGTTTGAAACAGAAGCAATCTGTTTATTTGAAACAGTTTCTCTGAGTGTTCCTGATCATTAAGCAGAAACAGCTTCCTCCAACAGCTATGCTACGTCACGCCTAGTGGTGGGGTTTGAAACAGAAGCAATCTGTTTATTTGAAACAGTTTCTCTGAGTGTTCCTGATCATTAAGCAGAAACAGCTTCCTCCAACAGCTATGCTACGTCACGCCTAGTGGTGGGGTTTGAAACAGAAGCAATCTGTTTATTTGAAACAGTTTCTCTGAGTGTTCCTGATCATTAAGCAGAAACAGCTTCCTCCAACAGCTATGCTACGTCACGCCTAGTGGTGGGGTTTGAAACAGAAGCAATCTGTTTATTTGAAACAGTTTCTCTGAGTGTTCCTGTTTCATTAAGCAGAATCAGCTTCCTCCAACAGCTATGCTACGTCACGACTAGTGGTGGGGTTTGAAACAGAAGCAATCTGTTTATTTGAAACAGTTTCTCTGAGTGTTCCTGATCATTAAGCAGAAACAGCTTCCTCCAACAGCTATGCTACGTCACGCCTAGTGGTGGGGTTTGAAACAGAAGCAATCTGTTTATTTGAAACAGTTTCTCTGAGTGTTCCTGATCATTAAGCAGAAACAGCTTCCTCCAACAGCTATGCTACGTCACGCCTAGTGGTGGGGTTTGAAACAGAAGCAATCTGTTTATTTGAAACAGTTTCTCTGAGTGTTCCTGATCATTAAGCAGAAACAGCTTCCTCCAACAGCTATGCTACGTCACGCCTAGTGGTGGGGTTTGAAACAGAAGCAATCTGTTTATTTGAAACAGTTTCTCTGAGTGTTCCTGATCATTAAGCAGAAACAGCTTCCTCCAACAGCTATGCTACGTCACGCCTAGTGGTGGGGTTTGAAACAGAAGCAATCTGTTTATTTGAAACAGTTTCTCTGAGTGTTCCTGATCATTAAGCAGAAACAGCTTCCTCCAACAGCTATGCTACGTCACGCCTAGTGGTGGGGTTTGAAACAGAAGCAATCTGTTTATTTGAAACAGTTTCTCTGAGTGTTCCTGATCATTAAGCAGAAACAGCTTCCTCCAACAGCTATGCTATGTCACGCCTAGTGGTGGGGTTTGAAACAGAAGCAATCTTTTTATTTGAAACAGTTTCTCTGAGTGTTCCTGATCATTAAGCAGAAACAGCTTCCTCCAACAGCTATGCTACGTCACGCCTAGTGGTGGGGTTTGAAACAGAAGCAATCTTTTTATTTGAAACAGTTTCTCTGAGTGTTCCTGATCATTAAGCAGAAACAGCTTCCTCCAACAGCTATGCTACGTCACGCCTAGTGGTGGGGTTTGAAACAGAAGCAATCTGTTTATTTGAAACAGTTTCTCTGAGTGTTCCTGATCATTAAGCAGAAACAGCTTCCTCCAACAGCTATGCTACGTCACGCCTAGTGGTGGGGTTTGAAACAGAAGCAATCTGTTTATTTGAAACAGTTTCTCTGAGTGTTCCTGATCATTAAGCAGAAACAGCTTCCTCCAACAGCTATGCTACGTCACGCCTAGTGGTGGGGTTTGAAACAGAAGCAATCTGTTTATTTGAAACAGTTTCTCTGAGTGTTCCTGATCATTAAGCAGAAACAGCTTCCTCCAACAGCTATGCTACGTCACGCCTAGTGGTGGGGTTTGAAACAGAAGCAATCTGTTTATTTGAAACAGTTTCTCTGAGTGTTCCTGATCATTAAGCAGAAACAGCTTCCTCCAACAGCTATGCTATGTCACGCCTAGTGGTGGGGTTTGAAACAGAAGCAATCTGTTTATTTGAAACAGTTTCTCTCAGTGTTCCTGATCATTAAGCAGAAACAGCTTCCTCCAACAGCTATGCTACGTCACGCCTAGTTATGGGGTTTGAAACAGAAGCAATCTGTTTATTTGAAACAGTTTCTCTCAGTGTTCCTGTTTCATTAAGCAGAAACAGCTTCCTCCAACAGCTATGCTACGTCACGCCTAGTGGTGGGGTTTGAAACAGAAGCAATCTGTTTATTTGAAACAGTTTCTCTGAGTGTTCCTGATCATTAAGCAGAAACAGCTTCCTCCAACAGCTATGCTACGTCACGCCTAGTTATGGGGTTTGAAACAGAAGCAATCTGTTTATTTGAAACAGTTTCTCTCAGTGTTCCTGTTTCATTAAGCAGAAACAGCTTCCTCCAACATCTATGCTACGTCACGCCTAGTGGTGGGGTTTGAAACAGAAGCAATCTTTTTATTTGAAACAGTTTCTCTCAGTGTTCCGGTTTCATTAAGCAGAAACAGCTTCCTCCAACAGCTATGCTACGTCACGCCTAGTGGTGGTGTTTGAAACAGAAGCAATCTGTTTATTTGAAACAGTTTCTCTCAGTGTTCCTGTTTCATTAAGCAGAAACAGCTTCCTCCAGCAGCTATGCTACGTCACGCCTAGTGGTGGGGTTTGAAACAGAAGCAATCTGTTTATTTGAAACAGTTTCTCTCAGTGTTCCTGTTTCATTAAGCAGAAACAGCTTCCTCCAACAGCTATGCTACGTCACGCCTAGTGGTGGGGTTTGAAACAGAAGCAATCTGTTTATTTGAAACAGTTTCTCTCAGTGTTCCTTTTTCATTAAGCAGAAACAGCTTCCTCCAACAGCTATGCTACGCCACGCCTAGTGGTGGGGTTTGAAACAGAAGCAATCTGTTTATTTGAAACAGTTTCTCTCAGTGTTCCTGTTTCATTAAGCAGAAACAGCTTCCTCCAACAGCTATGCTACGTCACGCCTAGTGGTGGGGTTTGAAACAGAAGCAATCTGTTTATTTGAAACAGTTTCTCTCAGTGTTCCTGTTTCATTAAGCAGAAACAGCTTCCTCCAACAGCTATGCTACGTCACGCCTAGTGGTGGGGTTTGAAACAGAAGCAATCTGTTTATTTGAAACAGTTTCTCTCAGTGTTCCTGTTTCATTAAGCAGAAACAGCTTCCTCCAGCAGCTATGCTACGTCACGCCTAGTGGTGGGGTTTGAAACAGAAGCAATCTGTTTATTTGAAACAGTTTCTCTCAGTGTTCCTGTTTCATTAAGCAGAAACAGCTTCCTCCAACAGCTATGCTACGTCACGCCTAGTGGTGGGTTTTGAAACAGAAGCAATCTGTTTATTTGAAACAGTTTCTCTCAGTGTTCCTGTTTCATTAAGCAGAAACAGATTCCTCCAACAGCTATGCTACGTCACGCCTAGTGGTGGGGTTTGAAACAGAATCAATCTTTTTATTTGAAACAGTTTCTCTCAGTGTTCCGGTTTCATTAAGCAGAAACAGCTTCCTCCAACAGCTATGCTACGTCACGCCTAGTGGTGGGGTTTGAAACAGAAGCAATCTGTTTATTTGAAACAGTTTCTCTCAGTGTTCCTGTTTCATAAAGCAGAAACAGCTTACTCCAGCAGCTATGCTATGTCACGCTTAGTGGTGGGGTTTGAAACAGAAGCAATCTGTTTATTTGAAACAGTTTCTCTCAGTGTTCCTGTTTCATTAAGCAGAATCAGCTTCCTCCAACAGCTATGCTACGTCACGACTAGTGGTGGGGTTTGAAACAGAAGCAATCTGTTTATTTGAAACAGTTTCTCTCAGTGTTCCTGTTTCATTAAGCAGAAACAGATTCCTCCAACAGCTATGCTACGTCACGCCTAGTGCTGGGGTTTGAAACAGAATCAATCTTTTTATTTGAAACAGTTTCTCTCAGTGTTCCGGTTTCATTAAGCAGAAACAGCTTCCTCCAACAGCTATGCTACGTCACGCCTAGTGGTGGGGTTTGAAACAGAAGCAATCTGTTTATTTGAAACAGTTTCTCTCAGTGTTCCTGATCATTAAGCAGAAACAGCTTCCTCCAACAGCTATGCTACGTCACGCCTAGTGGTGGGGTTTGAAACAGAAGCAATCTGTTTATTTGAAACAGTTTCTCTGAGTGTTCCTGATCATTAAGCAGAAACAGCTTCCTCCAACAGCTATGCTACGTCACGCCTAGTGGTGGGGTTTGAAACAGAAGCAATCTGTTTATTTGAAACAGTTTCTCTGAGTGTTCCTGATCATTAAGCAGAAACAGCTTCCTCCAACAGCTATGCTACGTCACGCCTAGTGGTGGGGTTTGAAACAGAAGCAATCTGTTTATTTGAAACAGTTTCTCTGAGTGTTCCTGATCATTAAGCAGAAACAGCTTCCTCCAACAGCTATGCTACGTCACGCCTAGTGGTGGGGTTTGAAACAGAAGCAATCTGTTTATTTGAAACAGTTTCTCTGAGTGTTCCTGATCATTAAGCAGAAACAGCTTCCTCCAACAGCTATGCTACGTCACGCCTAGTGGTGGGGTTTGAAACAGAAGCAATCTGTTTATTTGAAACAGTTTCTCTGAGTGTTCCTGATCATTAAGCAGAAACAGCTTCCTCCAACAGCTATGCTACGTCACGCCTAGTGGTGGGGTTTGAAACAGAAGCAATCTGTTTATTTGAAACAGTTTCTCTCAGTGTTCCTGTTTCATTAAGCAGAATCAGCTTCCTCCAACAGCTATGCTACGTCACGACTAGTGGTGGGGTTTGAAACAGAAGCAATCTGTTTATTTGAAACAGTTTCTCTCAGTGTTCCTGTTTCATTAAGCAGAAACAGATTCCTCCAACAGCTATGCTACGTCACGCCTAGTGGTGGGGTTTGAAACAGAATCAATCTTTTTATTTGAAACAGTTTCTCTCAGTGTTCCGGTTTCATTAAGCAGAAACAGCTTCCTCCAACAGCTATGCTACGTCACGCCTAGTGGTGGGGTTTGAAACAGAAGCAATCTTTTTATTTGAAACAGTTTCTCTCAGTGTTCCTGTTTCATAAAGCAGAAACAGCTTACTCCAGCAGCTATGCTATGTCACGCTAAGTGGTGGGGTTTGAAACAGAAGCAATCTGTTTATTTGAAACAGTTTCTCTGAGTGTTCCTGATCATTAAGCAGAAACAGCTTCCTCCAACAGCTATGCTACGTCACGCCTAGTGGTGGGGTTTGAAACAGAAGCAATCTTTTTATTTGAAACAGTTTCTCTCAGTGTTCCTGTTTCATAAAGCAGAAACAGCTTACTCCAGCAGCTATGCTATGTCACGCTAAGTGGTGGGGTTTGAAACAGAAGCAATCTGTTTATTTGAAACAGTTTCTCTGAGTGTTCCTGATCATTAAGCAGAAACAGCTTCCTCCAACAGCTATGCTACGTCACGCCTAGTGGTGGGGTTTGAAACAGAAGCAATCTGTTTATTTGAAACAGTTTCTCTGAGTGTTCCGGTTTCATTAAGCAGAAACAGCTTCCTCCAACAGCTATGCTACGTCACGCCTAGTGGTGGGGTTTGAAACAGAAGCAATCTGTTTATTTGAAACAGTTTCTCTGAGTGTTCCTGATCATTAAGCAGAAACAGCTTCCTCCAACAGCTATGCTACGTCACGCCTAGTGGTGGGGTTTGAAACAGAAGCAATCTGTTTATTTGAAACAGTTTCTCTGAGTGTTCCTGATCATTAAGCAGAAACAGCTTCCTCCAACAGCTATGCTACGTCACGCCTAGTGGTGGGGTTTGAAACAGAAGCAATCTGTTTATTTGAAACAGTTTCTCTGAGTGTTCCTGATCATTAAGCAGAAACAGCTTCCTCCAACAGCTATGCTACGTCACGCCTAGTGGTGGGGTTTGAAACAGAAGCAATCTGTTTATTTGAAACAGTTTCTCTGAGTGTTCCTGATCATTAAGCAGAAACAGCTTCCTCCAACAGCTATGCTACGTCACGCCTAGTGGTGGGGTTTGAAACAGAAGCAATCTGTTTATTTGAAACAGTTTCTCTCAGTGTTCCTGTTTCATTAAGCAGAAACAGCTTCCTCCAACATCTATGCTACGTCACGCCTAGTGGTGGGGTTTGAAACAGAAGCAATCTGTTTATTTGAAACAGTTTCTCTGAGTGTTCCTGATCATTAAGCAGAAACAGCTTCCTCCAACAGCTATGCTATGTCACGCCTAGTGGTGGGGTTTGAAACAGAAGCAATCTTTTTATTTGAAACAGTTTCTCTCAGTGTTCCTGTTTCATTAAGCAGAAACAGCTTCCTCCAACAGCTATGCTACGTCACGCCTAGTTATGGGGTTTGAAACAGAAGCAATCTGTTTATTTGAAACAGTTTCTCTCAGTGTTCCTGTTTCATTAAGCAGAAACAGCTTCCTCCAACATCTATGCTACGTCACGCCTAGTGGTGGGGTTTGAAACAGAAGCAATCTTTTTATTTGAAACAGTTTCTCTCAGTGTTCCGGTTTCATTAAGCAGAAACAGCTTCCTCCAACAGCTATGCTATGTCACGCCTAGTGGTGGGGTTTGAAACAGAAGCAATCTGTTTATTTGAAACAGTTTCTCTGAGTGTTCCTGATCATTAAGCAGAAACAGCTTCCTCCAACAGCTATGCTACGTCACGCCTAGTGGTGGGGTTTGAAACAGAAGCAATCTGTTTATTTGAAACAGTTTCTCTGAGTGTTCCTGATCATTAAGCAGAAACAGCTTCCTCCAACAGCTATGCTACGTCACGCCTAGTGGTGGGGTTTGAAACAGAAGCAATCTTTTTATTTGAAACAGTTTCTCTCAGTGTTCCGGTTTCATTAAGCAGAAACAGCTTCCTCCAACAGCTATGCTATGTCACGCCTAGTGGTGGGGTTTGAAACAGAAGCAATCTGTTTATTTGAAACAGTTTCTCTCAGTGTTCCTGATCATTAAGCAGAAACAGCTTCCTCCAACAGCTATGCTATGTCACGCCTAGTGGTGGGGTTTGAAACAGAAGCAATCTGTTTATTTGAAACAGTTTCTCTGAGTGTTCCTGATCATTAAGCAGAAACAGCTTCCTCCAACAGCTATGCTACGTCACGCCTAGTGGTGGGGTTTGAAACAGAAGCAATCTGTTTATTTGAAACAGTTTCTCTGAGTGTTCCTGATCATTAAGCAGAAACAGCTTCCTCCAACAGCTATGCTACGTCACGCCTAGTGGTGGGGTTTGAAACAGAAGCAATCTGTTTATTTGAAACAGTTTCTCTGAGTGTTCCTGATCATTAAGCAGAAACAGCTTCCTCCAACAGCTATGCTACGTCACGCCTAGTGGTGGGGTTTGAAACAGAAGCAATCTGTTTATTTGAAACAGTTTCTCTGAGTGTTCCTGATCATTAAGCAGAAACAGCTTCCTCCAACAGCTATGCTACGTCACGCCTAGTGGTGGGGTTTGAAACAGAAGCAATCTGTTTATTTGAAACAGTTTCTCTGAGTGTTCCTGATCATTAAGCAGAAACAGCTTCCTCCAACAGCTATGCTACGTCACGCCTAGTGGTGGGGTTTGAAACAGAAGCAATCTGTTTATTTGAAACAGTTTCTCTGAGTGTTCCTGATCATTAAGCAGAAACAGCTTCCTCCAACAGCTATGCTACGTCACGCCTAGTGGTGGGGTTTGAAACAGAAGCAATCTGTTTATTTGAAACAGTTTCTCTGAGTGTTCCTTATCATTAAGCAGAAACAGCTTCCTCCAACAGCTATGCTACGTCACGCCTAGTGGTGGGGTTTGAAACAGAAGCAATCTGTTTATTTGAAACAGTTTCTCTGAGTGTTCCTGATCATTAAGCAGAAACAGCTTCCTCCATCAGCTATGCTACGTCACGCCTAGTGGTGGGGTTTGAAACAGAAGCAATCTGTTTATTTGAAACAGTTTCTCTGAGTGTTCCTGATCATTAAGCAGAAACAGCTTCCTCCAACAGCTATGCTACGTCACGCCTAGTGGTGGGGTTTGAAACAGAAGCAATCTGTTTATTTGAAACAGTTTCTCTCAGTGTTCCTGTTTCATTAAGCAGAAACAGCTTCCTCCAACAGCTATGCTACGTCACGCCTAGTTATGGGGTTTGAAACAGAAGCAATCTGTTTATTTGAAACAGTTTCTCTCAGTGTTCCTGTTTCATTAAGCAGAAACAGCTTCCTCCAACATCTATGCTACGTCACGCCTAGTGGTGGGGTTTGAAACAGAAGCAATCTTTTTATTTGAAACAGTTTCTCTCAGTGTTCCGGTTTCATTAAGCAGAAACAGCTTCCTCCAACAGCTATGCTATGTCACGCCTAGTGGTGGGGTTTGAAACAGAAGCAATCTGTTTATTTGAAACAGTTTCTCTGAGTGTTCCTGATCATTAAGCAGAAACAGCTTCCTCCAACAGCTATGCTACGTCACGCCTAGTGGTGGGGTTTGAAACAGAAGCAATCTGTTTATTTGAAACAGTTTCTCTGAGTGTTCCTGATCATTAAGCAGAAACAGCTTCCTCCAACAGCTATGCTACGTCACGCCTAGTGGTGGGGTTTGAAACAGAAGCAATCTGTTTATTTGAAACAGTTTCTCTCAGTGTTCCTGTTTCATTAAGCAGAAACAGCTTCCTCCAACATCTATGCTACGTCACGCCTAGTGGTGGGGTTTGAAACAGAAGCAATCTGTTTATTTGAAACAGTTTCTCTGAGTGTTCCTGATCATTAAGCAGAAACAGCTTCCTCCAACAGCTATGCTATGTCACGCCTAGTGGTGGGGTTTGAAACAGAAGCAATCTTTTTATTTGAAACAGTTTCTCTCAGTGTTCCTGTTTCATTAAGCAGAAACAGCTTCCTCCAACAGCTATGCTATGTCACGCCTAGTGGTGGGGTTTGAAACAGAAGCAATCTGTTTATTTGAAACAGTTTCTCTGAGTGTTCCTGATCATTAAGCAGAAACAGCTTCCTCCAACAGCTATGCTACGTCACGCCTAGTGGTGGGGTTTGAAACAGAAGCAATCTGTTTATTTGAAACAGTTTCTCTGAGTGTTCCTGATCATTAAGCAGAAACAGCTTCCTCCAACAGCTATGCTACGTCACGCCTAGTGGTGGGGTTTGAAACAGAAGCAATCTGTTTATTTGAAACAGTTTCTCTGAGTGTTCCTGATCATTAAGCAGAAACAGCTTCCTCCAACAGCTATGCTACGTCACGCCTAGTGGTGGGGTTTGAAACAGAAGCAATCTGTTTATTTGAAACAGTTTCTCTGAGTGTTCCTGATCATTAAGCAGAAACAGCTTCCTCCAACAGCTATGCTACGTCACGCCTAGTGGTGGGGTTTGAAACAGAAGCAATCTGTTTATTTGAAACAGTTTCTCTGAGTGTTCCTGATCATTAAGCAGAAACAGCTTCCTCCAACAGCTATGCTACGTCACGCCTAGTGGTGGGGTTTGAAACAGAAGCAATCTGTTTATTTGAAACAGTTTCTCTGAGTGTTCCTGATCATTAAGCAGAAACAGCTACCTCCAACAGCTATGCTACGTCACGCCTAGTGGTGGGGTTTGAAACAGAAGCAATCTGTTTATTTGAAACAGTTTCTCTGAGTGTTCCTGATCATTAAGCAGAAACAGCTTCCTCCAACAGCTATGCTACGTCACGCCTAGTGGTGGGGTTTGAAACAGAAGCAATCTGTTTATTTGAAACAGTTTCTCTCAGTGTTCCTGATCATTAAGCAGAAACAGCTTCCTCCAACAGCTATGCTACGTCACGCCTAGTGGTGGGGTTTGAAACAGAAGCAATCTGTTTATTTGAAACAGTTTCTCTGAGTGTTCCTGATCATTAAGCAGAAACAGCTTCCTCCAAGAGCTATGCTACGTCACGCCTAGTGGTGGGGTTTGAAACAGAAGCAATCTGTTTATTTGAAACAGTTTCTCTGAGTGTTCCTGATCATTAAGCAGAAACAGCTTCCTCCAACAGCTATGCTACGTCACGCCTAGTGGTGGGGTTTGAAACAGAAGCAATCTGTTTATTTGAAACAGTTTCTCTGAGTGTTCCTGATCATTAAGCAGAAACAGCTTCCTCCAACAGCTATGCTATGTCACGCCTAGTGGTGGAGTTTGAAACAGAAGCAATCTTTTTATTTGAAACAGTTTCTCTGAGTGTTCCTGATCATTAAGCAGAAACAGCTTCCTCCAACAGCTATGCTATGTCACGCCTAGTGGTGGGGTTTGAAACAGAAGCAATCTTTTTATTTGAAACAGTTTCTCTGAGTGTTCCTGATCATTAAGCAGAAACAGCTTCCTCCAACAGCTATGCTACGTCACGCCTAGTGGTGGGGTTTGAAACAGAAGCAATCTGTTTATTTGAAACAGTTTCTCTGAGTGTTCCTGATCATTAAGCAGAAACAGCTTCCTCCAACAGCTATGCTACGTCACGCCTAGTGGTGGGGTTTGAAACAGAAGCAATCTGTTTATTTGAAACAGTTTCTCTGAGTGTTCCTGATCATTAAGCAGAAACAGCTTCCTCCAACAGCTATGCTACGTCACGCCTAGTGGTGGGGTTTGAAACAGAAGCAATCTGTTTATTTGAAACAGTTTCTCTGAGTGTTCCTGATCATTAAGCAGAAACAGCTTCCTCCAACAGCTATGCTACGTCACGCCTAGTGGTGGGGTTTGAAACAGAAGCAATCTGTTTATTTGAAACAGTTTCTCTGAGTGTTCCTGATCATTAAGCAGAAACAGCTTCCTCCAACAGCTATGCTATGTCACGCCTAGTGGTGGGGTTTGAAACAGAAGCAATCTGTTTATTTGAAACAGTTTCTCTGAGTGTTCCTGATCATTAAGCAGAAACAGCTTCCTCCAACAGCTATGCTACGTCACGCCTAGTTATGGGGTTTGAAACAGAAGCAATCTGTTTATTTGAAACAGTTTCTCTCAGTGTTCCTGTTTCATTAAGCAGAAACAGCTTCCTCCAACAGCTATGCTACGTCACGCCTAGTGGTGGGGTTTGAAACAGAAGCAATCTGTTTATTTGAAACAGTTTCTCTGAGTGTTCCTGATCATTAAGCAGAAACAGCTTCCTCCAACAGCTATGCTACGTCACGCCTAGTTATGGGGTTTGAAACAGAAGCAATCTGTTTATTTGAAACAGTTTCTCTCAGTGTTCCTGTTTCATTAAGCAGAAACAGCTTCCTCCAACATCTATGCTACGTCACGCCTAGTGGTGGGGTTTGAAACAGAAGCAATCTTTTTATTTGAAACAGTTTCTCTCAGTGTTCCGGTTTCATTAAGCAGAAACAGCTTCCTCCAAGAGCTATGCTACGTCACGCCTAGTGGTGGGGTTTGAAACAGAAGCAATCTGTTTATTTGAAACAGTTTCTCTGAGTGTTCCTGATCATTAAGCAGAAACAGCTTCCTCCAACAGCTATGCTACGTCACGCCTAGTGGTGGGGTTTGAAACAGAAGCAATCTGTTTATTTGAAACAGTTTCTCTGAGTGTTCCTGATCATTAAGCAGAAACAGCTTCCTCCAACAGCTATGCTATGTCACGCCTAGTGGTGGAGTTTGAAACAGAAGCAATCTTTTTATTTGAAACAGTTTCTCTGAGTGTTCCTGATCATTAAGCAGAAACAGCTTCCTCCAACAGCTATGCTATGTCACGCCTAGTGGTGGGGTTTGAAACAGAAGCAATCTTTTTATTTGAAACAGTTTCTCTGAGTGTTCCTGATCATTAAGCAGAAACAGCTTCCTCCAACAGCTATGCTACGTCACGCCTAGTGGTGGGGTTTGAAACAGAAGCAATCTGTTTATTTGAAACAGTTTCTCTGAGTGTTCCTGATCATTAAGCAGAAACAGCTTCCTCCAACAGCTATGCTACGTCACGCCTAGTGGTGGGGTTTGAAACAGAAGCAATCTGTTTATTTGAAACAGTTTCTCTGAGTGTTCCTGATCATTAAGCAGAAACAGCTTCCTCCAACAGCTATGCTACGTCACGCCTAGTGGTGGGGTTTGAAACAGAAGCAATCTGTTTATTTGAAACAGTTTCTCTGAGTGTTCCTGATCATTAAGCAGAAACAGCTTCCTCCAACAGCTATGCTACGTCACGCCTAGTGGTGGGGTTTGAAACAGAAGCAATCTGTTTATTTGAAACAGTTTCTCTGAGTGTTCCTGATCATTAAGCAGAAACAGCTTCCTCCAACAGCTATGCTATGTCACGCCTAGTGGTGGGGTTTGAAACAGAAGCAATCTGTTTATTTGAAACAGTTTCTCTGAGTGTTCCTGATCATTAAGCAGAAACAGCTTCCTCCAACAGCTATGCTACGTCACGCCTAGTTATGGGGTTTGAAACAGAAGCAATCTGTTTATTTGAAACAGTTTCTCTCAGTGTTCCTGTTTCATTAAGCAGAAACAGCTTCCTCCAACAGCTATGCTACGTCACGCCTAGTGGTGGGGTTTGAAACAGAAGCAATCTGTTTATTTGAAACAGTTTCTCTGAGTGTTCCTGATCATTAAGCAGAAACAGCTTCCTCCAACAGCTATGCTACGTCACGCCTAGTTATGGGGTTTGAAACAGAAGCAATCTGTTTATTTGAAACAGTTTCTCTCAGTGTTCCTGTTTCATTAAGCAGAAACAGCTTCCTCCAACATCTATGCTACGTCACGCCTAGTGGTGGGGTTTGAAACAGAAGCAATCTTTTTATTTGAAACAGTTTCTCTCAGTGTTCCGGTTTCATTAAGCAGAAACAGCTTCCTCCAACAGCTATGCTACGTCACGCCTAGTGGTGGTGTTTGAAACAGAAGCAATCTGTTTATTTGAAACAGTTTCTCTCAGTGTTCCTGTTTCATTAAGCAGAAACAGCTTCCTCCAGCAGCTATGCTACGTCACGCCTAGTGGTGGGGTTTGAAACAGAAGCAATCTGTTTATTTGAAACAGTTTCTCTCAGTGTTCCTGTTTCATTAAGCAGAAACAGCTTCCTCCAACAGCTATGCTACGTCACGCCTAGTGGTGGGGTTTGAAACAGAAGCAATCTGTTTATTTGAAACAGTTTCTCTCAGTGTTCCTGTTTCATTAAGCAGAAACAGCTTCCTCCAACAGCTATGCTACGTCACGCCTAGTGGTGGGGTTTGAAACAGAAGCAATCTGTTTATTTGAAACAGTTTCTCTCAGTGTTCCTGTTTCATTAAGCAGAAACAGCTTCCTCCAACAGCTATGCTACGTCACGCCTAGTGGTGGGGTTTGAAACAGAAGCAATCTGTTTATTTGAAACAGTTTCTCTCAGTGTTCCTGTTTCATTAAGCAGAAACAGCTTCCTCCAACAGCTATGCTACGTCACGCCTAGTGGTGGGGTTTGAAACAGAAGCAATCTGTTTATTTGAAACAGTTTCTCTCAGTGTTCCTGTTTCATTAAGCAGAAACAGCTTCCTCCAGCAGCTATGCTACGTCACGCCTAGTGGTGGGGTTTGAAACAGAAGCAATCTGTTTATTTGAAACAGTTTCTCTCAGCGTTCCTGTTTCATTAAGCAGAAACAGCTTCCTCCAACAGCTATGCTACGTCACGCCTAGTGTTGGGTTTTGAAACAGAAGCAATCTGTTTATTTGAAACAGTTTCTCTCAGTGTTCCTGTTTCATTAAGCAGAAACAGATTCCTCCAACAGCTATGCTACGTCACGCCTAGTGGTGGGGTTTGAAACAGAATCAATCTTTTTATTTGAAACAGTTTCTCTCAGTGTTCCGGTTTCATTAAGCAGAAACAGCTTCCTCCAACAGCTATGCTACGTCACGCCTAGTGGTGGGGTTTGAAACAGAAGCAATCTGTTTATTTGAAACAGTTTCTCTCAGTGTTCCTGTTTCATAAAGCAGAAACAGCTTACTCCAGCAGCTATGCTATGTCACGCTTAGTGGTGGGGTTTGAAACAGAAGCAATCTGTTTATTTGAAACAGTTTCTCTCAGTGTTCCTGTTTCATTAAGCAGAATCAGCTTCCTCCAACAGCTATGCTACGTCACGACTAGTGGTGGGGTTTGAAACAGAAGCAATCTGTTTATTTGAAACAGTTTCTCTCAGTGTTCCTGTTTCATTAAGCAGAAACAGATTCCTCCAACAGCTATGCTACGTCACGCCTAGTGCTGGGGTTTGAAACAGAATCAATCTTTTTATTTGAAACAGTTTCTCTCAGTGTTCCGGTTTCATTAAGCAGAAACAGCTTCCTCCAACAGCTATGCTACGTCACGCCTAGTGGTGGGGTTTGAAACAGAAGCAATCTGTTTATTTGAAACAGTATCTCTCAGTGTTCCTGTTTAATTAAGCAGAAACAGCTTCCTCCAACAGCTATGCTACGTCACGCCTAGTGGTGGGGTTTGAAACAGAAGCAATCTTTTTATTTGAAACAGTTTCTCTCAGTGTTCTGGTTTCATTAAGCAGAAACAGCTTCCTCCAACAGCTATGCTACGTCACGCCTAGTGGTGGGGTTTGAAACAGAAGCAATGTGTTTATTTGAAACAGTTTCTCTCAGTGTTCCTGTTTCATTAAGCAGAAACAGCTTCCTCCAACAGCTATGCTACGTCACGCCTAGTGGTGGGGTTTGAAACAGAAGCAATCTGTTTATTTGAAACAGTTTCTCTCAGTGTTCCTGTTTCATTAAGCAGAAACAGATTCCTCCAACAGCTATGCTACGTCACGCCTAGTGGTGGGGTTTGAAACAGAATCAATCTTTTTATTTGAAACAGTTTCTCTCAGTGTTCCGGTTTCATTAAGCAGAAACAGCTTCCTCCAACAGCTATGCTACGTCACGCCTAGTGGTGGGGTTTGAAACAGAAGCAATCTGTTTATTTGAAACAGTTTCTCTCAGTGTTCCTGTTTCATAAAGCAGAAACAGCTTACTCCAGCAGCTATGCTATGTCACGCTTAGTGGTGGGGTTTGAAACAGAAGCAATCTGTTTATTTGAAACAGTTTCTCTCAGTGTTCCTGTTTCATTAAGCAGAATCAGCTTCCTCCAACAGCTATGCTACGTCACGACTAGTGGTGGGGTTTGAAACAGAAGCAATCTGTTTATTTGAAACAGTTTCTCTCAGTGTTCCTGTTTCATTAAGCAGAAACAGATTCCTCCAACAGCTATGCTACGTCACGCCTAGTGGTGGGGTTTGAAACAGAATCAATCTTTTTATTTGAAACAGTTTCTCTCAGTGTTCCGGTTTCATTAAGCAGAAACAGCTTCCTCCAACAGCTATGCTACGTCACGCCTAGTGGTGGGGTTTGAAACAGAAGCAATCTGTTTATTTGAAACAGTTTCTCTCAGTGTTCCTGTTTCATTAAGCAGAAACAGCTTCCTCCAGCAGCTATGCTACGTCACGCCTAGTGGTGGGGTTTGAAACAGAAGCAATCTGTTTATTTGAAACAGTTTCTCTCAGTGTTCCTGTTTCATTAAGCAGAAACAGCTTCCTCCAACAGCTATGCTACGTCACGCCTAGTGTTGGGTTTTGAAACAGAAGCAATCTGTTTATTTGAAACAGTTTCTCTCAGTGTTCCTGTTTCATTAAGCAGAAACAGATTCCTCCAACAGCTATGCTACGTCACGCCTAGTGGTGGGGTTTGAAACAGAATCAATCTTTTTATTTGAAACAGTTTCTCTCAGTGTTCCGGTTTCATTAAGCAGAAACAGCTTCCTCCAACAGCTATGCTACGTCACGCCTAGTGGTGGGGTTTGAAACAGAAGCAATCTGTTTATTTGAAACAGTTTCTCTCAGTGTTCCTGTTTCATAAAGCAGAAACAGCTTACTCCAGCAGCTATGCTATGTCACGCTTAGTGGTGGGGTTTGAAACAGAAGCAATCTGTTTATTTGAAACAGTTTCTCTCAGTGTTCCTGTTTCATTAAGCAGAATCAGCTTCCTCCAACAGCTATGCTACGTCACGACTAGTGGTGGG
The DNA here is from genome assembly GCA_948150685.1 of Rhaphigaster nebulosa. NCBI lineage: Eukaryota > Metazoa > Arthropoda > Insecta > Hemiptera > Pentatomidae > Rhaphigaster > Rhaphigaster nebulosa. The sequence continues at coordinate 12,936,663 of OX411307.1, forward strand.
GTTTGAAACAGAAGCAATCTGTTTATTTGAAACAGTTTCTCTCAGTGTTCCTGTTTCATTAAGCAGAAACAGATTCCTCCAACAGCTATGCTACGTCACGCCTAGTGCTGGGGTTTGAAACAGAATCAATCTTTTTATTTGAAACAGTTTCTCTCAGTGTTCCGGTTTCATTAAGCAGAAACAGCTTCCTCCAACAGCTATGCTACGTCACGCCTAGTGGTGGGGTTTGAAACAGAAGCAATCTGTTTATTTGAAACAGTATCTCTCAGTGTTCCTGTTTAATTAAGCAGAAACAGCTTCCTCCAACAGCTATGCTACGTCACGCCTAGTGGTGGGGTTTGAAACAGAAGCAATCTTTTTATTTGAAACAGTTTCTCTCAGTGTTCTGGTTTCATTAAGCAGAAACAGCTTCCTCCAACAGCTATGCTACGTCACGCCTAGTGGTGGGGTTTGAAACAGAAGCAATGTGTTTATTTGAAACAGTTTCTCTCAGTGTTCCTGTTTCATTAAGCAGAAACAGCTTCCTCCAACAGCTATGCTACGTCACGCCTAGTGGTGGGGTTTGAAACAGAAGCAATCTGTTTATTTGAAACAGTTTCTCTCAGTGTTCCTGTTTCATTAAGCAGAAACAGATTCCTCCAACAGCTATGCTACGTCACGCCTAGTGGTGGGGTTTGAAACAGAATCAATCTTTTTATTTGAAACAGTTTCTCTCAGTGTTCCGGTTTCATTAAGCAGAAACAGCTTCCTCCAACAGCTATGCTACGTCACGCCTAGTGGTGGGGTTTCAAACAGAAGCAATCTGTTTATTTGAAACAGTTTCTCTCAGTGTTCCTGTTTCATAAAGCAGAAACAGCTTACTCCAGCAGCTATGCTATGTCACGCTTAGTGGTGGGGTTTGAAACAGAAGCAATCTGTTTATTTGAAACAGTTTCTCTCAGTGTTCCTGTTTCATTAAGCAGAATCAGCTTCCTCCAACAGCTATGCTACGTCACGACTAGTGGTGGGGTTTGAAACAGAAGCAATCTGTTTATTTGAAACAGTTTCTCTCAGTGTTCCTGTTTCATTAAGCAGAAACAGATTCCTCCAACAGCTATGCTACGTCACGCCTAGTGGTGGGGTTTGAAACAGAATCAATCTTTTTATTTGAAACAGTTTCTCTCAGTGTTCCGGTTTCATTAAGCAGAAACAGCTTCCTCCAACAGCTATGCTACGTCACGCCTAGTGGTGGGGTTTGAAACAGAAGCAATCTTTTTATTTGAAACAGTTTCTCTCAGTGTTCCTGTTTCATAAAGCAGAAACAGCTTACTCCAGCAGCTATGCTATGTCACGCTAAGTGGTGGGGTTTGAAACAGAAGCAATCTGTTTATTTGAAACAGTTTCTCTGAGTGTTCCTGATCATTAAGCAGAAACAGCTTCCTCCAACAGCTATGCTACGTCACGCCTAGTGGTGGGGTTTGAAACAGAAGCAATCTTTTTATTTGAAACAGTTTCTCTCAGTGTTCCTGTTTCATAAAGCAGAAACAGCTTACTCCAGCAGCTATGCTATGTCACGCTAAGTGGTGGGGTTTGAAACAGAAGCAATCTGTTTATTTGAAACAGTTTCTCTGAGTGTTCCTGATCATTAAGCAGAAACAGCTTCCTCCAACAGCTATGCTACGTCACGCCTAGTGGTGGGGTTTGAAACAGAAGCAATCTTTTTATTTGAAACAGTTTCTCTCAGTGTTCCTGTTTCATAAAGCAGAAACAGTTTACTCCAGCAGCTATGCTATGTCACGCTAAGTGGTGGGGTTTGAAACAGAAGCAATCTGTTTATTTGAAACAGTTTCTCTGAGTGTTCCTGATCATTAAGCAGAAACAGCTTCCTCCAACAGCTATGCTACGTCACGCCTAGTGGTGGGGTTTGAAACAGAAGCAATCTGTTTATTTGAAACAGTTTCTCTCAGTGTTCCTGTTTCATTAAGCAGAAACAGCTTCCTCCAACAGCTATGCTACGTCACGCCTAGTTATGGGGTTTGAAACAGAAGCAATCTGTTTATTTGAAACAGTTTCTCTCAGTGTTCCTGTTTCATTAAGCAGAAACAGCTTCCTCCAACATCTATGCTACGTCACGCCTAGTGGTGGGGTTTGAAACAGAAGCAATCTTTTTATTTGAAACAGTTTCTCTCAGTGTTCCGGTTTCATTAAGCAGAAACAGCTTCCTCCAACAGCTATGCTATGTCACGCTAAGTGGTGGGGTTTGAAACAGAAGCAATCTGTTTATTTGAAACAGTTTCTCTGAGTGTTCCTGATCATTAAGCAGAAACAGCTTCCTCCAACAGCTATGCTACGTCACGCCTAGTGGTGGGGTTTGAAACAGAAGCAATCTTTTTATTTGAAACAGTTTCTCTCAGTGTTCCGGTTTCATTAAGCAGAAACAGCTTCCTCCAACAGCTATGCTATGTCACGCTAAGTGGTGGGGTTTGAAACAGAAGCAATCTGTTTATTTGAAACAGTTTCTCTGAGTGTTCCTGATCATTAAGCAGAAACAGCTTCCTCCAACAGCTATGCTACGTCACGCCTAGTGGTGGGGTTTGAAACAGAAGCAATCTTTTTATTTGAAACAGTTTCTCTCAGTGTTCCTGATCATTAAGCAGAAACAGCTTCCTCCAACAGCTATGCTATGTCACGCTAAGTGGTGGGGTTTGAAACAGAAGCAATCTGTTTATTTGAAACAGTTTCTCTGAGTGTTCCTGATCATTAAGCAGAAACAGCTTCCTCCAACAGCTATGCTACGTCACGCCTAGTGGTGGGGTTTGAAACAGAAGCAATCTTTTTATTTGAAACAGTTTCTCTCAGTGTTCCTGATCATTAAGCAGAAACAGCTTCCTCCAACAGCTATGCTATGTCACGCTAAGTGGTGGGGTTTGAAACAGAAGCAATCTGTTTATTTGAAACAGTTTCTCTGAGTGTTCCTGATCATTAAGCAGAAACAGCTTCCTCCAACAGCTATGCTACGTCACGCCTAGTGGTGGGGTTTGAAACAGAAGCAATCTTTTTATTTGAAACAGTTTCTCTCAGTGTTCCTGATCATTAAGCAGAAACAGCTTCCTCCAACAGCTATGCTACGTCACGCCTAGTGGTGGGGTTTGAAACAGAAGCAATCTGTTTATTTGAAACAGTTTCTCTGAGTGTTCCTGATCATTAAGCAGAAACAGCTTCCTCCAACAGCTATGCTACGTCACGCCTAGTGGTGGGGTTTGAAACAGAAGCAATCTTTTTATTTGAAACAGTTTCTCTCAGTGTTCCTGATCATTAAGCAGAAACAGCTTCCTCCAACAGCTATGCTACGTCACGCCTAGTGGTGGGGTTTGAAACAGAAGCAATCTGTTTATTTGAAACAGTTTCTCTCAGTGTTCCTGTTTCATTAAGCAGAAACAGCTTCCTCCAACAGCTATGCTACGTCACGCCTAGTTATGGGGTTTGAAACAGAAGCAATCTGTTTATTTGAAACAGTTTCTCTCAGTGTTCCTGTTTCATTAAGCAGAAACAGCTTCCTCCAACATCTATGCTACGTCACGCCTAGTGGTGGGGTTTGAAACAGAAGCAATCTTTTTATTTGAAACAGTTTCTCTCAGTGTTCCGGTTTCATTAAGCAGAAACAGCTTCCTCCAACAGCTATGCTATGTCACGCTAAGTGGTGGGGTTTGAAACAGAAGCAATCTGTTTATTTGAAACAGTTTCTCTGAGTGTTCCTGATCATTAAGCAGAAACAGCTTCCTCCAACAGCTATGCTACGTCACGCCTAGTGGTGGGGTTTGAAACAGAAGCAATCTTTTTATTTGAAACAGTTTCTCTCAGTGTTCCGGTTTCATTAAGCAGAAACAGCTTCCTCCAACAGCTATGCTATGTCACGCTAAGTGGTGGGGTTTGAAACAGAAGCAATCTGTTTATTTGAAACAGTTTCTCTGAGTGTTCCTGATCATTAAGCAGAAACAGCTTCCTCCAACAGCTATGCTACGTCACGCCTAGTGGTGGGGTTTGAAACAGAAGCAATCTTTTTATTTGAAACAGTTTCTCTCAGTGTTCCTGATCATTAAGCAGAAACAGCTTCCTCCAACAGCTATGCTATGTCACGCTAAGTGGTGGGGTTTGAAACAGAAGCAATCTGTTTATTTGAAACAGTTTCTCTGAGTGTTCCTGATCATTAAGCAGAAACAGCTTCCTCCAACAGCTATGCTACGTCACGCCTAGTGGTGGGGTTTGAAACAGAAGCAATCTTTTTATTTGAAACAGTTTCTCTCAGTGTTCCTGATCATTAAGCAGAAACAGCTTCCTCCAACAGCTATGCTATGTCACGCTAAGTGGTGGGGTTTGAAACAGAAGCAATCTGTTTATTTGAAACAGTTTCTCTGAGTGTTCCTGATCATTAAGCAGAAACAGCTTCCTCCAACAGCTATGCTACGTCACGCCTAGTGGTGGGGTTTGAAACAGAAGCAATCTTTTTATTTGAAACAGTTTCTCTCAGTGTTCCTGATCATTAAGCAGAAACAGCTTCCTCCAACAGCTATGCTACGTCACGCCTAGTGGTGGGGTTTGAAACAGAAGCAATCTGTTTATTTGAAACAGTTTCTCTGAGTGTTCCTGATCATTAAGCAGAAACAGCTTCCTCCAACAGCTATGCTACGTCACGCCTAGTGGTGGGGTTTGAAACAGAAGCAATCTTTTTATTTGAAACAGTTTCTCTCAGTGTTCCTGATCATTAAGCAGAAACAGCTTCCTCCAACAGCTATGCTATGTCACGCTAAGTGGTGGGGTTTGAAACAGAAGCAATCTGTTTATTTGAAACAGTTTCTCTGAGTGTTCCTGATCATTAAGCAGAAACAGCTTCCTCCAACAGCTATGCTACGTCACGCCTAGTGGTGGGGTTTGAAACAGAAGCAATCTTTTTATTTGAAACAGTTTCTCTCAGTGTTCCTGATCATTAAGCAGAAACAGCTTCCTCCAACAGCTATGCTATGTCACGCTAAGTGGTGGGGTTTGAAACAGAAGCAATCTGTTTATTTGAAACAGTTTCTCTCAGTGTTCCTGATCATTAAGCAGAAACAGCTTCCTCCAACAGCTATGCTATGTCACGCTAAGTGGTGGGGTTTGAAACAGAAGCAATCTGTTTATTTGAAACAGTTTCTCTGAGTGTTCCTGATCATTAAGCAGAAACAGCTTCCTCCAACAGCTATGCTATGTCACGCTAAGTGGTGGGGTTTGAAACAGAAGCAATCTGTTTATTTGAAACAGTTTCTCTCAGTGTTCCGGTTTCATTAAGCAGAAACAGCTTCCTCCAACAGCTATGCTATGTCACGCTAAGTGGTGGGGTTTGAAACAGAAGCAATCTGTTTATTTGAAACAGTTTCTCTGAGTGTTCCTGATCATTAAGCAGAAACAGCTTCCTCCAACAGCTATGCTATGTCACGCCTAGTGGTGGGGTTTGAAACAGAAGCAATCTTTTTATTTGAAACAGTTTCTCTCAGTGTTCCTGATCATTAAGCAGAAACAGCTTCCTCCAACAGCTATGCTATGTCACGCTAAGTGGTGGGGTTTGAAACAGAAGCAATCTGTTTATTTGAAACAGTTTCTCTGAGTGTTCCTGATCATTAAGCAGAAACAGCTTCCTCCAACAGCTATGCTATGTCACGCCTAGTGGTGGGGTTTGAAACAGAAGCAATCTTTTTATTTGAAACAGTTTCTCTCAGTGTTCCTGATCATTAAGCAGAAACAGCTTCCTCCAACAGCTATGCTATGTCACGCTAAGTGGTGGGGTTTGAAACAGAAGCAATCTGTTTATTTGAAACAGTTTCTCTGAGTGTTCCTGATCATTAAGCAGAAACAGCTTACTCCAGCAGCTATGCTATGTCACGCTAAGTGGTGGGGTTTGAAACAGAAGCAATCTGTTTATTTGAAACAGTTTCTCTGAGTGTTCCTGATCATTAAGCAGAAACAGCTTCCTCCAACAGCTATGCTACGTCACGCCTAGTGGTGGGGTTTGAAACAGAAGCAATCTTTTTATTTGAAACAGTTTCTCTCAGTGTTCCGGTTTCATTAAGCAGAAACAGCTTCCTCCAACAGCTATGCTATGTCACGCTAAGTGGTGGGGTTTGAAACAGAAGCAATCTGTTTATTTGAAACAGTTTCTCTGAGTGTTCCTGATCATTAAGCAGAAACAGCTTCCTCCAGCAGCTATGCTACGTCACGCCTAGTGGTGGGGTTTGAAACAGAAGCAATCTTTTTATTTGAAACAGTTTCTCTCAGTGTTCCGGTTTCATTAAGCAGAAACAGCTTCCTCCAACAGCTATGCTATGTCACGCTAAGTGGTGGGGTTTGAAACAGAAGCAATCTGTTTATTTGAAACAGTTTCTCTGAGTGTTCCTGATCATTAAGCAGAAACAGCTTCCTCCAGCAGCTATGCTACGTCACGCCTAGTGGTGGGGTTTGAAACAGAAGCAATCTTTTTATTTGAAACAGTTTCTCTCAGTGTTCCGGTTTCATTAAGCAGAAACAGCTTCCTCCAACAGCTATGCTATGTCACGCTAAGTGGTGGGGTTTGAAACAGAAGCAATCTGTTTATTTGAAACAGTTTCTCTGAGTGTTCCTGATCATTAAGCAGAAACAGCTTCCTCCAGCAGCTATGCTACGTCACGCCTAGTGGTGGGGTTTGAAACAGAAGCAATCTTTTTATTTGAAACAGTTTCTCTCAGTGTTCCGGTTTCATTAAGCAGAAACAGCTTCCTCCAACAGCTATGCTATGTCACGCTAAGTGGTGGGGTTTGAAACAGAAGCAATCTGTTTATTTGAAACAGTTTCTCTGAGTGTTCCTGATCATTAAGCAGAAACAGCTTCCTCCAACAGCTATGCTACGTCACGCCTAGTGGTGGGGTTTGAAACAGAAGCAATCTTTTTATTTGAAACAGTTTCTCTCAGTGTTCCGGTTTCATTAAGCAGAAACAGCTTCCTCCAACAGCTATGCTATGTCACGCTAAGTGGTGGGGTTTGAAACAGAAGCAATCTGTTTATTTGAAACAGTTTCTCTGAGTGTTCCTGATCATTAAGCAGAAACAGCTTCCTCCAACAGCTATGCTATGTCACGCTAAGTGGTGGGGTTTGAAACAGAAGCAATCTGTTTATTTGAAACAGTTTCTCTCAGTGTTCCGGTTTCATTAAGCAGAAACAGCTTCCTCCAACAGCTATGCTATGTCACGCTAAGTGGTGGGGTTTGAAACAGAAGCAATCTGTTTATTTGAAACAGTTTCTCTGAGTGTTCCTGATCATTAAGCAGAAACAGCTTCCTCCAACAGCTATGCTATGTCACGCTAAGTGGTGGGGTTTGAAACAGAAGCAATCTGTTTATTTGAAACAGTTTCTCTGAGTATTCCTGATCATTAAGCAGAAACAGCTTCCTCCAACAGCTATGCTACGTCACGCCTAGTGGTGGGGTTTGAAACAGAAGCAATCTTTTTATTTGAAACAGTTTCTCTCAGTGTTCCTGTTTCATAAAGCAGAAACAGCTTACTCCAGCAGCTATGCTATGTCACGCTAAGTGGTGGGGTTTGAAACAGAAGCAATCTGTTTATTTGAAACAGTTTCTCTCAGTGTTCCTGTTTCATTAAGCAGAAACAGCTTCCTCCAGCAGCTATGCTACGTCACGCCTAGTGGTGGGGTTTGAAACAGAAGCAATCTGTTTATTTGAAACAGTTTCTCTCAGTGTTCCTGTTTCATTAAGCAGAAACAGCTTCCTCCAACAGCTATGCTACGTCACGCCTAGTTATGGGGTTTGAAACAGAAGCAATCTGTTTATTTGAAACAGTTTCTCTCAGTGTTCCTGTTTCATTAAGCAGAAACAGCTTCCTCCAACAGCTATGCTACGTCACGCCTAGTTATGGGGTTTGAAACAGAAGCAATCTGTTTATTTGAAACAGTTTCTCTCAGTGTTCCTGTTTCATTAAGCAGAAACAGCTTCCTCCAACATCTATGCTACGTCACGCCTAGTGGTGGGGTTTGAAACAGAAGCAATCTTTTTATTTGAAACAGTTTCTCTCAGTGTTCCGGTTTCATTAAGCAGAAACAGCTTCCTCCAACAGCTATGCTACGTCACGCCTAGTTATGGGGTTTGAAACAGAAGCAATCTGTTTATTTGAAACAGTTTCTCTCAGTGTTCCTGTTTCATTAAGCAGAAACAGCTTCCTCCAACATCTATGCTACGTCACGCCTAGTGGTGGGGTTTGAAACAGAAGCAATCTGTTTATTTGAAACAGTTTCTCTCAGTGTTCCGGTTTCATTAAGCAGAAACAGCTTCCTCCAACAGCTATGCTATGTCACGCTAAGTGGTGGGGTTTGAAACAGAAGCAATCTTTTTATTTGAAACAGTTTCTCTCAGTGTTCCTGTTTCATTAAGCAGAAACAGCTTCCTCCAACAGCTATGCTACGTCACGCCTAGTGGTGGGGTTTGAAACAGAAGCAATCTGTTTATTTGAAACAGTTTCTCTGAGTGTTCCTGATCATTAAGCAGAAACAGCTTCCTCCAACAGCTATGCTACGTCACGACTAGTGGTGGGGTTTGAAACAGAAGCAATCTGTTTATTTGAAACAGTTTCTCTGAGTGTTCCTGATCATTAAGCAGAAACAGCTTCCTCCAACAGCTATGCTACGTCACGCCTAGTGGTGGGGTTTGAAACAGAAGCAATCTTTTTATTTGAAACAGTTTCTCTCAGTGTTCCTGTTTCATAAAGCAGAAACAGCTTACTCCAGCAGCTATGCTATGTCACGCTAAGTGGTGGGGTTTGAAACAGAAGCAATCTGTTTATTTGAAACAGTTTCTCTGAGTGTTCCTGATCATTAAGCAGAAACAGCTTCCTCCAACAGCTATGCTACGTCACGCCTAGTGGTGGGGTTTGAAACAGAAGCAATCTGTTTATTTGAAACAGTTTCTCTCAGTGTTCCTGTTTCATTAAGCAGAAACAGCTTCCTCCAACAGCTATGCTACGTCACGCCTAGTTATGGGGTTTGAAACAGAAGCAATCTGTTTATTTGAAACAGTTTCTCTCAGTGTTCCTGTTTCATTAAGCAGAAACAGCTTCCTCCAACATCTATGCTACGTCACGCCTAGTGGTGGGGTTTGAAACAGAAGCAATCTTTTTATTTGAAACAGTTTCTCTCAGTGTTCCGGTTTCATTAAGCAGAAACAGCTTCCTCCAACAGCTATGCTACGTCACGCCTAGTGGTGGTGTTTGAAACAGAAGCAATCTGTTTATTTGAAACAGTTTCTCTCAGTGTTCCTGTTTCATTAAGCAGAAACAGCTTCCTCCAGCAGCTATGCTACGTCACGCCTAGTGGTGGGGTTTGAAACAGAAGCAATCTGTTTATTTGAAACAGTTTCTCTCAGTGTTCCTGTTTCATTAAGCAGAAACAGCTTCCTCCAACAGCTATGCTACGTCACGCCTAGTGGTGGGGTTTGAAACAGAAGCAATCTGTTTATTTGAAACAGTTTCTCTCAGTGTTCCTGTTTCATTAAGCAGAAACAGCTTCCTCCAACAGCTATGCTACGTCACGCCTAGTGGTGGGGTTTGAAACAGAAGCAATCTGTTTATTTGAAACAGTTTCTCTCAGTGTTCCTGTTTCATTAAGCAGAAACAGCTTCCTCCAACAGCTATGCTACGTCACGCCTAGTGGTGGGGTTTGAAACAGAAGCAATCTGTTTATTTGAAACAGTTTCTCTCAGTGTTCCTGTTTCATTAAGCAGAAACAGCATCCTCCAACAGCTATGCTACGTCACGCCTAGTGGTGGGGTTTGAAACAGAAGCAATCTGTTTATTTGAAACAGTTTCTCTCAGTGTTCCTGTTTCATTAAGCAGAAACAGCTTCCTCCAGCAGCTATGCTACGTCACGCCTAGTGGTGGGGTTTGAAACAGAAGCAATCTGTTTATTTGAAACAGTTTCTCTCAGTGTTCCTGTTTCATTAAGCAGAAACAGCTTCCTCCAACAGCTATGCTACGTCACGCCTAGTGGTGGGGTTTGAAACAGAAGCAATCTGTTTATTTGAAACAGTTTCTCTCAGTGTTCCTGTTTCATTAAGCAGAAACAGATTCCTCCAACAGCTATGCTACGTCACGCCTAGTGGTGGGGTTTAAAACAGAATCAATCTTTTTATTTGAAACAGTTTCTCTCAGTGTTCCGGTTTCATTAAGCAGAAACAGCTTCCTCCAACAGCTATGCTACGTCACGCCTAGTGGTGGGGTTTGAAACAGAAGCAATCTGTTTATTTGAAACAGTTTCTCTCAGTGTTCCTGTTTCATAAAGCAGAAACAGCTTACTCCAGCAGCTATGCTATGTCACGCTTAGTGGTGGGGTTTGAAACAGAAGCAATCTGTTTATTTGAAACAGTTTCTCTCAGTGTTCCTGTTTCATTAAGCAGAATCAGCTTCCTCCAACAGCTATGCTACGTCACGACTAGTGGTGGGGTTTGAAACAGAAGCAATCTGTTTATTTGAAACAGTTTCTCTCAGTGTTCCTGTTTCATTTAGCAGAAACAGATTCCTCCAACAGCTATGCTACGTCACGCCTAGTGGTGGGGTTTGAAACAGAATCAATCTTTTTATTTGAAACAGTTTCTCTCAGTGTTCCTGTTTCATTAAGCAGAAACAGCTTCCTCCAACAGCTATGCTACGTCACGCCTAGTGGTGGGGTTTGAAACAGAAGCAATCTGTTTATTTGAAACAGTTTCTCTCAGTGTTCCTGTTTCATTAAGCAGAAACAGCTTCCTCCAGCAGCTATGCTACGTCACGCCTAGTGGTGGGGTTTGAAACAGAAGCAATCTGTTTATTTGAAACAGTTTCTCTCAGTGTTCCTGTTTCATTAAGCAGAAACAGCTTCCTCCAACAGCTATGCTACGTCACGCCTAGTGGTGGGGTTTGAAACAGAAGCAATCTGTTTATTTGAAACAGTTTCTCTCAGTGTTCCTGTTTCATTAAGCAGAAACAGATTCCTCCAACAGCTATGCTACGTCACGCCTAGTGGTGGGGTTTGAAACAGAATCAATCTTTTTATTTGAAACAGTTTCTCTCAGTGTTCCGGTTTCATTAAGCAGAAACAGCTTCCTCCAACAGCTATGCTACGTCACGCCTAGTGGTGGGGTTTGAAACAGAAGCAATCTGTTTATTTGAAACAGTTTCTCTCAGTGTTCCTGTTTCATAAAGCAGAAACAGCTTACTCCAGCAGCTATGCTATGTCACGCTTAGTGGTGGGGTTTGAAACAGAAGCAATCTTTTTATTTGAAACAGTTTCTCTCAGTGTTCCGGTTTCATTAAGCAGAAACAGCTTCCTCCAACAGCTATGCTACGTCACGCCTAGTGGTGGTGTTTGAAACAGAAGCAATCTGTTTATTTGAAACAGTTTCTCTCAGTGTTCCTGTTTCATTAAGCAGAAACAGCTTCCTCCAGCAGCTATGCTACGTCACGCCTAGTGGTGGGGTTTGAAACAGAAGCAATCTGTTTATTTGAAACAGTTTCTCTCAGTGTTCCTGTTTCATTAAGCAGAAACAGCTTCCTCCAACAGCTATGCTACGTCACGCCTAGTGGTGGGGTTTGAAACAGAAGCAATCTGTTTATTTGAAACAGTTTCTCTCAGTGTTCCTGTTTCATTAAGCAGAAACAGCTTCCTCCAACAGCTATGCTACGTCACGCCTAGTGGTGGGGTTTGAAACAGAAGCAATCTGTTTATTTGAAACAGTTTCTCTCAGTGTTCCTGTTTCATTAAGCAGAAACAGCTTCCTCCAACAGCTATGCTACGTCACGCCTAGTGGTGGGGTTTGAAACAGAAGCAATCTGTTTATTTGAAACAGTTTCTCTCAGTGTTCCTGTTTCATTAAGCAGAAACAGCATCCTCCAACAGCTATGCTACGTCACGCCTAGTGGTGGGGTTTGAAACAGAAGCAATCTGTTTATTTGAAACAGTTTCTCTCAGTGTTCCTGTTTCATTAAGCAGAAACAGCTTCCTCCAGCAGCTATGCTACGTCACGCCTAGTGGTGGGGTTTGAAACAGAAGCAATCTGTTTATTTGAAACAGTTTCTCTCAGTGTTCCTGTTTCATTAAGCAGAAACAGCTTCCTCCAACAGCTATGCTACGTCACGCCTAGTGGTGGGGTTTGAAACAGAAGCAATCTGTTTATTTGAAACAGTTTCTCTCAGTGTTCCTGTTTCATTAAGCAGAAACAGATTCCTCCAACAGCTATGCTACGTCACGCCTAGTGGTGGGGTTTAAAACAGAATCAATCTTTTTATTTGAAACAGTTTCTCTCAGTGTTCCGGTTTCATTAAGCAGAAACAGCTTCCTCCAACAGCTATGCTACGTCACGCCTAGTGGTGGGGTTTGAAACAGAAGCAATCTGTTTATTTGAAACAGTTTCTCTCAGTGTTCCTGTTTCATAAAGCAGAAACAGCTTACTCCAGCAGCTATGCTATGTCACGCTTAGTGGTGGGGTTTGAAACAGAAGCAATCTGTTTATTTGAAACAGTTTCTCTCAGTGTTCCTGTTTCATTAAGCAGAATCAGCTTCCTCCAACAGCTATGCTACGTCACGACTAGTGGTGGGGTTTGAAACAGAAGCAATCTGTTTATTTGAAACAGTTTCTCTCAGTGTTCCTGTTTCATTTAGCAGAAACAGATTCCTCCAACAGCTATGCTACGTCACGCCTAGTGGTGGGGTTTGAAACAGAATCAATCTTTTTATTTGAAACAGTTTCTCTCAGTGTTCCGGTTTCATTAAGCAGAAACAGCTTCCTCCAACAGCTATGCTACGTCACGCCTAGTGGTGGGGTTTGAAACAGAAGCAATCTGTTTATTTGAAACAGTTTCTCTCAGTGTTCCTGTTTAATTAAGCAGAAACAGCTTCCTCCAACAGCTATGCTACGTCACGCCTAGTGGTGGGGTTTGAAACAGAAGCAATCTGTTTATTTGAAACAGTTTCTCTCAGTGTTCCTGTTTCATTAAGCAGAAACAGCTTCCTCCAACAGCTATGCTACGTCACGCCTAGTGGTGGGGTTTGAAACAGAAGCAATCTGTTTATTTGAAACAGTTTCTCTCAGTGTTCCTGTTTCATTAAGCAGAAACAGCTTCCTCCAGCAGCTATGCTACGTCACGCCTAGTGGTGGGGTTTGAAACAGAAGCAATCTGTTTATTTGAAACAGTTTCTCTCAGTGTTCCTGTTTCATTAAGCAGAAACAGCTTCCTCCAACAGCTATGCTACGTCACGCCTAGTGGTGGGGTTTGAAACAGAAGCAATCTGTTTATTTGAAACAGTTTCTCTCAGTGTTCCTGTTTCATTAAGCAGAAACAGATTCCTCCAACAGCTATGCTACGTCACGCCTAGTGGTGGGGTTTGAAACAGAATCAATCTTTTTATTTGAAACAGTTTCTCTCAGTGTTCCGGTTTCATTAAGCAGAAACAGCTTCCTCCAACAGCTATGCTACGTCACGCCTAGTGGTGGGGTTTGAAACAGAAGCAATCTGTTTATTTGAAACAGTTTCTCTCAGTGTTCCTGTTTCATAAAGCAGAAACAGCTTACTCCAGCAGCTATGCTATGTCACGCTTAGTGGTGGGGTTTGAAACAGAAGCAATCTGTTTATTTGAAACAGTTTCTCTCAGTGTTCCTGTTTCATTAAGCAGAATCAGCTTCCTCCAACAGCTATGCTACGTCACGACTAGTGGTGGGGTTTGAAACAGAAGCAATCTGTTTATTTGAAACAGTTTCTCTCAGTGTTCCTGTTTCATTAAGCAGAAACAGATTCCTCCAACAGCTATGCTACGTCACGCCTAGTGGTGGGGTTTGAAACAGAATCAATCTTTTTATTTGAAACAGTTTCTCTCAGTGTTCCGGTTTCATTAAGCAGAAACAGCTTCCTCCAACAGCTATGCTACGTCACGCCTAGTGGTGGGGTTTGAAACAGAAGCAATCTGTTTATTTGAAACAGTTTCTCTCAGTGTTCCTGTTTAATTAAGCAGAAACAGCTTCCTCCAACAGCTATGCTACGTCACGCCTAGTGGTGGGGTTTGAAACAGAAGCAATCTTTTTATTTGAAACAGTTTCTCTCAGTGTTCTGGTTTCATTAAGCAGAAACAGCTTCCTCCAACAGCTATGCTACGTCACGCCTAGTGGTGGGGTTTGAAACAGAAGCAATCTGTTTATTTGAAACAGTTTCTCTCAGTGTTCCTGTTTCATTAAGCAGAAACAGCTTCCTCCAACAGCTATGCTACGTCACGCCTAGTGGTGGGGTTTGAAACAGAAGCAATCTGTTTATTTGAAACAGTTTCTCTCAGTGTTCCTGTTTCATTAAGCAGAAACAGATTCCTCCAACAGCTATGCTACGTCACGCCTAGTGGTGGGGTTTGAAACAGAATCAATCTTTTTATTTGAAACAGTTTCTCTCAGTGTTCCGGTTTCATTAAGCAGAAACAGCTTCCTCCAACAGCTATGCTACGTCACGCCTAGTGGTGGGGTTTGAAACAGAAGCAATCTGTTTATTTGAAACAGTTTCTCTCAGTGTTCCTGTTTCATAAAGCAGAAACAGCTTACTCCAGCAGCTATGCTATGTCACGCTTAGTGGTGGGGTTTGAAACAGAAGCAATCTGTTTATTTGAAACAGTTTCTCTCAGTGTTCCTGTTTCATTAAGCAGAATCAGCTTCCTCCAACAGCTATGCTACGTCACGACTAGTGGTGGGGTTTGAAACAGAAGCAATCTGTTTATTTGAAACAGTTTCTCTCAGTGTTCCTGTTTCATTAAGCAGAAACAGCTTCGTCCAACAGCTATGCTACGTCACGCCTAGTTATGGGGTTTGAAACAGAAGCAATCTGTTTATTTGAAACAGTTTCTCTCAGTGTTCCTGTTTCATTAAGCAGAAACAGCTTACTCTAGCAGCTATGCTATGTCACGCCTAGTGGTGGGGTTTGAAATAGAAGCAATCTGTTTATTTGAAACAGTTTCTCTCAGTGTTCCTGTTTCATTAAGCAGAAACAGCTTCCTCCAACAGCTATGCTACGTCACGCCTAGTGGTGGGGTTTGAAACAGAAGCAATCTGTTTATTTGAAACAGTTTCTCTCAGAGTTCCTGTTTCATTAAGCAGAAACAGCTTCCTCCAACAGCTATGCTACGTCACGCCTAGTGGTGGGGTTTGAAACAGAAGCAATCTGTTTATTTGAAACAGTTTCTCTCAGTGTTCCTGTTTCATTAAGCAGAAACAGATTCCTCCAACAGCTATGCTACGTCACGCCTAGTGGTGGGGTTTGAAACAGAATCAATCTTTTTATTTGAAACAGTTTCTCTCAGTGTTCCGGTTTCATTAAGCAGAAACAGCTTCCTCCAACAGCTATGCTACGTCACGCCTAGTGGTGGGGTTTGAAACAGAAGCAATCTGTTTATTTGAAACAGTTTCTCTCAGTGTTCCTGTTTCATAAAGCAGAAACAGCTTACTCCAGCAGCTATGCTATGTCACGCTTAGTGGTGGGGTTTGAAACAGATGCAATCTGTTTATTTGAAACAGTTTCTCTCAGTGTTCCTGTTTCATTAAGCAGAAACAGCTTCCTCCAGCAGCTATGCTACGTCACGCCTAGTGGTGGGGTTTGAAACAGAAGCAATCTGTTTATTTGAAACAGTTTCTCTCAGTGTTCCTGTTTCATTAAGCAGAAACAGCTTCCTCCAACAGCTATGCTACGTCACGCCTAGTGGTGGGGTTTGAAACAGAAGCAATCTGTTTATTTGAAACAGTTTCTCTCAGTGTTCCTGTTTCATTAAGCAGAAAAAGCTTCCTCCAGCAGCTATGCTACGTCACGCCTAGTGGTGGGGTTTGAAACAGAAGCAATCTGTTTATTTGAAACAGTTTCTCTCAGTGTTCCTGTTTCATTAAGCAGAAACAGCTTCCTCCAACAGCTATGCTACGTCACGCCTAGTGGTGGGGTTTGAAACAGAAGCAATCTTTTTATTTGAAACAGTTTCTCTCAGTGTTCCGGTTTCATTAAGCAGAAACAGCTTCCTCCAACAGCTATGCTACGTCACGCCTAGTGGTGGTGTTTGAAACAGAAGCAATCTGTTTATTTGAAACAGTTTCTCTCAGTGTTCCTGTTTCATTAAGTAGAAACAGCTTCCTCCAACAGCTATGCTACGTCACGCCTAGTGGTGGGGTTTGAAACAGAAGCAATCTGTTTATTTGAAACAGTTTCTCTCAGTGTTCCTGTTTCATTAAGCAGAAACAGCTTCCTCCAGCAGCTATGCTACGTCACGCCTAGTGGTGGGGTTTGAAACAGAAGCAATCTGTTTATTTGAAACAGTTTCTCTCAGTGTTCCTGTTTCATTAAGCAGAAACAGCTTCCTCCAACAGCTATGCTACGTCACGCCTAGTGGTGGGGTTTGAAACAGAAGCAATCTGTTTATTTGAAACAGTTTCTCTCAGTGTTCCTGTTTCATTAAGCAGAAACAGCTTCCTCCAACAGCTATGCTACGTCACGCCTAGTGGTGGAGTTTGAAACAGAAGCAATCTGTTTATTTGAAACAGTTTCTCTCAGTGTTCCTGTTTCATTAAGCAGAAACAGCTTCCTCCAGCGGCTATGCTACGTCACGCCTAGTGGTGGGGTTTGAAACAGAAGCAATCTGTTTATTTGAAACAGTATCTCTCAGTGTTCCTGTTTCATTAAGCAGAAACAGCTTCCTCCAGCGGCTATGCGACGTCACGCCTAGTGGTGGGGTTTGAAACAGAAGCAATATGTTTATTTGAAACAGTATCTCTCAGTGTTCCTGTTTCATTAAGCAGAATCAGCTTCCTCCAACAGCTATGCTACGTCACGACTAGTGGTGGGGTTTGAAACAGAAGCAATCTGTTTATTTGAAACAGTTTCTCTCAGTGTTCCTGTTTAATTAAGCAGAAACAGCTTCCTCCAACAGCTATGCTACGTCACGCCTAGTGGTGGGGTTTGAAACAGAAGCAATCTGTTTATTTGAAACAGTTTCTCTCAGTGTTCCTGTTTCATTAAGCAGAAACAGCTTCCTCCAACAGCTATGCTACGTCACGCCTTGTGGTGGGGTTTGAAACAGAAGCAATCTGTTTATTTGAAACAGTTTCTCTTAGTTTTCCTGTTTCATTAAGCAGAAACAGCTTCCTCCAACAGCTATGCTACGTCACGCCTAGTGGTGGGGTTTGAAACAGAAGCAATCTGTTTATTTGAAACAGTTTCTCTCAGTGTTCCTGTTTCATTAAGCAGAAACAGCTTCTTCCAGCAGCTATGCTACGTTACGCCTAGTGGTGGGGTTTGAAACAGAAGCAATCTGTTTATTTGAAACAGTTTCTCTCAGTGTTCCTGTTTCATTAAGCAGAAACAGCTTCCTCCAACAGCTATGCTACGTCACGCCTAGTGGTGGGGTTTGAAACAGAAGCAATCTGTTTATTTGAAACAGTTTCTCTCAGTGTTCCTGTTTCATTAAGCAGAAACAGCTTCCTCCAGCACCTATGCTACGTCACGACTAGTGCTGGGGTTTGAAACAGAAGCAATCTGTTTATTTGAAACAGTTTCTCTCAGTGTTCCTGTTTAATTAAGCAGAAACAGCTTCCTCAAACAGCTACGCTACGTCACGCCTAGTGGAGGGGTTTGAACAGAAGCAATCTGTTTATTTGAAACAGTTTCTCTCAGTGTTCCTGTTTCATTAAGCAGAAACAGCTTCCTCCAACAGCTATGCTACGTCACGCCTAGTGGTGGGGTTTGAAACAGAAGCAATCTGTTTATTTGAAACAGTTTCTCTCAGTGTTCCTGTTTCATTAAGCAGAAACAGCTTCCTCCAACAGCTATGCTACGTCACGCCTAGTTATGGGGTTTGAAACAGAAGCAATCTGTTTATTTGAAAAAGTTTCTCTCAGTGTTCCTGTTTCATTAAGCAGAAACAGCTTACTCCAGCAGCTATGCTATGTCACGCCTAGTGGTGGGGTTTGAAACAGAAGCAATCTGTTTATTTGAAACAGTTTCTCTCAGTGTTCCTGTTTCATTAAGTAGAAACAGCTTCCTCCAACAGCTATGCTACGTCACGCCTAGTGGTGGAGTTTGAAACAGAAGCAATCTGTTTATTTGAAACAGTTTCTCTCAGTGTTCCTGTTTCATTAAGCAGAAACAGCTTCCTCCAGCGGCTATGCTACGTCACGCCTAGTGGTGGGGTTTGAAAAAGAAGCAATCTGTTTATTTGAAACAGTATCTCTCAGTGTTCCTGTTTCATTAAGCAGAAACAGCTTCCTCCAACAGCTATGCTACGTCACGACTAGTGGTGGGGTTTGAAACAGAAGCAATCTGTTTATTTGAAACAGTTTCTCTCAGTGTTCCTGTTTAATTAAGCAGAAACAGCTTCCTCCAACAGCTATGCTACGTCACGCCTAGTGGTGGGGTTTGAAACAGAAGCAATCTTTTTATTTGAAACAGTTTCTCTCAGTGTTCCGGTTTCATTAAGCAGAAACAGCTTCCTCCAACAGCTATGCTACGTCACGCCTAGTGGTGGTGTTTGAAACAGAAGCAATCTGTTTATTTGAAACAGTTTCTCTCAGTGTTCCTGTTTCATTAAGCAGAAACAGCTTACTCCAGCAGCTATGCTACGTCACGCCTAGTGGTGGGGTTTGAAACAGAAGCAATCTGTTAATTTGAAACAGTTTCTCTCAGTGTTCCTGTTTCATTAAGCAGAAAACGCTTCCTCCAACAGCTATGCTACGTCACGCCTAGTGGTGGGGTTTGAAACAGAAGCAATCTGTTTATTTGAAACAGTTTCTCTCAGTGTTCCTGTTTCATTAAGCAGAAACAGCTTCCTCCAACAGCTATGCTACGTCACGCCTAGTGGTGGGGTTTGAAACAGAAGCAACCTGTTTATTTGAAACAGTTTCTCTCAGTGTTCCTGTTTCATTAAGCAGAAACAGCTTCCTCCAACAGCTATGCTACGTCACGCCTAGTGGTGGGGTTTGAAACAGAAGCTATCTGTTTATTTGAAACAGTTTCTCTCAGTGTTCCTGTTTCATTAAGCAGAAACAGCTTCCTCCAGCAGCTATGCTACGTCACGACTAGTGGTGGGGTTTGAAACAGAAGCAATCTGTTTATTTGAAACAGTTTCTCTCAGTGTTCCTGTTTCATTAAGCAGAAACAGCTTCCTCTAACAGCTATGCTACGTCACGACTAGTGGTGGGGTTTGAAACAGAAGCAATCTGATTATTTGAAACAGTTTCTCTCAGTGTTCATGTTTCATTAAGCAGAAACAACTTCCTCCTACAGATATGCTACGTCACGACTAGTGGTGGGGTTTGAAACAGAAGCAATCTTTTTATTTGAAACAGTTTCTCTCAGTGTTCCGGATCCATTAAGCAGAAACAGCTTCCTCCAACAGCTATGCTACGTCACGACTAGTGGTGGAGTTTGAAACAGAAGCAATCTGATTATTTGAAACAGTTTCTCTCAGTGTTCCTGTTTCATTAAGCAGAAACAGCTTCCTCCTACAGCTATGCTACGTCACGACTAGTGGTGGGGTTTGAAACAGAAGCAATCTTTTTATTTGAAACAGTTTCTCTCAGTGTTCCGGTTTCATTAAGCAGAAACAGCTTCCTCCAACAGCTATGCTACGTCACGCCTAGTGGTGGGGTTTGAAACAGAAGCAATCTGTTTATTTGAAACAGTTTCTCTCAGTGTTCCTGTTTCATTAAGCAGAAACAGCTTCCTCCAGCAGCTATGCTACGTCACGCCTAGTGGTGGGGTTTAAAACAGAAGCAATCTGTTTATTTGAAACAGTTTCTCTCAGTGTTCCTGTTTCATTAAGCAGAAACAGCTTCCTCCAACAGCTATGCTACGTCACGCCTAGTGGTGGGGTTTGAAACAGAAGCAATCTGTTTATTTGAAACAGTTTCTATCAGTGTTCCTGTTTCATTAAGCAGAAACAGCTTCCTCCAACAGCTATGCTACGTCACGCCTAGTGTTGGGGTTTGAAACAGAAGCAATCTGTTTATTTGAAACAGTTTCTCTCAGTGTTCCTGTTTCATTAAGCAGAAACAGCTTCCTCCAACAGCTATGCTACGTCACGCCTAGTGGTGGGGTTTGAAACAGAAGCAATCTGTTTATTTGAAACAGTTTCTCTCAGTGTTCCTGTTTCATTAAGCAGAAACAGCTTCCTCCAACAGCTATGCTACGTCACGCCTAGTGGTGGGGTTTGAAACAGAAGCAATCTGTGTATTTGAAACAGTTTCTCTCAGTGTTCCTGTTTCATTAAGCAGAAACAGCTTCCTCCAGCAGCTATGCTACGTCACGCCAAGTGGTGGGGTTTGAAACAGAAGCAATCTGTTTATTTGAAACAGTTTCTCTCAGTGTTCCTGTTTCATTAAGCAGGAACAGCTTCCTCCAACAGCTATGCTACGTCACGCCTAGTGGTGGGGTTTGAAACAGAAGCAATCTTTTTATTTGAAACAGTTTCTCTCAGTGTTCCGGTTTCATTAAGCAGAAACAGCTTCCTCCAACAGCTATGCTACGTCACGCCTAGTGGTGGGGTTTGAAACAGAAGCAATCTGTTTATTTGAAACAGTTTCTCTCAGTGTTCCTGTTTCATAAAGCAGAAACAGCTTACTCCAGCAGCTATGCTATGTCACGCCTAGTGGTGGGGTTTGAAACAGAAGCCATCTGTTTATTTGAAACAGTTTCTCTCAGTGTTCCTGTTTCATTAAGTAGAAACAGCTTCCTCCAACAGCTATGTTACGTCACGCCTAGTAGTGGGGTTTGAAACAGAAGCAATCTGTTTATTTGAAACAGTTTCTCTCAGTGTTCCTGTTTCATTAAGCAGAAACAGCTTCCTCCAGCAGCTATGCTACGTCACGACTAGTGGTGGGGTTTGAAACAGAAGCAATCTTTTTATTTGAAACAGTTTCTCTCAGTGTTCCGGATCCATTAAGCAGAAACAGCTTCCTCCAACAGCTATGCTACGTCACGACTAGTGGTGGAGTTTGAAACAGAAGCAATCTGATTATTTGAAACAGTTTCTCTCAGTGTTCCTGTTTCATTAAGCAGAAACAGCTTCCTCCTACAGCTATGCTACGTCACGCCTAGTGGTGGGGTTTGAAACAGAAGCAATCTGTTTATTTGAAACAGTTTCTCTCAGTGTT
Organism: Rhaphigaster nebulosa; assembly: GCA_948150685.1. NCBI lineage: Eukaryota > Metazoa > Arthropoda > Insecta > Hemiptera > Pentatomidae > Rhaphigaster > Rhaphigaster nebulosa. Next base: position 12,957,838 of record OX411307.1, read on the forward strand.
CCTGTTTCATTAAGCAGAAACAGCTTCCTCCAGCAGCTATGCTACGTCACGCCTAGTGGTGGGGTTTAAAACAGAAGCAATCTGTTTATTTGAAACAGTTTCTCTCAGTGTTCCTGTTTCATTAAGCAGAAACAGCTTCCTCCAACAGCTATGCTACGTCACGCCTAGTGGTGGGGTTTGAAACAGAAGCAATCTGTTTATTTGAAACAGTTTCTATCAGTGTTCCTGTTTCATTAAGCAGAAACAGCTTCCTCCAACAGCTATGCTACGTCACGCCTAGTGTTGGGGTTTGAAACAGAAGCAATCTGTTTATTTGAAACAGTTTCTCTCAGTGTTCCTGTTTCATTAAGCAGAAACAGCTTCCTCCAACAGCTATGCTACGTCACGCCTAGTGGTGGGGTTTGAAACAGAAGCAATCTGTTTATTTGAAACAGTTTCTCTCAGTGTTCCTGTTTCATTAAGCAGAAACAGCTTCCTCCAACAGCTATGCTACGTCACGCCTAGTGGTGGGGTTTGAAACAGAAGCAATCTGTGTATTTGAAACAGTTTCTCTCAGTGTTCCTGTTTCATTAAGCAGAAACAGCTTCCTCCAGCAGCTATGCTACGTCACGCCAAGTGGTGGGGTTTGAAACAGAAGCAATCTGTTTATTTGAAACAGTTTCTCTCAGTGTTCCTGTTTCATTAAGCAGGAACAGCTTCCTCCAACAGCTATGCTACGTCACGCCTAGTGGTGGGGTTTGAAACAGAAGCAATCTTTTTATTTGAAACAGTTTCTCTCAGTGTTCCGGTTTCATTAAGCAGAAACAGCTTCCTCCAACAGCTATGCTACGTCACGCCTAGTGGTGGGGTTTGAAACAGAAGCAATCTGTTTATTTGAAACAGTTTCTCTCAGTGTTCCTGTTTCATAAAGCAGAAACAGCTTACTCCAGCAGCTATGCTATGTCACGCCTAGTGGTGGGGTTTGAAACAGAAGCCATCTGTTTATTTGAAACAGTTTCTCTCAGTGTTCCTGTTTCATTAAGTAGAAACAGCTTCCTCCAACAGCTATGTTACGTCACGCCTAGTAGTGGGGTTTGAAACAGAAGCAATCTGTTTATTTGAAACAGTTTCTCTCAGTGTTCCTGTTTCATTAAGCAGAAACAGCTTCCTCCAGCAGCTATGCTACGTCACGCCTAGTGGTGGGGTTTGAAACAGAAGCAATCTGTTTATTTGAAACAGTTTCTCTCAGTGTTCCTGTTTCATTAAGCAGAAACAGCTTCCTCCAACAGCTATGCTACGTCACGCCTAGTGGTGGGGTTTGAAACAGAAGCAATCTGTTTATTTGAAACAGTTTCTCTCAGTGTTCCTGTTTCATTAAGCAGAAACAGCTTCCTCCAACAGCTATGCTACGTCACGCCTAGTGGTGGGGTTTGAAACAGAGCAATCTGTTTATTTGAAACAGTTTCTCTCAGTGTTCCTGTTTCATTAAGCAGAAACAGATTCCTCCAACAGCTATGCTACGTCACGCCTAGTGGTGGGGTTTGAAACAGAATCAATCTTTTTATTTGAAACAGTTTCTCTCAGTGTTCCGGTTTCATTAAGCAGAAACAGCTTCCTCCAACAGCTATGCTATGTCACGCCTAGTGGTGGGGTTTGAAACAGAAGCAATCTGTTTATTTGAAACAGTTTCTCTCAGTGTTCCTGTTTCATTAAGCAGAAACAGCTTCCTCCAGCAGCTATGCTACGTCACGCCTAGTGGTGGGGTTTGAAACAGAAGCAATCTGTTTATTTGAAACAGTTTCTCTCAGTGTTCCTGTTTCAGTAAGCAGAAACAGCTTCCTCCAACAGCTATGCTACGTCACGCCTAGTGGTGGGGTTTGAAACAGAAGCAATCTGTTTATTTGAAACAGTTTCTCTCAGTGTTCCTGTTTCATTAAGCAGAAACAGCTTACTCCAGCAGCTATGCTATGTCACGCCTAGTGGTGGGGTTTGAAACAGAAGCAATCTGTTTATTTGAAACAGTTTCTCTCAGTGTTCCTGTTTCATTAAGTAGAAACAGCTTCCTCCAACAGCTATGCTACGTCACGCCTAGTGGTGGGGTTTGAAACAGAAGCAATCTGTTTATTTGAAACAGTTTCTCTCAGTGTTCCTGTTTCATTAAGCAGAAACAGCTTCCTCCAGCAGCTATGCTACGTCACGCCTAGTGGTGGGGTTTGAAACAGAAGCAATCTGTTTATTTGAAACAGTTTCTCTCAGTGTTCCTGTTTCATTAAGCAGAAACAGCTTCCTCCAACAGCTATGCTACGTCACGCCTAGTGGTGGGGTTTGAAACAGAAGCAATCTGTTTATTTGAAACAGTTTCTCTCAGTGTTCCTGTTTCATTAAGCAGAAACAGATTCCTCCAACAGCTATGCTACGTCACGCCTAGTGGTGGGGTTTGAAACAGAAGCAATCTGTTTATTTGAAACAGTTTCTCTCAGTGTTCCTGTTTCATTAAGCAGATACAGCTTCCTCCAACAGCTATGCCACGTCACGCCTAGTTATGGGGTTTGAAACAGAAGCAATCTGTTTATTTGAAACAGTTTCTCTCAGTGTTCCTGTTTCATTAAGCTGAAACAGCTTACTCCAGCAGCTATGCTATGTCACGCCTAGTGGTGGGGTTTGAAACAGAAGCAATCTGTTTATTTGAAACAGTTTCTCTCAGTGTTCCGGTTTCATTAAGTAGAAACAGCTTCCTCCAACAGCTATGCTACGTCACGCCTAGTGGTGGAGTTTGAAACAGAAGCAATCTGTTTATTTGAAACAGTTTCTCTCAGTGTTCCTGTTTCATTAAGCAGAAACAGCTTCCTCCAACAGCTATGCTACGTCACGCCTAGTGGTGGGGTTTGAAACAGAAGCAATCTGTGTATTTGAAACAGTTTCTCTCAGTGTTCCTGTTTCATTAAGCAGAAACAGCTTCCTCCAGCAGCTATGCTACGTCACGCCAAGTGGTGGGGTTTGAAACAGAAGCAATCTGTTTATTTGAAACAGTTTCTCTCAGTGTTCCTGTTTCATTAAGCAGGAACAGCTTCCTCCAACAGCTATGCTACGTCACGCCTAGTGGTGGGGTTTGAAACAGAAGCAATCTTTTTATTTGAAACAGTTTCTCTCAGTGTTCCGGTTTCATTAAGCAGAAACAGCTTCCTCCAACAGCTATGCTACGTCACGCCTAGTGGTGGGGTTTGAAACAGAAGCAATCTGTTTATTTGAAACAGTTTCTCTCAGTGTTCCTGTTTCATAAAGCAGAAACAGCTTACTCCAGCAGCTATGCTATGTCACGCCTAGTGGTGGGGTTTGAAACAGAAGCCATCTGTTTATTTGAAACAGTTTCTCTCAGTGTTCCTGTTTCATTAAGTAGAAACAGCTTCCTCCAACAGCTATGTTACGTCACGCCTAGTAGTGGGGTTTGAAACAGAAGCAATCTGTTTATTTGAAACAGTTTCTCTCAGTGTTCCTGTTTCATTAAGCAGAAACAGCTTCCTCCAGCAGCTATGCTACGTCACGCCTAGTGGTGGGGTTTGAAACAGAAGCAATCTGTTAATTTGAAACAGTTTCTCTCAGTGTTCCTGTTTCATTAAGCAGAAAACGCTTCCTCCAACAGCTATGCTACGTCACGCCTAGTGGTGGGGTTTGAAACAGAAGCAATCTGTTTATTTGAAACAGTTTCTCTCAGTGTTTCTGTTTCATTAAGCAGGAACAGCTTACTCCAGCAGCTATGCTATGTCACGCCTAGTGGTGGGGTTTGAAACAGAAGCCATCTGTTTATTTGAAACAGTTTCTCTCAGTGTTCCTGTTTCATTAAGTAGAAACAGCTTCCTCCAACAGCTATGTTACGTCACGCCTAGTAGTGGGGTTTGAAACAGAAACAATCTGTTTATTTGAAACAGTTTCTCTCAGTGTTCCTGTTTCATTAAGCAGAAACAGCTTCCTCCAGCAGCTATGCTACGTCACGCCTAGTGGTGGGGTTTGAAACAGAAGCAATCTGTTTATTTGAAACAGTTTCTCTCAGTGTTCCTGTTTCATTAAGCAGAAACAGCTTCCTCCAACAGCTATGGTACGTCACGCCTAGTGGTGGGGTTTGAAACAGAAGCAATCTGTGTATTTGAAACAGTTTCTCTCAGTGTTCCTGTTTCATTAAGTAGAAACAGCTTCCTCCAGCAGCTATGCTACGTCACGCCAAGTGGTGGGGTTTGAAACAGAAGCAATCTGTTTATTTGAAACAGTTTCTCTCAGTGTTCCTGTTTCATTAAGCAGGAACAGCTTCCTCCGACAGCTATGCTACGTCACGCCTAGTGGTGGGGTTTGAAACAGAAGCAATCTTTTTATTTGAAACAGTTTCTCTCAGTGTTCCGGTTTCATTAAGCAGAAACAGCTTCCTCCAACAGCTATGCTACGTCACGCCTAGTGGTGGGGTTTGAAACAGAAGCAATCTTTTTATTTGAAACAGTTTCTCTCAGTGTTCCGGTTTCATTAAGCAGAAACAGCTTCCTCCAACAGCTATGCTACGTCACGCCTAGTGGTGGGGTTTGAAACAGAAGCAATCTGTTTATTTGAAACAGTTTCTCTCAGTGTTCCTGTTTCATAAAGCAGAAACAGCTTACTCCAGCAGCTATGCTATGTCACGCCTAGTGGTGGGGTTTGAAACAGAAGCCATCTGTTTATTTGAAACAGTTTCTCTCAGTGTTCCTGTTTCATTAAGTAGAAACAGCTTCCTCCAACAGCTATGTTACGTCACGCCTAGTAGTGGGGTTTGAAACAGAAGCAATCTGTTTATTTGAAACAGTTTCTCTCAGTGTTCCTGTTTCATTAAGCAGAAACAGCTTCCTCCAGCAGCTATGCTACGTCACGCCTAGTGGTGGGGTTTGAAACAGAAGCAATCTGTTTATTTGAAACAGTTTCTCTCAGTGTTCCTGTTTCATTAAGCAGAAACAGCTTCCTCCAACAGCTATGCTACGTCACGCCTAGTGGTGGGGTTTGAAACAGAAGCAATCTGTTTATTTGAAACAGTTTCTCTCAGTGTTCCTGTTTCATTAAGCAGAAACAGCTTCCTCCAACAGCTATGCTACGTCACGCCTAGTGGTGGGGTTTGAAACAGAAGCAATCTGTTTATTTGAAACAGTTTCTCTCAGTGTTCCTGTTTCATTAAGCTGAAACAGCTTACTCCAGCAGCTATGCTATGTCACGCCTAGTGGTGGGGTTTGAAACAGAAGCAATCTGTTTATTTGAAACAGTTTCTCTCAGTGTTCCTGTTTCATTAAGTAGAAACAGCTTCCTCCAACAGCTATGCTACGTCACGCCTAGTGGTGGAGTTTGAAACAGAAGCAATCTGTTTATTTGAAACAGTTTCTCTCAGTGTTCCTGTTTCATTAAGCAGAAACAGCTTCCTCCAGCGGCTATGCTACGTCACGCCTAGTGGTGGGGTTTGAAACAGAAGCAATCTGTTTATTTGAAACAGTATCTCTCAGTGTTCCTGTTTCATTAAGCAGAAACAGCTTCCTCCAACAGCTATGCTACGTCACGACTAGTGGTGGGGTTTGAAACAGAAGCAATCTGTTTATTTGAAACAGTTTCTCTCAGTGTTCCTGTTTAATTAAGCAGAAACAGCTTCCTCCAACAGCTATGCTACGTCACGCCTAGTGGTGGGGTTTGAAACAGAAGCAATCTTTTTATTTGAAACAGTTTCTCTCAGTGTTCCGGTTTCATTAAGCAGAAACAGCTTCCTCCAACAGCTATGCTACGTCACGCCTAGTGGTGGTGTTTGAAACAGAAGCAATCTGTTTATTTGAAACAGTTTCTCTCAGTGTTCCTGTTTCATTAAGCAGAAACAGCTTCCTGCAACAGCTATGCTACGTCACGCCTAGTGGTGGGGTTTGAAACAGAAGCAATCTGTTTATTTGAAACAGTTTCTCTCAGTGTTCCTGTTTCATTAAGCAGAAACAGCTTCCTCCAACAGCTATGCTACGTCACGCCTAGTGGTGGGGTTTGAAACAGAAGCAATTTTTTTATTTGAAACAGTTTCTCTCAGTGTTCCGGTTTCACTAAGCAGAAACAGCTTCCTCCAACAGCTATGCTACGTCACGACTAGTGGTGGGGTTTGAAACAGAAGCAATCTGTTTATTTGAAACAGTTTCTCTCAGTGTTCCTGTTTAATTAAGCAGAAACAGCTTCCTCCAACAGCTATGCTACGTCACGCCTAGTGGTGGGGTTTGAAACAGAAGCAATCTTTTTATTTGAAACAGTTTCTCTCAGTGTTCCGGTTTCATTAAGCAGAAACAGCTTCCTCCAACAGCTATGCTACGTCACGCCTAGTGGTGGTGTTTGAAACAGAAGCAATCTGTTTATTTGAAACAGTTTCTCTCAGTGTTCCTGTTTCATTAAGCAGAAACAGCTTCCTGCAACAGCTATGCTACGTCACGCCTAGTGGTGGGGTTTGAAACAGAAGCAATCTGTTTATTTGAAACAGTTTCTCTCAGTGTTCCTGTTTCATTAAGCAGAAACAGCTTCCTCCAACAGCTATGCTACGTCACGCCTAGTGGTGGGGTTTGAAACAGAAGCAATCTTTTTATTTGAAACAGTTTCTCTCAGTGTTCCGGTTTCATTAAGCAGAAACAGCTTCCTCCAACAGCTATGCTACGTCACGCCTAGTGGTGGGGTTTGAAACAGAAGCAATCTGTTTATTTGAAACAGTTTCTCTCAGTGTTCCTGTTTCATAAAGCAGAAACAGCTTACTCCAGCAGCTATGCTATGTCACGCCTAGTGGTGGGGTTTGAAACAGAAGCAATCTGTTTATTTGAAACAGTTTCTCTCAGTGTTCCTGTTTCATTAAGTAGAAACAGCTTCCTCCAACAGCTATGTTACGTCACGCCTAGTAGTGGGGTTTGAAACAGAAGCAATCTGTTTATTTGAAACAGTTTCTCTCAGTGTTCCTGTTTCATTAAGCAGAAACAGCTTCCTCCAGCAGCTATGCTACGTCACGCCTAGTGGTGGGGTTTGAAACAGAAGCAATCTGTTTATTTGAAACAGTTTCTCTCAGTGTTCCTGTTTCATTAAGCAGAAACAGCTTCCTCCAACAGCTATGCTACGTCACGCCTAGTGGTGGGGTTTGAAACAGAAGCAATCTGTTTATTTGAAACAGTTTCTCTCAGTGTTCCTGTTTCATTAAGCAGAAACAGCTTCCTCCAACAGCTATGCTACGTCACGCCTAGTGGTGGGGTTTGAAACAGAAGCAATCTGTTTATTTGAAACAGTTTCTCTCAGTGTTCCTGTTTCATTAAGCAGAAACAGATTCCTCCAACAGCTATGCTACGTCACGCCTAGTGGTGGGGTTTGAAACAGAAGCAATCTGTTTATTTGAAACAGTTTCTCTCAGTGTTCCTGTTTCATTAAGCAGATACAGCTTCCTCCAACAGCTATGCCACGTCACGCCTAGTTATGGGGTTTGAAACAGAAGCAATCTGTTTATTTGAAACAGTTTCTCTCAGTGTTCCTGTTTCATTAAGCTGAAACAGCTTACTCCAGCAGCTATGCTATGTCACGCCTAGTGGTGGGGTTTGAAACAGAAGCAATCTGTTTATTTGAAACAGTTTCTCTCAGTGTTCCGGTTTCATTAAGTAGAAACAGCTTCCTCCAACAGCTATGCTACGTCACGCCTAGTGGTGGAGTTTGAAACAGAAGCAATCTGTTTATTTGAAACAGTTTCTCTCAGTGTTCCTGTTTCATTAAGCAGAAACAGCTTCCTCCAGCGGCTATGCTACGTCACGCCTAGTGGTGGGGTTTGAAACAGAAGCAATCTGTTTTTTTGAAACAGTATCTCTCAGTGTTCCTGTTTCATTAAGCAGAAACAGCTTCCTCCAACAGCTATGCTACGTCACGACTAGTGGTGGGGTTTGAAACAGAAGCAATCTGTTTATTTGAAACAGTTTCTCTCAGTGTTCCTGTTTAATTAAGCAGAAACAGCTTCCTCCAACAGCTATGCTACGTCACGCCTAGTGGTGGTGTTTGAAACAGAAGCAATCTGTTTATTTGAAACAGTTTCTCTCAGTGTTCCTGTTTCATTAAGCAGAAACAGCTTCCTGCAACAGCTATGCTACGTCACGCCTAGTGGTGGGGTTTGAAACAGAAGCAATCTGTTTATTTGAAACAGTTTCTCTCAGTGTTCCTGTTTCATTAAGCAGAAACAGCTTCCTCCAACAGCTATGCTACGTCACGCCTAGTGGTGGGGTTTGAAACAGAAGCAATCTTTTTATTTGAAACAGTTTCTCTCAGTGTTCCGGTTTCATTAAGCAGAAACAGCTTCCTCCAACAGCTATGCTACGTCACGCCTAGTGGTGGGGTTTGAAACAGAAGCAATCTGTTTATTTGAAACAGTTTCTCTCAGTGTTCCTGTTTCATAAAGCAGAAACAGCTTACTCCAGCAGCTATGCTATGTCACGCCTAGTGGTGGGGTTTGAAACAGAAGCAATCTGTTTATTTGAAACAGTTTCTCTCAGTGTTCCTGTTTCATTAAGCAGAAACAGCTTCCTCCAACAGCTATGCTACGTCACGCCTAGTGGTGGGGTTTGAAACAGAAGCAATCTGTTTATTTGAAACAGTTTCTCTCAGTGTTCCTGTTTCATTAAGCAGAAACAGATTCCTCCAACAGCTATGCTACGTCACGCCTAGTGGTGGGGTTTGAAACAGAAGCAATCTGTTTATTTGAAACAGTTTCTCTCAGTGTTCCTGTTTCATTAAGCAGATACAGCTTCCTCCAACACCTATGCCACGTCACGCCTAGTTATGGGGTTTGAAACAGAAGCAATCTGTTTATTTGAAACAGTTTCTCTCAGTGTTCCTGTTTCATTAAGCTGAAACAGCTTACTCCAGCAGCTATGCTATGTCACGCCTAGTGGTGGGGTTTGAAACAGAAGCAATCTGTTTATTTGAAACAGTTTCTCTCAGTGTTCCGGTTTCATTAAGTAGAAACAGCTTTCTCCAACAGCTATGCTACGTCACGCCTAGTGGTGGAGTTTGAAACAGAAGCAATCTGTTTATTTGAAACAGTTTCTCTCAGTGTTCCTGTTTCATTAAGCAGAAACAGCTTCCTCCAACAGCTATGCTACGTCACGCCTAGTGGTGGGGTTTGAAACAGAAGCAATCTGTGTATTTGAAACAGTTTCTCTCAGTGTTCCTGTTTCATTAAGCAGGAACAGCTTCCTCCAGCAGCTATGCTACGTCACGCCAAGTGGTGGGGTTTGAAACAGAAGCAATCTGTTTATTTGAAACAGTTTCTCTCAGTGTTCCTGTTTCATTAAGCAGGAACAGCTTCCTCCAACAGCTATGCTACGTCACGCCTAGTGGCGGGGTTTGAAACAGAAGCAATCTGTTTATTTGAAACAGTTTCTCTCAGTGTTCCTGTTTCATAAAGCAGAAACAGCTTACTCCAGCAGCTATGCTATGTCACGCCTAGTGGTGGGGTTTGAAACAGAAGCCATCTGTTTATTTGAAACAGTTTCTCTCAGTGTTCCTGTTTCATTAAGTAGAAACAGCTTCCTCCAACAGCTATGTTACGTCACGCCTAGTAGTGGGGTTTGAAACAGAAGCAATCTGTTTATTTGAAACAGTTTCTCTCAGTGTTCCTTTTTCATTAAGCAGAAACAGCTTCCTCCAGCAGCTATGCTACGTCACGCCTAGTGGTGGGGTTTGAAACAGAAGCAATCTGTTTATTTGAAACAGTTTCTCTCAGTGTTCCTGTTTCATTAAGCAGAAACAGCTTCCTCCAACAGCTATGCTACGTCACGCCTAGTGGTGGGGTTTGAAACAGAAGCAATCTGTTTATTTGAAACAGTTTCTCTCAGTGTTCCTGTTTCATTAAGCAGAAACAGCTTCCTCCAACAGCTATGCTACGTCACGCCTAGTGGTGGGGTTTGAAACAGAAGCAATCTGTTTATTTGAAACAGTTTCTCTCAGTGTTCCTGTTTCATTAAGCAGAAACAGATTCCTCCAAAAGCTATGCTACGTCACGCCTAGTGGTGGGGTTTGAAACAGAAGCAATCTGTTTATTTGAAACAGTTTCTCTCAGTGTTCCTGTTTCATAAAGCAGAAACAGCTTACTCCAGCAGCTATGCTATGTCACGCCTAGTGGTGGGGTTTGAAACAGAAGCAATCTGTTTATTTGAAACAGATTCTCTCAGTGTTCCTGTTTCATTAAGTAGAAACAGCTTCCTCCAACAGCTATGCTACGTCACGCCTAGTGGTGGGGTTTGAAACAGAAGCAATCTGTTTATTTGAAACAGTTTCTCTCAGTGTTCCTGTTTCATTAAGCAGAAACAGCTTCCTCCAGCAGCTATGCTACGTCACGCCTAGTGGTGGGGTTTGAAACAGAAGCAATCTGTTTATTTGAAACAGTTTCTCTCAGTGTTCCTGTTTCATTAAGCAGATACAGCTTCCTCCAACAGCTATGCCACGTCACGCCTAGTTATGGGGTTTGAAACAGAAGCAATCTGTTTATTTGAAACAGTTTCTCTCAGTGTTCCTGTTTCATTAAGCTGAAAAAGCTTACTCCAGCAGCTATGCTATGTCACGCCTAGTGGTGGGGTTTGAAACAGAAGCAATCTGTTTATTTGAAACAGTTTCTCTCAGTGTTCCGGTTTCATTAAGTAGAAACAGCTTCCTCCAACAGCTATGCTACGTCACGCCTAGTGGTGGAGTTTGAAACAGAAGCAATCTGTTTATTTGAAACAGTTTCTCTCAGTGTTCCTGTTTCATTAAGCAGAAACAGCTTCCTCCAGCGGCTATGCTACGTCACGCCTAGTGGTGGGGTTTGAAACAGAAGCAATCTGTTTATTTGAAACAGTATCTCTCAGTGTTCCTGTTTCATTAAGCAGAAACAGCTTCCTCCAACAGCTATGCTACTTCACGACTAGTGGTGGGGTTTGAAACAGAAGCAATCTGTTTATTTGAAACAGTTTCTCTCAGTGTTCCTGTTTAATTAAGCAGAAACAGCTTCCTCCAACAGCTATGCTACGTCACGCCTAGTGGTGGGGTTTGAAACAGAAGCAATCTTTTTATTTGAAACAGTTTCTCTCAGTGTTCCGGTTTCATTAAGCAGAAACAGCTTCCTCCAACAGCTATGCTACGTCACGCCTAGTGGTGGTGTTTGAAACAGAAGCAATCTGTTTATTTGAAACAGTTTCTCTCAGTGTTCCTGTTTCATTAAGCAGAAACAGCTTCCTGCAACAGCTATGCTACGTCACGCCTAGTGGTGGGGTTTGAAACAGAAGCAATCTGTTTATTTGAAACAGTTTCTCTCAGTGTTCCTGTTTCATTAAGCAGAAACAGCTTCCTCCAACAGCTATGCTACGTCACGCCTAGTGGTGGGGTTTGAAACAGAAGCAATCTTTATATTTGAAACAGTTTCTCTCAGTGTTCCGGTTTCATTAAGCAGAAACAGCTTCCTCCAACAGCTATGCTACGTCACGCCTAGTGGTGGGGTTTGAAACAGAAGCAATCTGTTTATTTGAAACAGTTTCTCTCAGTGTTCCTGTTTCATAAAGCAGAAACAGCTTACTCCAGCAGCTATGCTATGTCACGCCTAGTGGTGGGGTTTGAAACAGAAGCCATCTGTTTATTTGAAACAGTTTCTCTCAGTGTTCCTGTTTCATTAAGTAGAAACAGCTTCCTCCAACAGCTATGTTACGTCACGCCTAGTAGTGGGGTTTGAAACAGAAGCAATCTGTTTATTTGAAACAGTTTCTCTCAGTGTTCCTGTTTCATTAAGCAGAAACAGCTTCCTCCAGCAGCTATGCTACGTCACGCCTAGTGGTGGGGTTTGAAACAGAAGCAATCTGTTTATTTGAAACAGTTTCTCTCAGTGTTCCTGTTTCATTAAGCAGAAACAGCTTCCTCCAACAGCTATGCTACGTCACGCCTAGTGGTGGGGTTTGAAACAGAAGCAATCTGTTTATTTGAAACAGTTTCTCTCAGTGTTCCTGTTTCATTAAGCAGAAACAGCTTCCTCCAACAGCTATGCTACGTCACGCCTAGTGGTGGGGTTTGAAACAGAAGCAATCTGTTTATTTGAAACAGTTTCTCTCAGTGTTCCTGTTTCATTAAGCAGAAACAGCTTCCTCCAACAGCTATGCTATGTCACGCCTAGTGGTGGGGTTTGAAACAGAAGCAATCTGTTTATTTGAAACAGTTTCTCTCAGTGTTCCTGTTTCATTAAGCAGAAACAGCTTCCTCCAGCAGCTATGCTACGTCACGCCTAGTGGTGGGGTTTGAAACAGAAGCAATCTGTTTATTTGAAACAGTTTCTCTCAGTGTTCCTGTTTCAGTAAGCAGAAACAGCTTCCTCCAACAGCTATGCTACGTCACGCCTAGTGGTGGGGTTTGAAACAGAAGCAATCTGTTTATTTGAAACAGTTTCTCTCAGTGTTCCTGTTTCATTAAGCAGAAACAGCTTCCTCCAACAGCTATGCTACGTCACGCCTAGTGGTGGGGTTTGAAACAGAAGCAATCTGTGTATTTGAAACAGTTTCTCTCAGTGTTCCTGTTTCATTAAGCAGAAACAGCTTCCTCCAGCAGCTATGCTACGTCACGCCAAGTGGTGGGGTTTGAAACAGAAGCAATCTGTTTATTTGAAACAGTTTCTCTCAGTGTTCCTGTTTCATTAAGCAGGAACAGCTTCCTCCAACAGCTATGCTACGTCACGCCTAGTGGTGGGGTTTGAAACAGAAGCAATCTTTTTATTTGAAACAGTTTCTCTCAGTGTTCCGGTTTCATTAAGCAGAAACAGCTTCCTCCAACAGCTATGCTACGTCACGCCTAGTGGTGGGGTTTGAAACAGAAGCAATCTGTTTATTTGAAACAGTTTCTCTCAGTGTTCCTGTTTCATAAAGCAGAAACAGCTTACTCCAGCAGCTATGCTATGTCACGCCTAGTGGTGGGGTTTGAAACAGAAGCCATCTGTTTATTTGAAACAGTTTCTCTCAGTGTTCCTGTTTCATTAAGTAGAAACAGCTTCCTCCAACAGCTATGTTACGTCACGCCTAGTAGTGGGGTTTGAAACAGAAGCAATCTGTTTATTTGAAACAGTTTCTCTCAGTGTTCCTGTTTCATTAAGCAGAAACAGCTTCCTCCAGCAGCTATGCTACGTCACGCCTAGTGGTGGGGTTTGAAACAGAAGCAATCTGTTTATTTGAAACAGTTTCTCTCAGTGTTCCTGTTTCATTAAGCAGAAACAGCTTCCTCCAACAGCTATGCTACGTCACGCCTAGTGGTGGGGGTTTGAAACAGAAGCAATCTGTTTATTTGAAAAAGTTTCTCTCAGTGTTCCGGTTTCATTAAGCAGAAACAGCTTCCTCCAACAGCTATGCTATGTCACGCCTAGTGGTGGGGTTTGAAACAGAAGCAATCTGTTTATTTGAAACAGTTTCTCTCAGTGTTCCTGTTTCATTAAGCAGAAACAGCTTCCTCCAGCAGCTATGCTACGTCACGCCTAGTGGTGGGGTTTGAAACAGAAGCAATCTGTTTATTTGAAACAGTTTCTCTCAGTGTTCCTGTTTCAGTAAGCAGAAACAGCTTCCTCCAACAGCTATGCTACGTCACGCCTAGTGGTGGGGTTTGAAACAGAAGCAATCTGTTTATTTGAAACAGTTTCTCTCAGTGTTCCTGTTTCATTAAGCAGAAACAGCTTACTCCAGCAGCTATGCTATGTCACGCCTAGTGGTGGGGTTTGAAACTGAAGCAATCTGTTTATTTGAAACAGTTTCTCTCAGTGTTCCTGTTTCATTAAGTAGAAACAGCTTCCTCCAACAGCTATGCTACGTCACGCCTAGTGGTGGGGTTTGAAACAGAAGCAATCTGTTTATTTGAAACAGTTTCTCTCAGTGTTCCTGTTTCATTAAGCAGAAACAGCTTCCTCCAGCAGCTATGCTACGTCACGCCTAGTGGTGGGGTTTGAAACAGAAGCAATCTGTTTATTTGAAACAGTTTCTCTCAGTGTTCCTGTTTCATTAAGCAGAAACAGCTTCCTCCAACAGCTATGCTACGTCACGCCTAGTGGTGGGGTTTGAAACAGAAGCAATCTGTTTATTTGAAACAGTTTCTCTCAGTGTTCCTGTTTCATTAAGCAGAAACAGATTCCTCCAACAGCTATGCTACGTCACGCCTAGTGGTGGGGTTTGAAACAGAAGCAATCTGTTTATTTGAAACAGTTTCTTTCAGTGTTCCTGTTTCATTAAGCAGATACAGCTTCCTCCAACAGCTATGCCACGTCACGCCTAGTTATGGGGTTTGAAACAGAAGCAATCTGTTTATTTGAAACAGTTTCTCTCAGTGTTCCTGTTTCATTAAGCTGAAACAGCTTACTCCAGCAGCTATGCTATGTCACGCCTAGTGGTGGGGTTTGAAACAGAAGCAATCTGTTTATTTGAAACAGTTTCTCTCAGTGTTCCGGTTTCATTAAGTAGAAACAGCTTCCTCCAACAGCTATGCTACGTCACGCCTAGTGGTGGAGTTTGAAACAGAAGCAATCTGTTTATTTGAAACAGTTTCTCTCAGTGTTCCTGTTTCATTAAGCAGAAACAGCTTCCTCCAGCGGCTATGCTACGTCACGCCTAGTGGTGGGGTTTGAAACAGAAGCAATCTGTTTATTTGAAACAGTTTCTCTCAGTGTTCCTGTTTCATTAAGCAGAAACAGCTTCCTCCAACAGCTATGCTACGTCACGCCTAGTGGTGGGGTTTGAAACAGAAGCAATCTGTTTATTTGAAACAGTTTCTCTCAGTGTTCCTGTTTCATTAAGCAGAAACAGATTCCTCCAACAGCTATGCTACGTCACGCCTAGTGGTGGGGTTTGAAACAGAAGCAATCTGTTTATTTGAAACAGTTTCTTTCAGTGTTCCTGTTTCATTAAGCAGATACAGCTTCCTCCAACAGCTATGCCACGTCACGCCTAGTTATGGGGTTTGAAACAGAAGCAATCTGTTTATTTGAAACAGTTTCTCTCAGTGTTCCTGTTTCATTAAGCTGAAACAGCTTACTCCAGCAGCTATGCTATGTCACGCCTAGTGGTGGGGTTTGAAACAGAAGCAATCTGTTTATTTGAAACAGTTTCTCTCAGTGTTCCGGTTTCATTAAGTAGAAACAGCTTCCTCCAACAGCTATGCTACGTCACGCCTAGTGGTGGAGTTTGAAACAGAAGCAATCTGTTTATTTGAAACAGTTTCTCTCAGTGTTCCTGTTTCATTAAGCAGAAACAGCTTCCTCCAGCGGCTATGCTACGTCACGCCTAGTGGTGGGGTTTGAAACAGAAGCAATCTGTTTATTTGAAACAGTATCTCTCAGTGTTCCTGTTTCATTAAGCAGAAACAGCTTCCTCCAACAGCTATGCTACGTCACGACTAGTGGTGGGGTTTGAAACAGAAGCAATCTGTTTATTTGAAACAGTTTCTCTCAGTGTTCCTGTTTAATTAAGCAGAAACAGCTTCCTCCAACAGCTATGCTACGTCACGCCTAGTGGTGGGGTTTGAAACAGAAGCAATCTTTTTATTTGAAACAGTTTCTCTCAGTGTTCCGGTTTCATTAAGCAGAAACAGCTTCCTCCAACAGCTATGCTACGTCACGCCTAGTGGTGGTGTTTGAAACAGAAGCAATCTGTTTATTTGAAACAGTTTCTCTCAGTGTTCCTGTTTCATTAAGCAGAAACAGCTTCCTGCAACAGCTATGCTACGTCACGCCTAGTGGTGGGGTTTGAAACAGAAGCAATCTGTTTATTTGAAACAGTTTCTCTCAGTGTTCCTGTTTCATTAAGCAGAAACAGCTTCCTCCAACAGCTATGCTACGTCACGCCTAGTGGTGGGGTTTGAAACAGAAGCAATCTTTTTATTTGAAACAGTTTCTCTCAGTGTTCCGGTTTCATTAAGCAGAAACAGCTTCCTCCAACAGCTATGCTACGTCACGCCTAGTAGTGGGGTTTGAAACAGAAGCAATCTGTTTATTTGAAACAGTTTCTCTCAGTGTTCCTGTTTCATAAAGCAGAAACAGCTTACTCCAGCAGCTATGCTATGTCACGCCTAGTGGTGGGGTTTGAAACAGAAGCAATCTGTTTATTTGAAACAGTTTCTCTCAGTGTTCCTGTTTCATTAAGTAGAAACAGCTTCCTCCAACACCTATGTTACGTCACGCCTAGTAGTGGGGTTTGAAACAGAAGCAATCTGTTTATTTGAAACAGTTTCTCTCAGTGTTCCTGTTTCATTAAGCAGAAACAGCTTCCTCCAGCAGCTATGCTACGTCACGCCTAGTGGTGGGGTTTGAAACAGAAGCAATCTGTTTATTTGAAACAGTTTCTCTCAGTGTTCCTGTTTCATTAAGCAGAAACAGCTTCCTCCAACAGCTATGCTACGTCACGCCTAGTGGTGGGGTTTGAAACAGAAGCAATCTGTTTATTTGAAACAGTTTCTCTCAGTGTTCCTGTTTCATTAAGCAGAAACAGCTTCCTCCAACAGCTATGCTACGTCACGCCTAGTGGTGGGGTTTGAAACAGAAGCAATCTGTTTATTTGAAACAGTTTCTCTCAGTGTTCCTGTTTCATTAAGCAGAAACAGATTCCTCCAACAGCTATGCTACGTCACGCCTAGTGGTGGGGTTTGAAACAGAAGCAATCTGTTTATTTGAAACAGTTTCTCTCAGTGTTCCTGTTTCATTAAGCAGATACAGCTTCCTCCAACAGCTATGCCACGTCACGCCTAGTTATGGGGTTTGAAACAGAAGCAATCTGTTTATTTGAAACAGTTTCTCTCAGTGTTCCTGTTTCATTAAGCTGAAACAGCTTACTCCAGCAGCTATGCTATGTCACGCCTAGTGGTGGGGTTTGAAACAGAAGCAATCTGTTTATTTGAAACAGTTTCTCTCAGTGTTCCGGTTTCATTAAGTAGAAACAGCTTCCTCCAACAGCTATGCTACGTCACGCCTAGTGGTGGAGTTTGAAACAGAAGCAATCTGTTTATTTGAAACAGTTTCTCTCAGTGTTCCTGTTTCATTAAGCAGAAACAGCTTCCTCCAGCGGCTATGCTACGTCACGCCTAGTGGTGGGGTTTGAAACAGAAGCAATCTGTTTATTTGAAACAGTATCTCTCAGTGTTCCTGTTTCATTAAGCAGAAACAGCTTCCTCCAACAGCTATGCTACGTCACGACTAGTGGTGGGGTTTGAAACAGAAGCAATCTGTTTATTTGAAACAGTTTCTCTCAGTGTTCCTGTTTCAGTAAGCAGAAACAGCTTCCTCCAACAGCTATGCTACGTCACGCCTAGTGGTGGGGTTTGAAACAGAAGCAATCTGTTTATTTGAAACAGTTTCTCTCAGTGTTCCTGTTTCATTAAGCAGAAACAGCTTACTCCAGCAGCTATGCTATGTCACGCCTAGTGGTGGGGTTTGAAACTGAAGCAATCTGTTTATTTGAAACAGTTTCTCTCAGTGTTCCTGTTTCATTAAGTAGAAACAGCTTCCTCCAACAGCTATGCTACGTCACGCCTAGTGGTGGGGTTTGAAACAGAAGCAATCTGTTTATTTGAAACAGTTTCTCTCAGTGTTCCTGTTTCATTAAGCAGAAACAGCTTCCTCCAGCAGCTATGCTACGTCACGCCTAGTGGTGGGGTTTGAAACAGAAGCAATCTGTTTATTTGAAACACTTTCTCTCAGTGTTCCTGTTTCATTAAGCAGAAACAGCTTCCTCCAACAGCTATGCTACGTCACGCCTAGTGGTGGGGTTTGAAACAGAAGCAATCTGTTTATTTGAAAATGTTTCTCTCAGTGTTCCTGTTTCATTAAGCAGAAACAGATTCCTCCAACAGCTATGCTACGTCACGCCTAGTGGTGGGGTTTGAAACAGAAGCAATCTGTTTATTTGAAACAGTTTCTTTCAGTGTTCCTGTTTCATTAAGCAGATACAGCTTCCTCCAACAGCTATGCCACGTCACGCCTAGTTATGGGGTTTGAAACAGAAGCAATCTGTTTATTTGAAACAGTTTCTCTCAGTGTTCCTGTTTCATTAAGCTGAAACAGCTTACTCCAGCAGCTATGCTATGTCACGCCTAGTGGTGGGGTTTGAAACAGAAGCAATCTGTTTATTTGAAACAGTTTCTCTCAGTGTTCCTGTTTCATTAAGTAGAAACAGCTTCCTCCAACAGCTATGCTACGTCACGCCTAGTGGTGGAGTTTGAAACAGAAGCAATCTGTTTATTTGAAACAGTATCTCTCAGTGTTCCTGTTTCATTAAGCAGAAACAGCTTCCTCCAACAGCTATGCTACGTCACGACTAGTGGTGGGGTTTGAAACAGAAGCAATCTGTTTATTTGAAACAGTTTCTCTCAGTGTTCCTGTTTAATTAAGCAGAAACAGCTTCCTCCAACAGCTATGCTACGTCACGCCTAGTGGTGGGGTTTGAAACAGAAGCAATCTTTTTATTTGAAACAGTTTCTCTCAGTGTTCCGGTTTCATTAAGCAGAAACAGCTTCCTCCAACAGCTATGCTACGTCACGCCTAGTGGTGGTGTTTGAAACAGAAGCAATCTGTTTATTTGAAACAGTTTCTCTCAGTGTTCCTGTTTCATTAAGCAGACACAGCTTCCTGCAACAGCTATGCTACGTCACGCCTAGTGGTGGGGTTTGAAACAGAAGCAATCTGTTTATTTGAAACAGTTTCTCTCAGTGTTCCTGTTTCATTAAGCAGAAACAGCTTCCTCCAACAGCTATGCTACGTCACGCCTAGTGGTGGGGTTTGAAACAGAAGCAATCTTTTTATTTGAAACAGTTTCTCTCAGTGTTCCGGTTTCATTAAGCAGAAACAGCTTCCTCCAACAGCTATGCTACGTCACGCCTAGTGGTGGGGTTTGAAACAGAAGCAATCTGTTTATTTGAAAAAGTTTCTCTTAGTTTTCCTGTTTCATTAAGCAGAAACAGCTTCCTCCAGCAGCTATGCTATGTCACGCCTAGTGGTGGGGTTTGAAACAGAAGCAATCTGTTTATTTGAAACAGTTTCTCTCAGTGTTCCGGTTTCATTAAGCAGAAACAGCTTCCTCCAACAGCTATGCTACGTCACGCCTAGTGGTGGGGTTTGAAACAGAAGCAATCTGTTTATTTGAAACAGTTTCTCTCAGTGTTCCTGTTTCATAAAGCAGAAACAGCTTACTCCAGCAGCTATGCTATGTCACGCCTAGTGGTGGGGTTTGAAACAGAAGCAATCTGTTTATTTGAAACAGTTTCTCTCAGTGTTCCTGTTTCATTAAGTAGAAACAGCTTCCTCCAACAGCTATGTTACGTCACGCCTAGTAGTGGGGTTTGAAACAGAAGCAATCTGTTTATTTGAAACAGTTTCTCTCAGTGTTCCTGTTTCATTAAGCAGAAACAGCTTCCTCCAGCAGCTATGCTACGTCACGCCTAGTGGTGGGGTTTGAAACAGAAGCAATCTGTTTATTTGAAACAGTTTCTCTCAGTGTTCCTGTTTCATTAAGCAGAAACAGCTTCCTCCAACAGCTATGCTACGTCACGCCTAGTGGTGGGGTTTGAAACAGAAGCAATCTGTTTATTTGAAACAGTTTCTCTCAGTGTTCCTGTTTCATTAAGCAGAAACAGCTTCCTCCAACAGCTATGCTACGTCACGCCTAGTGGTGGGGTTTGAAACAGAAGCAATCTGTTTATTTGAAACAGTTTCTCTTAGTGTTCCTGTTTCATTAAGCAGAAACAGCTTCCTCCAACAGCTATGCTACGTCACGCCTAGTGGTGGGGTTTGAAACAGAAGCAATCTGTTTATTTGAAACAGTTTCTCTCAGTGTTCCTGTTTCATTAAGCAGAAACAGATTCCTCCAACAGCTATGCTACGTCACGCCTAGTGGTGGGGTTTGAAACAGAATCAATCTTTTTATTTGAAACAGTTTCTCTCAGTGTTCCGGTTTCATTAAGCAGAAACAGCTTCCTCCAACAGCTATGCTACGTCACGCCTAGTGGTGGGGTTTGAAACAGAAGCAATCTGTTTATTTGAAACAGTTTCTCTCAGTGTTCCTGTTTCATAAAGCAGAAACAGCTTACTCCAGCAGCTATGCTATGTCACGCCTAGTGGTGGGGTTTGAAACAGAAGCAATCTGTTTATTTGAAACAGTTTCTCTCAGTGTTCCTGTTTCATTAAGCAGAAACAGCTTCCTCCAGCAGCTATGCTACGTCACGCCTAGTGGTGGGGTTTGAATCAGAAGCAATCTGTTTATTTGAAACAGTTTCTCTCAGTGTTCCTGTTTCATTAAGCAGAAACAGCTTCCTCCAACAGCTATGCTACGTCACGCCTAGTGTAGGGGTTTGAAACAGAAGCAATCTGTTTATTTGAAACAGTTTCTCTCAGTGTTCCGGTTTCATTAAGCAGAAAAAGCTTCCTCCAGCAGCTATGCTACGTCACGCCTAGTGGTGGGGTTTGAAACAGAAGCAATCTGTTTATTTGAAACAGTTTCTCTCAGTGTTCCTGTTTCATTAAGCAGAAACAGCTTCCTCCAACAGCTATGCTACGTCACGCCTAGTGGTGGGGTTTGAAACAGAAGCAATCTTTTTATTTGAAACAGTTTCTCTCAGTGTTCCGGTTTCATTAAGCAGAAACAGCTTCCTCCAACAGCTATGCTACGTCACGCCTAGTGGTGGTGTTTGAAACAGAAGCAATCTGTTTATTTGAAAGTGTTTCTCTCAGTGTTCCTGTTTCATTAAGCAGAAACAGCTTACTCCAGCAGCTATGCTATGTCACGCCTAGTGGTGGGGTTTGAAACAGAAGCAATCTGTTTATTTGAAACAGTTTCTCTCAGTGTTCCTGTTTCATTAAGTAGAAACAGCTTCCTCCAACAGCTATGCTACGTCACGCCTAGTGGTGGGGTTTGAAACAGAAGCAATCTGTTTATTTGAAACAGTTTCTCTCAGTGTTCCTGTTTCATTAAGCAGAAACAGCTTCCTCCAGCAGCTATGCTACGTCACGCCTAGTGGTGGGGTTTGAAACAGAAGCAATCTGTTTATTTGAAACAGTTTCTCTCAGTGTTCCTGTTTCATTAAGCAGAAACAGCTTCCTCCAACAGCTATGCTACGTCACGCCTAGTTATGGGGTTTGAAACAGAAGCAATCTGTTTATTTGAAACAGTTTCTCTCAGTGTTCCTGTTTCATTAAGCAGAAACAGCTTACTCCAGCAGCTATGCTATGTCACGCCTAGTGGTGGGGTTTGAAACAGAAGCAATCTGTTTATTTGAAACAGTTTCTCTCAGTGTTCCTGTTTCATTAAGTAGAAACAGCTTCCTCCAACAGCTATGCTACGTCACGCCTAGTGGTGGAGTTTGAAACAGAAGCAATCTGTTTATTTGAAACAGTTTCTCTCAGTGTTCCTGTTTCATTAAGCAGAAACAGCTTCCTCCAGCGGCTATGCTACGTCACGCCTAGTGGTGGGGTTTGAAACAGAAGCAATCTGTTTATTTGAAACAGTATCTCTCAGTGTTCCTGTTTCATTAAGCAGAAACAGCTTCCTCCAACAGCTATGCTACGTCACGACTAGTGGTGGGGTTTGAAACAGAAGCAATCTGTTTATTTGAAACAGTTTCTCTCAGTGGTCCTGTTTAATTATGCAGAAACAGCTTCCTCCAACAGCTATGCTACGTCACGCCTAGTGGTGGTGTTTGAAACAGAAGCAATCTTTTTATTTGAAACAGTTTCTCTAAGTGTTCCGGTTTCATTAAGCAGAAACAGCTTCCTCCAACAGCTATGCTACGTCACGCCTAGTGGTGGTGTTTGAAACAGAAGCAATCTGTTTATTTGAAACAGTTTCTCTCAGTGTTCCTGTTTCATTAAGCAGAAACAGCTTCCTGCAACAGCTATGCTACGTCACGCCTAGTGGTGGGGTTTGAAACAGAAGCAATCTGTTTATTTGAAACAGTTTCTCTCAGTGTTCCTGATTCATTAAGCAGAAACAGCTTCCTCCAGCAGCTATGCTACGTCACGCCTAGTGGTGGGGTTTGAAACAGAAGCAATCTGTTTATTTGAAACAGTTTCTCTCAGTGTTCCTGTTTCATTAAGCAGAAACAGCTTCCTCCAACAGCTATGCTACGTCACGCCTAGTGGTGGGGTTTGAAACAGAAGCAATCTTTTTATGTGAAACAGTTTCTCTCAGTGTTCCGGTTTCATTAAGCAGAAACAGCTTCCTCCAACAGCTATGCTACGTCACGCCTAGTGGTGGGGTTTGAAACAGAAGCAATCTGTTTATTTGAAACAGTTTCTCTCAGTGTTCCTGTTTCATTAAGCAGAAACAGCTTACTCCAGCAGCTATGCTACGTCACGCCTAGTGGTGGGGTTTGAAACAGAAGCAATCTGTTAATTTTGAAACAGTTTCTCTCAGTGTTCCTGTTTCATTAAGCAGAAACAGCTTCCTCCAACAGCTATGCTACGTCACGCCTAGTGGTGGGGTTTGAAACAGAAACAATCTGTTTATTTGAAACAGTTTCTCTCAGTGTTCCTGTTTCATTAAGCAGAAACAGCTTCCTCCAGCAGCTATGCTACGTCACGCCTAGTGGTGGGGTTTGAAACAGAAGCAATCTGTTTATTTGAAACAGTTTCTCTCAGTGTTCCTGTATCATTAAGCAGAAACAGCTTCCTCCAGCAGCTATGCTACGTCACGCCTAGTGGTGGGGTTTGAAACAGAAGCAATCTGTTTATTTGAAACAGTTTCTCTCAGTGTTCCTGTTTCATTAAGCAGAAACAGCTTCCTCCAACAGCTATGCTACGTCACGCCTAGTGGTGGGGTTTGAAACAGAAGCAATCTGTTTATTTGAAACAGTTTCTCTCAGTGTTCCTGTTTCATTAAGCAGAAACAGCTTCCTCCAGCAGCTATGCTACGTCACGACTAGTGGTGGGGTTTGAAACAGAAGCAATCTGTTTATTTGAAACAGTTTCTCTCAGTGTTCCTGTTTCATTAAGCAGAAACAGCTTCCTCCAACAGCTATGCTACGTCACGACTAGTGGTGGGGTTTGAAACAGAAGCAATCTGTTTATTTGAAACAGTTTCTCTCAGTGTTCCTGTTTAATTAAGCAGAAACAGCTTCCTCCAACAGCTATGCTACGTCACGCCTAGTGGAGGGGTTTGAACAGAAGCAATCTGTTTATTTGAAACAGTTTCTCTCAGTGTTCCTGTTTCATTAAGCAGAAGCAGCTTCCTCCAACAGCTATGCTACGTCACGCCTAGTGGTGGGGTTTGAAACAGAAGCAATCTGTTTATTTGAAACAGTTTCTCTCAGTGTTCCTGTTTCATTAAGCAGAAACAGCTTCCTCCAACAGCTATGCTACGTCACGCCTAGTTATGGGGTTTGAAACAGAAGCAATCTGTTTATTTGAAACAGTTTCTCTCAGTGTTCCTGTTTCATTAAGCAGAAACAGCTTCCTCCAACAGCTATGCTACGTCACGCCTAGTGGTGGGGTTTGAAACAGAAGCAATCTTTTTATGTGAAACAGTTTCTCTCAGTGTTCCGGTTTCATTAAGCAGAAACAGCTTCCTCCAACAGCTATGCTACGTCACGCCTAGTGGTGGGGTTTGAAACAGAAGCAATCTGTTTATTTGAAACAGTTTCTCTCAGTGTTCCTGTTTCATTAAGCAGAAACAGCTTCCTCCAACAGCTATGCTACGTCACGCCTAGTGGTGGGGTTTGAAACAGAAACAATCTGTTTATTTGAAACAGTTTCTCTCAGTGTTCCTGTTTCATTAAGCAGAAACAGCTTCCTCCAGCAGCTATGCTACGTCACGCCTAGTGGTGGGGTTTGAAACAGAAGCAATCTGTTTATTTGAAACAGTTTCTCTCAGTGTTCCTGTATCATTAAGCAGAAACAGCTTCCTCCAGCAGCTATGCTACGTCACGCCTAGTGGTGGGGTTTGAAACAGAAGCAATCTGTTTATTTGAAACAGTTTCTCTCAGTGTTCCTGTTTCATTAAGCAGAAACAGCTTCCTCCAACAGCTATGCTACGTCACGCCTAGTGGTGGGGTTTGAAACAGAAGCAATGTGTTTATTTGAAACAGTTTCTCTCAGTGTTCCTGTTTCATTAAGCAGAAACAGCTTCCTCCAGCAGCTATGCTACGTCACGACTAGTGGTGGGGTTTGAAAAAGAAGCAATCTGTTTATTTGAAACAGTTTCTCTCAGTGTTCCTGTTTCATTAAGCAGAAACAGCTTCCTCCAACAGCTATGCTACGTCACGACTAGTGGTGGGGTTTGAAACAGAAGCAATCTGTTTATTTGAAACAGTTTCTCTCAGTGTTCCTGTTTAATTAAGCAGAAACAGCTTCCTCCAACAGCTATGCTACGTCACGCCTAGTGGAGGGGTTTGAACAGAAGCAATCTGTTTATTTGAAACAGTTTCTCTCAGTGTTCCTGTTTCATTAAGCAGAAACAGCTTCCTCCAACAGCTATGCTACGTCACGCCTAGTGGTGGGGTTTGAAACAGAAGCAATCTTTTTATGTGAAACAGTTTCTCTCAGTGTTCCGGTTTCATTAAGCAGAAACAGCTTCCTCCAACAGCTATGCTATGTCACGCCTAGTGGTGGGGTTTGAAACAGAAGCAATCTGTTTATTTGAAACAGTTTCTCTCAGTGTTCCTGTTTCATTAAGCAGAAACAGCTTCCTCCAGCAGCTATGCTATGTCACGCCTAGTGGTGGGGTTTGAAACAGAAGCAATCTGTTTATTTGAAACAGTTTCTCTCAGTGTTCCTGTTTCATTAAGCAGAAACAGCTTACTCCAGCAGCTATGCTACGTCACGCCTAGTGGTGGGGTTTGAAACAGAAGCAATCTGTTAATTTTGAAACAGTTTCTCTCAGTGTTCCATTTTCATTAAGCAGAAACAGCTTCCTCCAACAGCTATGCTACGTCACGCCTAGTGGTGGGGTTTGAAACAGAAACAATCTGTTTATTTGAAACAGTTTCTCTCAGTGTTCCTGTTTCATTAAGCAGAAACAGCTTCCTCCAGCAGCTATGCTACGTCACGCCTAGTGGTGGGGTTTGAAACAGAAGCAATCTGTTTATTTGAAACAGTTTCTCTCAGTGTTCCTGTTTCATTAAGCAGAAACAGCTTCCTGCAACAGCTATGCTACGTCACGCCTAGTGGTGGGGTTTGAAACAGAAGCAATCTGTTTATTTGAAACAGTTTCTCTCAGTGTTCCTGTTTCATTAAGCAGAAACAGCTTCCTCCAGCAGCTATGCTACGTCACGCCTAGTGGTGGGGTTTGAAACAGAAGCAATCTGTTTATTTGAAACAGTTTCTCTCAGTGTTCCTGTTTCATTAAGCAGAAACAGCTTCCTCCAACAGCTATGCTACGTCACGCCTAGTGGTGGGGTTTGAAACAGAAGCAATCTTTTTATGTGAAACAGTTTCTCTCAGTGTTCCGGTTTCATTAAGCTGAAACAGCTTCCTCCAACAGCTATGCTACGTCACGCCTAGTGGTGGGGTTTGAAACAGAAGCAATCTGTTTATTTGAAACAGTTTCTCTCAGTGTTCCTGTTTCATTAAGCAGAAACAGCTTACTCCAGCAGCTATGCTACGTCACGCCTAGTGGTGGGGTTTGACACAGAAGCAATCTGTTAATTTTGAAACAGTTTCTCTCAGTGTTCCTGTTTCATTAAGCAGAAACAGCTTCCTCCAACAGCTATGCTACGTCACGCCTAGTGGTGGGGTTTGAAACAGAAACAATCTGTTTATTTGAAACAGTTTCTCTCATTGTTCTTGTTTCATTAAGCAGAAACAGCTTCCTCCAGCAGCTATGCTACGTCACGCCTAGTGGTGGGGTTTGAAACAGAAGCAATCTGTTTATTTGAAACAGTTTCTCTCAGTGTTCCTGTTCCATTAAGCAGAAACAGCTTCCTCCAACAGCTATGCTACGTCACGCCTAGTGGTGGTGTTTGAAACAGAAGCAATCCGTTTATTTGAAACAGTTTCTCTTAGTTTTCCTGTTTCATTAAGCAGAAACAGCTTCCTCCAACAGCTATGCTACGTCACGCCTAGTGGTGGGGTTTGAAACAGAAGCAATCTGTTTATTTGAAACAGTTTCTCTCAGTGTTCCTGTTTCATTAAGCAGAAACAGCTTCCTCCAGCAGCTATGCTACGTCACGCCTAGTGGTGGGGTTTGAAACAGAAGCAATCTGTTTATTTGAAACAGTTTCTCTCAGTGTTCCTGTTTCATTAAGCAGAAACAGCTTCCTCCAACAGCTATGCTACGTCACGCCTAGTGGTGGGGTTTGAAACAGAAGCAATCTGTTTATTTGAAACAGTTTCTCTCAGTGTTCCTGTTTCATTAAGCAGAAACAGCTTCCTCCAACAGCTATGCTACGTCACGCCTAGTGGTGGGGTTTGAAACAGAAGCAATCTGTTTATTTGAAACAGTTTCTCTCAGTGTTCCTGTTTCATTAAGCAGAAACAGCTTCCTCCAGCAGCTATGCTACGTCACGCCTAGTGGTGGGGTTTGAAACAGATGCAATCTGTTTATTTGAAACAGTTTCTCTCAGTGTTCCTGTTTCATTAAGCAGAAACAGCTTCCTCCAACAGCTATGCTACGTCACGCCTAGTGGTGGGGTTTGAAACAGAAGCAATCTGTTTATTTGAAAAAGTTTCTCTTAGTTTTCCTGTTTCATTAAGCAGAAACAGCTTCCTGCAACAGCTATGCTACGTCACGCCTAGTGGTGGGGTTTGAAACAGAAGCAATCTGTTTATTTGAAACAGTTTCTCTCAGTGTTCCTGTTTCATTAAGCAGAAACAGCTTCCTCCAGCAGCTATGCTACGTCACGCCTAGTGGTGGGGTTTGAAACAGAAGAAATCTGTTT
The DNA here is from genome assembly GCA_948150685.1 of Rhaphigaster nebulosa. NCBI lineage: Eukaryota > Metazoa > Arthropoda > Insecta > Hemiptera > Pentatomidae > Rhaphigaster > Rhaphigaster nebulosa. The sequence goes on from OX411307.1 coordinate 12,984,694, forward strand.
ATTTGAAACAGTTTCTCTCAGTGTTCCTGTTTCATTAAGCAGAAACAGCTTCCTCCAACAGCTATGCTACGTCACGCCTAGTGGTGGGGTTTGAAACAGAAGCAATCTGTTTATTTGAAACAGTTTCTCTCAGTGTTCCTGTTTCATTAAGCAGAAACAGCTTACTCCAGCAGCTATGCTACGTCACGACTAGTGGTGGGGTTTGAAACAGAAGCAATCTGTTTATTTGAAACAGTTTCTCTCAGTGTTCCTGTTTCATTAAGCAGAAACAGCTTCCTCCAACAGCTATGCTACGTCACGACTAGTGGTGGGGTTTGAAACAGAAGCAATCTGTTTATTTGAAACAGTTTCTCTCAGTGTTCCTGTTTAATTAAGCAGAAACAGCTTCCTCCAACAGCTATGCTACGTCACGCCTAGTGGAGGGGTTTGAACAGAAGCAATCTGTTTATTTGAAACAGTTTCTCTCAGTGTTCCTGTTTCATTAAGCAGAAACAGCTTCCTCCAACAGCTATGCTACGTCACGCCTAGTGGTGGGGTTTGAAACAGAAGCAATCTGTTTATTTGAAACAGTTTCTCTCAGTGTTCCTGTTTCATTAAGCAGAAACAGCTTCCTCCAACAGCTATGCTATGTCACGACTAGTGGTGGGGTTTGAAATAGAAGCAATCTGTTTATTTGAAACAGTTTCTCTAAGTGTTCCTGTTTCATTAAGCAGAAACAGCTTCCTCCAGCGGCTATGCTACGTCACGCCTAGTGGTGGGGTTTGAAACAGAAGCAATCTGTTTATTTGAAACAGTTTCTCTCAGTGTTCCTGTTTCATTAAGCAGAAACAGCTTACTCCAGCAGCTATGCTACGTCACGCCTAGTGGTGGGGTTTGAAACAGAAGCAATCTGTTAATTTGAAACAGTTTCTCTCAGTGTTCCTGTTTCATTAAGCAGAAACAGCTTCCTCCAACAGCTATGCTACGTCACGCCTAGTGGTGGGGTTTGAAACAGAAGCAATCTGTTTATTTGAAACAGTTTCTCTCAGTGTTCCTGTTTCATTAAGCAGAAACAGCTTCCTCCAGCAGCTATGCTACGTCACGCCTAGTGGTGGGGTTTGAAACAGATGCAATCTGTTTATTTGAAACAGTTTCTCTCAGTGTTCCTGTTTCATTAAGCAGAAACAGCTTCCTCCAACAGCTATGCTACGTCACGCCTAGTGGTGGGGTTTGAAACAGAAGCAATCTGTTTATTTGAAAAAGTTTCTCTTAGTTTTCCTGTTTCATTAAGCAGAAACAGCTTCCTCCAGCAGCTATGCTATGTCACGCCTAGTGGTGGGGTTTGAAACAGAAGCAATCTGTTTATTTGAAACAGTTTCTCTCAGTGTTCCTGTTTCATTAAGCAGAAACAGCTTCCTCCAGCAGCTATGCTACGTCACGCCTAGTGGTGGGGTTTGAATCAGAAGCAATCTGTTTATTTGAAACAGTTTCTCTCAGTGTTCCTGTTTCATTAAGCAGAAACAGCTTCCTCCAACAGCTATGCTACGTCACGCCTAGTGTAGGGGTTTGAAACAGAAGCAATCTGTTTATTTGAAACAGTTTCTCTCAGTGTTCCTGTTTCATTAAGCAGAAAAAGCTTCCTCCAGCAGCTATGCTACGTCACGCCTAGTGGTGGGGTTTGAAACAGAAGCAATCTGTTTATTTGAAACAGTTTCTCTCAGTGATCCTGTTTCATTAAGCAGAAACAGCTTCCTCCAACAGCAATGCTACGTCACGCCTAGTGGTGGGGTTTGAAACAGAAGCAATCTTTTTATTTGAAACAGTTTCTCTCAGTGTTCCGGTTTCATTAAGCAGAATCAGCTTCCTCCAACAGCTATGCTACGTCACGCCTAGTGGTGGTGTTTGAAACAGAAGCAATCTGTTTATTTGAAACAGTTTCTCTCAGTGTTCCTGTTTCATTAAGCAGAAACAGCTTACTCCAGCAGCTATGCTATGTCACGCCTAGTGGTGGGGTTTGAAACAGAAGCAATCTGTTTATTTGAAACAGTTTCTCTCAGTGTTCCTGTTTCATTAAGTAGAAACAGCTTCCTCCAACAGCTATGCTACGTCACGCCTAGTGGTGGGGTTTGAAACAGAAGCAATCTGTTTATTTGAAACAGTTTCTCTCAGTGTTCCTGTTTCATTAAGCAGAAACAGCTTCCTCCAGCAGCTATGCTACGTCACGCCTAGTGGTGGGGTTTGAAACAGAAGCAATCTGTTTATTTGAAACAGTTTCTCTCAGTGTTCCTGTTTCATTAAGCAGAAACAGCTTCCTCCAACAGCTATGCTACGTCACGCCTAGTGGTGGGGTTTGAAACAGAAGCAATCTGTTTATTTGAAACAGTTTCTCTCAGTGTTCCTGTTTCATTAAGCAGAAACAGCTTCCTCCAACAGCTATGCTACGTCACGCCTAGTGGAGGGGTTTGAACAGAAGCAATCTGTTTATTTGAAACAGTTTCTCTCAGTGTTCCTGTTTCATTAAGCAGAAACAGCTTCCTCCAACAGCTATGCTACGTCACGCCTAGTGGTGGGGTTTGAAACAGAAGCAATCTGTTTATTTGAAACAGTTTCTCTCAGTGTTCCTGTTTCATTAAGCAGAAACAGCTTCCTCCAACAGCTATGCTACGTCACGCCTAGTTATGGGGTTTGAAACAGAAGCAATCTGTTTATTTGAAACAGTTTCTCTCAGTGTTCCTGTTTCATTAAGCAGAAACAGCTTACTCCAGCAGCTATGCTATGTCACGCCTAGTGGTGGGGTTTGAAACAGAAGCAATCTGTTTATTTGAAACAGTTTCTCTCAGTGTTCCTGTTTCATTAAGTAGAAACAGCTTCCTCCAACAGCTATGCTACGTCACGCCTAGTGGTGGAGTTTGAAACAGAAGCAATCTGTTTATTTGAAACAGTTTCTCTCAGTGTTCCTGTTTCATTAAGCAGAAACAGCTTCCTCCAGCGGCTATGCTACGTCACGCCTAGTGGTGGGGTTTGAAACAGAAGCAATCTGTTTATTTGAAACAGTATCTCTCAGTGTTCCTGTTTCATTAAGCAGAAACAGCTTCCTCCAACAGCTATGCTACGTCACGACTAGTGGTGGGGTTTGAAACAGAAGCAATCTGTTTATTTGAAACAGTTTCTCTCAGTGTTCCTGTTTCATTAAGCAGAAACAGCTTCCTCCAACAGCTATGCTACGTCACGCCTAGTGGTGGGGTTTGAAACAGAAGCAATCTTTTTATTTGAAACAGTTTCTCTAAGTGTTCCGGTTTCATTAAGCAGAAACAGCTTCCTCCAACAGCTATGCTACGTCACGCCTAGTGGTGGTGTTTGAAACAGAAGCAATCTGTTTATTTGAAACAGTTTCTCTCAGTGTTCCTGTTTCATTAAGCAGAAACAGCTTCCTGCAACAGCTATGCTACGTCACGCCTAGTGGTGGGGTTTGAAACAGAAGCAATCTGTTTATTTGAAACAGTTTCTCTCAGTGTCCCTGTTTCATTAAGCAGAAACAGCTTCCTCCAGCAGCTATGCTACGTCACGCCTAGTGGTGGGGTTTGAAACAGAAGCAATCTGTTTATTTGAAACAGTTTCTCTCAGTGTTCCTGTTTCATTAAGCAGAAACAGCTTCCTCCAACAGCTATGCTACGTCACGCCTAGTGGTGGGGTTTGAAACAGAAGCAATCTTTTTATGTGATACAGTTTCTCTCAGTGTTCCGGTTTCATTAAGCTGAAACAGCTTCCTCCAACAGCTATGCTACGTCACGCCTAGTGGTGGGGTTTGAAACAGAAGCAATCTGTTTATTTGAAACAGTTTCTCTCAGTGTTCCTGTTTCATTAAGCAGAAACAGCTTACTCCAGCAGCTATGCTACGTCACGCCTAGTGGTGGGGTTTGAAACAGAAGCAATCTGTTAATTTTGAAACAGTTTCTCTCAGTGTTCCTGTTTCATTAAGCAGAAACAGCTTCCTCCAACAGCTATGCTACGTCACGCCTAGTGGTGGGGTTTGAAACAGAAGCAATCTGTTTATTTGAAACAGTTTCTCTCAGTGTTCCTGTTTCATTAAGCAGAAACAGCTTCCTCCAACAGCTATGCTACGTCACGCCTAGTGGAGGGGTTTGAACAGAAGCAATCTGTTTATTTGAAACAGTTTCTCTCAGTGTTCCTGTTTCATTAAGCAGAAACAGCTTCCTCCAACAGCTATGCTACGTCACGCCTAGTGTTGGGGTTTGAAACAGAAGCAATCTGTTTATTTGAAACAGTTTCTCTCAGTGTTCCTGTTTCATTAAGCAGAAACAGCTTCCTCCAACAGCTATGCTACGTCACGCCTAGTTATGGGGTTTGAAACAGAAGCAATCTGTTTATTTGAAACAGTTTCTCTCAGTGTTCCTGTTTCATTAAGCAGAAACAGCTTACTCCAGCAGCTATGCTATGTCACGCCTAGTGGTGGGGTTTGAAACAGAAGCAATCTGTTTATTTGAAACAGTTTCTCTCAGTGTTCCTGTTTCATTAAGTAGAAACAGCTTCCTCCAACAGCTATGCTACGTCACGCCTAGTGGTGGGGTTTGAAACAGAAGCAATCTGTTTATTTGAAACAGTTTCTCTCAGTGTTCCTGTTTCATTAAGCAGAAACAGCTTCCTCCAGCGGCTATGCTACGTCACGCCTAGTGGTGGGGTTTGAAACAGAAGCAATCTGTTTATTTGAAACAGTATCTCTCAGTGTTCCTGTTTCATTAAGCAGAAACAGCTTCCTCCAACAGCTATGCTACGTCACGACTAGTGGTGGGGTTTGAAACAGAAGCAATCTGTTTATTTGAAACAGTTTCTCTCAGTGTTCCTGTTTCATTAAGCAGAAACAGCTTCCTCCAACAGCTATGCTACGTCACGCCTAGTGGTGGGGTTTGAAACAGAAGCAATCTTTTTATTTGAAACAGTTTCTCTAAGTGTTCCGGTTTCATTAAGCAGAAACAGCTTCCTCCAACAGCTATGCTACGTCACGCCTAGTGGTGGTGTTTGAAACAGAAGCAATCTGTTTATTTGAAACAGTTTCTCTCAGTGTTCCTGTTTCATTAAGCAGAAACAGCTTCCTCCAGCAGCTATGCTACGTCACGCCTAGTGGTGGGGTTTGAAACAGAAGCAATCTGTTTATTTGAAACAGTTTCTCTCAGTGTTCCTGTTTCATTAAGCAGAAACAGCTTCCTCCAACAGCTATGCTACGTCACGCCTAGTGGTGGGGTTTGAAACAGAAGCAATCTTTTTATGTGAAACAGTTTCTCTCAGTGTTCCGGTTTCATTAAGCTGAAACAGCTTCCTCCAACAGCTATGCTACGTCACGCCTAGTGGTGGGGTTTGAACCAGAAGCAATCTGTTTATTTGAAACAGTTTCTCTCAGTGTTCCTGTTTCATTAAGCAGAAACAGCTTACTCCAGCAGCTATGCTACGTCACGCCTAGTGGTGGGGTTTGAAACAGAAGCAATCTGTTAATTTTGAAACAGTTTCTCTCAGTGTTCCTGTTTCATTAAGCAGAAACAGCTTCCTCCAACAGCTATGCTACGTCACGCCTAGTGGTGGGGTTTGAAACAGAAACAATCTGTTTATTTGAAACAGTTTCTCTCAGTGTTCCTGTTTCATTAAGCAGAAACAGATTCCTCCAACAGCTATGCTACGTCACGCCTAGTGGTGGGGTTTGAAACAGAAGCAATCTGTTTATTTGAAACAGTTTCTCTCAGTGTTCCTGTTTCATTAAGCAGAAACAGCTTACTCCAGCAGCTATGCTACGTCACGCCTAGTGGTGGGGTTTGAAACAGAAGCAATCTGTTAATTTGAAACAGTTTCTCTCAGTGTTCCTGTTTCATTAAGCAGAAACAGCTTCCTCCAACAGCTATGCTACGTCACGCCTAGTGGTGGGGTTTGAAACAGAAGCAATCTGTTTATTTGAAACAGTTTCTCTCAGTGTTCCTGTTTCATTAAGCAGAAACAGCTTCCTCCAGCAGCTATGCTACGTCACGCCTAGTGGTGGGGTTTGAAACAGATGCAATCTGTTTATTTGAAACAGTTTCTCTCAGTGTTCCTGTTTCATTAAGCAGAAACAGCTTCCTCCAACAGCTATGCTACGTCACGCCTAGTGGTGGGGTTTGAAACAGAAGCAATCTGTTTATTTGAAAAAGTTTCTCTTAGTTTTCCTGTTTCATTAAGCAGAAACAGCTTCCTCCAAAAGCTATGCTACGTCACGCCTAGTGGTGGGGTTTGAAACAGAAGCAATCTGTTTATTTGAAACAGTTTCTCTCAGTGTTCCGGTTTCATTAAGCAGAAACAGCTTCCTCCAACAGCTATGCTACGTCACGCCTAGTGGTGGTGTTTGAAACAGAAGCAATCTGTTTATTTGAAACAGTTTCTCTCAGTGTTCCTGTTTCATTAAGCAGAAACAGCTTCCTCCAGCAGCTATGCTACGTCACGACTAGTGGTGGGGTTTGAAACAGAAGCAATCTGTTTATTTGAAACAGTTTCTCTCAGTGTTCCTGTTTCATTAAGCAGAAACAGCTTCCTCCAAAAGCTATGCTACGTCACGACTAGTGGTGGGGTTTGAAACAGAAGCAATCTGTTTATTTGAAACAGTTTCTCTCAGTGTTCCTGTTTAATTAAGCAGAAACAGCTTCCTCCAACAGCTATGCTACGTCACGCCTAGTGGAGGGGTTTGAACAGAAGTAATCTGTTTATTTGAAACAGTTTCTCTCAGTGTTTCTGTTTCATTAAGCAGAAACAGCTTCCTCCAACAGCTATGCTACGTCACGCCTAGTGGTGGGGTTTGAAACAGAAGCAATCTGTTTATTTGAAACAGTTTCTCTCAGTGTTCCTGTTTCATTAAGTAGAAACAGCTTCCTCCAACAGCTATGCTACGTCACGCCTAGTGGTGGTGTTTGAAACTGAAGCAATCTGTTTATTTGAAACAGTTTCTCTCAGTGTTCCTGTTTCATTAACCAGAAACAGCTTACTCCAGCAGCTATGCTACGTCACGCCTAGTGGTGGGGTTTGAAACAGAAGCAATCTGTTTATTTGAAACAGTTTCTCTCAGTGTTCCTGTTTCATTAAGCAGAAACAGCTTCCTCCAGCAGGTATGCTACGTCACGCCTAGTGGTGGGGTTTGAAACAGAAGCAATCTGTTTATTTGAAACAGTTTCTCTTAGTTTTCCTGTTTCATTAAGCAGAATCAGCTTCCTCCAAAAGCTATGCTACGTCACGCCTAGTGGTGGGGTTTGAAACAAAAGTAATCTGTTTATTTTAAACAGTTTCTCTCAGTGTTCCTGTTTCATTAAGCAGAAACAGCTTCCTGCAACAGCTATGCTACGTCACGCCTAGTGGTGGGGTTTGAAACAGAAGCAATCTGTTTATTTGAAACAGTTTCTCTCAGTGTTCCGGTTTCATTAAGCAGAAACAGCTTCCTCCAGCAGCTATGCTACGTCACGCCTAGTGGTGGGGTTTGAAACAGAAGCAATCTGTTTATTTGAAACAGTTTCTCTCAGTGTTCCTGTTTCATTAAGCAGAAACAGCTTCCTCCAACAGCTATGCTACGTCACGCCTAGTGGTGGGGTTTGAAACAGAAGCAATCTGTTTATTTGAAACAGTTTCTCTCAGTGTTCCTGTTTCATTAAGCAGAAACAGCTTACTCCAGCAGCTATGCTACGTCACGACTAGTGGTGGGGTTTGAAACAGAAGCAATCTGTTTATTTGAAACAGTTTCTCTCAGTGTTCCTGTTTCATTAAGCAGAAACAGCTTCCTCCAACAGCTATGCTACGTCACGACTAGTGGTGGGGTTTGAAACAGAAGCAATGTGTTTATTTGAAACAGTTTCTCTCAGTGTTCCTGTTTAATTAAGCAGAAACAGCTTCCTCCAACAGCTATGCTACGTCACGCCTAGTGGAGGGGTTTGATCAGAAGCAATCTGTTTATTTGAAACAGTTTCTCTCAGTGTTCCTGTTTCATTAAGCAGAAACAGCTTCCTCCAACAGCTATGCTACGTCACGCCTAGTGGTGGGGTTTGAAACAGAAGCAATCTGTTTATTTGAAACAGTTTCTCTCAGTGTTCCTGTTTCATTAAGCAGAAACAGCTTCCTCCAACAGCTATGCTATGTCACGACTAGTGGTGGGGTTTGAAACAGAAGCAATCTTTTTATTTGAAACAGTTTCTCTCAGTGTTCCTGTTTAATTAAGCAGAAACAGCTTCCTCCAACAGCTATGCTACGTCACGCCTAGTGGTGGGGTTTGAAACAGAAGCAATCTTTTTATTTGAAACAGTTTCTCTCAGTGTTCCTGTTTCATTAAGCAGAAACAGCTTCCTCCAACAGCTATGCTACGTCACGACTAGTGGTGGGGTTTGAAACAGAAGCAATCTGTTTATTTGAAACAGTTTCTCTCAGTGTTCCTGTTTCATTAAGCAGAAACAGCTTCCTCCAGCAGCTATGCTACGTCACGCCTAGTGGTGGGGTTTGAAACAGATGCAATCTGTTTATTTGAAACAGTTTCTCTCAGTGTTCCTGTTTCATTAAGCAGAAACAGCTTCCTCCAACAGCTATGCTACGTCACGCCTAGTGGTGGGGTTTGAAACAGAAGCAATCTGTTTATTTGAAAAAGTTTCTCTTAGTTTTCCTGTTTCATTAAGCAGAAACAGCTTCCTCCAAAAGCTATGCTACGTCACGCCTAGTGGTGGGGTTTGAAACAGAAGCAATCTGTTTATTTGAAACAGTTTCTCTCAGTGTTCCGGTTTCATTAAGCAGAAACAGCTTCCTCCAACAGCTATGCTACGTCACGCCTAGTGGTGGTGTTTGAAACAGAAGCAATCTGTTTATTTGAAACAGTTTCTCTCAGTGTTCCTGTTTAATTAAGCAGAAACAGCTTCCTCCAACAGCTATGCTACGTCACGCCTAGTGGAGGGGTTTGAACAGAAGTAATCTGTTTATTTGAAACAGTTTCTCTCAGTGTTTCTGTTTCATTAAGCAGAAACAGCTTCCTCCAACAGCTATGCTACGTCACGCCTAGTGGTGGGGTTTGAAACAGAAGCAATCTGTTTATTTGAAACAGTTTCTCTCAGTGTTCCTGTTTCATTAAGTAGAAACAGCTTCCTCCAACAGCTATGCTACGTCACGCCTAGTGGTGGTGTTTGAAACTGAAGCAATCTGTTTATTTGAAACAGTTTCTCTCAGTGTTCCTGTTTCATTAACCAGAAACAGCTTACTCCAGCAGCTATGCTACGTCACGCCTAGTGGTGGGGTTTGAAACAGAAGCAATCTGTTTATTTGAAACAGTTTCTCTCAGTGTTCCTGTTTCATTAAGCAGAAACAGCTTCCTCCAGCAGGTATGCTACGTCACGCCTAGTGGTGGGGTTTGAAACAGAAGCAATCTGTTTATTTGAAACAGTTTCTCTTAGTTTTCCTGTTTCATTAAGCAGAATCAGCTTCCTCCAAAAGCTATGCTACGTCACGCCTAGTGGTGGGGTTTGAAACAAAAGTAATCTGTTTATTTGAAACAGTTTCTCTCAGTGTTCCTGTTTCATTAAGCAGAAACAGCTTCCTGCAACAGCTATGCTACGTCACGCCTAGTGGTGGGGTTTGAAACAGAAGCAATCTGTTTATTTGAAACAGTTTCTCTCAGTGTTCCTGTTTCATTAAGCAGAAACAGCTTCCTCCAGCAGCTATGCTACGTCACGCCTAGTGGTGGGGTTTGAAACAGAAGCAATCTGTTTATTTGAAACAGTTTCTCTCAGTGTTCCTGTTTCATTAAGCAGAAACAGCTTCCTCCAACAGCTATGCTACGTCACGCCTAGTGGTGGGGTTTGAAACAGAAGCAATCTTTTTATTTGAAACAGTTTCTCTCAGTGTTCCTGTTTCATTAAGCAGAAACAGCTTACTCCAGCAGCTATGCTACGTCACGACTAGTGGTGGGGTTTGAAACAGAAGCAATCTGTTTATTTGAAACAGTTTCTCTCAGTGTTCCTGTTTCATTAAGCAGAAACAGCTTCCTCCAACAGCGATGCTACGTCACGACTAGTGGTGGGGTTTGAAACAGAAGCAATGTGTTTATTTGAAACAGTTTCTCTCAGTGTTCCTGTTTAATTAAGCAGAAACAGCTTCCTCCAACAGCTATGCTACGTCACGCCTAGTGGAGGGGTTTGATCAGAAGCAATCTGTCTATTTGAAACAGTTTCTCTCAGTGTTCCTGTTTCATTAAGCAGAAACAGCTTCCTCCAACAGCTATGCTACGTCACGCCTAGTGGTGGGGTTTGAAACAGAAGCAATCTGTTTATTTGAAACAGTTTCTCTCAGTGTTCCTGTTTCATTAAGCAGAAACAGCTTCCTCCAACAGCTATGCTATGTCACGACTAGTGGTGGGGTTTGAAACAGAAGCAATCTTTTTATTTGAAACAGTTTCTCTCAGTGTTCCTGTTTAATTAAGCAGAAACAGCTTCCTCCAACAGCTATGCTACGTCACGCCTAGTGGTGGGGTTTGAAACAGAAGCAATCTTTTTATTTGAAACAGTTTCTCTCAGTGTTCCTGTTTCATTAAGCAGAAACAGCTTCCTCCAACAGCTATGCTACGTCACGACTAGTGGTGGGGTTTGAAACAGAAGCAATCTGTTTATTTGAAACAGTTTCTCTCAGTGTTCCTGTTTCATTAAGCAGAAACAGCTTCCTCCAGCAGCTATGCTACGTCACGCCTAGTGGTGGGGTTTGAAACAGATGCAATCTGTTTATTTGAAACAGTTTCTCTCAGTGTTCCTGTTTCATTAAGCAGAAACAGCTTCCTCCAACAGCTATGCTACGTCACGCCTAGTGGTGGGGTTTGAAACAGAAGCAATCTGTTTATTTGAAAAAGTTTCTCTTAGTTTTCCTGTTTCATTAAGCAGAAACAGCTTCCTCCAAAAGCTATGCTACGTCACGCCTAGTGGTGGGGTTTGAAACAGAAGCAATCTGTTTATTTGAAACAGTTTCTCTCAGTGTTCCGGTTTCATTAAGCAGAAACAGCTTCCTCCAACAGCTATGCTACGTCACGCCTAGTGGTGGTGTTTGAAACAGAAGCAATCTGTTTATTTGAAACAGTTTCTCTCAGTGTTCCTGTTTAATTAAGCAGAAACAGCTTCCTCCAACAGCTATGCTACGTCACGCCTAGTGGAGGGGTTTGAACAGAAGTAATCTGTTTATTTGAAACAGTTTCTCTCAGTGTTTCTGTTTCATTAAGCAGAAACAGCTTCCTCCAACAGCTATGCTACGTCACGCCTAGTGGTGGGGTTTGAAACAGAAGCAATCTGTTTATTTGAAACAGTTTCTCTCAGTGTTCCTGTTTCATTAAGTAGAAACAGCTTCCTCCAACAGCTATGCTACGTCACGCCTAGTGGTGGTGTTTGAAACTGAAGCAATCTGTTTATTTGAAACAGTTTCTCTCAGTGTTCCTGTTTCATTAACCAGAAACAGCTTACTCCAGCAGCTATGCTACGTCACGCCTAGTGGTGGGGTTTGAAACAGAAGCAATCTGTTTATTTGAAACAGTTTCTCTCAGTGTTCCTGTTTCATTAAGCAGAAACAGCTTCCTCCAGCAGGTATGCTACGTCACGCCTAGTGGTGGGGTTTGAAACAGAAGCAATCTGTTTATTTGAAACAGTTTCTCTTAGTTTTCCTGTTTCATTAAGCAGAATCAGCTTCCTCCAAAAGCTATGCTACGTCACGCCTAGTGGTGGGGTTTGAAACAAAAGTAATCTGTTTATTTGAAACAGTTTCTCTCAGTGTTCCTGTTTCATTAAGCAGAAACAGCTTCCTGCAACAGCTATGCTACGTCACGCCTAGTGGTGGGGTTTGAAACAGAAGCAATCTGTTTATTTGAAACAGTTTCTCTCAGTGTTCCTGTTTCATTAAGCAGAAACAGCTTCCTCCAGCAGCTATGCTACGTCACGCCTAGTGGTGGGGTTTGAAACAGAAGCAATCTGTTTATTTGAAACAGTTTCTCTCAGTGTTCCTGTTTCATTAAGCAGAAACAGCTTCCTCCAACAGCTATGCTACGTCACGCCTAGTGGTGGGGTTTGAAACAGAAGCAATCTTTTTATTTGAAACAGTTTCTCTCAGTGTTCCTGTTTCATTAAGCAGAAACAGCTTACTCCAGCAGCTATGCTACGTCACGACTAGTGGTGGGGTTTGAAACAGAAGCAATCTGTTTATTTGAAACAGTTTCTCTCAGTGTTCCTGTTTCATTAAGCAGAAACAGCTTCCTCCAACAGCGATGCTACGTCACGACTAGTGGTGGGGTTTGAAACAGAAGCAATGTGTTTATTTGAAACAGTTTCTCTCAGTGTTCCTGTTTAATTAAGCAGAAACAGCTTCCTCCAACAGCTATGCTACGTCACGCCTAGTGGAGGGGTTTGATCAGAAGCAATCTGTCTATTTGAAACAGTTTCTCTCAGTGTTCCTGTTTCATTAAGCAGAAACAGCTTCCTCCAACAGCTATGCTACGTCACGCCTAGTGGTGGGGTTTGAAACAGAAGCAATCTGTTTATTTGAAACAGTTTCTCTCAGTGTTCCTGTTTCATTAAGCAGAAACAGCTTCCTCCAACAGCTATGCTATGTCACGACTAGTGGTGGGGTTTGAAACAGAAGCAATCTTTTTATTTGAAACAGTTTCTCTCAGTGTTCCTGTTTAATTAAGCAGAAACAGCTTCCTCCAACAGCTATGCTACGTCACGCCTAGTGGTGGGGTTTGAAACAGAAGCAATCTTTTTATTTGAAACAGTTTCTCTCAGTGTTCCTGTTTCATTAAGCAGAAACAGCTTCCTCCAGCGGCTATGCTACGTCACGCCTAGTGGTGGGGTTTGGAACAGAAGCAATCTGTTAATTTGAAACAGTATCTCTCAGTGTTCCTGTTTCATTAAGCAGAAACAGCTTCCTCCAACAGCTATGCTACGTCACGTCTAGTGGTGGGGTTTGAAACAGAAGCAATCTGTTTATTTGAAACAGTTTCTCTCAGTGTTCCTGTTTAATTAAGCAGAAACAGCTTCCTCCAACAGCTATGCTACGTCACGCCTAGTGGTGGGGTTTGAAACAGAAGCAATGTGTTTATTTGAAACAGTTTCTCTCAGTGTTCCTGTTTCATTAAGCAGAAACAGCTTCCTCCAACAGCTATGCTACGTCACGACTAGTTATGGGGTTTGAAACAGAAGCAATCTGTTTATTTGAAACAGTTTCTCTCAGTGTTCCTGTTTCATTAAGCAGAAACAGCTTACTCCAGCAGCTATGCTATGTCACGCCTAGTGGTGGGGTTTGAAACAGAAGCAATCTGTTTATTTGAAACAGTTTCTCTCAGTGTTCCTGTTTCATTAAGTAGAAACAGCTTCCTCCAACAGCTATGCTACGTCACGCCTAGTGGTGGAGTTTGAAACAGAAGCAATCTGTTTATTTGAAACAGTTTCTCTCAGTGTTCCTGTTTCATTAAGCAGAAACAGCTTCCTCCAACAGCTATGCTACGTCACGCCTAGTTATGGGGTTTGAAACAGATGCAATCTGTTTATTTGAAACAGTTTCTCTCAGTGTTCCTGTTTCATTAAGCAGAAACAGCTTACTCCAGCAGCTATGCTATGTCACGCCTAGTGGTGGGGTTTGAAACAGAAGCAATCTGTTTATTTGAAACAGTTTCTCTCAGTGTTCCTGTTTCATTAAGCAGAAACAGCTTCCTCCAGCAGCTATGCTACGTCACGCCTAGTGGTGGGGTATGAAACAGAAGCAATCTGTTTATTTGAAACAGTTTCTCTCAGTGTTCCTGTTTCATTAAGCAGAAACAGCTTCCTCCAACAGCTATGCTACGTCACGCCTAGTGGTGGGGTTTGAAACAGAAGCAATCTGTTTATTTGAAACAGTTTCTCTCAGTGTTCCTGTTTCATTAAGCAGAAACAGCTTCCTCCAACAGCTATGCTACGTCACGACTAGTGGTGGGGTTTGAAACAGAAGCAATGTGTTTATTTGAAACAGTTTCTCTCAGTGTTCCTGTTTAATTAAGCAGAAACAGCTTCCTCCAACTGCTATGCTACGTCACGCCTAGTGGTGGGGTTTGAAACAGAAGCAATCTGTTTATTTGAAACAGTATCTCTCAGTGTTCCTGTTTCATTAAGCAGAAACAGCTTCCTCCAGCAGCTATGCTACGTCACGCCTAGTGGTGGGGTTTGAAACAGAAGCAATCTGTTTATTTGAAACAGTTTCTCTCAGTGTTCCTGTTTCATTATGCAGAAACAGCTTCCTCCAGCAGCTATGCTACGTCAAGCCTAGTGGTGGGGTTTGAAACAGAAGCAATCTGTTTATTTGAAACAGTTTCTCTCAGTGTTCCTGTTTCATTAAGCAGAAACAGCTTCCTCCAACAGCTATGCTACGTCACGCCTAGTGGTGGGGTTTGAAACAGAAGCAATCTGTTTATTTGAAACATTTTCTCTCAGTGTTCCTGTTTCATTAAGCAGAAACAGCTTCGTCCAGCAGCTATGCTACGTCACGCCTAGTGGTGGGGTTTGAAACAGTAGCAATCTATTTATTTGAGACAGTTTCTCTCAGTGTTCCTGTTTCATTAAGCAGAAACAGCTTCCTCCAGCAGCTATGCTACGTCACGCCTAGTGGTGGGGTTTGAAACAGAAGCAATCTGTTTATTTGAAACAGTTTCTCTCAGTGTTCCTGTTTCATTAAGCAGAAACAGCTTCCTCCAACAGCTATGCTACGTCACGCCTAGTGGTGGGGTTTGAAACAGAAGCAATCTGTTTATTTGAAACAGTTTCTCTCAGTGTTCCTGTTTCATTAAGCAGAAACAGCTTCCTCCAGCAGCTATGCTACGTCACGACTAGTGGTGGGGTTTGAAACAGAAGCAATCTGTTTATTTGAAACAGTTTCTCTCAGTGTTCCTGTTTCATTAAGCAGAAACAGCTTCCTCCAACAGCTATGCTACGTCACGACTAGTGGTGGGGTTTGAAACAGAAGCAATCTGTTTATTTGAAACAGTTTCTCTCAGTGTTCCTGCTTAATTAAGCAGAAACAGCTTCCTCCAACAGCTATGCTACGTCACGCCTAGTGGAGGGGTTTGAACAGAAGCAATCTGTTTATTTGAAACAGTTTCTCTCAGTGTTCCTGTTTCATTAAGCAGAAGCAGCTTCCTCCAACAGCTATGCTACGTCACGCCTAGTGGTGGGGTTTGAAACAGAAGCAATCTGTTTATTTGAAACAGTTTCTCTCAGTGTTCCTGTTTCATTAAGCAGAAACAGCTTCCTCCAACAGCTATGCTACGTCACGCCTAGTTATGGGGTTTGAAACAGAAGCAATCTGTTTATTTGAAACAGTTTCTCTCAGTGTTCCTGTTTCATTAAGCAGAAACAGCTTACTCCAGCAGCTATGCTATGTCACGCCTAGTGGTGGGGTTTGAAACAGAAGCAATCTGTTTATTTGAAACAGTTTCTCTCAGTGTTCCTGTTTCATTAAGCAGAAACAGCCTTCTCCAGCAGCTATGCTACGTCACGCCTAGTGGTGGGGTTTGAAACAGAAGCAATCTGTTTATTTGAAACAGTTTCTCTCAGCGTTCCTGTTTCATTAAGCAGAAACAGCTTCCTCCAACTGCTATGCTACGTCACGCCTAGTGGTGGGGTTTGAAACAGAAGCAATCTGTTTATTTGAAACAGTATCTCTCAGTGTTCCTGTTTCATTAAGCAGAAACAGCTTCCTCCTGCAGCTATGCTACGTCACGCCTTGTGGTGGGGTTTGAAACAGAAGCAATCTGTTTATTTGAAACAGTTTCTCTCAGTGTTCCTGTTTCATTAAGCAGAAACAGCTTCCTCCAACAGCTATGCTACGTCACGCCTAGTGGTGGGGTTTGAAACAGTAGCAATCTGTTTATTTCAAACAGTTTCTCTCAGTGTTCCTGTTTCATTAAGCAGAAACAGCCTTCTCCAGCAGCTATGCTACGTCACGCCTAGTGGTGGGGTTTGAAACAGAAGCAATCTGTTTATTTGAAACAGTTTCTCTCAGTGTTCCTGTTTCATTAAGCAGAAAAAGCTTCCTCCAGCAGCTATGCTACGTGTCGCCTAGTGGTGGGGTTTGAAACAGAAGCAATCTGTTTATTTGAAACAGTTTCTCTCAGTGTTCCTGTTTCATTAAGCAGAAACAGCTTCCTCCAGCAGCTATGCTACGTCACGCCTAGTGGTGGGGTTTGAAACAGAAGCAATCTGTTTATTTGAAACAGTTTCTCTCAGTGTTCCTGTTTCATTAAGCAGAAACTGCTTCCTCCAGCAGCTATGCTACGTCACGCCTAGTGGTGGGGTTTGAAACAGAAGCAATCTGTTTATTTGAAACAGTTTCTCTCAGTGTTCCTGTTTCATTAAGCAGAATCAGCTTCCTCCAACAGCTATGCTACGTCACGCCAAGTGGTGGGGTTTGAAACAGAAGCAATCTGTTTATTTGAAACAGTTTCTCTCAGCGTTCCTGTTTCATTAAGCAGAAACAGCTTCCTCCAACTGCTATGCTACGTCACGCCTAGTGGTGGGGTTTGAAACAGAAGCAATCTGTTTATTTGAAACAGTATCTCTCAGTGTTCCTGTTTCATTAAGCAGAAACAGCTTCCTCCTCCAGCTATGCTACGTCACGCCTTGTGGTGGGGTTTGAAACAGAAGCAATCTGTTTATTTGAAACAGTTTCTCTCAGTGTTCCTGTTTCATTAAGCAGAAACAGCTTACTCCAGCAGCTATGCTATGTCACGCCTAGTGGTGGGGTTTGAAACAGAAGCAATCTGTTTATTTGAAACAGTTTCTCTCAGTGTTCCTGTTTCATTAAGTAGAAACAGCTTCCTCCAACAGCTATGCTACGTCACGCCTAGTGGTGGGGTTTGAAACAGAAGCAATCTGTTTATTTGAAACAGTTTCTCTCAGTGTTCCTGTTTCATTAAGCAGAAACAGCTTCCTCCAGCAGCTATGCTACGTCACGCCTAGTGGTGGGGTTTGAAACAGAAGCAATCTGTTTATTTGAAACAGTTTCTCTCAGTGTTCCTGTTTCATTAAGCAGAAACTGCTTCCTCCAGCAGCTATGCTACGTCACGCCTAGTGGTGGGGTTTGAAACAGAAGCAATCTGTTTATTTGAAACAGTTTCTCTCAGTGTTCCTGTTTCATTAAGCAGAATCAGCTTCCTCCAACAGCTATGCTACGTCACGCCAAGTGGTGGGGTTTGAAACAGAAGCAATCTGTTTATTTGAAACAGTTTCTCTCAGCGTTCCTGTTTCATTAAGCAGAAACAGCTTCCTCCAACTGCTATGCTACGTCACGCCTAGTGGTGGGGTTTGAAACAGAAGCAATCTGTTTATTTGAAACAGTATCTCTCAGTGTTCCTGTTTCATTAAGCAGAAACAGCTTCCTCCTCCAGCTATGCTACGTCACGCCTTGTGGTGGGGTTTGAAACAGAAGCAATCTGTTTATTTGAAACAGTTTCTCTCAGTGTTCCTGTTTCATTAAGCAGAAACAGCTTACTCCAGCAGCTATGCTATGTCACGCCTAGTGGTGGGGTTTGAAACAGAAGCAATCTGTTTATTTGAAACAGTTTCTCTCAGTGTTCCTGTTTCATTAAGTAGAAACAGCTTCCTCCAACAGCTATGCTACGTCACGCCTAGTGGTGGGGTTTGAAACAGAAGCAATCTGTTTATTAGAAACATTTTCTCTCAGTGTTCCTGTTTCATTAAGCAGAAACAGCTTCCTCCAGCAGCTATGCTACGTCACGCCTAGTGGTGGGGTTTGAAACAGTAGCAATCTATTTATTTGAGACAGTTTCTCTCAGTGTTCCTGTTTCATTAAGCAGAAACAGCTTCCTCCAGCAGCTATGCTACGTCACGCCTAGTGGTGGGGTTTGAAACAGAAGCAATCTGTTTATTTGAAACAGTTTCTCTCAGTGTTCCGGTTTCATTAAGCAGAAACAGCTTCCTCCAGCAGCTATGCTACGTCACGACTAGTGGTGGGGTTTGAAACAGAAGCAATCTGTTTATTTGAAACAGTTTCTCTCAGTGTTCCTGTTTCATTAAGCAGAAACAGCTTCCTCCAGCAGCTATGCTACGTCACGCCTAGTGGTGGGGTATGAAACAGAAGCAATCTGTTTATTTGAAACAGTTTCTCTCAGTGTTCCTGTTTCATTAAGCAGAAACAGCTTCCTCCAACAGCTATGCTACGTCACGCCTAGTGGTGGGGTTTGAAACAGTAGCAATCTGTTTATTTGAAACAGTTTCTCTCAGTGTTCCTGTTTCATTAAGCAGAAACAGCTTCCTCCAGCAGCTATGCTACGTCACGCCTAGTGGTGGGGTTTGAAACAGAAGCAATCTGTTTATTTGAAACAGTTTCTCTCAGTGTTCCTGTTTCATTAACCAGAAACAGCTTACTCCAGCAGCTATGCTACGTCACGCCTAGTGGTGGGGTTTGAAACAGAAGCAATCTGTTAATTTGAAACAGTTTCTCTCAGTGTTCCTGTTTCATTAAGCAGAAACAGCTTCCTCCAGCAGCTATGCTACGTCACGACTAGTGGTGGGGTTTGAAACAGAAGCAATCTGTTTATTTGAAACAGTTTCTCTCAGTGTTCCTGTTTCATTAAGTAGAAACAGCTTCCTCCAACAGCTATGCTACGTCACGCCTAGTGGTGGGGTTTGAAACAGAAGCAATCTGTTTATTAGAAACATTTTCTCTCAGTGTTCCTGTTTCATTAAGCAGAAACAGCTTCCTCCAGCAGCTATGCTACGTCACGCCTAGTGGTGGGGTTTGAAACAGTAGCAATCTATTTATTTGAGACAGTTTCTCTCAGTGTTCCTGTTTCATTAAGCAGAAACAGCTTCCTCCAGCAGCTATGCTACGTCACGCCTAGTGGTGGGGTTTGAAACAGAAGCAATCTGTTTATTTGAAACAGTTTCTCTCAGTGTTCCGGTTTCATTAAGCAGAAACAGCTTCCTCCAGCAGCTATGCTACGTCACGACTAGTGGTGGGGTTTGAAACAGAAGCAATCTGTTTATTTGAAACAGTTTCTCTCAGTGTTCCTGTTTCATTAAGCAGAAACAGCTTCCTCCAGCAGCTATGCTACGTCACGCCTAGTGGTGGGGTATGAAACAGAAGCAATCTGTTTATTTGAAACAGTTTCTCTCAGTGTTCCTGTTTCATTAAGCAGAAACAGCTTCCTCCAACAGCTATGCTACGTCACGCCTAGTGGTGGGGTTTGAAACAGTAGCAATCTGTTTATTTGAAACAGTTTCTCTCAGTGTTCCTGTTTCATTAAGCAGAAACAGCTTCCTCCAGCAGCTATGCTACGTCACGCCTAGTGGTGGGGTTTGAAACAGAAGCAATCTGTTTATTTGAAACAGTTTCTCTCAGTGTTCCTGTTTCATTAACCAGAAACAGCTTACTCCAGCAGCTATGCTACGTCACGCCTAGTGGTGGGGTTTGAAACAGAAGCAATCTGTTAATTTGAAACAGTTTCTCTCAGTGTTCCTGTTTCATTAAGCAGAAACAGCTTCCTCCAGCAGCTATGCTACGTCACGACTAGTGGTGGGGTTTGAAACAGAAGCAATCTGTTTATTTGAAACAGTTTCTCTCAGTGTTCCTGTTTCATTAAGCAGAAACAGCTTCCTCCAACAGCTATGCTACGTCACGACTAGTGGTGGGGTTTGAAACAGA
The DNA here is from genome assembly GCA_948150685.1 of Rhaphigaster nebulosa. Lineage (NCBI taxonomy): Eukaryota > Metazoa > Arthropoda > Insecta > Hemiptera > Pentatomidae > Rhaphigaster > Rhaphigaster nebulosa. The sequence continues at coordinate 13,004,386 of OX411307.1, forward strand.
AGCAATCTGTTTATTTGAAACAGTTTCTCTCAGTGTTCCTGCTTAATTAAGCAGAAACAGCTTCCTCCAACAGCTATGCTACGTCACGCCTAGTGGAGGGGTTTGAACAGAAGCAATCTGTTTATTTGAAACAGTTTCTCTCAGTGTTCCTGTTTCATTAAGCAGAAGCAGCTTCCTCCAACAGCTATGCTACGTCACGCCTAGTGGTGGGGTTTGAAACAGAAGCAATCTGTTTATTTGAAACAGTTTCTCTCAGTGTTCCTGTTTCATTAAGCAGAAACAGCTTCCTCCAACAGCTATGCTACGTCACGCCTAGTTATGGGGTTTGAAACAGAAGCAATCTGTTTATTTGAAACAGTTTCTCTCAGTGTTCCTGTTTCATTAAGCAGAAACAGCTTACTCCAGCAGCTATGCTATGTCACGCCTAGTGGTGGGGTTTGAAACAGAAGCAATCTGTTTATTTGAAACAGTTTCTCTCAGTGTTCCTGTTTCATTAAGCAGAAACAGCCTTCTCCAGCAGCTATGCTACGTCACGCCTAGTGGTGGGGTTTGAAACAGAAGCAATCTGTTTATTTGAAACAGTTTCTCTCAGCGTTCCTGTTTCATTAAGCAGAAACAGCTTCCTCCAACTGCTATGCTACGTCACGCCTAGTGGTGGGGTTTGAAACAGAAGCAATCTGTTTATTTGAAACAGTATCTCTCAGTGTTCCTGTTTCATTAAGCAGAAACAGCTTCCTCCTGCAGCTATGCTACGTCACGCCTTGTGGTGGGGTTTGAAACAGAAGCAATCTGTTTATTTGAAACAGTTTCTCTCAGTGTTCCTGTTTCATTAAGCAGAAACAGCTTCCTCCAACAGCTATGCTACGTCACGCCTAGTGGTGGGGTTTGAAACAGTAGCAATCTGTTTATTTCAAACAGTTTCTCTCAGTGTTCCTGTTTCATTAAGCAGAAACAGCCTTCTCCAGCAGCTATGCTACGTCACGCCTAGTGGTGGGGTTTGAAACAGAAGCAATCTGTTTATTTGAAACAGTTTCTCTCAGTGTTCCTGTTTCATTAAGCAGAAAAAGCTTCCTCCAGCAGCTATGCTACGTGTCGCCTAGTGGTGGGGTTTGAAACAGAAGCAATCTGTTTATTTGAAACAGTTTCTCTCAGTGTTCCTGTTTCATTAAGCAGAAACAGCTTCCTCCAGCAGCTATGCTACGTCACGCCTAGTGGTGGGGTTTGAAACAGAAGCAATCTGTTTATTTGAAACAGTTTCTCTCAGTGTTCCTGTTTCATTAAGCAGAAACTGCTTCCTCCAGCAGCTATGCTACGTCACGCCTAGTGGTGGGGTTTGAAACAGAAGCAATCTGTTTATTTGAAACAGTTTCTCTCAGTGTTCCTGTTTCATTAAGCAGAATCAGCTTCCTCCAACAGCTATGCTACGTCACGCCAAGTGGTGGGGTTTGAAACAGAAGCAATCTGTTTATTTGAAACAGTTTCTCTCAGCGTTCCTGTTTCATTAAGCAGAAACAGCTTCCTCCAACTGCTATGCTACGTCACGCCTAGTGGTGGGGTTTGAAACAGAAGCAATCTGTTTATTTGAAACAGTATCTCTCAGTGTTCCTGTTTCATTAAGCAGAAACAGCTTCCTCCTCCAGCTATGCTACGTCACGCCTTGTGGTGGGGTTTGAAACAGAAGCAATCTGTTTATTTGAAACAGTTTCTCTCAGTGTTCCTGTTTCATTAAGCAGAAACAGCTTACTCCAGCAGCTATGCTATGTCACGCCTAGTGGTGGGGTTTGAAACAGAAGCAATCTGTTTATTTGAAACAGTTTCTCTCAGTGTTCCTGTTTCATTAAGTAGAAACAGCTTCCTCCAACAGCTATGCTACGTCACGCCTAGTGGTGGGGTTTGAAACAGAAGCAATCTGTTTATTAGAAACATTTTCTCTCAGTGTTCCTGTTTCATTAAGCAGAAACAGCTTCCTCCAGCAGCTATGCTACGTCACGCCTAGTGGTGGGGTTTGAAACAGTAGCAATCTATTTATTTGAGACAGTTTCTCTCAGTGTTCCTGTTTCATTAAGCAGAAACAGCTTCCTCCAGCAGCTATGCTACGTCACGCCTAGTGGTGGGGTTTGAAACAGAAGCAATCTGTTTATTTGAAACAGTTTCTCTCAGTGTTCCGGTTTCATTAAGCAGAAACAGCTTCCTCCAGCAGCTATGCTACGTCACGACTAGTGGTGGGGTTTGAAACAGAAGCAATCTGTTTATTTGAAACAGTTTCTCTCAGTGTTCCTGTTTCATTAAGCAGAAACAGCTTCCTCCAGCAGCTATGCTACGTCACGCCTAGTGGTGGGGTATGAAACAGAAGCAATCTGTTTATTTGAAACAGTTTCTCTCAGTGTTCCTGTTTCATTAAGCAGAAACAGCTTCCTCCAACAGCTATGCTACGTCACGCCTAGTGGTGGGGTTTGAAACAGTAGCAATCTGTTTATTTGAAACAGTTTCTCTCAGTGTTCCTGTTTCATTAAGCAGAAACAGCTTCCTCCAGCAGCTATGCTACGTCACGCCTAGTGGTGGGGTTTGAAACAGAAGCAATCTGTTTATTTGAAACAGTTTCTCTCAGTGTTCCTGTTTCATTAACCAGAAACAGCTTACTCCAGCAGCTATGCTTCGTCACGCCTAGTGGTGGGGTTTGAAACAGAAGCAATCTGTTAATTTGAAACAGTTTCTCTCAGTGTTCCTGTTTCATTAAGCAGAAACAGCTTCCTCCAACAGCTATGCTACGTCACGCCTAGTGGTGGGGTTTGAAACAGAAGCAATCTGTTTATTTGAAACAGTTTCTCTCAGTGTTCCTGTTTCATTAAGCAGAAACAGCTTCCTCCAGCAGCTATGCTACGTCACGCCTAGTGGTGGGGTATGAAACAGAAGCAATCTGTTTATTTGAAACAGTTTCTCTCAGTGTTCCTGTTTCATTAAGCAGAAACACCTTCCTCCAACAGCTATGCTACGTCACGCCTAGTGGTGGGGTTTGAAACAGAAGCAATCTGTTTATTTGAAACAGTTTCTCTCAGTGTTCCTGTTTCATTAAGCAGAAACAGCTTCCTCCAGCAGCTATGCTACGTCACGCCTAGTGGTGGGGTTTGAAACAGAAGCAATCTGTTTATTTGAAACAGTTTCTCTCCGTGTTCCTGTTTCATTAAGCAGAAACAGCTTCCTCCAACAGCTATGCTACGTCACGCCTAGTGGTGGGGTTTGAAACAGAAGCAATCTGTTTATTTGAAACAGTTTCTCTCAGTGTTCCTGCTAAATTAAGCAGAAACAGCTTCCTCCAACAGCTATGCTACGTCACGCCTAGTGGAGGGGTTTGAACAGAAGTAATCTGTTTATTTGAAACAGTTTCTCTCAGTGTTCCTGTTTCATTAAGCAGAAGCAGCTTCCTCCAACAGCTATGCTACGTCACGCCTAGTGGTGGGGTTTGAAACAGAAGCAATCTGTTTATTTGAAACAGTTTCTCTCAGTGTTCCTGTTTCATTAAGCAGAAACAGCTTCCTCCAACAGCTATGCTACGTCACGCCTAGTTATGGGGTTTGAAACAGAAGCAATCTGTTTATTTGAAACAGTTTCTCTCAGTGTTCCTGTTTCATTAAGCAGAAACAGCTTACTCCATCAGCTATGCTATGTCACGCCTAGTGGTGGGGTTTGAAACAGAAGCAATCTGTTTATTTGAAACAGTTTCTCTCAGTGTTCCTGTTTCATTAAGCAGAAACAGCCTTCTCCAGCAGCTATGCTACGTCACGCCTAGTGGTGGGGTTTGAAACAGAAGCAATCTGTTTATTTGAAACAGTTTCTCTCAGCGTTCCTGTTTCATTAAGCAGAAACAGCTTCCTCCAACTGCTATGCTACGTCACGCCTAGTGGTGGGGTTTGAAACAGAAGCAATCTGTTTATTTGAAACAGTATCTCTCAGTGTTCCTGTTTCATTAAGCAGAAACAGCTTCCTCCTGCAGCTATGCTACGTCACGCCTTGTGGTGGGGTTTGAAACAGAAGCAATCTGTTTATTTGAAACAGTTTCTCTCAGTGTTCCTGTTTCATTAAGCAGAAACAGCTTCCTCCAGCAGCTATGCTACGTCACGCCTAGTGGTGGGGTTTGAAACAGAAGCAATCTGTTTATTTGAAACAGTTTCTCTCAGTGTTCCTGTTTCATTAAGCAGAATCAGCTTCCTCCCACAGCTTTGCTACGTCACGCCTAGTGGCGGGGTTTGAAACAGAAGCAATCTGTTTATTTGAAACAGTTTCTCTCAGTGTTCCTGTTTCATTAAGCAGAAACAGCTTCCTCCAACAGCTATGCTACCTCACGCCTAGTGGTGGGGTTTGAAACAGAAGCAATCTGTTTATTTGAAACAGTTTCTCTCAGTGTTGCTGTTTCATTAAGCAGAAACAGCTTCCTCCAGCAGCTATGCTACGTTACGCCTAGTGGTCGGGTTTGAAACAGTAGCAATCTGTTTATTTGAAACAGTTTCTCTCAGTGTTCCTGTTTCATTAAGCAGAAACAGCTTCCTCCAGCAGCTATGCTACGTCACGCCTAGTGGCGGGGTTTGAAACAGAAGCAATCTGTTTATTTGAAACAGTTTCTCTCAGTGTTCCTGTTTCATTAAGCAGAAACAGCTTCCTCCAACAGCTATGCTACGTCACGCCTAGTGGTGGGGTTTGAAACAGTAGCAATCTGTTTATTTCAAACAGTTTCTCTCAGTGTTCCTGTTTCATTAAGCAGAAACAGCCTTCTCCAGCAGCTATGCTACGTCACGCCTAGTGGTGGGGTTTGAAACAGAAGCAATCTGTTTATTTGAAACAGTTTCTCTCAGTGTTCCTGTTTCATTAAGCAGAAAAAGCTTCCTCCAGCAGCTATGCTACGTGTCGCCTAGTGGTGGGGTTTGAAACAGAAGCAATCTGTTTATTTGAAACAGTATCTCTCAGTGTTCCTGTTTCATTAAGCAGAAACAGCTTCCTCCTGCAGCTATGCTACGTCACGCCTTGTGGTGGGGTTTGAAACAGAAGCAATCTGTTTATTTGAAACAGTTTCTCTCAGTGTTCCTGTTTCATTAAGCAGAAACAGCTTCCTCCAGCAGCTATGCTACGTCACGCCTAGTGGTGGGGTTTGAAACAGAAGCAATCTGTTTATTTGAAACAGTTTCTCTCAGTGTTCCTGTTTCATTAAGCAGAAACAGCTTCCTCCAACAGCTATGCTACGTCACGCCTAGTGGTGGGGTTTGAAACAGAAGCAATCTGTTTATTTGAAACAGTTTCTCTCAGTGTTCCTGTTTCATTAAGCAGAAACAGCTTCCTCCAACAGCTATGCTACCTCACGCCTAGTGGTGGGGTTTGAAACAGAAGCAATCTGTTTATTTGAAACAGTTTCTCTCAGTGTTCCTGTTTCATTAAGCAGAAACAGCTTCCTCCAACAGCTATGCTACGTCACGCCTAGTGGTGGGGTTTGAAACAGTAGCAATCTGTTTATTTCAAACAGTTTCTCTCAGTGTTCCTGTTTCATTAAGCAGAAACAGCCTTCTCCAGCAGCTATGCTACGTCACGCCTAGTGGTGGGGTTTGAAACAGAAGCAATCTGTTTATTTGAAACAGTTTCTCTCAGTGTTCCTGTTTCATTAAGCAGAAAAAGCTTCCTCCAGCAGCTATGCTACGTGTCGCCTAGTGGTGGGGTTTGAAAAAGAAGCAATCTGTTTATTTGAAACAGTTTCTCTCAGTGTTCCTGTTTCATTAAGCAGAAACAGCTTCCTCCAGCAGCTATGCTACGTCACGCCTAGTGGTGGGGTTTGAAACAGAAGCAATCTGTTTATTTGAAACAGTTTCTCTCAGTGTTCCTGTTTCATTAAGCAGAAACAGCTTCCTCCAGCAGCTATGCTACGTCACGCCTAGTGGTGGGGTTTGAAACAGAAGCAATCTGTTTATTTGAAACAGTTTCTCTCAGTGTTCCTGTTTCATTAAGCAGAATCAGCTTCCTCCAACAGCTATGCTACGTCACGCCAAGTGGTGGGGTTTGAAACAGAAGCAATCTGTTTATTTGAAACAGTTTCTCTCAGCGTTCCTGTTTCATTAAGCAGAAACAGCTTCCTCCAACTGCTATGCTACGTCACGCCTAGTGGTGGGGTTTGAAACAGAAGCAATCTGTTTATTTGAAACAGTATCTCTCAGTGTTCCTGTTTCATTAAGCAGAAACAGCTTTCTCCTGCAGCTATGCTACGTCACGCCTTGTGGTGGGGTTTGAAACAGAAGCAATCTGTTTATTTGAAACAGTTTCTCTCAGTGTTCCTGTTTCATTAAGCAGAAACAGCTTACTCCAGCAGCTATGCTATGTCACGCCTAGTGGTGGGGTTTGAAACAGAAGCAATCTGTTTATTTGAAACAGTTTCTCTCAGTGTTCCTGTTTCATTAAGTAGAAACAGCTTCCTCCAGCAGCTATGCTACGTCACGCCTAGTGGTGGGGTTTGAAACAGAAGCAATCTGTTTATTTGAAACAGTTTCTCTCAGTGTTCCTGTTTCATTATGCAGAAACAGCTTCCTCCAGCAGCTATGCTACGTCAAGCCTAGTGGTGGGGTTTGAAACAGAAGCAATCTGTTTATTTGAAACAGTTTCTCTCAGTGTTCCTGTTTCATTAAGCAGAAACAGCTTCCTCCAACAGCTATGCTACGTCACGCCTAGTGGTGGGGTTTGAAACAGAAGCAATCTGTTTATTTGAAACAGTTTCTCTCAGTGTTCCTGTTTCATTAAGCAGAAACAGCTTCCTCCAACAGCTATGCTACGTCACGACTAGTGGTGGGGTTTGAAACAGAAGCAATCTGTTTATTTGAAACAGTTTCTCTCAGTGTTCCTGCTTAATTAAGCAGAAACAGCTTCCTCCAACAGCTATGCTACGTCACGCCTAGTGGAGGGGTTTGAACAGAAGCAATCTTTTTATTTGAAACAGTTTCTCTCAGTGTTCCTGTTTCATTAAGCAGAAGCAGCTTCCTCCAACAGCTATGCTACGTCACGCCTAGTGGTGGGGTTTGAAACAGAAGCAATCTGTTTATTTGAAACAGTTTCTCTCAGTGTTCCTGTTTCATTAAGCAGAAACAGCTTCCTCCAACAGCTATGCTACGTCACGCCTAGTTATGGGGTTTGAAACAGAAGCAATCTGTTTATTTGAAACAGTTTCTCTCAGTGTTCCTGTTTCATTAAGCAGAAACAGCTTACTCCAGCAGCTATGCTATGTCACGCCTAGTGGTGGGGTTTGAAACAGAAGCAATCTGTTTATTTGAAACAGTTTCTCTCAGTGTTCCTGTTTCATTAAGCAGAAACAGCCTTCTCCAGCAGCTATGCTACGTCACGCCTAGTGGTGGGGTTTGAAACAGAAGCAATCTGTTTATTTGAAACAGTTTCTCTCAGCGTTCCTGTTTCATTAAGCAGAAACAGCTTCCTCCAACTGCTATGCTACGTCACGCCTAGTGGTGGGGTTTGAAACAGAAGCAATCTGTTTATTTGAAACAGTATCTCTCAGTGTTCCAGTTTCATAAAGCAGAAACAGCTTCCTCCTGCAGCTATGCTACGTCACGCCTTGTGGTGGGGTTTGAAACAGAAGCAATCTGTTTATTTGAAACAGTTTCTCTCAGTGTTCCTGTTTCATTAAGCAGAAACAGCTTCCTCCAACAGCTATGCTACGTCACGCCTAGTGGTGGGGTTTGAAACAGTAGCAATCTGTTTATTTCAAACAGTTTCTCTCAGTGTTCCTGTTTCATTAAGCAGAAACAGCCTTCTCCAGCAGCTATGCTACGTCACGCCTAGTGGTGGGGTTTGAAACAGAAGCAATCTGTTTATTTGAAACAGTTTCTCTCAGTGTTCCTGTTTCATTAAGCAGCAAAAGCTTCCTCCAGCAGCTATGCTACGTGTCGCCTAGTGGTGGGGTTTGAAACAGAAGCAATCTGTTTATTTGAAACAGTTTCTCTCAGTGTTCCTGTTTCATTAAGCAGAAACAGCTTCCTCCAGCAGCTATGCTACGTCACGCCTAGTGGTGGGGTTTGAAACAGAAGCAATCTGTTTATTTGAAACAGTTTCTCTCAGTGTTCCTGTTTCATTAAGCAGAAACAGCTTCCTCCAGCAGCTATGCTACGTCACGCCTAGTGGTGGGGTTTGAAACAGAAGCAATCTGTTTATTTGAAACAGTTTCTCTCAGTGTTCCTGTTTCATTAAGCAGAATCAGCTTCCTCCAACAGCTATGCTACGTCACGCCAAGTGGTGGGGTTTGAAACAGAAGCAATCTGTTTATTTGAAACAGTTTCTCTCAGCGTTCCTGTTTCATTAAGCAGAAACAGCTTCCTCCAACTGCTATGCTACGTCACGCCTAGTGGTGGGGTTTGAAACAGAAGCAATTTGTTTATTTGAAACAGTATCTCTCAGTGTTCCTGTTTCATTAAGCAGAAACAGCTTCCTCCTGCAGCTATGCTACGTCACGCCTAGTGGTGGGGTTTGAAACAGAAGCAATCTGTTTATTTGAAACAGTTTCTCTCAGTGTTCCTGTTTCATTAAGCAGAAACAGCTTCCTCCAACAGCTATGCTACGTCACGCCTAGTGGTGGGGTTTGAAACAGAAGCAATCTGTTTATTTGAAACATTTTCTCTCAGTGTTCCTGTTTCATTAAGCAGAAACAGCTTACTCCAGCAGCTATGCTATGTCACGCCTAGTGGTGGGGTTTGAAACAGAAGCAATCTGTTTATTTGAAACAGTTTCTCTCAGTGTTCCTGTTTCATTAAGCAGAAACAGCTTCCTCCAACAGCTATGCTACGTCACGCCTAGTGGTGGGGTTTGAAACAGTAGCAATCTGTTTATTTCAAACAGTTTCTCTCAGTGTTCCTGTTTCATTAAGCAGAAACAGCCTTCTCCAGCAGCTATGCTACGTCACGCCTAGTGGTGGGGTTTGAAACAGAAGCAATCTGTTTATTTGAAACAGTTTCTCTCAGTGTTCCTGTTTCATTAAGCAGAAAAAGCTTCCTCCAGCAGCTATGCTACGTGTCGCCTAGTGGTGGGGTTTGAAACAGAAGCAATCTGTTTATTTGAAACAGTTTCTCTCAGTGTTCCTGTTTCATTAAGCAGAAACAGCCTTCTCCAGCAGCTATGCTACGTCACGCCTAGTGGTGGGGTTTGAAACAGAAGCAATCTGTTTATTTGAAACAGTTTCTCTCAGCGTTCCTGTTTCATTAAGCAGAAACAGCTTCCTCCAACTGCTATGCTACGTCACGCCTAGTGGTGGGGTTTGAAACAGAAGCAATCTGTTTGTTTGAAACAGTATCTCTCAGTGTTCCTGTTTCATTAAGCAGAAACAGCTTCCTCCTGCAGCTATGCTACGTCACGCCTTGTGGTGGGGTTTGAAACAGAAGCAATCTGTTTATTTGAAACAGTTTCTCTCAGTGTTCCTGTTTCATTAAGCAGAAACAGTTTCCTCCAGCAGCTATGCTACGTCACGCCTAGTGGTGGGGTTTGAAACAGAAGCAATCTGTTTATTTGAAACAGTTTCTCTCAGTGTTCCTGTTTCATTAAGCAGAATCAGCTTCCTCCAACAGCTATGCTACGTCACGCCTAGTGGCGGGGTTTGAAACAGAAGCAATCTGTTTATTTGAAACAGTTTCTCTCAGTGTTCCTGTTTCATTAAGCAGAAACAGCTTCCTCCAACAGCTATGCTACCTCACGCCTAGTGGTGGGGTTTGAAACAGAAGCAATCTGTTTATTTGAAACAGTTTCTCTCAGTGTTGCTGTTTCATTAAGCAGAAACAGCTTCCTCCAGCAGCTATGCTACGTTACGCCTAGTGGTCGGGTTTGAAACAGTAGCAATCTGTTTATTTGAAACAGTTTCTCTCAGTGTTCCTGTTTCATTAAGCAGAAAAAGCTTCCTCCAGCAGCTATGCTACGTCACGCCTAGTGGCGGGGTTTGAAACAGAAGCAATCTGTTTATTTGAAACAGTTTCTCTCAGCGTTCCTGTTTCATTAAGCAGAAACAGCTTCCTCCAACTGCTATGCTACGTCACGCCTAGTGGTGGGGTTTGAAACAGAAGCAATCTGTTTATTTGAAACAGTATCTCTCAGTGTTCCTGTTTCATTAAGCAGAAACAGCTTCCTCCTGCAGCTATGCTACGTCACGCCTTGTGGTGGGGTTTGAAACAGAAGCAATCTGTTTATTTGAAACAGTTTCTCTCAGTGTTCCTGTTTCATTAAGCAGAAACAGTTTCCTCCAGCAGCTATGCTACGTCACGCCTAGTGGTGGGGTTTGAAACAGAAGCAATCTGTTTATTTGAAACAGTTTCTCTCAGTGTTCCTGTTTCATTAAGCAGAATCAGCTTCCTCCAACAGCTATGCTACGTCACGCCTAGTGGCGGGGTTTGAAACAGAAGCAATCTGTTTATTTGAAACAGTTTCTCTCAGTGTTCCTGTTTCATTAAGCAGAAACAGCTTCCTCCAACAGCTATGCTACCTCACGCCTAGTGGTGGGGTTTGAAACAGAAGCAATCTGTTTATTTGAAACAGTTTCTCTCAGTGTTGCTGTTTCATTAAGCAGAAACAGCTTCCTCCAGCAGCTATGCTACGTTACGCCTAGTGGTCGGGTTTGAAACAGTAGCAATCTGTTTATTTGAAACAGTTTCTCTCAGTGTTCCTGTTTCATTAAGCAGAAAAAGCTTCCTCCAGCAGCTATGCTACGTCACGCCTAGTGGCGGGGTTTGAAACAGAAGCAATCTGTTTATTTGAAACAGTTTCTCTCAGTGTTCCTGTTTCATTAAGCAGAAACAGCTTCCTCCAACAGCTATGCTACGTCACGCCTAGTGGTGGGGTTTGAAACAGTAGCAATCTGTTTATTTCAAACAGTTTCTCTCAGTGTTCCTGTTTCATTAAGCAGAAACAGCCTTCTCCAGCAGCTATGCTACGTCACGCCTAGTGGTGGGGTTTGAAACAGAAGCAATCTGTTTATTTGAAACAGTTTCTCTCAGTGTTCCTGTTTCATTAAGCAGAAAAAGCTTCCTCCAGCAGCTATGCTACGTGTCGCCTAGTGGTGGGGTTTGAAACAGAAGCAATCTGTTTATTTGAAACAGTTTCTCTCAGTGTTCCTGTTTCATTAAGCAGAAACAGCTTCCTCCAGCAGCTATGCTACGTCACGCCTAGTGGTGGGGTTTGAAACAGAAGCAATCTGTCTATTTGAAACAGTTTCTCTCAGTGTTCCTGTTTCATTAAGCAGAATCAGCTTCCTCCAACAGCTATGCTACGTCACGCCAAGTGGTGGGGTTTGAAACAGAAGCAATCTGTTTATTTGAAACAGTTTCTCTCAGCGTTCCTGTTTCATTAAGCAGAAACAGCTTCCTCCAACTGCTATGCTACGTCACGCCTAGTGGTGGGGTTTGAAACAGAAGCAATCTGTTTATTTGAAACAGTATCTCTCAGTGTTCCTGTTTCATTAAGCAGAAACAGCTTCCTCCTGCAGCTATGCTACGTCACGCCTTGTGGTGGGGTTTGAAACAGAAGCAATCTGTTTATTTGAAACAGTTTCTCTCAGTGTTCCTGTTTCATTAAGCAGAAACAGCTTCCTCCAGCAGCTATGCTACGTCACGCCTAGTGGTGGGGTTTGAAACAGAAGCAATCTGTTTATTTGAAACAGTTTCTCTCAGTGTTCCTGTTTCATTAAGCAGAAACAGCTTCCTCCAACAGCTATGCTACGTCACGCCTAGTGGTGGGGTTTGAAACAGAAGCAATCTGTTTATTTGAAACAGTTTCTCTCAGTGTTCCTGTTTCATTAAGCAGAAACAGCTTCCTCCAACAGCTATGCTACCTCACGCCTAGTGGTGGGGTTTGAAACAGAAGCAATCTGTCTATTTGAAACAGTTTCTCTCAGTGTTCCTGTTTCATTAAGCAGAATCAGCTTCCTCCAACAGCTATGCTACGTCACGCCAAGTGGTGGGGTTTGAAACAGAAGCAATCTGTTTATTTGAAACAGTTTCTCTCAGCGTTCCTGTTTCATTAAGCAGAAACAGCTTCCTCCAACTGCTATGCTACGTCACGCCTAGTGGTGGGGTTTGAAACAGAAGCAATCTGTTTATTTGAAACAGTATCTCTCAGTGTTCCTGTTTCATTAAGCAGAAACAGCTTCCTCCTGCAGCTATGCTACGTCACGCCTTGTGGTGGGGTTTGAAACAGAAGCAATCTGTTTATTTGAAACAGTTTCTCTCAGTGTTCCTGTTTCATTAAGCAGAAACAGCTTCCTCCAGCAGCTATGCTACGTCACGCCTAGTGGTGGGGTTTGAAACAGAAGCAATCTGTTTATTTGAAACAGTTTCTCTCAGTGTTCCTGTTTCATTAAGCAGAAACAGCTTCCTCCAACAGCTATGCTACGTCACGCCTAGTGGTGGGGTTTGAAACAGAAGCAATCTGTTTATTTGAAACAGTTTCTCTCAGTGTTCCTGTTTCATTAAGCAGAAACAGCTTCCTCCAACAGCTATGCTACCTCACGCCTAGTGGTGGGGTTTGAAACAGAAGCAATCTGTTTATTTGAAACAGTTTCTCTCAGTGTTCCTGTTTCATTAAGCAGAAACAGCTTCCTCCAACAGCTATGCTACGTCACGCCTAGTGGTGGGGTTTGAAACAGTAGCAATCTGTTTATTTCAAACAGTTTCTCTCAGTGTTCCTGTTTCATTAAGCAGAAACAGCCTTCTCCAGCAGCTATGCTACGTCACGCCTAGTGGTGGGGTTTGAAACAGAAGCAATCTGTTTATTTGAAACAGTTTCTCTCAGTGTTCCTGTTTCATTAAGCAGAAAAAGCTTCCTCCAGCAGCTATGCTACGTGTCGCCTAGTGGTGGGGTTTGAAACAGAAGCAATCTGTTTATTTGAAACAGTTTCTCTCAGTGTTCCTGTTTCATTAAGCAGAAACAGCTTCCTCCAGCAGCTATGCTACGTCACGCCTAGTGGTGGGGTTTGAAACAGAAGCAATCTGTTTATTTGAAACAGTTTCTCTCAGTGTTCCTGTTTCATTAAGCAGAAACAGCTTCCTCCAGCAGCTATGCTACGTCACGCCTAGTGGTGGGGTTTGAAACAGAAGCAATCTGTTTATTTGAAACAGTTTCTCTCAGTGTTCCTGTTTCATTAAGCAGAATCAGCTTCCTCCAACAGCTATGCTACGTCACGCCAAGTGGTGGGGTTTGAAACAGAAGCAATCTGTTTATTTGAAACAGTTTCTCTCAGCGTTCCTGTTTCATTAAGCAGAAACAGCTTCCTCCAACTGCTATGCTACGTCACGCCTAGTGGTGGGGTTTGAAACAGAAGCAATCTGTTTATTTGAAACAGTATCTCTCAGTGTTCCTGTTTCATTAAGCAGAAACAGCTTCCTCCTGCAGCTATGCTACGTCACGCCTTGTGGTGGGGTTTGAAACAGAAGCAATCTGTTTATTTGAAACAGTTTCTCTCAGTGTTCCTGTTTCATTAAGCAGAAACAGCTTACTCCAGCAGCTATGCTATGTCACGCCTAGTGGTGGGGTTTGAAACAGAAGCAATCTGTTTATTTGAAACAGTTTCTCTCAGTGTTCCTGTTTCATTAAGTAGAAACAGCTTCCTCCAGCAGCTATGCTACGTCACGCCTAGTGGTGGGGTTTGAAACAGAAGCAATCTGTTTATTTGAAACAGTTTCTCTCAGTGTTCCTGTTTCATTATGCAGAAACAGCTTCCTCCAGCAGCTATGCTACGTCAAGCCTAGTGGTGGGGTTTGAAACAGAAGCAATCTGTTTATTTGAAACATTTTCTCTCAGTGTTCCTGTTTCATTAAGCAGAAACAGCTTCGTCCAGCAGCTATGCTACGTCACGCCTAGTGGTGGGGTTTGAAACAGTAGCAATCTATTTATTTGAGACAGTTTCTCTCAGTGTTCCTGTTTCATTAAGCAGAAACAGCTTCCTCCAGCAGCTATGCTACGTCACGCCAAGTGGTGGGGTTTGAAACAGAAGCAATCTGTTTATTTGAAACAGTTTCTATCAGTGTTCCTGTTTCATTAAGCAGAAACAGCTTCCTCCAGCAGCTATGCTACGTCACGCCTAGTGGTGGGGTTTGAAACAGAAGCAATCTGTTTATTTGAAACAGTTTCTCTCAGTGTTCCTGTTTCATTAAGCAGAAACAGCTTCCTCCAGCAGCTATGCTACGTCACGCCTTGTGGTGGGGTTTGAAACAGAAGCAATCTGTTTATTTGAAACAGTTTCTCTCAGTGTTCCTGTTTCATTAAGCAGAAACAGCTTCCTCCAACAGCTATGCTACGTCACGCCTAGTGGTGGGGTTTGAAACAGAAGCAATCTGTTTATTTGAAACAGTTTCTCTCAGTGTTGCTGTTTCATTAAGCAGAAACAGCTTCCTCCAGCAGCTATGCTACGTCACGCCTAGTGGTCGGGTTTGAAACAGTAGCAATCTGTTTATTTGAAACAGTTTCTCTCACTGTTCCTGTTACATTAAGCTGAAACAGCTTCCTCCAGCAGCTATGCTACGTCACGCCTAGTGGTGGGGTTTGAAACAGTAGCAATCTATTTATTTGAGACAGTTTCTCTCAGTGTTCCTGTTTCATTAAGCAGAAACAGCTTCCTCCAGCAGCTATGCTACGTCACGCCAAGTGGTGGGGTTTGAAACAGAAGCAATCTGTTTATTTGAAACAGTTTCTCTCAGTGTTCCTGTTTCATTAAGCAGAAACAGCTTCCTCCAGCAGCTATGCTACGTCACGCCTAGTGGTGGGGTTTGAAACAGAAGCAATCTGTTTATTTGAAACAGTTTCTCTCAGTGTTCCTGTTTCATTAAGCAGAAACAGCTTCCTCCAGCAGCTATGCTACGTCACGCCTAGTGGTGGGATTTGAAACAGAAGCAATCTGTTTATTTGAAACAGTTTCTCTCAGTGTTCCTGTTTCATTAAGCAGAATCAGCTTCCTCCAACAGCTATGCTACGTCACGCCAAGTGGTGGGGTTTGAAACAGAAGCAATCTGTTTATTTGAAACAGTTTCTCTCAGCGTTCCTGTTTCATTTAGCAGAAACAGCTTCCTCCAACTGCTATGCTACGTCACGCCTAGTGGTGGGGTTTGAAACAGAAGCAATCTGTTTATTTGAAACAGTTTCTCTCAGTGTTCCTGTTTCATTAAGCAGAAACAGCTTCCTCCAGCAGCTATGCTACGTCACGCCTAGTGGTGGGGTTTGAAACCGTAGCAATCTGTTTATTTGAAACAGTTTCTCTCAGTGTTCCTGTTTCATTAAGCAGAAACAGCTTCCTCCAGCAGCTATGCTACGTCACGCCTAGTGGTGGGGTTTTAAACAGTAGCAATCTGTTTATTTCAAACAGTTTCTCTCAGTGTTCCTGTTTCATTAAGCAGAAACAGCCTTCTCCAGCAGCTATGCTACGTCACGCCTAGTGGTGGGGTTTGAAACAGAAGCAATCTGTTTATTTGAAACAGTTTCTCTCAGTGTTCCTGTTTCATTAAGTAGAAACAGCTTCCTCCAGCAGCTATGCTACGTCACGCCTAGTGGTGGGGTTTGAAACAGAAGCAATCTGTTTATTTGAAACAGTTTCTCTCAGTGTTCCTGTTTCATTATGCAGAAACAGCTTCCTCCAGCAGCTATGCTACGTCACGCCTAGTGGTGGGGTTTGAAACAGAAGCAATCTGTTTATTTGAAACAGTATCTCTCAGTGTTCCTGTTTCATTAAGCAGAAACAGCTTCCTCCAGCAGCTATGCTACGTCACGCCTTGTGGTGGGGTTTGAAACAGAAGCAATCTTGTTTATTTGAAACAGTTTCTCTCAGTGTTCCTGTTTCATTAAGCAGAAACAGCTTCCTCCAACAGCTATGCTACGTCACGCCTAGTGGTGGGGTTTGAAACAGAAGCAATCTGTTTATTTGAAACAGTTTCTCTCAGTGTTGCTGTTTCATTAAGCAGAAACAGCTTCCTCCAGCAGCTATGCTACGTCACGCCTAGTGGTCGGGTTTGAAACAGTAGCAATCTGTTTATTTGAAACAGTTTCTCTCACTGTTCCTGTTACATTAAGCAGAAACAGCTTCCTCCAGCAGCTATGCTACGTCACGCCTAGTGGTGGGGTTTGAAACAGTAGCAATCTATTTATTTGAGACAGTTTCTCTCAGTGTTCCTGTTTCATTAAGCAGAAACAGCTTCCTCCAGCAGCTATGCTACGTCACGCCTAGTGGTGGGGTTTGAAACAGAAGCAATCTGTTTATTTGAAACAGTTTCTCTCAGTGTTCCTGTTTCATTAAGCAGAATCAGCTTCCTCCAACAGCTATGCTACGTCACGCCAAGTGGTGGGGTTTGAAACAGAAGCAATCTGTTTATTTGAAACAGTTTCTCTCAGCGTTCCTGTTTCATTAAGCAGAAACAGCTTCCTCCAACTGCTATGCTACGTCACGCCTAGTGGTGGGGTTTGAAACAGAAGCAATCTGTTTATTTGAAACAGTTTCTCTCAGTGTTCCTGTTTCATTAAGCAGAAACAGCTTCCTCCAGCAGCTATGCTACGTCACGCCTAGTGGTGGGGTTTGAAACAGTAGCAATCTGTTTATTTGAAACAGTTTCTCTCAGTGTTCCTGTTTCAGTAAGCAGAAACAGCTTTTTCCAGCAGCTATGCTACGTCACGCCTAGTGGTGGGGTTTGAAACAGTAGCAATCTGTTTATTTCAAACAGTTTCTCTCAGTGTTCCTGTTTCATTAAGCAGAAACAGCTTCCTCCAACAGCTATGCTACGTCACGCCTAGTGGTGGAGTTTGAAACAGAAGCAATCTGTTTATTTGAAACAGTTTCTCTCAGTGTTCCTGTTTCATTAAGCAGAAACAGCTTCCTCCAGCAGCTATGCTACGTCACGCCTAGTGGTGGGGTTTGAAACAGAAGAAATCTGTTTATTTGAAACTGTTTCTCTCAGTGTTCCTGTTTCATTAAGCAGAAACAGCTTCCTCCAGCAGCTATGCTACGTCACGCCTAGTGGTGGGGTTTGAAACAGAAGCAATCTGTTTATTTGAAACAGTTTCTCTCAGTGTTCCTGTTTCATTAAGCAGAAACAGCTTCCTCCAACAGCTATGCTACGTCACGCCTAGTGGTGGGGTTTGAAACAGAAGCAATCTGTTTATTTGAAACAGTTTCTCTCAGTGTTCCTATTTCATTAAGCAGAAACAGCTTCCTCCAACAGCTATGCTACGTCACGCCTAGTGGCGGGGTTTGAAACAGAAGCAATCGGTTTATTTGAAACAGTTTCTCTCAGTGTTCCTGTTTCATTAAGCAGAAACAGCTTCCTCCAACAGCTATGCTACGTCACGCCAAGTAGTGGGGTTTGAAACAGAAGCAATCTGTTTATTTGAAACAGTTTCTCTCAGTGTTCCTGTTTTATTAAGCAGAAACAGCTTCCTCCAGCAGCTATGCTACGTCACGCCTAGTGGTGGGGTTTGAAACAGTAGCAATCTGTTTATTTGAAACAGTTTCTCTCAGTGTTCCTGTTTCAGTAAGCAGAAACAGCTTTTTCCAGCAGCTATGCTACGTCACGCCTAGTGGTGGGGTTTGAAACAGTAGCAATCTGTTTATTTGAAACAGTTTCTCTCAGTGTTCCTGTTTCAGTAAGCAGAAACAGCTTTTTCCAGCAGCTATGCTACGTCACGCCTAGTGGTGGGGTTTGAAACAGTAGCAATCTGTTTATTTCAAACAGTTTCTCTCAGTGTTCCTGTTTCATTAAGCAGAAACAGCTTCCTCCAGCAGCTATGCTACGTCACGCCTAGTGGTGGGGTTTGAAACAGTAGCAATCTGTTTATTTGAAACAGTTTCTCTCAGTGTTCCTGTTTCAGTAAGCAGAAACAGCTTTTTCCAGCAGCTATGCTACGTCACGCCTAGTGGTGGGGTTTGAAACAGTAGCAATCTGTTTATTTCAAACAGTTTCTCTCAGTGTTCCTGTTTCATTAAGCAGAAACAGCTTCCTCCAACAGCTATGCTACGTCACGCCTAGTGGTGGAGTTTGAAACAGAAGCAATCTGTTTATTTGAAACAGTTTCTCTCAGTGTTCCTGTTTCATTAAGCAGAAACAGCTTCCTCCAGCAGCTATGCTACGTCACGCCTAGTGGTGGGGTTTGAAACAGAAGAAATCTGTTTATTTGAAACTGTTTCTCTCAGTGTTCCTGTTTCATTAAGCAGAAACAGCTTCCTCCAGCAGCTATGCTACGTCACGCCTAGTGGTGGGGTTTGAAACAGAAGCAATCTGTTTATTTGAAACAGTTTCTCTCAGTGTTCCTGTTTCATTAAGCAGAAACAGCTTCCTCCAACAGCTATGCTACGTCACGCCTAGTGGTGGGGTTTGAAACAGAAGCAATCTGTTTATTTGAAACAGTTTCTCTCAGTGTTCCTATTTCATTAAGCAGAAACAGCTTCCTCCAACAGCTATGCTACGTCACGCCTAGTGGCGGGGTTTGAAACAGAAGCAATCGGTTTATTTGAAACAGTTTCTCTCAGTGTTCCTGTTTCATTAAGCAGAAACAGCTTCCTCCAACAGCTATGCTACGTCACGCCAAGTAGTGGGGTTTGAAACAGAAGCAATCTGTTTATTTGAAACAGTTTCTCTCAGTGTTCCTGTTTTATTAAGCAGAAACAGCTTCCTCCAGCAGCTATGCTACGTCACGCCTAGTGGTGGGGTTTGAAACAGTAGCAATCTGTTTATTTGAAACAGTTTCTCTCAGTGTTCCTGTTTCAGTAAGCAGAAACAGCTTTTTCCAGCAGCTATGCTACGTCACGCCTAGTGGTGGGGTTTGAAACAGTAGCAATCTGTTTATTTGAAACAGTTTCTCTCAGTGTTCCTGTTTCAGTAAGCAGAAACAGCTTTTTCCAGCAGCTATGCTACGTCACGCCTAGTGGTGGGGTTTGAAACAGTAGCAATCTGTTTATTTCAAACAGTTTCTCTCAGTGTTCCTGTTTCATTAAGCAGAAACAGCTTCCTCCAGCAGCTATGCTACGTCACGCCTAGTGGTGGGGTTTGAAACAGTAGCAATCTGTTTATTTGAAACCGTTTCTCTCAGTGTTCCTGTTTCATTAAGCAGAAACAGCTTCCTCCAACTGCTATGCTACGTCACGCCTAGTGGTGGGGTTTGAAACAGAAGCAATCTGTTTATTTGAAACAGTTTCTCTCAGTGTTCCTGTTTCATTAAGCAGAAACAGCTTCCTCCAGCAGCTATGCTACGTCACGCCTAGTGGTGGGGTTTGAAACAGTAGCAATCTGTTTATTTGAAACAGTTTCTCTCAGTGTTCCTGTTTCATTAAGCAGAAACAGCTTCCTCCAGCAGCTATGCTACGTCACGCCTAGTGGTGGGGTTTGAAACAGTAGCAATCTGTTTATTTGAAACAGTTTCTCTCAGTGTTCCTGTTTCATTAAACAGAAACAGCTTCCTTCAACAGCTATGCTACGTCACGCCTAGTGGTGGGGTTTGAAACAGAAGCAATCTGTTTATTTGAAACAGTTTCTCTCAGTGTTCCTGTTTCATTAAGCAGAATCAGCTTCCTCCAACAGCTATGCTACGTCACGCCAAGTGGTGGGGTTTGAAACAGAAGCAATCTGTTTATTTGAAACAGTTTCTCTCAGCGTTCCTGTTTCATTAAGCAGAAACAGCTTCCTCCAACAGCTATGCTACGTCACGCCTAGTGGTGGGGTTTGAAACCGTAGCAATCTGTTTATTTGAAACAGTTTCTCTCAGTGTTCCTGTTTCATTAAGCAGAAACAGCTTCCTCCAGCAGCTATGCTACGTCACGCCTAGTGGTGGGGTTTTAAACAGTAGCAATCTGTTTATTTCAAACAGTTTCTCTCAGTGTTCCTGTTTCATTAAGCAGAAACAGCCTTCTCCAGCAGCTATGCTACGACACGCCTAGTGGTGGGGTTTGAAACAGATGCAATCTGTTTATTCGAAACAGTTTCTCTCAGTGTTCCTGTTTCATTAAGCAGAAACAGCTTCCTCCAGCAGCTATGCTACGTGTCGCCTAGTGGTGGGGTTTGAAACAGAAGCAATCTGTTTATTTGAAACAGTTTCTCTCAGTGTTCCTGTTTCATTAAGCAGAAACAGCTTCCTCCAACAGCTATGCTACGTCACGCCTAGTGGTGGGGTTTGAAACAGAAGCAATCTGTTTATTTGAAACAGTTTATCTCAGTGTTCCTGTTTCATTAAGCAGAAACAGCTTCCTCCAACAGCTATGCTACGTCACGCCTAGTGGTGGGGTTTGAAACAGAAGCAATCTGTTTATTTGAAACAGTTTCTCTCAGTGTTCCTATTTCATTAAGCAGAAACAGCTTCCTCCAACAGCTATGCTACGTCACGCCTAGTGGCGGGGTTTGAAACAGAAGCAATCGGTTTATTTGAAACAGTTTCTCTCAGTGTTCCTGTTTCATTAAGCAGAAACAGCTTCCTCCAACAGCTATGCTACGTCACGCCAAGTAGTGGGGTTTGAAACAGAAGCAATCTTTTTATTTGAAACAGATTCTCTCAGTGTTCCTGTTTCATTAAGCAGAAACAGCTTCCTCCAGCAGCTATGCTACGTCACGCCTAGTGGTGGGGTTTGAAACAGTAGCAATCTGTTTATTTGAAACAGTTTCTCTCAGTGTTCCTGTTTCAGTAAGCAGAAACAGCTTTTTCCAGCAGCTATGCTACGTCACGCCTAGTGGTGGGGTTTGAAACAGTAGCAATCTGTTTATTTCAAACAGTTTCTCTCAGTGTTCCTGTTTCATTAAGCAGAAACAGCTTCCTCCAACAGCTATGCTACGTCACGCCTAGTGGTGGAGTTTGAAACAGAAGCAATCTGTTTATTTGAAACAGTTTCTCTCAGTGTTCCTGTTTCATTAAGCAGAAACAGCTTCCTCCAGCAGCTATGCTACGTCACGCCTAGTGGTGGGGTTTGAAACAGAAGCAATCTGTTTATTTGAAACTGTTTCTCTCAGTGTTCCTGTTTCATTAAGCAGAAACAGCTTCCTCCAACAGCTATGCTACGTCACGCCTAGTGGTGGGGTTTGAAACAGAAGCAATCTGTTTATTTGAAACAGTTTCTCTCAGTGTTCCTGTTTCATTAAGCAGAAACAGCTTCCTCCAGCAGCTATGCTACGTCACGCCTAGTGGTGGCGTTTGAAACAGAAGCAATCTGTTTATTTGAAACAGTTTCTCTCAGTGTTCCTGTTTCATTAAGCAGAAACAGCTTCCTCCAACAGCTATGCTACGTCACGCCTAGTGGTGGGGTTTGAAACCGTAGCAATCTGTTTATTTGAAACAGTTTCACTCAGTGTTCCTGTTTCATTAAGCAGAAACAGCTTCCTCCAGCAGCTATGCTACGTCACGCCTAGTGGTGGGGTTTTAAACAGTAGCAATCTGTTTATTTGAAACAGTTTCTCTCAGTGTTCCTGTTTCATTAAGCAGAAACAGCTTCCTCCAACAGCTATGCTACGTCACGCCTAGTGGTGGAGTTTGAAACAGAAGCAATCTGTTAATTTGAAACAGTTTCTCTCAGTGTTCCTGTTTCATTAAGCAGAAACAGCTTCCTCCAGCAGCTATGCTACGTCAAGCCTAGTGGTGGGGTTTGAAACAGAAGCAATCTGTTTATTTGAAACATTTTCTCTCAGTGTTCCTGTTTCATTAAGCAGAAACAGCTTCGTCCAGCAGCTATGCTACGTCACGCCTAGTGGTGGGGTTTGAAACAGTAGCAATCTATTTATTTGAGACAGTTTCTCTCAGTGTTCCTGTTTCATTAAGCAGAAACAGCTTCCTCCAGCAGCTATGCTACGTCACGCCAAGTGGTGGGGTTTGAAACAGAAGCAATCTGTTTATTTGAAACAGTTTCTATCAGTGTTCCTGTTTCATTAAGCAGAAACAGCTTCCTCCAGCAGCTATGCTACGTCACGCCTAGTGGTGGGGTTTGAAACAGAAGCAATCTGTTTATTTGAAACAGTTTCTCTCAGTGTTCCTGTTTCATTAAGCAGAAACAGCTTCCTCCAGCAGCTATGCTACGTCACGCCTTGTGGTGGGGTTTGAAACAGAAGCAATCTGTTTATTTGAAACAGTTTCTCTCAGTGTTCCTGTTTCATTAAGCAGAAACAGCTTCCTCCAACAGCTATGCTACGTCACGCCTAGTGGTGGGGTTTGAAACAGAAGCAATCTGTTTATTTGAAACAGTTTCTCTCAGTGTTCCTGTTTCATTAAGCAGAAACAGCTTCCTCCAGCAGCTATGCTACGTCACGCCTAGTGGTGGGATTTGAAACAGAAGCAATCTGTTTATTTGAAACAGTTTCTCTCAGTGTTCCTGTTTCATTAAGCAGAATCAGCTTCCTCCAACAGCTATGCTACGTCACGCCAAGTGGTGGGGTTTGAAACAGAAGCAATCTGTTTATTTGAAACAGTTTCTCTCAGCGTTCCTGTTTCATTTAGCAGAAACAGCTTCCTCCAACTGCTATGCTACGTCACGCCTAGTGGTGGGGTTTGAAACAGAAGCAATCTGTTTATTTGAAACAGTTTCTCTCAGTGTTCCTGTTTCATTAAGCAGAAACAGCTTCCTCCAGCAGCTATGCTACGTCACGCCTAGTGGTGGGGTTTGAAACCGTAGCAATCTGTTTATTTGAAACAGTTTCTCTCAGTGTTCCTGTTTCATTAAGCAGAAACAGCTTCCTCCAGCAGCTATGCTACGTCACGCCTAGTGGTGGGGTTTTAAACAGTAGCAATCTGTTTATTTCAAACAGTTTCTCTCAGTGTTCCTGTTTCATTAAGCAGAAACAGCCTTCTCCAGCAGCTATGCTACGTCACGCCTAGTGGTGGGGTTTGAAACAGAAGCAATCTGTTTATTTGAAACAGTTTCTCTCAGTGTTCCTGTTTCATTAAGCAGAAACAGCTTCCTCCAGCAGCTATGCTACGTCACGCCTTGTGGTGGGGTTTGAAACAGAAGCAATCTGTTTATTTGAAACAGTTTCTCTCAGTGTTCCTGTTTCATTAAGCAGAAACAGCTTCCTCCAACAGCTATGCTACGTCACGCCTAGTGGTGGGGTTTGAAACAGAAGCAATCTGTTTATTTGAAACAGTTTCTCTCAGTGTTGCTGTTTCATTAAGCAGAAACAGCTTCCTCCAGCAGCTATGCTACGTCACGCCTAGTGGTCGGGTTTGAAACAGTAGCAATCTGTTTATTTGAAACAGTTTCTCTCACTGTTCCTGTTACATTAAGCAGAAACAGCTTCCTCCAGCAGCTATGCTACGTCACGCCTAGTGGTGGGGTTTGAAACAGTAGCAATCTATTTATTTGAGACAGTTTCTCTCAGTGTTCCTGTTTCATTAAGCAGAAACAGCTTCCTCCAGCAGCTATGCTACGTCACGCCTAGTGGTGGGGTTTGAAACAGAAGCAATCTGTTTATTTGAAACAGTTTCTCTCAGTGTTCCTGTTTCATTAAGCAGAATCAGCTTCCTCCAACAGCTATGCTACGTCACGCCAAGTGGTGGGGTTTGAAACAGAAGCAATCTGTTTATTTGAAACAGTTTCTCTCAGCGTTCCTGTTTCATTAAGCAGAAACAGCTTCCTCCAACTGCTATGCTACGTCACGCCTAGTGGTGGGGTTTGAAACAGAAGCAATCTGTTTATTTGAAACAGTTTCTCTCAGTGTTCCTGTTTCATTAAGCAGAAACAGCTTCCTCCAGCAGCTATGCTACGTCACGCCTAGTGGTGGGGTTTGAAACAGTAGCAATCTGTTTATTTGAAACAGTTTCTCTCAGTGTTCCTGTTTCAGTAAGCAGAAACAGCTTTTTCCAGCAGCTATGCTACGTCACGCCTAGTGGTGGGGTTTGAAACAGTAGCAATCTGTTTATTTCAAACAGTTTCTCTCAGTGTTCCTGTTTCATTAAGCAGAAACAGCTTCCTCCAACAGCTATGCTACGTCACGCCTAGTGGTGGAGTTTGAAACAGAAGCAATCTGTTTATTTGAAACAGTTTCTCTCAGTGTTCCTGTTTCATTAAGCAGAAACAGCTTCCTCCAGCAGCTATGCTACGTCACGCCTAGTGGTGGGGTTTGAAACAGAAGAAATCTGTTTATTTGAAACTGTTTCTCTCAGTGTTCCTGTTTCATTAAGCAGAAACAGCTTCCTCCAGCAGCTATGCTACGTCACGCCTAGTGGTGGGGTTTGAAACAGAAGCAATCTGTTTATTTGAAACAGTTTCTCTCAGTGTTCCTGTTTCATTAAGCAGAAACAGCTTCCTCCAACAGCTATGCTACGTCACGCCTAGTGGTGGGGTTTGAAACAGAAGCAATCTGTTTATTTGAAACAGTTTCTCTCAGTGTTCCTATTTCATTAAGCAGAAACAGCTTCCTCCAACAGCTATGCTACGTCACGCCTAGTGGCGGGGTTTGAAACAGAAGCAATCGGTTTATTTGAAACAGTTTCTCTCAGTGTTCCTGTTTCATTAAGCAGAAACAGCTTCCTCCAACAGCTATGCTACGTCACGCCAAGTAGTGGGGTTTGAAACAGAAGCAATCTGTTTATTTGAAACAGTTTCTCTCAGTGTTCCTGTTTTATTAAGCAGAAACAGCTTCCTCCAGCAGCTATGCTACGTCACGCCTAGTGGTGGGGTTTGAAACAGTAGCAATCTGTTTATTTGAAACAGTTTCTCTCAGTGTTCCTGTTTCAGTAAGCAGAAACAGCTTTTTCCAGCAGCTATGCTACGTCACGCCTAGTGGTGGGGTTTGAAACAGTAGCAATCTGTTTATTTGAAACAGTTTCTCTCAGTGTTCCTGTTTCAGTAAGCAGAAACAGCTTTTTCCAGCAGCTATGCTACGTCACGCCTAGTGGTGGGGTTTGAAACAGTAGCAATCTGTTTATTTCAAACAGTTTCTCTCAGTGTTCCTGTTTCATTAAGCAGAAACAGCTTCCTCTAGCAGCTATGCTACGTCACGCCTAGTGGTGGGGTTTGAAACAGTAGCAATCTGTTTATTTGAAACCGTTTCTCTCAGTGTTCCTGTTTCATTAAGCAGAAACAGCTTCCTCCAACTGCTATGCTACGTCACGCCTAGTGGTGGGGTTTGAAACAGAAGCAATCTGTTTATTTGAAACAGTTTCTCTCAGTGTTCCTGTTTCATTAAGCAGAAACAGCTTCCTCCAGCAGCTATGCTACGTCACGCCTAGTGGTGGGGTTTGAAACAGTAGCAATCTGTTTATTTGAAACAGTTTCTCTCAGTGTTCCTGTTTCATTAAGCAGAAACAGCTTCCTCCAGCAGCTATGCTACGTCACGCCTAGTGGTGGGGTTTGAAACAGTAGCAATCTGTTTATTTGAAACAGTTTCTCTCAGTGTTCCTGTTTCATTAAACAGAAACAGCTTCCTTCAACAGCTATGCTACGTCACGCCTAGTGGTGGGGTTTGAAACAGAAGCAATCTGTTTATTTGAAACAGTTTCTCTCAGTGTTCCTGTTTCATTAAGCAGAATCAGCTTCCTCCAACAGCTATGCTACGTCACGCCAAGTGGTGGGGTTTGAAACAGAAGCAATCTGTTTATTTGAAACAGTTTCTCTCAGCGTTCCTGTTTCATTAAGCAGAAACAGCTTCCTCCAACAGCTATGCTACGTCACGCCTAGTGGTGGGGTTTGAAACCGTAGCAATCTGTTTATTTGAAACAGTTTCTCTCAGTGTTCCTGTTTCATTAAGCAGAAACAGCTTCCTCCAGCAGCTATGCTACGTCACGCCTAGTGGTGGGGTTTTAAACAGTAGCAATCTGTTTATTTCAAACAGTTTCTCTCAGTGTTCCTGTTTCATTAAGCAGAAACAGCCTTCTCCAGCAGCTATGCTACGACACGCCTAGTGGTGGGGTTTGAAACAGAAGCAATCTGTTTATTCGAAACAGTTTCTCTCAGTGTTCCTGTTTCATTAAGCAGAAACAGCTTCCTCCAGCAGCTATGCTACGTGTCGCCTAGTGGTGGGGTTTGAAACAGAAGCAATCTGTTTATTTGAAACAGTTTCTCTCAGTGTTCCTGTTTCATTAAGCAGAAACAGCTTCCTCCAACAGCTATGCTACGTCACGCCTAGTGGTGGGGTTTGAAACAGAAGCAATCTGTTTATTTGAAACAGTTTATCTCAGTGTTCCTGTTTCATTAAGCAGAAACAGCTTCCTCCAACAGCTATGCTACGTCACGCCTAGTGGTGGGGTTTGAAACAGAAGCAATCTGTTTATTTGAAACAGTTTCTCTCAGTGTTCCTATTTCATTAAGCAGAAACAGCTTCCTCCAACAGCTATGCTACGTCACGCCTAGTGGCGGGGTTTGAAACAGAAGCAATCGGTTTATTTGAAACAGTTTCTCTCAGTGTTCCTGTTTCATTAAGCAGAAACAGCTTCCTCCAACAGCTATGCTACGTCACGCCAAGTAGTGGGGTTTGAAACAGAAGCAATCTTTTTATTTGAAACAGATTCTCTCAGTGTTCCTGTTTCATTAAGCAGAAACAGCTTCCTCCAGCAGCTATGCTACGTCACGCCTAGTGGTGGGGTTTGAAACAGTAGCAATCTGTTTATTTGAAACAGTTTCTCTCAGTGTTCCTGTTTCAGTAAGCAGAAACAGCTTTTTCCAGCAGCTATGCTACGTCACGCCTAGTGGTGGGGTTTGAAACAGTAGCAATCTGTTTATTTCAAACAGTTTCTCTCAGTGTTCCTGTTTCATTAAGCAGAAACAGCTTCCTCCAACAGCTATGCTACGTCACGCCTAGTGGTGGAGTTTGAAACAGAAGCAATCTGTTTATTTGAAACAGTTTCTCTCAGTGTTCCTGTTTCATTAAGCAGAAACAGCTTCCTCCAACAGCTATGCTACGTCACGCCTAGTGGTGGGGTTTGAAACAGAAGCAATCTGTTTATTTGAAACAGTTTCTCTCAGTGTTCCTGTTTCATTAAGCAGAAACAGCTTCCTCCAGCAGCTATGCTACGTCACGCCTAGTGGTGGGGTTTGAAACAGAAGCAATCTGTTTATTTGAAACAGTTTCTCTCAGTGTTCCTGTTTCATTAAGCAGAAACAGCTTCCTCCAACAGCTATGCTACGTCACGCCTAGTGGTGGGGTTTGAAACCGTAGCAATCTGTTTATTTGAAACAGTTTCTCTCAGTGTTCCTGTTTCATTAAGCAGAAACAGCTTCCTCCAGCAGCTATGCTACGTCACGCCTAGTGGTGGGGTTTTAAACAGTAGCAATCTGTTTATTTGAAACAGTTTCTCTCAGTGTTGATGTTTCATTAAGCAGAAACAGCTTCCTCCAACAGCTATGCTACGTCACGCCTAGTGGTGGAGTTTGAAACAGAAGCAATCTGTTAATTTGAAACAGTTTCTCTCAGTGTTCCTGTTTCATTAAGCAGAAACAGCTTCCTCCAGCAGCTATGCTACGTCACGCCTAGTGGTGGGGTTTGAAACAGAAGCAATCTGTTTATTTGAAACTGTTTCTCTCAGTGTTCCTGTTTCATTAAGCAGAAACAGCTTCCTCCAACAGCTATGCTACGTCACGCCTAGTGGTGGGGTTTGAAACAGTAGCAATCTGTTTATTTGAAACAGTTTCTCTCAGTGTTCCTGTTTCATTAAGCAGAAACAGCTTCCTCCAGCAGCTATGCTACGTCACGCCTAGTGGTGGGGTTTGAAACAGTAGCAATCTGTTTATTTCAAACAGTTTCTCTCAGTGTTCCTGTTTCATTAAGGAGAAACAGCCTTCTCCAGCAGCTATGCTACGTCACGCCTAGTGGTGGGGTTTGAAACAGAAGCAATCTGTTTATTTGAAACAGTTTCTCTCAGTGTTCCTGTTTCATTAAGCAGAAACAGCTTCCTCCAGCAGCTATGCTACGTGTCGCCTAGTGGTGGGGTTTGAAACAGAAGCAATCTGTTTATTTGAAACAGTTTCTCTCAGTGTTCCTTTTTCATTAAGCAGAAACAGCTTCCTCCAGCAGCTATGCTACGTCACGCCTAGTGGTGGGGTTTGAAACAGAAGCAATCTGTTTATTTGAAACAGTTTATCTCAGTGTTCCTGTTTCATTAAGCAGAAACAGCATCCTCCAACAGCTATGCTACGTCACGCCTAGTGGTGGGGTTTGAAACAGAAGCAATCTGTTTATTTGAAACAGTTTCTCTCAGTGTTCCTATTTCATTAAGCAGAAACAGCTTCCTCCAACAGCTATGCTACGTCACGCCTAGTGGCGGGGTTTGAAACAGAAGCTATCGGTTTATTTGAAACAGTTTCTCTCAGTGTTCCTGTTTCATTAAGCAGAAACAGCTTCCTCCAACAGCTATGCTACGTCACGCCAAGTAGTGGGGTTTGAAACAGAAGCAATCTGTTTATTTGAAACAGTTTCTCTCAGTGTTCCTGTTTCATTAAGCAGAATCAGCTACCTCCAACAGCTATGCTACGTCACGCCTAGTGGTGGGGTTTGAAACAGAAGCAATCTGTTTATTTGAAACAGTTTCTCTCAGTGTTCCTGTTTCATTAAGCAGAAACAGCTTCCTCCAGCAGCTATGCTACGTCACGCCTAGTGGCGGGGTTTGAAACAGAAGCAATCTGTTTATTTGAAACAGTTTCTCTCAGTGTTCCTGTTTCATTAAGCAGAAACAGCCTTCTCCAGCAGCTATGCTACGTCACGCCTAGTGGTGGGGTTTGAAACAGAAGCAATCTGTTTATTTGAAACAGTTTCTCTCAGTGTTCCTGTTTCATTAAGCAGAAAAAGCTTCCTCCAGCAGCTATGCTACGTGTCGCCTAGTGGTGGGGTTTGAAACAGAAGCAATCTGTTTATTTGAAACAGTTTCTCTCAGTGTTCCTGTTTCATTAAGCAGAAACAGCTTCCTCCAGCAGCTATGCTACGTCACGCCTAGTGGTGGGGTTTGAAACAGAAGCAATCTGTTTATTTGAAACAGTTTCTCTCAGTGTTCCTGTTTCATTAAGCAGAAAAAGCTTCCTCCAGCAGCTATGCTACGTGTCGCCTAGTGGTGGGGTTTGAAACAGAAGCAATCTGTTTATTTGAAACAGTTTCTCTCAGTGTTCCTGTTTCATTAAGCAGAAACAGCTTCCTCCAGCAGCTATGCTACGTCACGCCTAGTGGTGGGGTTTGAAACAGAAGCAATCTGTTTATTTGAAACAGTTTCTCTCAGTGTTCCTGTTTCATTAAGCAGAAACAGCTTCCTCCAACAGCTATGCTACGTCACGCCTAGTGGTGGGGTTTGAAACAGAAGCAATCTGTTTATTTGAAACAGTTTCTCTCAGTGTTCCTGTTTCATTAAGCAGAATCAGCTTCCTCCAACAGCTATGCTACGTCACGCCAAGTGGTGGGGTTTGAAACAGAAGCAATCTGTTTATTTGAAACAGTTTCTCTCAGCGTTCCTGTTTCATTAAGCAGAAACAGCTTCCTCCAACTGCTATGCTACGTCACGCCTAGTGGTGGGGTTTGAAACAGAAGCAATCTGTTTATTTGAAACAGTTTCTCTCAGTGTTCCTGTTTTATTAAGCAGAAACTGCTTCCTCCATCAGCTATGCTACGTCATGCCTAGTGGTGGGGTTTGAAACAGAAGCAATCTGTTTATTTGAAACAGTTTCTCTCAGTGTTCCTGTTTCATTAAGTAGAAACAGCTTCCTCCAGCAGCTATGCTAAGTCACGCCTAGTGGTGGGGTTTGAAACAGAAGCAATCTGTTTATTTGAAACAGTTTCTCTCAGTGTTCCTGTTTCATTATGCAGAAACAGCTTCCTCCAGCAGCTATGCTACGTCACGCCTAGTGGTGGGGTTTGAAACAGAAGCAATCTTTTTATTTGAAACAGTATCTCTCAGTGTTCCTGTTTCATTAAGCAGAAACAGCTTCCTCCTGCAGCTATGCTACGTCACGCCTTGTGGTGGGGTTTGAAACAGAAGCAATCTGTATATTTGAAACAGTTTCTCTCAGTGTTCCTGTTTCATTAAGCAGAAACAGCTTCCTCCAGCAGCTATGCTACGTCACGCCTAGTGGTGGGGTTTGAAACCGAAGCAATCTGTTTATTCGAAACAGTTTCTCTCAGTGTTCCTGTTTCATTAAGCAGAAACAGCTTCCTCCAGCAGCTATGCTACGTGTCGCCTAGTGGTGGGGTTTGAAACAGAAGCAATCTGTTTATTTGAAACAGTTTCTCTCAGTGTTCCTGATTCATTAAGCAGAAACAGCTTCCTCCAACAGCTATGCTACGTCACGCCTAGTGGTGGGGTTTGAAACAGAAGCAATCTGTTTATTTGAAACAGTTTATCTCAGTGTTCCTGTTTCATTAAGCAGAAACAGCTTCCTCCAACAGCTATGCTACGTCACGCCTAGTGGTGGGGTTTGAAACAGAAGCAATCTGTTTATTTGAAACAGTTTCTCTCAGTGTTCCTATTTCATTAAGCAGAAACAGCTTCCTCCAACAGCTATGCTACGTCACGCCTAGTGGCGGGGTTTGAAACAGAAGCAATCGGTTTATTTGAAACAGTTTCTCTCAGTGTTCCTGTTTCATTAAGCAGAAACAGCTTCCTCCAACAGCTATGCTACGTCACGCCAAGTAGTGGGGTTTGAAACAGAAGCAATCTTTTTATTTGAAACAGATTCTCTCAGTGTTCCTGTTTCATTAAGCAGAAACAGCTTCCTCCAGCAGCTATGCTACGTCACGCCT
Organism: Rhaphigaster nebulosa; assembly: GCA_948150685.1. Taxonomy (NCBI): domain Eukaryota; kingdom Metazoa; phylum Arthropoda; class Insecta; order Hemiptera; family Pentatomidae; genus Rhaphigaster; species Rhaphigaster nebulosa. Next base: position 13,035,051 of record OX411307.1, read on the forward strand.
AGTGGTGGGGTTTGAAACAGTAGCAATCTGTTTATTTGAAACAGTTTCTCTCAGTGTTCCTGTTTCAGTAAGCAGAAACAGCTTTTTCCAGCAGCTATGCTACGTCACGCCTAGTGGTGGGGTTTGAAACAGTAGCAATCTGTTTATTTCAAACAGTTTCTCTCAGTGTTCCTGTTTCATTAAGCAGAAACAGCTTCCTCCAACAGCTATGCTACGTCACGCCTAGTGGTGGAGTTTGAAACAGAAGCAATCTGTTTATTTGAAACAGTTTCTCTCAGTGTTCCTGTTTCATTAAGCAGAAACAGCTTCCTCCAGCAGCTATGCTACGTCACGCCTAGTGGTGGGGTTTGAAACAGAAGCAATCTGTTTATTTGAAACTGTTTCTCTCAGTGTTCCTGTTTCATTAAGCAGAAACAGCTTCCTCCAACAGCTATGCTACGTCACGCCTAGTGGTGGGGTTTGAAACAGAAGCAATCTGTTTATTTGAAACAGTTTCTCTCAGTGTTCCTGTTTCATTAAGCAGAAACAGCTTCCTCCAGCAGCTATGCTACGTCACGCCTAGTGGTGGGGTTTGAAACAGAAGCAATCTGTTTATTTGAAACAGTTTCTCTCAGTGTTCCTGTTTCATTAAGCAGAAACAGCTTCCTCCAACAGCTATGCTACGTAACGCCTAGTGGTGGGGTTTGAAACCGTAGCAATCTGTTTATTTGAAACAGTTTCTCTCAGTGTTCCTGTTTCATTAAGCAGAAACAGCTTCCTCCAGCAGCTATGCTACGTCACGCCTAGTGGTGGGGTTTTAAACAGTAGCAATCTGTTTATTTGAAACAGTTTCTCTCAGTGTTCCTGTTTCATTAAGCAGAAACAGCTTCCTCCAGCAGCTATGCTACGTCACGCCTAGTGGTGGGGTTTGAAACAGAAGCAATCTGTTTATTTGAAACAGTTTCTCTCAGTGTTCCTGTTTCATTAAGCAGAAAAAGCTTCCTCCAGCAGCTATGCTACGTGTCGCCTAGTGGTGGGGTTTGAAACAGAAGCAATCTGTTTATTTGAAACAGTTTCTCTCAGTGTTCCTGTTTCATTAAGCAGAAACAGCTTCCTCCAGCAGCTATGCTACGTCACGCCTAGTGGTGGGGTTTGAAACAGAAGCAATCTGTTTATTTGAAACAGTTTCTCTCAGTGTTCCTGTTTCATTAAGCAGAAACAGCTTCCTCCAACAGCTATGCTACGTCACGCCTAGTGGTGGGGTTTGAAACAGAAGCAATCTGTTTATTTGAAACAGTTTCTCTCAGTGTTCCTGTTTCATTAAGCAGAATCAGCTTCCTCCAACAGCTATGCTACGTCACGCCAAGTGGTGGGGTTTGAAACAGAAGCAATCTGTTTATTTGAAACAGTTTCTCTCAGCGTTCCTGTTTCATTAAGCAGAAACAGCTTCCTCCAACTGCTATGCTACGTCACGCCTAGTGGTGGGGTTTGAAACAGAAGCAATCTGTTTATTTGAAACAGTTTCTCTCAGTGTTCCTGTTTTATTAAGCAGAAACTGCTTCCTCCATCAGCTATGCTACGTCATGCCTAGTGGTGGGGTTTGAAACAGAAGCAATCTGTTTATTTGAAACAGTTTCTCTCAGTGTTCCTGTTTCATTAAGTAGAAACAGCTTCCTCCAGCAGCTATGCTAAGTCACGCCTAGTGGTGGGGTTTGAAACAGAAGCAATCTGTTTATTTGAAACAGTTTCTCTCAGTGTTCCTGTTTCATTATGCAGAAACAGCTTCCTCCAGCAGCTATGCTACGTCACGCCTAGTGGTGGGGTTTGAAACAGAAGCAATCTTTTTATTTGAAACAGTATCTCTCAGTGTTCCTGTTTCATTAAGCAGAAACAGCTTCCTCCTGCAGCTATGCTACGTCACGCCTTGTGGTGGGGTTTGAAACAGAAGCAATCTGTATATTTGAAACAGTTTCTCTCAGTGTTCCTGTTTCATTAAGCAGAAACAGCTTCCTCCAGCAGCTATGCTACGTCACGCCTAGTGGTGGGGTTTGAAACAGAAGCAATCTGTTTATTTGAAACAATTTCTCTCAGTGTTCCTGTTTCATTAAGCAGAAACAGCTTCCTCCAACAGCTATGCTACGTCACGCCTAGTGGTGGGGTTTGAAACAGAAGCAATCTGTTTATTTGAAACAGTTTCTCTCAGTGTTGCTGTTTCATTAAGCAGAAACAGCTTCCTCCAGCAGCTATGCTACGTCACGCCTAGTGGTCGGGTTTGAAACAGTAGCAATCTGTTTATTTGAAACAGTTTCTCTCACTGTTCCTGTTACATTAAGCAGAAACAGCTTCCTCCAGCAGCTATGCTACGTCACGCCTAGTGGTGGGGTTTGAAACAGTAGCAATCTATTTATTTGAGACAGTTTCTCTCAGTGTTCCTGTTTCATTAAGCAGAAACAGCTTCCTCCAGCAGCTATGCTACGTCACGCCAAGTGGTGGGGTTTGAAACAGAAGCAATCTGTTTATTTGAAACAGTTTCTCTCAGTGTTCCTGTTTCATTAAGCAGAAACAGCTTCCTCCAACAGCTATGCTACGTCACGCCAAGTGGTGGGGTTTGAAACAGAAGCAATCTGTTTATTTGAAACAGTTTCTCTCTGTGTTCCTGTTTCATTAAACATAAACAGCTTCCTTCAACAGCTATGCTACGTCACGCCTAGTGGTGGGGTTTGAAACAGAAGCAATCTGTTTATTTGAAACAGTTTCTCTCAGTGTTCCTTTTTCATTAAGCAGAATCAGCTTCCTCCAACAGCTATGCTACGTCACGCCTAGTGGTGGGGTTTGAAACAGAAGCAATCTGTTTATTTGAAACAGTTTCTCTCAGTGTTCCTTTTTCATTAAGCAGAAACAGCTTCCTCCAACAGCTATGCTACGTCACGCCTAGTGGCGGGGTTTGAAACAGAAGCAATCTGTTTATTTGAAACAGTTTCTCTCAGTGTTCTTGTTTCATTAAGCAGAAACAGCTTCCTCCAACTGCTATGCTACGTCACGCCTAGTGGTGGGGTTTGAAACAGAAGCAATCTGTTTATTTGAAACAGTTTCTCTCAGTGTTCCTGTTTCATTAAGCAGAAACAGCTTCCTCCAGCAGCTATGCTACGTCACGCCTAGTGGTGGGGTTTGAAACAGTAGCAATCTGTTTATTTGAAACAGTTTCTCTCAGTGTTCTTGTTTCATTAAGCAGAAACAGCTTCCTCCAGCAGCTATGCTACGTCACGCCTAGTGGTGGGGTTTGAAACAGAAGCAATCTGTTTATTTGAAACAGTTTCTCTCAGTGTTCCTGTTTCATTAAGCAGAAACAGCTTCCTCCAGCAGCTATGCTACGTGTCGCCTAGTGGTGGGGTTTGAAACAGAAGCAATCTGTTTATTTGAAGCAGTTTCTCTCAGTGTTCCTGTTTCATTAAGCAGAAACAGCTTCCTCCAACAGCTATGCTACGTCACGCCTAGTGGTGGGGTTTGAAACAGAAGCAATCTGTTTATTTGAAACAGTTTCTCTCAGTGTTGCTGTTTCATTAAGCAGAAACAGCTTCCTCCAGCAGCTATGCTACGTCACGCCTAGTGGTCGGGTTTGAAACAGTAGCAATCTGTTTATTTGAAACAGTTTCTCTCACTGTTCCTGTTACATTAAGCAGAAACAGCTTCCTCCAGCAGCTATGCTACGTCACGCCTAGTGGTGGGGTTTGAAACAGTAGCAATCTATTTATTTGAGACAGTTTCTCTCAGTGTTCCTGTTTCATTAAGCAGAAACAGCTTCCTCCAGCAGCTATGCTACGTCACGCCAAGTGGTGGGGTTTGAAACAGAAGCAATCTGTTTATTTGAAACAGTTTCTCTCAGTGTTCCTGTTTCATTAAGCAGAAACAGCTTCCTCCAACAGCTATGCTACGTCACGCCAAGTGGTGGGGTTTGAAACAGAAGCAATCTGTTTATTTGAAACAGTTTCTCTCTGTGTTCCTGTTTCATTAAACAGAAACAGCTTCCTTCAACAGCTATGCTACGTCACGCCTAGTGGTGGGGTTTGAAACAGAAGCAATCTGTTTATTTGAAACAGTTTCTCTCAGTGTTCCTTTTTCATTAAGCAGAATCAGCTTCCTCCAACAGCTATGCTACGTCACGCCTAGTGGTGGGGTTTGAAACAGAAGCAATCTGTTTATTTGAAACAGTTTCTCTCAGTGTTCCTTTTTCATTAAGCAGAAACAGCTTCCTCCAACAGCTATGCTACGTCACGCCTAGTGGCGGGGTTTGAAACAGAAGCAATCTGTTTATTTGAAACAGTTTCTCTCAGTGTTCTTGTTTCATTAAGCAGAAACAGCTTCCTCCAACTGCTATGCTACGTCACGCCTAGTGGTGGGGTTTGAAACAGAAGCAATCTGTTTATTTGAAACAGTTTCTCTCAGTGTTCCTGTTTCATTAAGCAGAAACAGCTTCCTCCAGCAGCTATGCTACGTCACGCCTAGTGGTGGGGTTTGAAACAGTAGCAATCTGTTTATTTGAAACAGTTTCTCTCAGTGTTCTTGTTTCATTAAGCAGAAACAGCTTCCTCCAGCAGCTATGCTACGTCACGCCTAGTGGTGGGGTTTGAAACAGAAGCAATCTGTTTATTTGAAAAAGTTTCTCTCAGTGTTCCTGTTTCATTAAGCAGAAACAGCTTCCTCCAGCAGCTATGCTACGTGTCGCCTAGTGGTGGGGTTTGAAACAGAAGCAATCTGTTTATTTGAAACAGTTTCTCTCAGTGTTCCTTTTTCATTATGCAGAAACAGCTTCCTCCAACAGCTATGCTACGTCACGCCTAGTGGTGGGGTTTGAGACAGAAGCAATCTGTTTATTTGAAACAGTTTCTCTCAGTGTTCCTGTTTCATTAAGCAGAAACAGCTTCCTCCAGCAGCTATGCTACGTCACGCCTTGTGGTGGGGTTTGAAACAGAAGCAATCTGTTTATTTGAAACAGTTTCTCTCAGTGTTCCTGTTTCATTAAGCAGAAATAGCTTCCTCCAACAGCTATGCTACGTCACGCCTAGTGGTGGGGTTTGAAACAGAAGCAATCTGTTTATTTGAAACAGTTTCTCTCAGTGTTCCTGTTTCATTAAGCAGAAACAGTTTCCTCCAGCAGCTATGCTACGTCACGCCTAGTGGTGGGGTTTGAAACAGAAGCAATCTGTTTATTTGAAACAGTTTCTTTGGGTGTATCTGTTTAGTTAAACGGAAACAGATCCCTTCTACTTCTTCACTGAAACTAACCTATAAACAGCAAGTTGACATTTTTTAACAGTTTGAATCACTCATATCACAATTACCATTTGTTTTTATTTTTTATATTAATAACTTTACTTATTGACTTTCTTAATATGTTATGATTTGCAATAAAACCTGAAAAGTTAATTTGCCCTTTTATCTCCGGAAATTATAAATTAATTAATTTTATTTATTTATTTTCTGACACAAAATTGATATTACAATAACAACGACGCAACGGAGAACAGAATATAAAACATATTTCACGATTTTTTTGTAATGTGAAATTATTAATTTTTAATGTACTCAGTAAATTAATTTAACAAACGTTTTATAGTATAGGCTTTTAAATAATTTATAAAATAATCATTTCTAATTAAATTATGCAGAACAAAAAAAGTAGATGCAAATAAGAGGGAGAAGAGGATCATTTTAACAAATTTCTTAAAGTTTACTTAGGGCGTTTACTCTATTATTAAAATTTAAAAAAAAAAACGTTAATCAATGAGAAGAGAGCCAACTTTTTTTTTCTTTTTTGCTCTCCATAGTTTGAAACAGTTGTATCTGTATTTTAAAGTAGCAGAAACAGTTGCTACTGCTACTCCAAATAAACAGTTTTGCCCATCACTAGGGTAGTTCCAGCGATGGCCGGCCATATTACAACTGTACTCTCAGAAAGCTAATTGGCAGTTGAATTTATCAAGTGAGCAAGTCTGTCAGGTGATTAGTGGTGTGCAGGATAATTTTAAATATATAGATATTTTTAGGGTGTAATGTATCTGGTCTGAAAGCTAAACTAAAGCATTGTGATTTTTTGATATTTTTTTTTTAAATATCAGATATTTTGTCTGATTGTAACTTTTGTAACAGAAAGTAGTATAGATTTTTGTTCAATATTTTTCTGAATATAAATTAATCTGGAAGCCATCAATAAAACACTCTAGGTTCGGTAGAGGTAGTGGGGAGGGGAAGTGATAGGATTTAGGTTGACTACTTATGGTTGACGGGTACCTTGGTTTTGTTGTCATTAATAATCAGGATATTGTTAGCATAAAGTCAAATGATGAAATCATTTTTTACTTCCTTTCTATCTAAATTGTAACCACTGGGCTAAGCAGTTTTAGGAGTTAGAGAACTTTTCCATTAATATAGATTATTCAAAATTTATAATATTAGGGGACTGGAACGCGCATATAGGCGAAAGCAGATCAGTGCAATAACGGACAGCAGAAATTTTAATAATTTAAAGGAAAAAAGAATGTCCAAAGATGAAAAATGTAACGGCGAAGGAATTAAAGTTCTAGATTTTTGTGATAATAATGGCTTGATTTTGTTGAACAAACTGACTAGTGGAGATGGAGAAGGAGAGTTTACATTTATTAGTAGCAGAGGTTGCTCTGTTTTTGATCTATGCGCGGTGAACATTCAATTACTAAAGAAAGTTTTATATTTTAAAGTGGTTGCGCAGCCTTTTTCTCAGCATTTACCAATAGATTTAACATTAAACTTGGGGCCGGTTGTTTGAGAATTTAGATGGATCTTCGGAAGTTTATTCCAAGATAGTTATTAAATATAGCTGTCTTCGAGGGTTTTAACAGTTTTAGAATTAATAAAGTGGTTGTTGAATAAAGCGGTAAAACGATGGATAAGAGCATTGAGGGAGGTTTACAATTGATGTAGATTCCCTTATATTTCCCTTGTGTAGAGGGAAAGGGTGATGTCAGAATTAACCACAATACATCTTTTCTAAAATTCGCGAAACTGTCTGATATCTAATGCGAAACCACTGAAATCCAACTTTTTTCACATTTTCACGGCCCTGCATCTCAGTAGCTATTCGAAATTTTCAAAAATATTACGTACAAAATTTTCAGAAAATTTAACGTTATTTGAAAGTGGAAATTTCAATTTTTTACCTTAAATGCACTGAAAGCGAGTTACTGAGGAAAATCTGAAAAAAGAACTTTTTCTTAGTGGTTTTTCAAGACGGCGAAAAACTCACAAGAAACTTGGACTTTTTACAGGAGGGGCAATACATACAGCATTCCTGAAAATCAAAATTACTCATTTTTTCAAACCAAAATTATATCTCTACTGAGGTAATATGCCAAATGCCGGAGATCTTTTTTTTTTTTTTTTTTTTTTTTTTTTTTTTTTTTTTTTTTTTTTTTATTCCCCCTTCCTAGCCATTTCTGGCATACGGGGTTCAGGAGCAGTGGGGTAGTGCGCTGGGATAGCGCATGCCACTGCTCCCATAAATCAACACTTTATTATAAAAGTTCTTATTTTACAATTGTGAAAACTTTTAATTGTGGAGAATTTTTTTTTTTTTTTTTTTTTTTTTTTTTCCTGCTTCTGTGATGCAGCCCGGTGCGTGCTTGCGCACCTTAGGGCTGCACCTTATCCTCTGCCGCGCGGCGTGGCCAGCCCTTCCGGCGCTCTGCATCCGTCCGGTTCCAGTCCGGATCCGCCCGGTGCCGTCCAGCCCTCCTGGTCGGCCGCATCCGTCCGGATACTGGTCCAGCCCTCCTGGTCCACTGCATCCGTCCGGATCCCATCTCCTCCAGTCTGCATCCGTTCGGTATCATACCTCTTGAGGATCACCGCCGTCGGGTGGTCTGACCCTTCCCAGGGTGAAGTGCTCAGGGCCGACCACCTCCTTCCACCCGTGCCGGAGATCGGGAGATTGCTAATTTCGAGAGGTATACTTGACCGAATTTAAAACTCTTTGTGCTCAATGGACACAAAATTTGATGCTCTACAACTTTTATTCTATGAGTTTTTCTCTTAGATTACTCATTTTCACGCTGTAGACTCATATATAGTACTTTGTCTCTGTTTTTAACAAAATCATTGTTTTTTCACCAAGCTATCGGCCATACCGCTAAGCCAAATTATTATTTTGTGGTACTTAATAGACGCAGGATTTTATGCTCTTTAATTTAATGTAGTGTAATTTTTTTAATAGTTAAGAAATGATAGTTACAGTTTTATAGGTGAAAAACCAAAAAAAGTCCTAAGGTTTCCTGCCATTTTAAAACCTGTTCGCTTTGAGTTGGCAGACAAGTGTAAATTGAATATTGAGGACGGACATTATATGGATTTATGACTAAACTTTTTTTCAAATTAGTCACAAAATTTTGCCTCGGTTCTTGGACTATTACCTGTATGATTAATTATTAATACGAGTTTTTTTTTTTTGTGATTCTGCTTTGAATTTTATATATAATGAATATTATTTAACACCTAATTTTCGGTAGTGATGCCGAACAATGTGAAGTGAGGTGGAGAAGACAAAGAATAAACTTTGATTCTGAAATTGTATTTGAGTTAGGACAAAAGAAAATTCGGTTGTTGGACCACAATTAACAGTTGAAACAACTTTATATGATAGAAACCTTGAGCTCAAAGCAGAAAAGCTGTCTTGTACTTTTTCTCTTGCACAATCTCGCTAACACTCTTAGTCGGGCCTTCTTCATCCTGAAACAGAAACTAATAGTCCTCTTTGTTTGTATTTTCTGTTAGGGAAGCTTGGTTAAACTTGACGATTTTTCATTGGAAAGCTTTAAAGAAATCATAAATTATTTCAATGTAGAAGATGTTAGGAAATTAGAATATTTTTGTTTTAATTATGCATGTGTGTATCACTGTTTCTCTCTGCTATGAAAAAAAAAAATCTGGTTTTAATTTAGATTGAATTTGTTCTATTGTTGAGCTAATCTAAAAAAATATTTTGTGATTCCAAGTTTAATAAAAGTGTATTGCTCGCTTTAATTGAATAAAACACCCACAAATCTTAACAGACTATGAGCCCAGAGCACTTTGTCTAAGAAGATTAGTATAAAAACGGAAAAAAAAAATGAAAAATGGAAGAGAAAATTGCATGGCAGACTTTTTAGACGAGTGTCGTTTTATTGAAAAATTGAGGGATTCAAACACGGATAATTGAAGTGGAAATGATCTTAACTGCTAAAAGATTACACCCAGTAGCAAAAGGAAAGTTGAAGTTAGATCTAACGCAAGGCAAGGTAATAGAAGATTGCAATATCAAGGATCCTAGAATCAAAAAGATTATTATCTCCACGATAGAGAGAAATGTATTTTCTCATATAATTAACCGTGAAAATTCAAAAGAAATGCTAGACAAACTCCAACAAATATATGGAAGAAACACTGAGCAACAAAAATGTTCATGGCTACATGAATTTTTTAATTTCAAATAGACATAACAATACATTAGAAAATGTGGCATTTACATTAAAAAGTTTAAAACAAGACATAAGTGATGAAATGCTAATATCAAAAAGTTTGTCTACCCTGCCAGAAAGATTTAGTTATTTTGAAACAGCATGGGATTCAAGCCCTTCTACAGATAAGACCCTAGTGAACTTAACATCTAGACTGGTAGGAGAAGAAGAAAGGTATGGAGAAAATTAAGAAACAAAAGCCGTGGCCTTCAAAACTTATGAAATAAGATGCTTTAAATGCGGGAAAAAGGGTCATATTGCTAGTAGGTGTAACATAAAAGAAACTTAAATTAAGGTGTTTGATTAGTTCTTTTGTGATATATGTAAAAAGAACAATCACAACTTTGATAATTGTTATTATAGAAATAAAAAAAAAATCCAAAACAAACACCGGTTTGTTTTTCACCTGAAAAACTTGCATTTTTGGCGGATATTAAGAAAGAAAATAATAGCGTGTTTGTTAAGGATGGTGGAGGGGTCAAGGGTTGAGGAGGGGCATTGCTTCACTTAGCCCAGGTAGCCGAGAGATCTATGAAGCTTTTGCAGAGGTCTTAAGGACGTTGCAACCAAGACCGTCCGTGCGCGGGGAAGAGCCACACCCTGCTCGAGGTAACCTTGCTAAAACAAAACACGGTGGATCTAGACTGGGAAGTCGATAAACATCTCCCAATCCAGGCGGAACAGCCTAGGCTTTGGATGAATGGCTGTTGGTTAACAGTCGAACTATGCGGACTCTGGATACCAGGCGACCTACAGTTTAAATTAGCCTTCCTGTGGCATGCGGGACTCTGCCACAGGCGACTGTTACTCCCTAGCTAATCGTGGGAATGGGCACAGATATTTTAAACAATTCAGACGATGTTGAGGAGGAGAAGGGGCTTTCTCCAATTGTGAGTCAGGACTGGCACAATATTTATTGGTCAGCAATGAATCCGCCACTATGGGAGATTCCCCTGTGGAGGAGGACTCGCAACCAAAACCTGAGGAGAGAAGGGTCATTCCATCTCCAACTAACACTTCCGAGACCGGGGAGGATGGTAAGGATGTAGGTCCAACCATCAAGATGGGCGGGTCTTGGAGGAAAAGATATTTCTGACTAAGGAGGAATGGTTACTCCGAGGAAGAGGCTATAACCTAAAGCCTTGACCCAACGGAGAAGAGAACACGGAGAGGCACCGGAAAAAAGAAATATCCAAATAACTAAGGGAAAAAAAAAGGATAAAATCAAAATAATACAGGTGAATTTGCATCATGAGAAAGGCGCATCAGCAAGAACATTTACCAACGATAACATGGACATAGGGCTACTTCAGGAACCCTGGACGATTAGAGATAAGATTAAAGGACTCGTAACTCAAAGGTAAAGTTAAGGACTCGAAGGTAAGTCAGCTCATCTATTGCAGAAATGCTAATGGATCAAGAGCAGCTATCATGATAAATAATAATATAAAAAAAAATAATGTGGGTTTGTTTGTTCGTATTTTATGTGTTGCCAAACCGTTCATCCGATTGCAATGAAACTTCGTAAACTCATTTCTTGTACTTGCGCGATGATTATAGACAGGTTGGGTTTGAAAAAATCGTAATCTAAGTGGTTGAAAAAAAAATTATTTCTAAAGCTTAAGAATTTTTTTTTCGAATAACTCAAAAACTATACATCTTCTGGAAAACAATAGGTACTCATTTGATAGATAATTAAATTCTGTACAAAACAAAAAAAAATCATCTAAGTTGGACCAGTATTAGCAAAAATATCTTACATATAAAAATTAATGTGGGTTTGTTTGTTCGTATTTTATGCACTGCTATACCATTCACCCGATTGCAATGAAACTTCGTCAACTCATTGCTTGCACTTGCGCGAAGATAATAGACCGGGTGGGCTTGAAAAAAATCGTAAATCTAAGTGGTTAATAATTATTTGCGAGAAGCGAAAGAGATTGTTCACGAGCCACCCGATCGCGCGCCTTAGTGTCAGAAGACAAACCTTCCCATGCTACTCTATCTCGACGGACAATACAGGTAGATTTGAATCTTGCTGCATTTCAATATGATGTCAACTACGATTACAGTTTGCAACCCAATTCAAATACTGAAACACATCGATCATACGATGCGCTGCAGTATTCCATAATTTTTGGGAGGGGCAGGACGGATGTCACTTTAATATTATGCAAACTAATCCAATTACAGGTAAGTACAGATTTTTTTTGTTCATTTTATGAGATGAAAAAGTTTAATTGCTTTTCAACTTTCAAACATTCGTAAATTTAATTGACACTTTTCTTATCTTTCGTTTTCTTTTTTATTCTTACAGGTGAGCAACTCAAGAAAAAAGTATCAGCGATAAATTATTATTTAAACCGCATAATGGTACCTCGGAATGGAACAAATCATATTCTGCAATGCCGTCAACTACTTCATCAATACGTCGTAGATATGTATGCCAAAATTGAATCCGAACGTTAGTTATTCATTCGCTTAAATCAAACATCGTTGCTTTCAGAAGATTACATTCATCTACGAGATGCAATTGCAAACGATGGAAAAATTTCCGAAATTGGCAAAAAGGTCTTACTTCCAGCAACATTCACTGGCAGTCCAAGGCATATGCATGAATATGCAAAAGATGCCATGACATATGTGCGTTCATATGGCCGCCCTGATTTTTTCATCACATTTGCATGCAATCCAGCATGGGAAGAGATAAAAGTGCTTCTATTGTCCGGTCAGGTTCCATCCGATCGACACGATTTGACTGCACGAATATTCAAGCAAAAACTGACGATTAATTAATGGACATCGTTGTAAAGAATCCCGTTTATGGTGAAACTCACTGCTGGATGTATTCGATTGAATGGTAGAAGAGAGGACTTCCATATGTTCTTATTCTCATATGGCTCAAAACAAAAATACATACAGCTCAAATTGATGATGTCATTTGTGCAGAAATTCCTAATCCTGAAGAAGATCCACTGCTATTCGATATTGTAACGAAAACCATGATGCATGGACTAGGCGGAGCAATGAATCCACAATCTCCTTTCATGATAGATAACAAATGCACGAAGTATCCCAGAGACTTTGTTGATAAAACAAGTACTGGTGATGACGGATCTCCGAAATACTGACGCCAAAAGCCTGATGATGGAGGTCATATTACTATAATCAGAATGATGTTGACGTTGAAATCGACAACGGATGGATTGTGCCATATTTTCCTTTGTTAGCGAAAACATTCAAAGCTCATATTAACGTCGAATATTGTCATTCCGTCAAATCCATCAACTATATATGCAAATACGTCAACAAAGGCAGTGATCTGGCAGTAGTCAGAATTGATAGACCTGTAGAATGCAAAACATACAGAGAAGCTTGCCAAAAGCTTCATTTGCTCGAAACTGACCAACACTGGGAAACAACATTTACGGACGCATTTGCCAGCTGTCATCCGCGACAAATTCGAACATTATTCGCTATCATTTTGACCACATGTTGGCCATCCAACCCGAAAGATTTGTGGAGAAAATTCAGAGAGGATTTGAGCGAAAAAATTTTGCACCGTGTTCGTACTGTTAGCAATGACAATTCTATTGAGCCTTCGGACAATATTTTCAATCAAACTCTCATCGGAATCGAAGACAAATGCTTAAACATTATCAGTAAACCACTCATTCAACTAGGCATGATCGCACCACAAGGTTCTCTCCTTGATCTTTATGATAACGATTTATTGAGAGAACAGCAGTACAATGCTAATGATTTGCGTGCATTTGTTGAAGCAAACGAATAACTTTTGCTTGCGGAACATAAATTGGCCTACGACACAATTACAAATGCCGTGTCAAAAGGCAGGGGTGGTCTGTTCTTTCTTGATGCGCCTGGTGGCTCTGGAAAAATATTCCTCATCAGTTTACTGTTGGCTCACATTCGATCTCAAAATGGAATTGCTTTGGCTCTTGCTTCATCAGGTATTGCAGCTACATCATTAGATGGTGGACGAACAGCGCATTAGGCGCTAAATTTGCCATTGCATATGCATTTATCTGAAGCTCGAACGTGTAATATTTCAAAAGGATCTGACATGGCTAGATATGGGACGAATGTACCACGGCTCATAAGAAATCGCTTGAAGCACTTGATCGAACTATTAACGATTTACGGTCAAATGCACAACCGTTCGATGGCGCTTTCATACTATTATCTGGCGACTTTCGACAAACTCTTCCAGTGATACTTAAAGCAATACCAGCTGATGAGCTCAATGCTTGCCTCAAAGCATCGCATCTTTTGAGACATTTGCAAAAACTCACATTACCGACAAATATGCGCATACATTTGCAGCGCGATGCGTCGGCAGCCACATTTTCCAAGCATCTATTGAACGTAGGAGAAGGAAAAGAACCAGTTGATGCTACCACAAAATCTATTTCATTTCCATTAAACTTTTGCGTCATCGTGCATCCATCGAACAACTCATTCACGAAATTTTTCCGCAAATTGTTCCCAATTACAAAAATCATAAATGGCTTTGCGAACGTGCTATTTTGGCAGCGAAGAACATCGACGTCAACGTGGTCAACCACGCAATTCAAGAACAAAGTCCAGGCGATTCTATGACTTACTAATGTATTCATTATCGATAAGAAGATAAATATCATTAGTTTTTTTCTATTTATTTCTATTTCCTTTTCATTCTATTATTTTATCATTATTTCTTATTTTTTCTGCAGCAACAATGCGCCGGGTATCACCTAGTTATAATATAAAACATTTTGTGATTACAGAATTCACCACACAAGACATGGTTGCAGTGACATAGAGGTGCCCACGGAAGGGGGAACGAGGGAATAACCTTTGTGTCGGCCTACTTCTCTGGGGACAAAAAGGAGAGTCCTCCTAAAGAGGTTCAAGACTTCATTGACCACCGCAAAAAAAACAACAAGGAATGTATCCTAGGATGTGAAGTAAATGCCCATAACAAAATATGGGGAAGTACGGACACAAACAAAAGAGGTGAGGAACTTTTAAATTACTTAATATCTAATAATATAGATATAGCAAATATAGGAAATAAACCTACATTTATCATTAAAAACAAGCAAGAGGTACTTGATTTAATCTAACCAATCACAAAAGATTGCATTTGCAACTGGCATATTTCTGACGAAGCTTCTCTCTCTGATCATCAGCAGATCAAATTTAACGTAGACGTTGGCAGGAAAATAATACAAAAGGTAAGACTAACTAAACTCAAAGATTGGGAATTATGCAAAGAATTATTATACATAGAACAAGAGAATGATAAAAGCAATCGAAACAACAGATTTTCTGGAAGAGGCAACAACCGAGGTACACAATGCTATCCATAGGTCCTATGAAGATAGTTGCCCTGTTAAGATTAGGAAGAACAAAAGGGATGTACCATGGTGGAATAAAACACTAGAGAACCATGGCAAAAGAGTGAGAAAACTCTTTAACAAAGCAAAGAGTAACGGTAAGTGGAAGGAATATAAACAGGCCCTAACAGAATACAACAAGGAAATCAGAAAATCAAAGAGAAGGATATGGAAAGAATTCTGCGAAGGAATAGAGGATTTCCTCTCCACTGCGCGAATTCTTAAAGTCCTATCAAAAGATCAAACCAATGGTCCTGGTTCACTGTGTAAACCAGATAATACCTGTACGGAAAATCAAGAGGAAACATTAAGAGTCTTACTAAAAATTCACTTTCCTCACTGTATCTTAGGAGAAGAAAAGAATAGTCCTACAAGAAATAGGAACGATCCTCAGATAAATAAATGGGCTTTTAATGAAGCTATCAGCCATCAACCATCTCAGCATTACACTGTCTCGTTAAAAAGATAGAAAACTTTTTTGAGAATAAAGTGTATTTATGGACATAGAGCGTGCCTTTGACAAAACCTCATATGAAACCATAAAAAAAGCTACCAAGAGAACAGAAGCTAGTCAAGCTACTATCTCTTGGATCAAACAAATGCTAATAAATAGAAGCATTACAGCCAAGATAGGAGAAACAAAAGTCAAAATAAAAGCTACAAAAGGATGTCAACAGGGGAGGGGGATGTTGTCACCTCTTCTGTGGACGATTGTTGCTGACAGTCTCCTAAACAAATAACCAATGAAGGTTTTGAAATAATTAGGTATGCTGTTGACCTAGTAATAATCATAAGAGGAAAGTATGAAAAAATATTAAGGGAAAGAATGGAAAAATCCCGGATTATTGCTTGGATATGGTGTCAGGAACAGGGACTAAACATCAGCCCAAGCAAAACAACCATTGTACGATAATCTTTACCAGGAAAAGGACTCTTAACCTAGAGCCATTCATGCTGAAAGGGAAATACATTACAATAACGAATGAAGTTAAATATCTAGAAGTTATCCTGGATCAAAAACTAACATGGAATGCCCAAATAAACAAAATCATAGGAAAAGCAAATGCTTCACTCTGGATCTGCAAAAGTTTATTTGAAAAAAAAATATGGTATTCAACCTAAAATGATAGAATGGCTATATACCAGGGTCGTTCGACCCATGATAACCTATCCATCAGTAATCTGGTGGAAAATAACTAAGGAAAAAACAACACAAATGAAACTGGAGAAAGTTAAGAGGATGGCTTGCCTGGGAATTACAGGAGCAATAGAACCTGTCCCACAGCAGCCATAGAAGTGTCATTGAACATTGCTCCGTTACATATTTGGATTAAAAAAGAGGCACTATCAAGTGCCCTTAGATTACATTAGATTGCAACGTACCTGGAACAATAAGCCAGAAAACTATCAAGGGCATATGCAAATACTATGTGAACTGAAAGGTAAGGCGTGGATCAGTTCGATGAGTGACCATTTGCCCAGACAGAGAGACATGAAAGGAAGGAGGTCCCAAATTCGAAAACGGTGCTGTTGTCTGGTATACAAATGGTTCAGTAAAGGAAGGAAAAGCAGGGGCAGAAATTTATGGACCAAAATATAAAAGAACCCTTGCTATCGGAACATACCCTACGGTAACTTCCAAACTGAAATACATGCAATACAAATAGCAGCACGAGAAAATCTCAATAAGAGTCCAAAAGGAAAAAACATTTATATTATATCAGATAGTCGGCCGACCCTAAAAGCCTTAAACTCTTATACAATCACATCACAGCTAGTGTGGAATTGCCTCGATATCAACTAATAAATCAACTAGGTAAAGGCAATAATCTTAACCTAATGTGGACCCCGGGATACGAAGGAATCGAAGGCAATGAGATAGCTGATGACCTACCTCGAAAAGGCCCAGAAACTATGCTGATTTGCTCTGAGCCATACTGTAGCATATCTACTATCATAATCAGGAGATAAATTGATGCCTAAGGAAACATACAGGAATTCTAAACGTGGTATGAAACAATCCAAACTCTTCATTAATATATCAAAGGAAAAGGCAAAACTTGACAAAGTATGAGTTGAGACCGGTAACGGGTCTCCTGACGGGTCATTGCCTGCTAAAATATCATCTCAAAAAGATGAAGATAGTTGAAGATTCCACATGCTGTCTGTGCCTTTAGGAAGAAGAAAAAGCAGAACATATTCTTTGTGAATGTGAAGCTCTTGCCTTCCAAAGGCTACAACACTTACAACAGGTAATAATTAAACCTGAAGATTTTGCTAGAATTAATCCCAAGAAATTAATGTGCTTCATAAGTATCATACGATTCCTTTGGAATCTATAGTCAGAGAGGTATCTAACAAAAGATCCACATGGGTCGCGGTGAGGAAGGGTTGCCCACGCCTTATATAATAATAATAATAGTGGTTAATTATAATGTTCGCTTTCCTTGAAAAATCTTGGTGTATATCAGTACTATAATTCTAGATCCCTATTTACGGCTGCCATAGTATGTTCTTCACGTAATCACTAGTTTTAGGGGTATTTAACCAAACTGACTAGGTTTAATTAAAAAATAAGTTATACTTCAATTTAAACAGTGCTCAATAAAATAAAAATATTTAAAATACAGTAAGTGAATATATGTTTTTGCACGAGTATTTTTAATCGTTTTTTAGTGTCTGTATTCCAATGTAATAAGTTTCATACAGTATAAAATGACATCATTTTAGTGTCCAAAAACGTAATGTTTTGAGTGACGTCTGCCGTAAGTAACCGCGGGTATTTGTTGGCATACGCGTATTTTTAATCGTTTTTCGATGTCTGTATTCCAATCCAACAAGTTTCATGCAATATAAAATTACACCATTTCGGTGTTCAAAAAATGGCGTCTGTCATAACTGCACTGCGGGTTCTAATTTTTTTTTGTTTAAAATTAGCATTTTTTTACGCAAATAATA
Source organism: Rhaphigaster nebulosa (assembly GCA_948150685.1). Taxonomy (NCBI): domain Eukaryota; kingdom Metazoa; phylum Arthropoda; class Insecta; order Hemiptera; family Pentatomidae; genus Rhaphigaster; species Rhaphigaster nebulosa. Next base: position 13,052,911 of record OX411307.1, read on the forward strand.
TCCTATTGGCTTGGCCGCCATTTTGTATTCCAGCGGCTATAAGTCCATTTTTCATTTCAGGCCTGTGGACATTTTTTATTTTACATTACCAAACCTTGCAATTACTATGAAATAAGTCACCTTTTTTGATGTGCGCTACCGGACTACAAGTCATCTTTCCAATGAGACGATTGGAGGTCTTACAGAGTATACAGAGGTCTTAAACAGACACTATAGGTCATTCTACCAGTTGGTGATAAGCCCGTATGGAATCGACTAAGAATAATTGTTAGCATATCTTTATAATTGTACTGAAAAGGAGATTAAACTATAGTAAAGCAGTAACAAACAACTTTTCTTCATTACTAAGTGTCATCAAAGGATATATAAAAAATGTAAATTTTAGTATTTTTCTCAAGGTATTATTAAATATATCTTTCTTATACTGGATATTTAATCTTTTCATTGCCCTTTTGTAACATGTATAATGGAAAAATTATGTATTAAATAAATCTTGTTTCTGATCGCTCTTAATCGTGGCGAAAGAAGATTCATTTATCCGATTATGCTTGTACAATTGGTGGCTGAAATTATTAAATTATTAGAAATAGCAGGGAGGACTATTATAAACCTAGAACAGTTTAATAATTATCTTTGTCGGGTTTTTCACCTTTCTCGCTCCACTAGCCAAGCGTATTCAAATCTCAGGCCAGCATAACATCCACATTCTAATTTTAAAAAAATATAATATAGCTACTGTTGTTGTGGTATTGTTCTAATACCTGGCAAATTTAGATTAAACAAAAAAAAAAAAAAAAAAAAAACTTTGACAGGTAAGCTGATATTGATTCGTTTTTTTAAATATAATTCATTGTCCTACCAAACAATTTACAAAAAAATAAATGAATTAATCTCTAAATATTTTATCAAGTATCATAGCATTGCGTTCAGTAATTTTTTTTACCAGTATTAATAGTTTTTATTTTGAATTTTAAGTTTAAAAGTAATTCATACTAGCCGATGAACTATGTGGGTTCACAACGGGTAAATCCTGTGTCCTTATTTTTATGCTCAGGCAGCTATTAGACTCCTGGGCATGGATATACATAGACTTAAAAAAGGTATACTACACTGAACCTCTAAAACTGCTAATATAAATCTCTGGGGATTGCTAACATATGGTAAACATATGACATATGGACAATTACATTATGAGCACCATTTTTTTACTCTTTTTTATTTATTATTTGCACTAATTATTTCTCTCGGGGGATTTCCAGAATAACGAAGGCCTTCAACAAAGGTTTACTTCAGGGCGCTACTAAAATAACGATAATCATTGGTTGAGAAACTGACTTGAGAAAATAATTTTGTCAAGTAAAAAATAGCTGATTGAATTTTCCCGAGCAAAGTATTTTGTGTAACTCTCTTGAAATAGGAGGTATCTCGGAGAACTTGAAATATTCGACGGCGGAGACCATACTGGATGTCAATTAGGGATGGGATATCGAAATCGAAATATCGATATTGATATTGATGTCGATATCAGTTAATAGTATCGATATCACCATAAAAATATTGATAATAAGAAATTTCATTAATATTTAAGATAAAAAAAATTGTGAAACGAATTGGAAGGAGATTAGATAATTAGTTACATAATATTTACTGCATGCTGTAAATTAACTTAATAAAAACAATATCTTAATGGTATGAGCACAAAAATATCGATATTAAAAAATATCATTAAATAATTCAGATGATTAGGAGGTAACCAGTTTCTTAATATTTAAACTTCTAAACTAATGGGAAGGAGATTAGGAGATAACCTGTTTCTTAATATTTAACTCCTCAACTTTTTAATGTAATAAAAACAATATCATAATTATATATTATATATTATAAATCGGTTCAGAAATATCGATATTACAAAAGCAATATCTTAATGAACCCCAACTTCCTCCATATCCTTCTAAGTAGCAAGTTCGGTTATGATAGCCATTTATTCATGCGTGAATACCCCGTTCGCTTTTTGACGGTACCTGCGATGACGTGTGATGCAATGTAAAAGTTCACACAATTGAAATTAGATTTACTGAACGATTACAACATGATTTTAATGCTCGAAAAGGGGATAAGAGGAGAGGCTTTGCCAGGTCTCCCGTCGATTCGCCAAAGCAAAAAACTGTAAAGGGCGAATTAAACTATTATGAGACCTCAACGAGATAAAGCCAGATTGAATTTAAGAAAACAAGTGGCCAAGACTCAGGTGGGAGGACCCTGTTGCCAAGGACGTTCTGACCCTACTGAATGAACGAAATTGGAAAACAGCCGCACAAGATCGAGCCACCTGGTGGAGGCTCATTGAGGAGGCCAGGGATCACACCGGTCTGTAGCGCCACGGAAAGAAGAAGAAGAAGTAAAGGGCAAATTAGAAAAACAGAAATACTTTATATGAAGACTGTAATAATTTATTTGGAGTTGCAATGTGTAAACCACTCCCCATTGGCGAATTCGAATGGGTAGACCCATCTTCCGTCATCATTGATGAATTGGGAAAAATGTTTGCATTCGGTTATGTTTTTGATGAAGACTTGAGTTACCCAATCCATCTTGATGGCAGATACAATGACTTGCCATATTTACCAGAAAGTACTAACTTCGATGATAAAAAACGTTTCAAAAAATTAATAGCTCATTAATAGACTTATTGAATCATAAGTGTAAAAAATCGAGGATAATCTCCCAAGTCCAATTTCACTAACTAGTCTAGTTTAGATACGAACTATTTCAATTTCAATATTAAATATTCACAATTCTAATTTTTTACCACTAAAATCGCTGCTTTGCGACGATTTTATTAAAAAATTAATTACTTTCGACGATTATTTGAACTGTTTGAAAGAACCTAAATTATTTCGACACACTATGCCAGAGAAAAAGTCGCCTCAGTATAACTTATCGACGGTTGAAACAAATTAATTATCATTGTCGCCCTGTGGAATATTTAAACATAGGTGTAATCGCTATGAATAACAGTGGAGGATCGTGTGTGCATTTAATTCTTAATATTTCATGAAGTTCGAGGAGAATAAATTTATATTATGATAAACAATTATATAAATATAATTATGCAAATTACACAAAAAACGATTTAACAAAATGATAAATAAGATGAGCAATGACAAGAGCATAAATACAAAATATGAAAAAAATGAATAGTATTTACAAAGCTGGTAACATAGGGGATAGCATAAGTAAAAGTTCATACATGGGATATTAGGAGAAGTGAATGGGAGTGGGGTTGGCAGGCTGTTTACCGGCACGCTAATGCCTCTAGAATTGGAGCATTATCAATTTGTTGAATGAGAATGGCAAGTTGAAATTATTATATATTTATGCCATACTTTGGTTAGTGAAAACACCGTGATACATTGACTCGATTCCCAGAGGAATACAATCCTTGAGCAAATACGGAAAACGCCCTAAGACGACAAACGAGGTATATTAGAAGATGGAGAGACGACTCCTGCGTTCGGACATAATAATTTAAAAGAATAGTTGCCACCAACGACTTCGGCAGGGTATTAATTTACACGTAAGCAGTTGAATTAATGGCCTCTGGTGTTGTATTAATTTACTTGTAAGCCTTTGAATGAATGGCCTCTGGTGTGATATTAATTAACCCGTAAGCAAGTGTGAATGTAAGAGGTGACAGCTATTCTTATTATTTTTTTTAATTTTACGCTACTTCTCCAACTATAGAATCATCTTGTTTTATGCAATTGTTTCAACAGGATTTTATTTCAGATTGTTTTTTAATTAGATTTTAACTGTTTTACCTTAATTTAAACTGGATTTTTATTGCTTATATCCTATTAAGTTTCAATACCGAGTACATTGTTAGTTTGTGGGAAGTGTTGGATCATTTATCTCTGTCATATTATTTTTTTAGCACTATTTTAATTAAATAGCATTACTATTTTATTTTCTAGTTATATTTCTTGATTTTAGTATTACTTTTTGTTTACTTTTATCGTTTTTTTTGTTTTACTATTTAATGTATTAATTTTATTGCAGCTTTTTATTTAATTTCAGCGGTTTTTAGTATTTTTTATAAATTTTAGATATGCTTTATAAGCGATTTTACCTGTTTTTCAAATTAATTTTAGCAGTTTTTATTGATGTATCCATTACATTAATTTCTTTAATCGTAGTTTTCATTTATTAATTTTACTGTTGCTTTTTATTTATTTTTGCGATTTATAGTAGTGATTTATTATAGTTTGTTAATTGATTTTAGCTGTTTTTGACGTTTTTTATTAATTTCCTGTATTTTGAGTTTTCCAACAACAAATTGCAAAATACAGTTAACTAATAATACCATGGTTAACATTTCAACCGAATCCATCATTTTCTTTTAAATCATCTAGTATAACTTTTGAGTATGTTTTGAACTGGTTAGACTTCAGCCTCCAATTTTTAGTATAGTTTTTTTTATTTTTTTAGTATCTTTATCACGTTTTTATCAGTTTTAGCATGATTTTTTAGAATGTTTAAACCTAATTACCGTTCTTTATCGTTGTTCTCGACGGCATCGTGACAGCTAAGCTTGCGGGACGAAAACGTAGAATCCAGTGGGGTCTAAGAGAAAGGCTGGTGCGATCTGCAGGGCAAGTTAGATACTTTAAGCCGAATCACCAACCGAGTTGGACTGCGGATCAACATCGGTAAAACAAAAGAAATGCGAGTGAACGAGCGTTGTCGAATTCTTTTGAGGGAAAAGTTGGAATTCTCTGTCTTATTTTTATATGCACGCATATGTTCCTTTAATTTCTGATTTAGCGATCTTCCAGTTTTTCCCGCTGCACGGAATGTATCGGTCTGCATGGTATGTAGGTGACATTATATGCCCATGCTCTGGTACGACAAGAAAATAAATAATTTTTTAAAGGAAATAAACGAAATTCACATCTCGATTAAATTCACAGTATATCTGGAAAAAAACAAAACCATAAACCTTTTAGATTTAGTAATCTCAGTAAAAAACATAGGTATAAGTACTAGACCATAGGCATATAATCTCATCTACTTACCGATGCCAGTATATGATATGTTGAGCTAGTTGCGATTAAATTCACATTAGAACTGGAAAAAAACAAAACCATAAACTTTTTAGATTTAGAAATCTCAGTAAAAAACAAACATCATGAATTTGGAATTTATCGGAAACCCACTCACACGGATGTCGTTATAAGCAATGAAGCTAGGAGACCGATAGCACATTAACTCTGCATTAACTAACCGATATTAATATAATGGATACATCAATAAAAACTGCTAAAATTAATTTGAAAAACAGGTAAAATCGCTTATAAAGCATATCTAAAATTTATAAAAAATACTAAAAACCACTGAAGTTAAATAAAAAGCTGAAATTAATAAAATTAATACATTAAATAGTAAAACAAAAAACCGATCAAAGTAAACAAAAAGTAATACTAAAATCAAGAAATATAACTAGTTTTCAATAAAACAAATTTATAGAAGTGGCAAATAATTTATCAATCCCTAATCAGGTTGATCCTTCTATACCATTATGCGGATATCAACCAAGAAGGTTATGCCCAGCGACGGTAACTGAATTGTCCCCGCCACTGAAGCCGATCAGCCATCACCGACATCAGAACGCCCGCTTCTGTGACGAGGTCATTGGGGGGAAGTGATGTTACGGCACTTAACATAAGAAATTAAGAAGGTTATGCCCGACGACGGTTACCACCCAGTGTTGCCAGGCAGGATTAATTATGTAATTGAATTAAATCATGTATTTGTGTAATTTCTTATGCCTGCAACACTGGTGTAACCAACAATTACCTGGCCGGGTAGTGTGATAATGAAGTGCCAACGTGGTGGACAGTTTTAAGTTTGGAAAACAAAGTTTATGTCCCCAACGTTTATGACGGGATGTCCCCGCCGGAGACGAAGGGAGGAGTTGAGTTAAGCGCTAGTGGGCCTGGAGCCAATGTTAAGATCCCAGCATTCTGGAGAGCCGACCCAGAATTGTGGTTTTGCCAAGCGGAGGCCGGTTTTAGTACATCAAATCTTACAAGTTCGCGAATTAAATTTCAGTTGGTGGTGGCGAATTTGGAATTTGAAATATTGAAGCAGGTGCCGGATTTATTCAAAATTCCTGAATTTAGTTGTTTAGTTGTTGTTTAGTAGGATTTTTGTTGTTATATTCATGACTTAGTTTTTGTCAATAAATGTTAATTTTTCGAAAATTCCAGTCTTTCAATCGTTTACCTTTCCTATGTACCAGTGGTGTATGCGGGGGGGGGGGGGGGGGAGGGGTAATATACCCCCTCTATAAGCTATATATATGTTTTGTATTTTAAGTAATAATTTTGTATCCAATTTTTAATCTTATCCTTAAAACTTACGCCTTATTTGGCGATTATAGACATTTAATGATTACTTGCCTTCACATTAAATTCCTCCCCCTAACTAAAATTGAAGTCCCCCCATAGGCACCTGCTATATACTACTTATGTTTATGTCTATGTTATAATTGTACCAACAATTGTAAATAAAATAAATTAAAAAAACACTTTGCCGCTTTTTCAATTTTTGACATGGTGGAGTTGAACCTCGATACCTAATATTGATTTTTAAAAAAATAAAAAAAACACATAGGATTGTTAATTAGAAAATAATAATAAAAACTGTATAATCTTATCGTGAATTTTACTGGCTTTTACAAACATAAAAAGTCAGAATCACCCCGTAATTGACTATTACCTTTTCAAAAGTGTGAATGAGTTTAATATAAATTCTAATGTAATTAGAATTATTAAAATTGATTTTTTTTTGTTATATTCATGACTTCATTGTTGTCAATAAATGATAATTTTTCGAAAAACCGAATATTTCAATTCATTGCCATTCCTGAGTACTTCCTCAGTCACTAATCTCAATTTTATGTTGCAATTACGTTGAAGATAAATCTTGCTGACGTGTACGTTTTAATAGTATTAAAAACTACAAACAAAATATGTTAAAAAAAGAAGAAATCTAGAAATGAAAAGTTTAAAACATTATTCAATTTTTGGCCTGTTTTCAGTGAGTTAGCACAATAGCACATATTAAAAACATAGACGTGTTACATGAAATTTTATGCTCCGCTACATTATTGTTAGTTAATTTTTTCTCAAAACTGTACTAGAAACAGGATGATCACTTTTTTGTGAATTTTACTGGTTGTTATGAACTTTTTGTTCGTATATTCAAGACTTTATATCTCGATATTGTATACAGCTAGAAGATAATTATAAATATAAGTTTGTAGGAAATTTTATGCTCTACAAAATTTATGCAAGGTACTTTAACTGAAATTTGCATTGGAAAGGAGATATATCGGGAAGAAATGATTTTCCCGTGTTTCTGGCTGTTTTTTTCAAGAGGCGGCGCGAGCTCAGGCGCTACAAGGTCGAAAACTCGGATTTTACGTGAGAGGTCCAGTTGATAGAACATCTTAAAAAAATTGGAACTACGGGGATTATTACGATTGCAAACCCTTTTTCGAGCTAATTGCACTGGCCTACATGTTGAGTCTGTTTTACAATCCCGACGGATTGAATTTCGAGATTGTTTACCAGTTTAGTAAATCACTTCATCAACCTAAGTATAAACTAAGGCTATAAAAAAGGCTAACTTTTTATCAAATCTGGAAGACGTCTGTTTCTACCCATTTGATAATTATTCAAATATTCCACATCCGAACGATGTTGCTTCGAATTCAGTATTTTCAATGATATCGCTTGTAATATACAAGATCGCGTGAGAATTATTTTTGCATGGAGGGCAATAGAGGGGTACACAGCTTTTATCTTTGTCAGAGATATACACGAGAGTCGAAACTATTAATTCGCTCTAACGCGAACTTACTGATATAATCTCAGTACCAAAAGAATATTCGATGACTATTTTAATTTTGATATGACCTTTTCTGAATTCAAAAATATATGGTTAGAATGTTGGAATCCTAAAAACGAGTTTATTGTGATTGGTTTCTGGGCAGAACGCAATTTAGACAATAGGGTATTTATAAAAATGTAAGAATTTGGAAGGTAAAAGGGAGGAGAGGGAAGAGTACTTGAAGAGTAGATGAGGTTTGGGCGAGCTGGGCCACTTTTTTGAGCAGCCAATCAGAAGCCAGCATTTGGTCACGTGACCTATGGCGGGAAATTTGAATTTGAATTTTTGCCTCGACCTAACCTTAACTACCACGTGGTCTTGCCTCGACCCTATCTTAACCACCACGTGGTCTCACCTCGACCTAACCTTAACTATTAGGCCACGCCCCTTTTTAGTCACATGACCGTTATGCCCCGCCCCTTTTTAGTCACGTGATCCAGTTACGTGACCCGCGGCACCTCCTGGTCTATGCTCCGCCCGCATTATTTAGTCACGTGATCCAGTCACGTGACCCATGAAACCTTCTGACCTATGCTCCGCCCACAAGATTTACCCCCTCCATCCATTGAAGGGTTAGGTACCCACGCTATAGAGCATGAGTGTGCCCGACCTCCATTTTGGTTTTTTATACACCGCCATTTTGTTTTTCTACTGTTTGAGAGACTTGAGGTTTTGTTGAAGGATCAGGTACCCACCTTATAGAGCATGAGTGTACCCGGCCGCCATTTTGTTTTTCTACCGTTTGAGAGACTTGAGGTTTTGTTGAAGGATCAGGTACCCACCTTATAGAGCATGAGTGTACCAGGCCGCCATTTTATTTTTCTACCGTTTGAGAGACTTGAGGTTTTGTTATAGGGCCAGGTACCCACTTTATAGTCTGTAACCTTCCCAACGGTTATATAATCATAACCTATACGACGAAGGGTCGGGTACTCACTTTATAGTCTGTAACCTCCCCAGCGGTTATATAATCATAACCTATACGACGAAGGGTCGGGTACTCACTTTATAGTCTGTAACCTCCCCAGCGGTTATATAATCATAACCTATACCACGAAGGGTTTGGTACCCACTTTATAGTCTGTAACCTCCACAGCGGTTATATAATCATAACCTATACGACGAAGGGTCGGGTACTCACTTTATAGTCTGTAACCTCCCCAGCGGTTATATAATCATAACCTATACCACGAAGGGTCAGGTACCCACTTTATAGTATGTAACCTCCACAGCGGTTATATAATCATAACCTATACGATGAAGGGTCAGGTATCCACTTTATAGTATGTAACCTCCCCTACGGTTATATAATCATAACCTATACGATGAAGGGTCAGGTATCCACTTTATTGTCTGTAACCTTCTTAAAGGTTACATAACCTTTACATCGTTTTCGTGTTTTTGCAACCTTCTCAATGTTTACATAACCTTTACTATATGTAGCTGTATCAACATGTAAGCAGGTTGCATCTTGTATAGACAAGTTGGATGATGCCTAGGTGAAATACAAATATGGACCTTGAACTGTTTATCTCTAACATATAAATAAATAGCATAGTTCCTTAATCCTATAGCTAGGGCGCAGCACCTTACTCCAGTAGGGGATTTTCCTGGCTAGTTTTACATAATGTTCTCAATGTCTATGATTTATGCAACCTTCCCAATGTTTAAATTTTATGTAAATATAGTCTTAACTGATTTTTTTGCCTTTCCTAAATTGTTTTTCCCCTTTTCTGAACTTGATTTAATTATAATTAACTACCCTGGTTCCTAATTGCACTCGTATCAGACCTTGCGATATCATCGGCTCCTTTCGGCTCCTTTCGGCTACTCTCGGATACCCCCGGAGCAGAGCGGCCGAGCTCCGATCATTGTCCTCGGTGACGCTCGTTCGTCCTCGTTTTTCCTCGGGCCCCCACCTCGATCTCCCTAATCTGCCTTAAGATGCTCCCGATTCGAGAATAACCGAACTCCTCCGGCCTCATATGATCATCCAGAATCACTAAGAAAAATTTGAAAAAATCTCCTCTTCTCACCTGGACTTCTTCTCCTACGGTTCCAACCATTCATTTTACTCAGCACGTAGAGGTCTCTCGTCTGCGTATCCCTTGATCAACTATAAATATTTACATTTTTCATAACTTGAAGTCCCATAATTTTAGTGGTTTTTAGTAATTTTAGCGGTTTTTATTGATTTTAGTCATTTCTTATCAGCTTCTAATGGCAAAATACACTCCGGCAATAATATTATGCTTAATGTTTAACAGAATCCATCATTTTCTTTCAATTCATTGATAATATTTTTTGAGTAGGTCTTTTACTGCTTTACTGGTCTTTTACCTCTAATTTTTAACATAGCTTTATATTTTTTAGTATATTTTAACCAATTTTAGATATTATTTTTTGTTTTTATAATTGATTTTACATGTTACTTTATTGATTTTAGTCAATTTTAATGATTTTAGAAATAAAATAAAACGTTTTATTAGCAAATATTTATATATAAATCTGTTTTGAGATGATTTATTATCTAGAGTTGATATTATTTGAGAATGTTGATGTAAGATGTGCTATATTTGGTCCCCATTTGTATGATATTATATTGTTTTTTTCAATCCTAATGATGCCCGAATTAGCGAAACGTTGACTGATCAGATATTTACTGCTGTTTAAGAGACTCAAAACTTTACTCAGGATTCTTCCAGAAATATACTCATAATTTAGAATTAGAATTTAAGATAATTTTGAATATTAGAATGTTTGCCATCATCGGATGATAGATAATATTAAGAGTAACTAATATGTGCATAATCGTGGCAGTTGGAGCACAATTCTGATCACACCTTCCCCCCTTAAAATTCCAAATATTTACATTTTTCATGAACTTGAAGTCCCATAATTTTAGTGGTTTTTAGTAATTTTAGCGGTTTTTATTGATTTTTAGTTATTTCTCATCAACTTCTAACGGCAAAATACAATTCGACAATAATACCATACTTAATGTTTGACCGAATCCATCATTTTCTTTTACATTATTGATAATATCCTTTGAGTAGGTCTTTTTACTGCATAGACTTCGATCTCTAATTTTTAACATAGCTTTATATTTTTAGTATATTTTAACCAATTTTAGATATTATTTTTTTTGTTTTTATAATTGATTTTGCCCGTTACTTTATTGATTTTAGTCAATTTTTAATGATTTTAGAAATAAAAAAAAATTTATTAGCAAATATTTGTATATAATACTGTTTTCAGATGATGTATTATCTGTAGTTGATATTATTTGAGAATGCTGATGTAAGATGTGCTATATTTGGTCCCCATTTGTATGATATTATGTTGTTTGTTTTGTTTTTTTTTCACTTGTAATAATGACCGAATTGGCGAAACGTTGACTGATCAAATATTTTCTGCTGTTTAAGAGATTCAAATCTTTATTCAGGATTCTTCCAGAGATATACTGATAATTTAGAAATATTCATATTAACCCTTCTCCATACTCGCTTCATAATTCAAATTATTTGATTTCTTTCATGAAATAATAACTATTTATTAGATATTTCTATATCGTCTCCGGGTCAAAATGTCTTGTTTTGTGCAGGTGACTGTCAATATTAGAATGTTTAGCATGATCGGATTATAGATAATACTAAAATTAACTCATATGAGCACAATCGTGGTAGTTATAGCACAATTATGACCACACTTTTTCCCAAAAATACCAAAAGTTCGCCTATGAGGCACCACTATCAGTACTTGTTTCCTCATCGAAGTTTGTTTATCGATTAATCAACAATTAGTTCAATCAATTTTTACGAGTCCATCTTGCTTTTGCACACTAACTTTCTGTTGGACAGAACATTTATGGACTTCACCAGGATGAGAACCATTGTTAAGAGATGTTTCATAGCACACTAGGATTTTAAAATGAGTAGCCGATAGAGGGAAAATGAGGTAGTTCGAGCACAATGCTGATCACACTTTCTACGAAGAATAGCATCAGGTCTCGTCTATGAGACATTTTTCCCAGTTACTTTCGCCTTGTTGAGGTGTGTTTATTGGTAAACACAGCAATCACATATTAGATTTTATTTGTTTTTATTAGATTGATATTTATTTTTTTATTAAGAGGCGGAAGCTGGACCTCATTAAGACTCCAATATCTTTTGGTAATCAACTCCAATCAATCCAAAATGTTAAATATTTCTTCGAAAAAACATAAATTTAACGGAAGGCATTAGATCCGTCCTCATTTCATAATTCAAATTGTTTGATATCTTTCATGAAATGATAACTATTTATTAGATATTTCTATATCGTCTCCGGATCAAAATGTCTTGTTTTGTGTGGGTGACTGTAAATATTAGAATGTTTACCATAATCAAATGACAGATAATATTAACAGTGACTAATATGAACAAAATCGTGGCAGTTAGATTCTGATCACAGTTTCCTCCAAAAATACCATAAATTCGTCTGTGAGGCACCTCTACTAGTACCTGTTCCCTCATCGAAGTTTGTTTATCAATAAATCAACAATCAGTTCAATCAATTTTAACCACTCCATCTTGCTTTAAGACTTCAATATCTTTTGGTAATCGACTCGAATAAACTCATAATATTAAATATTACCCCGAAAAGACAGAAATTTAACAGAAGGCATTAGTCACTTTCTGAAAATTTATACGAGCTGCGGACATTACATGTGACTATAATCCAAGAGTCATGCCCTGGATAAATTCTACTGTCATAATATTAATCATGGATGGATGACCTTAGTAGTTGAGCTAAATACTACACTCTTAATACGAATATAAAAATTTTAATCCAATTTAAGACTTTTGCAGGGGAAGTACTGCAGTATATCGATGATTATTAAAACTATCAACACAACTGCATGCGAATCTGCTGATCTCTATTGTCTGTTTTAAGAGCTATTATTCAGCTTTCATGTCACACGAGGGGGTGTAGATCGATATGTTCAAGGTATGGCTTGAGGTAGTGATGGAGGGTAACGGATGATCAGGAATGTGGTATAGGAAGATTTAGGGATGTTCAGACATGGTTTGAGATGGTTAGCGATGGTATGGGATGGTCAGAGATGGTTTGAGATGGTTAAGAGTGGTTTGGGGTGGTCAGACATGGTTGGAGATGGTTTAAAATAATCTCCAACCAGGTCTGACCACCCCAAACCACTCTTAACCATCTCAAACCATCTCTGACCATCCCATACCATCGCTAACCATCTCAAACCATGTCTGAACATCCCTAAATCTTCCTATACCACATTCCTGATCATCCGTTACCCTCCATCACTACCTCAAGCCATACCTTGAACATATCGATCTACACCCCCTCGTGTGACATGAAAGCTGAATAATAACTCTTAAAACAGACAATAGAGATCAGCAGATTCGCATGCAGTTGTGTTGATAGTTTTAATAATCATCGATATACTGCAGTACTTCCCCTGCAAAAGTGATAAATTGGATTAAAATTTTTATATTCGTATTAAGAGTGTAGTATTTAGCTCAACTACTAAGGTCATCCATCCATGATTAATATTATGACAGTAGAATTTATCCAGGGCATGACTCTTGGATTATAGTCACATGTAATGTCCGCAGCTCGTATAAATTTTCAGAAAGTGACTAATGCCTTCTGTTAAATTTCTGTCTTTTCGGGGTAATATTTAATATTATGAGTTTATTCGAGTCGATTACCAAAAGATATTGAAGTCTTAAAGCAAGATGGAGTGGTTAAAATTGATTGAACTGATTGTTGATTTATTGATAAACAAACTTCGATGAGGGAACAGGTACTAGTAGAGGTGCCTCACAGACGAATTTATGGTATTTTTGGAGGAAACTGTGATCAGAATCTAACTGCCACGATTTTGTTCATATTAGTCACTGTTAATATTATCTGTCATTTGATTATGGTAAACATTCTAATATTTACAGTCACCCACACAAAACAAGACATTTTGATCCGGAGACGATATAGAAATATCTAATAAATAGTTATCATTTCATGAAAGATATCAAACAATTTGAATTATGAAATGAGGACGGATCTAATGCCTTCCGTTAAATTTATGTTTTTTCGAAGAAATATTTAACATTTTGGATTGATTGGAGTTGATTACCAAAAGATATTGGAGTCTTAATGAGGTCCAGCTTCCGCCTCTTAATAAAAAAATAAATATCAATCTAATAAAAACAAATAAAATCTAATATGTGATTGCTGTGTTTACCAATAAACACACCTCAACAAGGCGAAAGTAACTGGGAAAAATGTCTCATAGACGAGACCTGATGCTATTCTTCGTAGAAAGTGTGATCAGCATTGTGCTCGAACTACCTCATTTTCCCTCTATCGGCTACTCATTTTAAAATCCTAGTGTGCTATGAAACATCTCTTAACAATGGTTCTCATCCTGGTGAAGTCCATAAATGTTCTGTCCAACAGAAAGTTAGTGTGCAAAAGCAAGATGGACTCGTAAAAATTGATTGAACTAATTGTTGATTAATCGATAAACAAACTTCGATGAGGAAACAAGTACTGATAGTGGTGCCTCATAGGCGAACTTTTGGTATTTTTGGGAAAAAGTGTGGTCATAATTGTGCTATAACTACCACGATTGTGCTCATATGAGTTAATTTTAGTATTATCTATAATCCGATCATGCTAAACATTCTAATATTGACAGTCACCTGCACAAAACAAGACATTTTGACCCGGAGACGATATAGAAATATCTAATAAATAGTTATTATTTCATGAAAGAAATCAAATAATTTGAATTATGAAGCGAGTATGGAGAAGGGTTAATATGAATATTTCTAAATTATCAGTATATCTCTGGAAGAATCCTGAATAAAGATTTGAATCTCTTAAACAGCAGAAAATATTTGATCAGTCAACGTTTCGCCAATTCGGTCATTATTACAAGTGAAAAAAAAACAAAACAAACAACATAATATCATACAAATGGGGACCAAATATAGCACATCTTACATCAGCATTCTCAAATAATATCAACTACAGATAATACATCATCTGAAAACAGTATTATATACAAATATTTGCTAATAAATTTTTTTTTATTTCTAAAATCATTAAAAATTGACTAAAATCAATAAAGTAACGGGCAAAATCAATTATAAAAACAAAAAAAATAATATCTAAAATTGGTTAAAATATACTAAAAATATAAAGCTATGTTAAAAATTAGAGATCGAAGTCTATGCAGTAAAAAGACCTACTCAAAGGATATTATCAATAATGTAAAAGAAAATGATGGATTCGGTCAAACATTAAGTATGGTATTATTGTCGAATTGTATTTTGCCGTTAGAAGTTGATGAGAAATAACTAAAAATCAATAAAAACCGCTAAAATTACTAAAAACCACTAAAATTATGGGACTTCAAGTTCATGAAAAATGTAAATATTTGGAATTTTAAGGGGGGAAGGTGTGATCAGAATTGTGCTCCAACTGCCACGATTATGCACATATTAGTTACTCTTAATATTATCTATCATCCGATGATGGCAAACATTCTAATATTCAAAATTATCTTAAATTCTAATTCTAAATTATGAGTATATTTCTGGAAGAATCCTGAGTAAAGTTTTGAGTCTCTTAAACAGCAGTAAATATCTGATCAGTCAACGTTTCGCTAATTCGGGCATCATTAGGATTGAAAAAAACAATATAATATCATACAAATGGGGACCAAATATAGCACATCTTACATCAACATTCTCAAATAATATCAACTCTAGATAATAAATCATCTCAAAACAGATTTATATATAAATATTTGCTAATAAAACGTTTTATTTTATTTCTAAAATCATTAAAATTGACTAAAATCAATAAAGTAACATGTAAAATCAATTATAAAAACAAAAAATAATATCTAAAATTGGTTAAAATATACTAAAAAATATAAAGCTATGTTAAAAATTAGAGGTAAAAGACCAGTAAAGCAGTAAAAGACCTACTCAAAAAATATTATCAATGAATTGAAAGAAAATGATGGATTCTGTTAAACATTAAGCATAATATTATTGCCGGAGTGTATTTTGCCATTAGAAGCTGATAAGAAATGACTAAAATCAATAAAAACCGCTAAAATTACTAAAAACCACTAAAATTATGGGACTTCAAGTTATGAAAAATGTAAATATTTATAGTTGATCAAGGGATACGCAGACGAGAGACCTCTACGTGCTGAGTAAAATGAATGGTTGGAACCGTAGGAGAAGAAGTCCAGGTGAGAAGAGGAGATTTTTTCAAATTTTTCCTAGTGAATCTGGATGATCATATGAGGCCGGAGGAGTTCGGTTATTCTCGAATCGGGAGCATCCTAAGGCAGATTAGGGAGATCGAGGTGGGGGCCCGAGGAAAAACGAGGACGAACGAGCGTCACCGAGGACAATGATCGGGGCCCGGCCGCTCTGCTCCGAGGGTATCCGAGAGTAGCCGAAAGGAGCCGATGATATCGCAAGGTCTGATACGAGTGCAATTAGGAACCAGGGTAGTTAATTATAATTAAATCAAGTTCAGAAAAGGGGAAAAACAATTTAGGAAAGGCAAAAAATCAGTTGAGAAGACTATATTTACATAAAATTTAAATATTGGGAAGGTTATAGAAAACGTAAACAAATAGATAGGTAAATGTAAATATTGGGAAGGTTGCATAAATCATAGACATTGAGAACATTATGTAAACTAGCCAGGAAAATCCCCTACTGGAGTAAGGTGCTGCGCCCTAGCGGACAGAAAATGTATAAACATTGAGGAGGTTATAGAAAATTTAATAAAGAAATAGATAGGTAAAGGTAAAAATTTGGAAAAATTGAATAAAATGTAAACATTGAGAACTGAAAAAGGTACAAAACTTTAGCTAATAATAATGACGTCATCTATCCAGATATTATGAAATGATTAAAAGGCTCTTTATCATTGTTTGTAAATGATAAAAAAACTTTAAGGATTTAATATTTAATTCTTTTACGGCGTTTTAATAGTTTATACTATGAGAAAATAAAAATACACATAAGATTAAAAAGTTGTTTTGTTTATGTTTCAGCGAGATGAGTAATGATAGAGGATTAACAGTTCAAAGTCCATTGTTTACTTTTCAAGGAAGGATTAAGAGATAGAGCATTATTGCGAGAGCTAAATTTGTTTACTTTTTAGCGGAAGTCCTAAATCATTCTTTATGTTTTGGTATTAACAGCTCAAAGTCCAAAAGCTCTTAAGGGATTAAGAAATAGTATTAATTAATATTCATTAATTAAAATTTGCTGCGACATGTTCGCAGTTATTAATACCGACTCGTGTACTTTGAAAATATTTCAAAGCTATGAAAAGGTGCAACCTCTTTGGCCAACGTGATACCATCGTTTCGATTTGTTAATATATTTTAGAGATTAAAAGTTCGATAGGAACTTAATGGATTAAAAGTTAATCCTTTTAAGACCATTATTTAACTATGAGAGAATAAAAATACGTAGAACATTGACAAGTTAATCCTTTTAAGACTATTATTTATACTATCAACTATTAAAAATACGTAGTACATTGAAAAGTTGTTTTGTTTATGTTTCAACGAGATAAGAATGGTTGGAGATTAAGAGTGCAAAGTCCAAAAGCAGTTATAGGATTTAGGAACTCTACTATTTATTTATATGTTAGAGATAAACAGTTCAAAGTCCAACAGTTGTTATAGGATTAAGAAGCCCTACTATTTATTTTTGTTTTAGAGATAAACAGTTCAAAGTCCATATTTGTATTCCACCTAGGCATCATCCAACTTGTCTATACATGATCCAACCTGTTTACATGTTGTTAAACTTAAATATTGTAAAGGTTACGTAAACATTAAGAAGGTTGCACAAACACGAAAACAATGTAAAGGTTATGTGAAGGTTACAGAGTATGAAGAGGGTACCTAACCCTTCATCATATAGGTTATGATTAAATAACCGTAGGGGAGGTTACATACTATAAAGTGGATACCTCACCCTTCGTCGTATAGGTTATGATTATATAACCGTTGGGGAGGTTACATACTATAAAGTGGATACCTCACCCTATGGAATGTGTGTTATTGTCTCTGGCGTAGCCGTGATGGCCGGGCAAGTTGGAACGAAGATTCCAGGGTGCCCGGTTCGGAACGGTGTGAGCTAGATGGCGAGGCCGTGATGGCCGGGCAAGTTGGAACGAAGATTCCAGGGTGCCCGGTTCGGAACGGTGTGAGCTTGATGGCGAGGCCGTGATGGCCGGGCAAGTTGGAACGAAGATTCCAGGGTGCCCGGTTCGGAACGGTGTGGGTTCGATTCCCACAGGGGCAGTTAATATTTATTTTTCGGCGGCCCGAGAAATAAATCTTGACACTCCCACTCTGGTTAGGCGCCAGGACAGGACCACAAGAATGTATGTTACAAAATATTTACAGCAATATTATATCAACAAACCTCTCCGATGCACTCACACCTTGACGAGGTGGAGAGGCTTACTTCTAAATTATATTTAGAAAACTAAGATGAGTGCAAACGAAAATATGAATTTTATGAAACATTTAATCCTTTATATTTTTTAAGATATTAGTTACAAAATTAGTTTATAGTAGGTCTCAACCATCACGGTAAGTATATTGATAAATACGCGCTAAAATCAATAAAAATTTGTTTAAAAACGGTGACAGTGAAGAGTTGTGTACTCGATGCTCTATACTTAAACATATTTAATAGGTTACAAAATGCTAAAAATCATATTAAAAACATGCTCCAAGGACATCCGAGAGTAGCCGAAAGGACTCGAAGACATCGCGAAGACTGATACGAGTGCAATTATGAGCCAGATTTGTTGATTATAATTAAATCAAGCTCAAAAAAGGGAGAAATAATCTAGGAATGGTTAAAAATCAGTTGAGAAGACAGTAATTACATAAAATTTAAATATTGAGAAGGTTGCTTAAATCGTAGACATTGAGAAGATTATTTAAACAGGCTAGATGAATCTCCAAGTGGAGTAGGTGCTACGCCCTAACGGACAGAAAATGTATATAAGCATTGAGAAGATTATAGAAAATTTAAAAAAAAAAAAAAGTTATATAGGTAGATAGGTAAATGTAAAAATTGGGAAGATTGCATTAAATGTAAAAATTAAGAACTGAAAAAAGATAAAAAACCTTTGGCTAATAATAAGTACGTCACCTATCCAGTTATTATGAAATGATTAAAAGACTGTATATCGTAATTCGTTAATGTTTTACGTGGTTTTAATAGTTTATACTATGAGAGATTAAAAATATATATAAAGATTAAAAATACATATAAAGATTAAAAAGCTGTTTTGTTTATGTTTCAGCGAGATGAGTAAACATAGAAGATTAATAGTAAGAAGCCCTACATATTTGCTTGTTTTAGAAGCACTGTATATTTATGTTCTAGAGATTAACAGTTCAAAGTTTGTTGTTTACTTTCAAAGGAAGGATAAAGGGATACAGCATTATTGTGAAATCTATATTTGTTTACTTTTTAGCGGAAGGATCAACAAGTCCTGTATCATTCTTTAAATCTTGGTATTAAGAGCTCAAAGTCCAAAAGCAGTTATAGGATTAAGGAACTATGCTATTTATTTATATGTTAGAGATAAACAGTTCAAGGTCCATATTTCTATTTCACCTAGGCATCATCCAACTTGTCTATACAAGATGCAACCTGTTTACATGTTGATACATCTACATATTGTAAAGGTTATGTAAACATTGAGAAGGTTGCAAAAACACGAAAACGATGTAAAGGTTATGTAACCTTTAAGAAGGTTACAGAGTATAAAGAGGGTGCCTGACCCTTCATCTTATAGGTTATGGTTATATAACCGTAGGAGAGGTTATAGCCTATAAAGTGAGTACCTGACCCTTCATCGTATAGGTTATGATTATATAACCTTAGGGGAGGTTACATACTATAAAGTGTGTACCGGACCCTTCCTCGTATAGGTTATGATTATATAACCGTTGGGAAGGTTACAGACTATAGAGTGGGTACCTGACCCTTCCTCGTATAGGTTATGATTATATAACCGTTGGGAAGGTTACAGACTATAGAGTGGGTACCTGACCCTTCGTCGTATAGGTTATGATTATATAACCGTTGGGAAGGTTACAATGGGGACCAAATATAGCACATCTTACATCAGCATTCTCAAATAATATCAACTACAGATAATACATCATCTCAAAACAGTATTACATACAAATATTTGCTAATAAAATATTTTTTTTTTATTTCTAAAATCATAAAAAATTGACTAAAATCAATAAAGTAACAGGCAAAATCAATTATAAAAATAAAAAATAATATCTAAAATTGGTTAAAATATACTAAAAATATAAAGCTATGTTAAAAATTAGAGATCGAAGTCTAAGCAGTAAAAGACCTACTCAAAGGATATTATCAATAATGTAAAAGAAAATGATGGATTCGGTCAAACATTAAGCATGGTATTATTGTCGAATTGTATTTTACTGCTAGAAGTTGATGAGAAATAACTAAAAATCAATAAAAACCGCTAAAATTACTAAAAACCACTAAAATTATGGGACTTCAAGTTATGAAAAATGTAAATATTTATAGTTGATCAAGGGGTACGCAGACGAGAGACCTCTACGTGCTGAGTAAAATGAATGGTTGGAACCGTAGGAGAAGAAGTCCAGGTGAGAAGAGGAGATTTTTTCAAATTTTTCTTAGTGATTCTGGATGATCATATGAGGCCGGAGGAGTTCGGTTATTCTCGAATCGGGAGCATCTTAAGGCAGATTAGGGAGATCGAGGTGGGGGCCCGAGGAAAAACGAGGACGAACGAGCGTCACCGAGGACAATGATCGGAGCTCGGCCGCTCTGCTCCGGGGGTATCCGAGAGTAGCCGAAAGGAGCCGAAAGGAGCCGATGATATCGCAAGGTCTGATACGAGTGCAATTAGGAACCAGGGTAGTTAATTATAATTAAATCAAGTTCAGAAAAGGGGAAAAACAATTTAGGAAAGGCAAAAAAATCAGTTAAGACTATATTTACATAAAATTTAAACATTGGGAAGGTTGCATAAATCATAGACATTGAGAACATTATGTAAAACTAGCCAGGAAAATCCCCTACTGGAGTAAGGTGCTGCGCCCTAGCTATAGGATTAAGGAACTATGCTATTTATTTATATGTTAGAGATAAACAGTTCAAGGTCCATATTTGTATTTCACCTAGGCATCATCCAACTTGTCTATACAAGATGCAACCTGCTTACATGTTGATACAGCTACATATAGTAAAGGTTATGTAAACATTGAGAAGGTTGCAAAAACACGAAAACGATGTAAAGGTTATGTAACCTTTAAGAAGGTTACAGACAATAAAGTGGATACCTGACCCTTCATCGTATAGGTTATGATTATATAACCGTAGGGGAGGTTACATACTATAAAGTGGATACCTGACCCTTCATCGTATAGGTTATGATTATATAACCGCTGTGGAGGTTACATACTATAAAGTGGGTACCTGACCCTTCGTGGTATAGGTTATGATTATATAACCGCTGGGGAGGTTACAGACTATAAAGTGAGTACCCGACCCTTCGTCGTATAGGTTATGATTATATAACCGCTGTGGAGGTTACAGACTATAAAGTGGGTACCAAACCCTTCGTGGTATAGGTTATGATTATATAACCGCTGGGGAGGTTACAGACTATAAAGTGAGTACCCGACCCTTCGTCGTATAGGTTATGATTATATAACCGCTGGGGAGGTTACAGACTATAAAGTGAGTACCCGACCCTTCGTCGTATAGGTTATGATTATATAACCGTTGGGAAGGTTACAGACTATAAAGTGGGTACCTGGCCCTATAACAAAACCTCAAGTCTCTCAAACGGTAGAAAAATAAAATGGCGGCCTGGTACACTCATGCTCTATAAGGTGGGTACCTGATCCTTCAACAAAACCTCAAGTCTCTCAAACGGTAGAAAAACAAAATGGCGGCCGGGTACACTCATGCTCTATAAGGTGGGTACCTGATCCTTCAACAAAACCTCAAGTCTCTCAAACAGTAGAAAAACAAAATGGCGGTGTATAAAAAACCAAAATGGAGGTCGGGCACACTCATGCTCTATAGCGTGGGTACCTAACCCTTCAATGGATGGAGGGGGTAAATCTTGTGGGCGGAGCATAGGTCAGAAGGTTTCATGGGTCACGTGACTGGATCACGTGACTAAATAATGCGGGCGGAGCATAGACCAGGAGGTGCCGCGGGTCACGTAACTGGATCACGTGACTAAAAAGGGGCGGGGCATAACGGTCATGTGACTAAAAAGGGGCGTGGCCTAATAGTTAAGGTTAGGTCGAGGTGAGACCACGTGGTGGTTAAGATAGGGTCGAGGCAAGACCACGTGGTAGTTAAGGTTAGGTCGAGGCAAAAATTCAAATTCAAATTTCCCGCCATAGGTCACGTGACCAAATGCTGGCTTCTGATTGGCTGCTCAAAAAAGTGGCCCAGCTCGCCCAAACCTCATCTACTTTGAAGGAAAAATACAAACCTTTGATAAAAAACCGTTACTATCGTTGATAGGAGACAGTTCTCGAGAACCGCTAGTATCATATATTTCTACTAATCAGCCAAATATAAAAAAAAAGAGGAAGAAACATTTATTCCTCTTTTAATATAAACCTATCACCTCCAAATTCAACGCCCCTGTCAAATAATTTAAATGACCCTTTAACAATCGATACTCATCCCAAGTTTAAGTCGTCTACACCTTTACCTTCTCTATCTCGGCTTGGACCAAATGCCTTAGATATTTATTGTTCTATTCATTTTAAATATAATACCCATATATGTCATTGCTTCAATGGAACTGTAATGGCTTGAAAATTCATTTTAATGATTTGAAAATATTAATACGTGACACAGACCCGTTTTGCCTAACTCTTAAGAAAACGGATCTTGCAACAAAAGATAAAATCACAATACAAATTTGCAAAATTTGTAGAAAAGATAGCCCCAATCCAAACAATAGTCACCATAGAGTTTTAATAGCTGTACATAAATCTATATATGTAGAATCAATTGCAATTAACACCCATCTTCAAACTGTTGCAGTAAGCGTCCATCGAGGTTTCACCTTCTTCAAATGTAACATATACCTGCCATAAGATCGTACAATAGATACTGAACATCAATTAGATATTTACAACCAACTGCCTCGTCCTGTTCTTTTTATTAGAAACCTGAACAACCAAAATCCTCTATGGGGATCCCAAAATATTAACATGGGAGTTAAAATAATAGAATTTTTTTTAGATATCTCTATTCTCCTACTAGAGAATCCATCTTCCTAATTAACAAAGAAGAACTTGAATTCCTCAGCTCCTGCTACGGAACCTACTCAGCCCTTGGCCATTCTCACTGTAGCCCAACGTTTTCTAGTATTATTTATAGGATAGTTTACTAAATTTACTAACTTGAATCCCATACACGTAAAACCGAGATGGGAGCTAAATAGAGCTAATTGGTTCCTTTTTACCTCCTTGGTCTAAACACACCAAATATTGCTATCCGATAAGAACATTGACGAAAGCTGTGAAATCATTACAAACACGTTCATAAAAGCAGAAAAAGCATCGATACCTATGGCCTCATATTTACTTAGTCGCATGGTTTAACGATACTTGTAAAAAAAAACGCATTAAAGATCGCCGAAAAGCATATAAATCTTTTTAAATCTATTACTTCCGAAAACCTGATAAAATATAAAAAAAGTGGGCTACATTCAGGAAAATATTCAATCAGTGTAAGACCGTGTCTTGGAAAAATATCTAAGTTCCACAAAAGCTTCTACTACGTCAGCTGACGTATGGAAAAAATCCATAAACTTACAAAAAATCATTCTTCCTCCCGTTACACTATTTCAGTTAATAACCATTTGTCTGACAACCCTTTACAGATCTAAAACACCATTACCGATTTTTATTTCAAAATACATAATTCTGTGAAATAAATCTGATAATACAGTAATGCTGATGCTCCTATTTTAACCTTGCTTTTTCAATGTGGTAATTTATAAATATCTTAAATGCTGCTAAAGGAATTGCACCTGGCCCTGACCGTATCTATTATCGCATGATAAAACTTCTCGTTGGCACACTTAAATGGCTGCTTGAATACTACAATCTTGTCTGATCCACTGGACACTTCCCAAGCACCTGGTGTGGTTCAGTCATAATCTCGATTCTAAAAAAACGGAAAAGACAAACTGGTCCCAAACAGCTCGTCCCATATTCCTTACAAGTTGTCTGAATAAAATTAAGGAACGTATGGTCAATAAAAGATTAATGTGGATAATAGAGAACAATAATTTGATACAACCATTTCAATCTGCATTCCACAAAGAGCGATGCACAATAAATCATCTGCTTAGAGCCCAATATGCCTTCATCAACGCTCAACAGATGATTGCTGTATTCTTCGATATGAAGAAGGCTTTTGATAGCATAAACTATGCCGCTGTAAGTCTCAATAAGTTATCATCCGTAGGAATTAGAGAGCAAATGTTCTATTATGTTAAAAAATTTCTTTCCAACAGCCATTTCAGAGATAGAATAGGCTTTGAATTATCTGAGGAGCAGGTCAGCAGTGTTCCATAGGACTTTGTCCTTAGCCCCACTCTATTCTGCCCAGCAGTAAATGACCTGGGACTCAACTTACCAAGGGGTGTCAAGCCGTTATTGTTCAGAGATGATTTAGCCATTATCTGTTGATCAGATAACATTTACCACCATTCAACGTAAGCGACAGGAAGCTCTTAATAGAATGAATATCTGGTCCTTTTTCATTGGTCTTCATTTCTCCGCCGAAAATACTAAATGTCTACATTTCAGCAGAAAGAGAAATATTCCTACCTCTCCCGAACTCATTTTAAGAAATTCCCCTTGAAATAACGTACATTTTCCATGCAAAATAATAAGTGTATATATTATTAGATAATAGTTAATATAATGAGTTACATAAAACAAATAAGATTCATAATATTATTTTATTTATATACATATTTCTTTCGATACAGTTCTATTAACTACAATATTTCTTCTCATGACCACTCCATTAACTCGCGATGAATTGGAAAATTAGCCAATAAACTTAAAAATTGTCAAAATCGCAGTGGGGCAAAGGACGAAGCTCTGTGGAACACCACTGACCTGTTCAGATTTAATTAAGGATAAGGCTTATTCTTAATCAACAATTAATTAAGGCTGATCACGTGGGTAAGAGTGGTTAAGGTCGAGTCGGGTTTATATGGGGTCTAAAGTCCACAATAGCTCCACAAAGTGAAATGTTCCTCCGGCAGAAGGCTGATTCCGAGGAATTGCTCTCCAAAAATGCTTATCCTTTTACCCAAAAAATCATCTCCTCAAAACTGTTTCTCACAACTCAACCCAGTTCCTAAACCATAATTCCATGAAATTCTATTCAATCCCCAAAAACCTTGGAATCGCCTTTGGCCAAACTCTGTCCTGGAAAAACCATGTTTCCGATATCTCCCGTCGTACCTTTTCCAACTTAAAGCGACTAAATTATCTTCGTCACCTATTACTAATTGAAACCCGAAAACTCCTAGTTACCTCCTTAATATTCCCCCGCTTTGACTACTGCTGTACGATGTGCGGGGGCGTCACTAAGGATCTCGGAACAAACATAAAACGCTTGATAAATTGCATTGTGCGATTCATCTTCGGAATCCCAAGGTATGCCTCTGTTTTCCAATTTTATGAAGAGTTGGAGTGGCTCTACCCTTCCTACCGTCGTAAGTATGTCCACCAGGAACAGTTTGTCCACATACCAATACTTCCTTTACCAAGTCATCCAATCCCGCCGTCCATCGAACATCTTTGACCTCCTTCATTAACTACCTATCTTTATTTTTAATTTATATATATTTTTATCTTTAAATATTTATCTCTAGGAAGGTTTTGTGAATGATATTTTACATTTTTCCAACAAAATGTTTTCCGCAGAGCCGCCATCTTGAATGAAATTCAAATTTTTTGTTACTTTTAATTATTTCCCATTACCTGGGTAAAAATACATCTCACAAAAAATGTTGTACTGTAAGTACCGAAAGTGGTTTACATTTTTTAAAGTGAGAAACCAAATTAAGTTGTCTATCTTGAACAGTTTCGGGGATAATACTACCCGAATTACAGCAGAATTTTGCAAAAAAAAAAAAAAAAAATATATATATATATATATATATATATATATATATATATATATATATATATATATATATATATATATATATATATATATATTGTGTGTGTGAATTTTCAGTTAGTTTTGGCCTGGTAGCTTCCAAACGACTAAACCTTCAGTAATATATATATATATATATATATATATATATATATATATATATATATATATATATATATATATATTATTATATATTATTATTTATTAAATAATCTTATCTCTTAAAATATATTTTTATATTTGTAATTGTAAATTTATATTAGACTTTTTTTTTTTTGTGTATAATTTTATGTGGATTTAGGAACTATCGTAGGAGTTATAAGAGCTAAATCAAAGATTGGTATTCTTTAGATCCATTTTATCTAGACGAAAAATTATATCACATTTAACAGTGCCGTCTCGTTTAGTCACTGTGTTACGTTAAAATTTCGTGATACTTATTATTTTTTTTAATTTTTATATTAATACAACTTTTGAGAGACTTAGTGAGGGCGTAATATTAGAAATAGTTTTAAGTTACGTGATAAATTTAATTACGATCCCAAAACAGCTGTGCGATATGCAGAGATGAGAGAGACCTCATCTGAGAGAGGCCAGCTAGGAGGAGACAAGGGACGAGAGAAGTCGGAACTTTGATCGAAGTGCACGAGCTGCGGGATTTGTTTTCTCTATCCTGTACGGTTTAACGAGATTTTTTTTTGTGGTGTGCGTCAAGGCGTTAGAACTCGCGTCATACGAAAGTTTATAGCGAATTTCTCGAGAAGGAGACAAAAAAAAAGGACGTCACCGGAGAACAAGAAGAACCGAGAGAATAGGACTGGCTGCCCCATCTAATTCTTCGGATTTGTAATTTTATTTCTTTTGTTATTATTATAATTTTATACATTAAACTAAGGATAGTAATTTTGTTTTTGTTTGAGTCCGGCTGGAATAGTTTCTTTTGTTTGTTTTAAATGTTTTTATTTTTTTTTTTGGTTAATAAAAGTTTATGTATATTTTTTTTTCAAACAAGTTGTTTTATGTCATTTATTATATTATCCTGGTATTATTATATTTTACCATAGACAATTTAGGAATGTCCATGTGAACTAAGTCTCTCAAAGGGTTTAGTGCTTATATCAATATAGAGTCACACTGAGGCCCTGAGTTCGAAGCTACCTCCGGCAGGTATCATTTTTTTTTAATAATTAAATTAATTTTTTTTTTTTATCATTATTTTTTTTAAGTGACTTAAGGGTCTTTTTAAGAATTTTTAATTAAATTATTTTGTTGAGCAAGACGATTAAATAATAATTTCTTTTTTTTTTTTTTTGTTAAATTTATTTTATCATTGTTTTAATTTATTTATATCGGTATATGTTTCCTTGGTTTTCTTTTTAAAATTTTTCTTTTAGGGTTTCACTATTTTCCTTAAAATAGTGTGGCATCCGAACTTCAATTATTTTTTTTTTAGACAGGAGATATAATTGTATTTTATTTTTGATGGTTTGGTGAGTAGAAGGATTGTGGATTAATTTTTTTTTTTGAACCTTGGCGTCGCGACTGGGTTATCGGCACAATATTGCCCACTACCGTCGGGAGACGGAGTGTGGTAGCAACTGTTCTATCATAATATTTCATTTGGTCTAAAATATTACTTTTTATTGGTCTAACCTTAAATGGCGCAAAATATAATTGTATTAAAAAAAAATTCAAGACCAATTGGAGAGAAGTGTTCTGAAGGAACGTTTTACCCATTTAATTTATGGTGGCCAAGTGTATAATTTGTAAAATTGTAAGAATCGTCAAACTAGTCAGTAAAAGGTGTTTCTAGTAGTTGTCACTAATACTACAAAATGTCAGCGCAGCCTATTACTATAGTAAATATTAAAATCGCCAACAAAGCGACATTCATCTAATAATTTTTATTATTTTAACAAACACAATGATACAAGATTCAAAAGTAAAACCAAATTGAAAAATGTTTTGTTTCATATTCATTTTATTTTTAGAGAACATCATTTTATTTTACTAGAACAGTTTTCACTGTCCTCTTAATTACTTAGGTATTTTCTGATTGTCGTTTCCCTAGTGCTATTCCTAGTACCTGACCGTCTGATAAAGATTTGAAGGAATTTTTTTTAAGGTTCGAGTTATTTCCGTATCCCATGTCTCTATCCTCAGAAAAGTGTATCTGTAAGGGGATCAAATAGTAATTGTATGAAGCATTCAAAACACTCACAAAAAAAAAGACTAAATTCTTTTGCAAGTATTATGAATGCCTACTTGAAATATTTGCAAACCTATTATGACTATAATGTCTCAATTATTTTAGATAGTAATCCTTCATACGCTAATAAAACAAGCATCGACAAATTAACATTGATAAAATTACTGTTTTGTAAAGCTCACAAGAAACATTTCTTTAATGTTTACATTTCTTAAATGTAAAGCCTTTAACAACAAGAGGCGCTTCATAGGATTTCTAAAAGATGAATTGGTAAAAGCTGGAATAGAAGTGAAACTTGAAACGTGAAGTTAAAGGTGCAGATATCTTGATTGATAGCACTGCTTTTCTAGATGGGGAGAACATATACCTCTTCTTATTCTCCTCACTGTATTGCCATCACCTCACGAAAAGGATACATATCTCCAAAAGCGCGGAAGAGGTAATGCTGCAGACATATTTTACTCGTACCAGTCATTTCGCCTCAGTTTCTCTAACATGCTGCTTTTCCTCCAAGCTTTCAGTAGCTGTGACTCAAAATGATAAAGATTTTGGCAGTTTTTGGTCAAGGGAAAAAACACTTCTGTTTATTGATTTTGAAGCACCCTGGAGTAGGAGAGTAGGCTAACGTATTTCTGAACCCTCAAGCTACATTATGAAAAGTGGTAACAGTAGACCAACGTTTTCTGGAAAACTTGTATGGGGAAGACCCTGCTGCACAAACTCATGACTAACTTCGGCATGGAATATTTTTAAAAACTGCAGCAAGAACGAAATTCAACTTTCAAGGCTGCTCCCAACCAATGGTGCTGCTCAACTTCATGCCACGGATCGGCATAACATCCCACCAAGCTCAGGCACTGCTCGATGAATACAAAAACCCTTTGAAGTGGAGCTGGATGATCATCCACAAGGAGCCTCTTACCCCTTAAAGCCAAGAAGTAGTCAGCTCTAAATTAATCTGAAAAGCATTTCCTGTATCAGCGAGGGGTATTTAAACGCTTGTGGATGTCGGAAAGCAGGACTAAAGTGCAATATCATCTGCAAACATTGCAATGAGCAATCGTGTGAAAACGTAGCACTAAGAGTCCTGTTCTCTGACGCTTAGGTTGATGATACCTTGGAAGAATGAATTCCCTCTCGGTCTGAAAGTTTAATTAGCAGGTTTTTCAGCGTGACAATACAAGCAATTTGAGTGTCCAGACTAACGAATTATGGACATTATGCTCTCCGTGATTTGTGTATTACACCAATCATATTTAAGATCGGATATTTAAGAGCACCTATGTTACATCGAAAGACAATTAAATTATAGGGCCGCGATTCAATTCAATTAAACACAGTTCTCGTATGTTTGGCATATTGACAACAGAATACAATAAGGCCACATTGTGATAACCTTAAACTAATCAAAAATTTCCCCAAACCACAGAACAAAAAAAATATTTTTCAGTTCTTAGGAAATGTTAATTTTGACCATTCCTACATTCCATTCCATCTTCAATACGCGAGCCGTTTCAACCCTTCTACGAAATAACACAGAATGGTGCAATGTTTGTTAAAATAAAAACAATATTTATATACTAATTCAACCTATTATGGAAGATCTATTTTATATAGTTTTCAAGGTTAATGTGAATGAAAAAACTTCCATATAACTTAATTCAGTTTTCTACATTAAGTCAAACGTTTCGTGGCAATTACCACATCTTCAGTGTCCACATCTAATTATAACTAATGTGTATAAAATTAAAAATATTGCACCGTTAACATCAAAATAATAAACAATAATTTAAAATTTTAATCAAGCAATTCTACCTTCTTATTTGATGTTCTGAATAGTTAAAATTAAATGCTGCCTGTAAGTAGTTTATTTGGAAGTTTGTAAATATTTAACTGGAAAAATGGCAAAATAAATTAAATAAGTTTTTCAAAAGGATAATACAAAAAATTGTAATATGTTGAAACTAAAATAATAAGGTAGGATTGCTTGGTTAAAATTTTAAATTGTTCTTTATTATTTTGATGTAAATGGTGCAATATTTTTAATGTTTAATTTTATAAATATTATTTATAATTAGATGTGGACCCTGAGGATGTGGCAATTGCCACTTAACGTTGGACTTGATGTAGAAAACTGAATCAAGTTATAAGGAAGAGTTTTTTAATTCACATTAACCTTGAAAAATTTTATAAAATATTTATACCAAAGATGAATTTTGTCAATTTTTAATCAACAAAAGGCGGTTTTTTTTTTGTTGTTTTTTTTGTAGTTTTTCTTACTATTCCCTTGGTGCAGGATTTACTTCGAAACAAATACAAGATAATGGTAAATTGCTTATTTCTCAAAGAAATTCGCCACATTTTACAAATATCATATACTAAAGCAAGCTCCAACTTTTCTAAGCGGAGGGTTTTTAAAAATGAATTGCTCTATTTTCTACATTTTTGTTTTCATTCTTTTTATTACATATTCCAGCGATTAGACTTTCTATAATTCTAATAATTATAAGTACAATTTCGCCCATTTATTCGGGTTAAATCGTACCTATTTATAATTTTTGACATAATGTATTATGCCTTAATATTGAAGTAAATATTATATTGTAAAAATACCTTGAACATATTTTTTCAATAAACGTTTATTTAGGATAGAAGAAGATTCGCCACATTGGAACGAATTGGTGATTCTGTATTTTACTTTTTTTTTAGATAGATAGATGTCCAAGAAAGCTAATGTAAATTGATTATTTACGGAAAAAACAGGCAATAACAATGTATTAATATTCAAAGAAATAATAAGTTAAAATAAGTGAAAAATGATTTGGTTGCAATGTGAGGTGGCAGACCTTGAACATTTAAAGATCCAGTGGAGTTTAAAGGTACGACGACCCACACAAGCCTACGCAGACCAACCCACGGAAAGGCATGCTTAAGTCCATATTTGGTCGGGCACTTTCTCTGTGGGCTGCTGGATCCTGACTCATAGCAACATCTGTTCTCTCTTGTCATAAATACTACATTTACTCATATTAATCAATTTAAAAGGCAGAATTTACATTTCAGTATTGGATACATGAACTTTTTTTATTGCAGAATAAACGAAAAAAACTCTTAAAGTAACATTTTTAAAAATTAAAATGATGCCTTGACGTGTATTTTTGGGAATCCAATCCAGATTTTTGCTTTAATGACCAAATAAATATCTCCAATAGACCAATCTTAAATGTAGTCCCATCTATAACAGAAAAACCAATTACTCACCGGCATTACTGGAAAAACCTCGACCCTTGAACCGTTTGCCTATAAACATCCTACCTACCTTTCTTTCATTGTTAGTTCAGTGCGCGAAGAAACTAGTACAAACTTTTCTGTTTGATATAATCCATTTAAACCTTGGTGAGTGCCAGCATGTATTTGATTTCTTTTTTTTATTTATAATACATCTAATTTAATATGTATAATAAAACAAAACTATATTTTGAATTGCTTATTTTTGACTTGTTGTGTGTTTTTAGAACTGAAGATGAATGTATTACATTCGGAACTAGTTTTCAATAAAACAAAATTATAGAAGTGGCAAATAATGCATCAATCCCTAATTAAATCACTAATGGTTGAAGAAACTGCCCTATTATGAGATACTTTCATGCCTTATATGAGAATCACCTCAACATTCATGAGTTACTTAGAAATTGCGTCATGAACTACTTGTTAGTGAGCATTGAGCTACAGGGTAAGTAATACCTTTCCCAATTGGAGCCTTCTCTTCTCAGACCATACCAATAATTCAAAACGTGTCACAAGAAAAGTTTTGTGATTTATGTTTGACGGCTGATTTGGCACACAAGGCACGTTGTTTTAAAAAGTATTTTTTCTGTTTGTAATAAATTTTTCATATAGTTTATTTATCTTTAGTTACTAGTCCAAAACTTTCTAATTTTATGGAATTAATTGATCTTGTAATAACATAATGGCTGGGCCCAGGGTAGGATCTAGGGAGGTTAAGGGGGGCAATTGCCCCGGGCGGCAGAATTTAGGGGACGGCATTTCCAGCGATTTTTTAAAATTATTTTTTATATTTGTTTATGCTCAATTTTAATTAATGCAAAAGAACAAAGCTTAAACTTATAGACTCATTGCTTTGTGTTTGAAATCATCCAATTGTATCCTCTCAATTTTAATAATAATAATTGTCATAGATCTTTGTACGCGTAAAACATGTTGTTCAAGCCGTTTTTTTTTTTTTTTTTTTTTTTTGGTTTGAAACGAGAAAAAAGTAAGTTTATATTGTATTTGTTTCATCGATACAGATATTATTTAGAAACTATCAAGAGATAACTGTGTAGCTATTACCATTTTGTCACACATCGAGCGTCATTTTTTTTTTTATTGGAGATTGTCATAGTGCCCGACTATCGACGCTACCTGCTGCCAGCTATACTTCGCGTCATTGGAAGTTGGAAATAAAGCCTTCGTCTCCAATACACCATTCATACGATTATCGAGGTAACAAAGACTTTTTTTTCGTCGCCATTCATACATTGATGGTACCAAACTTAATTAACCTGAAGAGATCCGTGAATCTACTAAACTATTAAGTGAAATAGGTTATTAGTTTCTTTTAGTGACCAATATTTCTCACTGAAAAAAAAAAAACGATTTAATGGAAAATTAATTTTGTTTATAGATTATTATAGAGATATATCTGTTTAATTTTATTACTTACATTAATATTTATAATATCAAACCAATTTATTTTTCAAAACTAGTTAGTTTCAAATTACCATTTTCTCTTCTTTTTTGTATTAGTAATAGGATTTTCAAGGATAAATATTTTAATTTATGTATAGCTGTAAGACACCTTTTGTTTATATTAATGAGTTTAGTTTTTATACTGTTATGTCATTTTCTCGTTTCAAAATTAAAATTAATTTATTTTACTGTTTTTCAACTATTTTTTTCCAACATTATTCATTTATTTTGTGCTCAAAGACCGGCGTTAGTAGAAACGGGGTCGAGACATATGTTTGTTTTATAGCATCGCTCTCCCCATCACACGTACAAGCAAAAAGTTTGAAATTGATGGCACGAGAGAATGAAACAATTGTTAGAAAATGTTGGGTATTTTTTCATAGTGTGGACGTCTCAGAAGACGAGGTCTCCAGTTATTCTATTTGAGCTTCCTTCAGCGGATTTATTTTTTTATTATAATCACGACGTGACCTACAGAGAAAGTGTTGTTGTTTATTGAAGATTTGCACATGACGCCCGTTTTTGTTGGAAGTGACTAATCCTGATATAAAACCGTATCAAGGAAAAAATATTTATTGAAGAGCCGGCCCAAAAATATAAAGTGTTCGTAGTTATAAAATAACCGCAACCGTAATACGGACCCTTCGCAAAATTGTCACACATCATCTTGGCGATAAGTGATAATGAGTATCTGCTTTAATATGTAGCTGAGGAGCGCTAATGTGCGTGGTAGGTTGTTGGTTCAGTTGACGTGGAGTGTTCATTATTTGAAAGTTCATTTTTTTATTTTTTATTGATTCTTTAAAACTTTGAGATGATATGTTCAAACTTTTATTTTTGTCCAGTTACCAAAAAAATGTCAGCTGTCCGCACTCTACATCGATTCAAAGGGATATATGGTAGCGATTTTCATATCTGAATCTGTTCTTATGTCTCCAAAACAGCTGCAAGAATAACTCTAGAGAAGAATCACCCGACAGAAACAAAAATAATGGAGCTGGATGAGAAACTACAATAAATGATGATGTGGAGGAAGCTGCTCCATCGACATCTAGGAGTATCACTGGTTGGAGAGAAGGAAGGGGCAGAATAGGAAATTAAGCAGGGTTCACATAACAAAATAAATTTTTTACTTAAAACTATTGTTCTATCTTGATTTTCTTAGCAATTTTTTTTTTTTAATATTATTTTAAAGCACCAATTTGACTTTTAGATACAATTTAATTGTTTTCATTTGGTGGTTGCAGGAGCGCAAATTGGAAATTGGTAGTGCATGTCTAATAAATAAAGCTAGTAATTTCCATAGGGGACAATACAATTTTTTGAAATGTCTAGTTCTGGTAAGTCAAAAACGAAGTGGGGTTCCATATCGTCACTATCATGTCCAACTATCGAATGAGAGAGATTTTCACAATTGTCAGTTTGAAAAGCACTAGGAGAGGCACATATTGTGGCAAAGTATTTAAAACCTAACCTTCCAAAAGACACTAGGAATTCAAGCCTGTGTGCAATGCCTGTCTCAATTAGTGCATTTTAAAGTGACGAATATGAAAACCACATTTTTTCACATTCGATAGTTGGATAATATTAACACCTCTTCATATATATATATATATATATATATATATATATATATATATATATATATATATATATATATATATATATATATATACATATACATTTTAAATTATTTTATATTAGTAAGGCCTCAATATTTTGTATGAAAAGCTATTTTTAAAATTATGTGTAAGTGAAATATAACAGTTTAACTAACAATGAATAACAATTGCAAAACACTGGAGCTATTAATTTTATGGAGTGGGATAGGGCCAAATGAAGCGATCTCGGCAGTTTTCGATTTCCTTTTGTTTCTACTATAGGATCCCGATTACTATTGGAGCTAGTATACCCCAGCCCTATGTTTAGTGTTTTGAGTGGTGATAAATTCATAAATGGAAGTTGACATAAAGACCAAAGCAGCCGAATTGGCGGATACCTATATAGAAGACCTTAGCAAGGAAAAATTTATTTTTGAAATTGGAAGTTTCATACGCCGTTTACTGGCAGTACAGAGAAACGTGGAAGATGTCACTACATCATACACATTATGTTTAATTTATAAAAATAAATTGGAAAAGATATATCCTAACCTTAAGGATATTCCTTACCACCCCAGTTTCAGTTTCTTGGGGAGAAAGGAGTTTGAGCAAACTGAAACTGATTAAAAGTTATTTTAGGAGCAGGATTGCTCAACAAAGGCTAACAAATCTGAGTATAATCTCCATAGGGCGTAAACCAGCTGCTTCAAAAAACTATGATGAGATGATAAACATTTTTGCTGCCAAAAAAGATCGGAAATTGAAATTTCATATTATTAATTGTACATGTTCATCATTTTAATATTTTATTTTTTTGTTTGTTTAGACCTTAATTCAGTCAATAAAATGAGTTAATGCTATCATATGATATTTATTTCGAAACATATTACCTAAAATGTAATTATAATATAGTTGATTTTTTTATGGTTGATTTTTTATTGGGGAGGGGGAATAAAAGAGAGGACGGCAAAATGAGCTTGCCCCATGGAAAAAACTCTAGATCCGTCCCGGGCTGGGCCTAATACGAGATAACGGTTTTTTCCTTTATCGATATTTTTCTAAGTATCCATTTTTTTAGTTTTTTGTTTTTTAAGGTTTACAAATTTAACATTTATTTTATTGTTACATAATGTGTTATGTTCTTTTGTTTGTTTTTTTATTTAGGCTGAAATACAGATATCTAGTTTATCTCTTAACAAAAATGACAAATTTAAGCAAGATTTACTAAGGCGCTTGTTAAATAAATAATTAAAACTGTAAAGAAGCATTTTTATCTTTTTTATTGTAAAATATACATATAAAACATTATGATGGGTACACACTATGATGGGTACACACTATCCCATATTGGGCAACTCTTTCCCAAAACAATTGACCTAGACATTTTTTGAAAATACTGTTTTAAAATCATTTGTGATACCATTATTTAAAAAGTTTCTTATCATTTCAAAAGAGTATTAGTTATAGAGTTAAAAAAATGAAAAATATATGGTAAATGTTATATTGGGAAATTCCTAGCACAATTTTACAAAAAGTATCTCATAATAGGGCACTTTTGTATTAATTTTTTTTTCACAACTATAATTCATAATGGATGATGAATTTTATTAAGGATGATTGCATTTGAACTTTCGTATACCAAATATGATACTTCGTTTTGTTGAATCGATGATTCAAATAATATAAATTAAATAGAAGTTGAAGTAAAATGTTAAAACATGTATTATTTTATCACAAGATTCTGTAAACAGATGGAGTGAACTTCAAGATATTTTTTTTTCTTTATGATTTTCGAGAAATTTAGGAATATATTCTTTATAATATACTTTAAATTGTAGTCAAATTGTCCATTAATCATCAAATTTCCGATATGGGGAAAGTATAAAATAAAATGAATGATAAATTCATTCATTTTATCAAATTCAATCCAATTCAATATTTTCAGAAACAAGGTCAAAGTATTATTAGCCAAATAATAACTAATATAATCCAATAAGAAAGTGGAAGAGGGAAGGGGACAGTATGCTATCAAGTTCAATGAGCGTAACCATCAAAATGAAACTTTACAAAAGACACAAATAAAATTTTGTTTTCTAAAGATTTTCACCAATTAATTTAATTTAATTTATTTAATGTTTTTGGTAGTACAAATGTTTTGGGCCACCCACCAAAATTTATCTCCATTTGTTATCGGATGGATGAAATTGAGACTAACCGTCTTCAACAAAAAAAAAATTTTTTTTAGGGTTGCGCCTATTGGCCTTCGGACCGACAATATCGCCCAGCACCATCTTTGCGGAACGAATTAAGGCTTCTGATTCCTTTGTATTAATACAAACCTACATTTACAAAAGGTGATGAATGATTTTCTACATTCTGTAAATCCTCTATTTGCTCACTTATAATTGTCTAGCTGACCTGGCAAAGCTTCGCTATTGCTATTGTAGATTTGAATATGTTGGACAGATTTGTCTGCTTTAAAACTAAATAAAGGGGATAATTAGTGCCCCAATGTATAAATTTGACGTTATTACATGAAAATAATTAGAGGATTAGCAATAAGGAAGGCACTATTAGTGTTCGAATTCCGAAAATGGTAGTAGCGATAGTAGTTGCTGTAGTGTATTGGGTATTCCCAGAACAACTGTATGAAGGGCCATCCAAAGGCACACAACATTTGAAATTAAATCAGAATCTCTCATATGTGTAGAGAGAATATGGCGGTCCAACTTTCACAGTGGAGGCACTTTCTATGAGGAAACAGTCGTTTACCGGAAGAAATATAGGCACTTGTGGACTTTGGACCCTAGATCGACCCGAACTAACTTTAGCCACTCTTTCCCTCTGCCCTGCGACTCATTATGTGGAGCTCCATAATCAACTTCTTCTTTTAATAGCGAAACAGAAACTGAAGCGATCCTCGGCCTGCTCAATCTCTAAGTCCCACATGCTTATTCGTAGTTTCCTGAGATCTTCCAGGATATGATCTCTCCATCTCCCTTTTGGCCTTCCTCTAGGCCGAACTCCATCAGGGCAGTTTTCGTACACTATTCTTGCAATTCTTCCTTCATCCATTCTAAGCAAGTGACCTAGCCACTTCAACCACTGTATCCTGGCAAAAGAAGAGATGCTCATATCACCACAACGGCCGTATAGTTCTGCATTCTTTCTTATTCGTCATACGCCATTTTCCTTGACTGGCCCTATGATCCGCCTGAGTATGTGTCTTTCGAACCTTTCCACCAACTGTGAATCATTTTTGTTTAGCGTCCAAGACTAAAGGTGCACGTCACTACAGGCCTAATCAGAGTTTTGTACTTTTGTACAAAATTATATTTTTGTTTTACGGCTTACCATTTTATTCATTCTGGCGATCATGGATGACTGAGCCGAGGTACTGTAAGGTGTGAACGACCTATATATATATATATATATATATATATATATATATATATATATATATATATATAGGACCTTGGCTTCCCTTGCGAAATCAGACCAATGCTCTCTACACAATGCCTGTCTCTTTCAATTTGTTACTCCCAGTGTACGAAAAATTTCCTTCTGCGTCAAGCAACCATCGTCGTCTCGGGCGACCTCTAGCTCTTGTGCCTTGCATAGAGGTGAACAAGATCTTCTTTAGTTGACATCCGCATGATGGTATAGAAGGATCAATCTAATTAGGGATTTATAAAGTGGCAAATAATTTATCAATCCCTAATAAGATCTTTGACATTTCATCATCTGGCATTCCCATTATTTGGCCTAACCATTCTGTTCGCCTCGCCTTTATGAAGTTAACGATGTCACATTTGCCTTACAGCTCATACAGCTCAATATTTTTACGTATTCGCCATTCTACCTCGTCAAGAACAGGTCCATAAACTTTCCTTTCAAATATCTTTAACATTTTAATAGTGACACTGCATAGAGTCCATGTTTCCGAATTGTACGTCACAACCGGTCTCACTAACGTTTTGTACAACTTTATTTTTGTTTTTCGTGACAATAAGGAAGAACGGAAAAGTTTAATATTGGCTT
This sequence comes from Rhaphigaster nebulosa, assembly GCA_948150685.1. Taxonomy (NCBI): domain Eukaryota; kingdom Metazoa; phylum Arthropoda; class Insecta; order Hemiptera; family Pentatomidae; genus Rhaphigaster; species Rhaphigaster nebulosa. Next base: position 13,091,796 of record OX411307.1, read on the forward strand.
AATAGGCGCGGTTACCGTATTGACGAGCGCAAAACACATATCAAGCCTACAGGATGTCAGAGTCTACAGAGGAGCAGATTCCGACCATTACCTCACAGTCACCAAGATCAAAGCGCGAATATCAATGGTCAGGGTCCAACGGGGAAAGCAACAAGTAAGGTTTAACCATGAGTGTCTTAAGGACTATGAAAATGAAAAGAGAGGATGTTTCTCTACGCATATGGACAGGAAGATAGGAAGCCTCTGCGAGTCAGGGCACTTGAATCAAAGATGGAGGAGGTGCCAGAAGGCAATGGTGGAAGTCGCTCAAGAAATAATCGGTAATCAAGAAGTTAGGTGCAGGGATGTATGGTTTGACGAAGAGTGCCAGAGGATCACAAGTATTAAGAATGATGCATATCGGCAGATGATCCAACGAAGGTACACGAGAGCCTCAGTAGAAGAATACCGAGCTCGGAGAAGAGATGAGAAAAGGCCATTACACAGGAAGAAAAGGGCCTGGGAGAGGAGCCGACTGGAAGAGATAGAGAATATAAGAAGCAAAATGAAATCAGAAAATTTTACTATCACATCAACCATAGCCGAAGAACATTCAAACCTCAGAGTAATGCATGTAAGGACGGTGAGGTAATTTAATCACGAACAGAAATCAAATAATGGAGCAATGAAAATACTATTTCCAGAAACTTTTGAAAGAGACTAAGATGTGGAAGAGGCAATAAAGTATCTGAAAAACAATAAGGCTCCGGGGATAGATGGAATCCCATCAGAACTGTTCAATATGGTGGAGAAGAACTTGCGAGATATATGTACAATATTATCATGGACATATGGCAAGAAGAGACTATACGAGATGATTGGTACTAGACTGTTCCCATCCATAAGGAGGGAGATATCTTGGACAGCCACAATTACCGTGGGATATCCTTGCCATCTTGTGCATACAAAATCCATTCAAGAATCTTATTCCAGAAATTACTTCCGTTCGCTGAAAGGTAAATAGGCGTACATCAGACTGGATTCATGCGAGGGAGAGCCACAGTCGACCAAATATTTTCGATCAGAACAATTCTAGAGAGAACAAGAGAACATAATATAAGCACACACTACCTCTTTATTGATTATCAGAGGACATATGACATCATGCTAAGAGAAGAACTATATCAAGATATGCTAAATCTGAGTACCCTGCCCAAACGTGTGAGGTTAATACAAATGACAATGAAGGAAGTAAAATATGCTGTCAACATCCAAGGAGATATGTCGGACTATTTTGAAACACATAAAGGATGCGTCAAGGTGATTGCTTGGCATGTTTCCTATTTAACATCGCCCTCGAATGTGCAGTTAGGAGCTCACAAATCCAGATTAGTGGAACTGTCTTTAATCGTTCAGTCCAACTGTTGGGGTTTGCCGATGATACTACATTGGTTAGGAGAACACTCGCATCCATAAAGGACGCTCTTGTAGCCTTGATAGAGCTGCGGCAACAGTTGGCTTAAAGGTAAATGAAATGGGTAGATCCAAGCGATGGGGGCGAGAGAGAGAACCATTTGTGGAAGTTGGAGGCTTTAAATTCGAAAGTGTCTCATAATTTATATACCTTGGCTCTCAGGTAAATATAAGTAATGACATGAATGCAGAAATCCAGAGGCGTACCATGGCGGCAAATAGAGTCTATTTTAGTCTTCAAAGACACTTAAGAATCAGGGTGATCTCACGCACAACTAAGATGCGCATATACAAATTTTATATTTGGCCAAAATATATATTTGGCCCAATACCCAGTACTAAGCAGGGGTGGTGAATGCGAACAAACAATGAGCTGTAGGAGCTATATGGAGATGCTGACGTTGTTAGGGTAATAAGAATCGGTAGATTAAGGTGGGCTGGACACATTCGTCGGATTCCCGAAGAACATCTATTAAGAAAGCTATTAGATGAGCGGATATACACAACAAGACGAGTGGGAAGACCTAGGCTTAGATGGGCAGATGGAGTGGAAACCAACGCACGTGTTATCCTTGGTGTACGCAACTGGAAGACAGCAGCACATCTCAGAGACGACTGGCGGTTGAAGTTACAGGAGGCCATGACTCTGCATGAGTTGTAGTTAAGTTTGTTAGTAAATGTTTGTTTGTTAAATTTCTTCGTTCTTAATTATTTATTGTTAAAATGGTCGTTAGTTAAGTTTCTTAATTATTTAATGTTTAATGTTCGTTCCCCTTTCTATTCTTAATAATTTAGTTTTAAATGTTTATTCCCCTTTATCTTTATATTTTTTCATTATGTGTAATTGGATTATTGCTTTTGAGCAATGTATTAAAAATCTACCTTTTTCTATTGAAATTTATTTATTCCGAGGCTTGCCTCAACACAACTTTAATTTTTATAGAGTCTAATCGCTAGGACGCCTAGTTTCCGATATACAAGTATAAGCGAAGAATCGAAAAAAGGGACCTTCAAACTGTACCTCCATCTTCCTCCCGTACCCCTCCGGTGAGGAAATTTAGTATCTTGTACAGGACACTCCAATGAATTAGTGTAACAAAATCCAGAACTATACGATTTTTTTTTCTCGATTTTTCCTTTGTTGCCTGGACTAAATGTCAGAGAGCGCTTTTTCGAGATTCAGCTTAGGAATTTGTTAAGCACGATAGCTGTTGTGCAAACGGAAGGCTTTGACCGATTTAAACTATTATTATTTCTAATCCTTTATTGATTAGAATAATAATCGACTGGAGGTATTACATTTACATTTTGATTTTTAATATAAATAATATAGACAATTATCTTGAATTGAAAAGTGAACTTTTGCAAATTTCTGCAACATTAATGCTCTTGCGCCATCGGAACATATGAATCGATTTGATTTATTTTTTTCTCATGTTTTTATCTCTCTAATTTTCCTCTTTTTCGTAGTATTTCGATTTATAAAAAAGGAAGTTGTTTTGACCCTCCCTAATGCATACGCAAAAAACTTAACCCTTTCTTGCCCAACTTTACTGATTTTAATGAAACCAATCTTTTTCATTTGGGTTTGTAACCCTAATATTTGGAAAATAATAAAAAAAAAAAAATCATACACACCCCTATCACAGGGGCATCTTGGGCACTTTTGGGTAGAAGGAAAAAACAATTAAAAATTTGATGCTTGAAGCATAAATTTGCTTTTTATTACAAGAAATGTAAAAAAAAAATCACCTAAAAAAAATGTATGCTTCAAATATGAATTTTGATATTCTTACATACTTAAATGTCAATAATTATGAATTTTAATATACTTCGCAGTGGCAATTCAGAAGATGAGGTGGAATGGAAGCGGCTTTATGGACAGAAAAGATTTCTCCCTCTATTATAGCTGACACGAAAAGAACCATCTGTTGGGGACAGGATTCATGGTGAGAAAGATAATAAAGACTAGTATAATAGACTACTAATCTTACACACCTAGACTGTGTAGGCTCAGAATAATTTCAATTATAGCCTCATTAATGCTCATGCGCCTACGGAGGATAAAACTTCTTCTTCTTCTTTGTCCTCCTCTTGTGCCATTCCTAGCGTCGAGGAGCCTCAATAAATTGCAGCCATTCCTCCCGCTCCCTACAAAGCTGCTTCATCTGCTGGAGGGTTTTGCCTCTTTTCCCTCCAATCCTCTGGATATTCTCCTGATAGGAAATTCTGGGGTGTCCCCGCGGTCTTTTCCCAGAGGGTCGAGCTTCTAAAACTTTCTCTGGTTCTCTTTCATCCTCCATGCGGCACACGTGGCCAAACCACTTAAGCTGTGAGGATTCGAGTATGTTATTCAGTTCTGTCGCCTCTCATGGTTTGGTACTTGGTTTTGGTTTTTGAGGGTCAAAAACAACTTCCTTTTTATTAAGCCTCGGTCCCGGTGATGAAAGGGTACTCCATGTTCCAAATTTAAAATCCTTTAGATGGGTGCAGAGTCGTTTTCTCAGATTCAATTCGTCTTATTTCTGTACAGGGTTCACAATAATATTAGGTTTAAGGGGAGTGCGTTACCAGCCCACCGTCGCCGAGTCAGGTGGAAGGGGTGTCTCCTTGTAGCCTCCAGAATGGCTCTCCCATCTGGGGCGGTTACCTAAGGGAGGTAAACCTAGGGTATGTACTGTGCGTGACCTTGGTCTGTATGTGAGGGGTGCATGTAGCGTGCTGTATACAGTCCACTGTGTGTTTGTGTTAGTGTAATTGTTTCCCCCAATCTGGAATGTCAGTAACTTGGAATACCTAACAATAAATAATTAAGAATGTAAACTTAACTAACAGATAGGAAACGTCTTATGCGTGAAGATGGTGATAGACTGGCGATGACTTTCGGAGATGAAGATCTACGATGTAGGTCTCTTGAGTTTAAAGATGGGCCCGCCTTGAGTTCAGCATTATGGCAGAGCATTTTCAGAGACTCCCCCATCACAACGACTCCTGTTGTGATGGAGGAGTCTCTTAACTGAAAGAGGTACCTTCTGTGACGCAATCTGTAATTTATCTATAACCAAAATGGCGATAAATAATATTCCTGTAAAGATGGCTGGCGATTATATTCGCGTCAGACCGGCGATCAAACTCAGAATGAGTCAAACCACGTATTAATTATTAATTCCTTTTTTTTTTTCTACTTCGTGGATTTGGGATTGCTTTCATTATCCCAACATATACCAGTTTCTCTTGAATAGTTTAATATTATTGCTGGTACTATTCCAAACGACATTTTTGTTTTTCTTGAACTAGCTGTTGCATATTTTTATTCCTGCTTCCTTGACTTGACTTAAAAATTCATATACAAAGACAGACTTAATATACAGCAGGTATGATAATGCAGATATGGTGTTACTATACGTTACTACTGAACAAGCTGACAAATTGTGCCATAAGTTTGACTCAATTAATTTTTTCGTTAGCTTGCATGGTTTCCAAGATAACTGTGCTCGCCCAAACATTTTTGCCTTATTTAACAAGCAAACTCTTGAGCCCTTGGTCCCATAAAAAAGACAGGAGAAACGAAGTTGTTTAACATTAAATTTTATTTTAGAATATATAGTAGTTTACGGTTGTATCTTTAACTGTTCAAAAGTTAGAGCAATTTTAATTTTGTGTTGATTCCAAATTAGATGACAGTGGGGAAAGAATCCTAAATTTGTGTCTTGAAAATGATCTGGTAGTAGCAAATAACATATTCTCGCACAAAAAGATACACATATACACTAGGGAGGAACCCGGGCGTAAGGAAAAATCAGTATTCTATAAGCTAAAAGACCCACATATTGTCGTGGAATATAGAAAAGCTGTGCGAGAAGATGCTATAAGTGGAGATTTTCAATGGGACTCGGACTGTATTGAAACTTCATGGAACGGGATGAAGCAAATACTACTAGAATCAGCCAAAAATATCTCCGGGACATCAAGGGTTGGCCAAAGAATAAAAATAACAGCATGGTAGAAAGAGAATGTTAAAGAAGAAAGAAGATTTCCTGGAAGCAGTACTTATGATCTCAGACGGAAGAAGACTATACCGCTTATAAATAATGTAGAGTGAATTCTAAGGAAGTAGTGATTCAGGCAAAGCGAAAGATATGGGAGGAGTATGGAAAGAAAATGGATGAGAACTTCCAAGAAAACCAAACACGTTTCTACATAAACCTCAGAAATATGCGCAGAGAAAAAGAGCCAGTTTTAAAACATATTAAGGACAAGAATGGCAATATTCTAATCAAGCCCAAAGAAGCAATGGAACGCTGGGCAGAATACTTCAAGGGTCTTCTTGAATCTGAGCCAGCTGAAGAACACGGCCCACACACAGACAGCTGGGAAGAGGAAGACTACATTGATGAGGGCTAAGCTATAGAGGCACTGGCAACACTGAAACCAGGCAAGTCGGCAGGAATCGATAGGATTTCTCCTGAGATGTTGAAAAATGTGTGTTCCAAAGGAATAGAAATCTTCCAACATCTACTAAACTTAATATGGAAAGAAAAAATAATACCCAAAGACTGGAAAGATTCCTTCATAGTCCCAATATTCAAAAAGGGAGACAGCAAGGAGTGCCAGAACTTAGAGGGATTTCACTTCTCAGCGCGCCATCGAAAATGTACTGAGTCATTGTTAATGGAGGAAAAATATGGCTTCAGGCTCAATAGAAGCAAACAGGATCAAATATTCACCCTGAGGCAAATATCGGAGAAGGCCATCGAAAAAGACAACGAATTTCAGGCCTGTTTTTTCGACCTAACCAAGGCATTTGAGAGAGTCAGAAGGCTAGAAGAAGAAGCTTTACGGAAAAAGGGGGAGGGCTTGGGATTAAGGGAGGGCATTAGAAGTCTGTATAAAAACAAAAGGAATGTGGTCAGGACATGTAGCATGACATCTAAAGAGGGATTGATAAATTATTTGCCACTTCTATAATTTTGTTTTTATTGAAAACTAGTTTCGAATGTTATATATTCATCTTTAGTTCTAAAAACACACAAAACTTCAAAAATAAGCAATTCAAAATACAGTTTGGTATTATTATACATATTAAATTAAATGTAATATAAATTAGTATTATAAAACATTTATGAGATTTAAACTCTAAAATATTTAGAAAGAGAGAGTTTACGAAGGAGTTGCCATATTATTTAGGATCAGATTCAGAAGAAAGGGCATCGTGAAAATAGTTGGATTTCGCTTGCCTAATGGTTGTCTGTGTCAAATTGCGGAGTACCCTAAACGCTTGATAGTTATCAGCTAACTTTGTTCGTCTAAAGCGTCAACGGGTTGCCTCCCGTCTCTTCTGCAAATCTCTAATTTCTTGGCACATCCAAGGAGCAGGCAGGCAATGGAAGGTAGAAGTTTTGAGTGGGGCATGGGAATGAAGGATACTAATAAGATTATTGGTGAGGATGTCAACTATGAAATCGACGAATGAACAAGAATAGATTTCACTCCAATGTATGGTTTCAAATGCTGAATGTGCCCGACCGCCATTTTTGTTTTTCTGCTACTTGAGAGACTTAAGGTTTTGTAGAGGCTAAGTGAGCCCCGCCGTTATATTATTATTCTGAGGCTTTAGAGACTTGAGATTTTTCTAGAAACTGAGAAAGCCCGGCCGCCATTTTGCTTTTCTCTAGCCGCTATTTTATTTTTGCTGTAACTTGAGAGGAATATGGCTTTGTCGAAGGGTCAGGTACCCATTTTATATAGGCTGAGAGTGCCTGACCGCCATTTTGTTTTTCTGCGATTTGAGAGGCTTAAGGCTTAGTCGAAGGGCCATTTACCCACTTTATAGTGTGTAACCTTACCAACGGTTATACTACCTTAACCAATCAGATGAACGGTCATGTTCCCACTTTATAGTATGTAACCTTCCTAACGGTTACATATCCTTTAAATTGTTTAAGTGTTTTTGCAACCTTCCCAAGGTTTACATAACCTTCACAGTGTTTAACTTTACCTACATCTAAACAGGATAGATCATTTTTAAATAACTTGGATGATACCTAGGTGAATGCATGTACTTTGAACTGTTAATCCTTTAAAAAAAACAAAGACATATCTTCTTAATTATATAACAGCTTTTGGACTTTGAACTTTTAATCCTTTCCATCATGTGTAAACAAGTTGGAGAATCCCTAGGTGAAATGTAAATATGGACTTTGAGCTTATAATCATTAAATCATAAATATAGATATACAACTTCTTAATCCTTTCGCTGAAAAATAAAAAAAAACAGCTATCGCAAAACTCCTCTTTATCTTAATCCTTCCTTTGAGAGTAAACAATAGACTTTGTGCTTTTAACAGTTAATTCATAAACAAAGATATAGGACCTTTTAATCCTTCCAATGAAAAGTAAACAAAAACAGTTTTCGCAATAATACCCTATCTCTTAATCCTTTTCCTGAAAAGTAAACAAAACCTGCTTTCGTAATAATCCCCAATCTCTTTATCATCTATGCATTGTTATTATAAATAATCGACTTTGAACTTTTAATTCCTTAAAGATTTGACTTTTAATCCTTAAAGTCTTTATATCATTTATAAAATATGAACCTTTTAATCCTTTCATGAAATAAGCATAGGAGACGTTATTATTATAAACCAAAGTTTTGTACTTTTTTCAGTTCTCAATGTTCACAATTTATGCGATCTTCCCAGTTTTACCTAAACCAACCTATTTGTTTACAGTGTCTACGTTAACTTCTCAATGTTTACATTTTCTCTCCACTAGGGCGTAGCAACGACTTCACTTAGGGATTTCCCTGGCTTGTTTGCATGAATTAATGAATGAATGAAAAAGTTTTTATTAGCATAAAGAATGCAAAATAACTAAGGGAGAATAGAATATATAAGTTATATATATACTATAGAGGTCTTTGTCCGCGCGATGTGGTGTTCTTACAGACATTTATTGCTTCACATTGCTACGAACCAAGGTTTCCATGGTGCAGCGGCAGGATGCCCATTGCTCCATAACCGATCCCTCTGGGGCCGATTCGGCAGTGTCCTTCGCACCGACTCACTTGGGTTCAAGAACAGTGGCAAATCGGTCTAGATTCAAGGATTGAGTCTGCGCCTGTGCATAGTTTAGAGCATCCACGTTTTACATCGTCTCTCTGTATTCTTGCCGTTATAACAGAAGATATCGGAGTGAATTTATTTAATTGATGACCACAAGTAACTGTAGCTGAGAAACATCAGTAAATACCTGTTTAATCCCACAATAAGTTTAGTTTATTTACTGTATCTGTCGGATTTACGGCCTCCGATTCCTTCATCTGGCCCAATTTTCCGGGTTTTGTTTTGTATATACACTTTCTAGGGGCCCCTGGTCTCATATTTGTCCCCCCCCCCTAGCGACGGCGGCCAAACAGCGCAACGGACGCGCCAGGAGGAGGCCGCCCAGCGGTATTAAGCCCCACTTCAGGAGAGCTTATCGCTTCTAGAGGCTTCTCTCTGCCGCCACGGGAGACAGAAATGTATCAGGTTTGATGATAAAGTAGCAGGTATTTATGATTAAAAATAGTTATGTTGCATGCTAATTGGAGCTCAGTATTATTAGTTAAGGGTATACGAATACTCACATTTTATTTTTAATATACAAGAACGGGGTTTCCCGATCATAAGATATGTACGGGCCCCCCAGTATTGAACATTTGGTGCCCCGGGTGAGGAATATTTCGTAAACGCCCGTCTCATTTAGTGTACTATTGAACAGTATCAGTGAATGACAGTTTAAAGTGTGTTATCTGGACAGGCAGCCATATTATCCCTACCACGACTAGTAAGGCCAGCTCAGTGCCTTGAGTACCGTTGTGGGAGAGAGGTTTGCGCTTTCCTTGCGATTCAAGGTCAAGTTCAAGCAGACGTCTGTTAATTGTAATTTTAATTTTTGCTTTAATTTTCTTTATTTATTTCTTTACTATTTTACTTATATATTAATATTAATATTAATTATATATATATTTTTTCTTCTTCTATTGTTTATCATTCACTCCTACCATGAAAAAATGAAATATTTTCATCAAGTGATGTCAACTTCTAAGAGATCGAGATCTGCAGGCTCAACGCCTCGATCAACCCCTCCGAAGCAACATAGGCCGCGTCGTGGTAAGAGACCAACCCCGCCAGTAACACCAAATTCAGCTGAGGAATCCGAACCAATGCCCGGCACATCAACACTAATCACTCAAGATGAATCACCCTTTTTCACCCCTAATCCGTTTCAGGCTATACAGCCAAAAGATAAAGACTCAATGGAAGCTGCACCTACACCTAGGGATCCCCGGCCCCCTCCAATTTTTGTTAAAAACATTAAAAATTTTCAACTACTATGCGCCCAGTTGAATAAAATTACGACCCCCAATAGCTACTCCTGTCTAAGTAGAAGTAGCGACTCTAAGATATCGCCAGACACAGCCGATACTTATCGAATATTTGAATATTTATATATAGTTGAATATTGAAAATAGTTGAATATTTAACATAAACCAAGGCGTTCCAATAAACCAAGGACTTCCATACTTATCAACTCCGCCAAGAGCGATCTCTTAGGGTGGTAATTAGAAACATGCACCCCTCAACACCAGCCGAAGTCATTCAAGAAGAACTCACGGCTCTAGGCTTCAAGGTCCGTCAGGTGACTAACGTCCTGAAAGATAATACCGAGGAAAGCAGAAAAATAGCCCTACCTCTATTCTTCGTAGACCTGGAACCTACACCAGGGGTCGAAAAAATATATGAACTGAGAAGGCTTTATTATACTGCCATCAAGGTTGAAAAACCACACACCAAAAGGAGCACAGTACAGTGTCATAATTGCCAGGCTTATGGCCAAACCAAAACCTATTGCCACCATGCACCAAGATGCGTGAAATGTGGCGAGCAGCACAGAACTGATGTATCTACCAAATCGAGGAAAACCCTGGCAGTTTGTGCCTTGTGCTCAAAAGATCATCCGGCCAACTATAAAGGCTGCCAGATATATAAAAATCTGAAGAATAAATTCCAGAAACCTGGAGGCAGAGAAGAAAACACGAAGCCAAGAAGAGAACCATCCAAAGTCATTGATCCAACGGTGTCCTTCGCCCAATAACTAGGAGGAAGAAACCAGGAAAAAAAATGTGAGGCCCTGCCGCAACAACAAAGTCCTCAACATCCTCAACAACCCATCCCTCAAAACTTACCAAATCCTCAACAATCCTTTCAACACCAAATTTTCCATATTCCTCCCCCCTCCCCCCCCAGTTGCTACTGATCTCACCAGTATGTTGACATCCTTCCTCTCCGAACTGAAATCCATTGTCATCCCGTTAATATCACTCCTCACCAATCTTGTATCCCATTTTACTCCTTCCTCAAGAAACCCTTAAATGAATTCCATTAAACCCTTATCCATCCTCCTTTGGAATGCGAATGGCGTTCGAAACCATATAAACGAACTAACAGTCCTACTACAAGACAAAGACATTGACTTAGCACTAATAACTGAAACCCGACTAACCAACAAACGACAGTTCTGCATTCCCGGTTACCAAATCTATCGAACTGATCATCCCGATGGAACTGCGCACGCTGGCACCGCAGCCATCATTCAGCAATTCCTCTCCCATCACATGGTCCCCTTAACAAATCACAACTTTCTTCAGACCACAGCTGTATCAATCCAAACCTCTCTTTTTCCATTAACATTTGTTGCAGCATATTCCCCACCAAAAACACAATTTTCCGAATCACAGGTCAATTCCTTCCTGAACTCCTTAGGACATCGATTCCTTATAGACTTATGGACTTAAATGCCAAGCATCAGCAGTGGGGAGCCAGAACCACAAACACCCGAGGGCGAACATTGCTATCTGCACTTATTTCCCATTCCTGTAATATCCTTTCTCCCGATACTCCTACATACTGGCCAACCGATCCCAACCGCAACCCCGATCTCCTAGACTTCTTTATGCACAAAGGTCTAGGGCCACTAAATTGTTCCGTCCAACGGCTAGATGACCTCTCCTCAGACCATAGCCCTCTAATCCTAACCCTTTCCTTATCACCTATTCCAAAATCACTTCCGCCTTCATTCATCAGAGGCCCAGTTAACTGGAACCGCTTCCTTCAGATCATAAACCATAAAATAGACCTCAGAGTCTCCCTAAAAACCCCTCAAGACCTAGATGAAGCTGTAAATTCCTATACCACCCTGATCCAACAAGCAGTTTGGTCAGCATCCCAACCTCTTTCTTCCACTAAAGACCGCGAGAATCCTTTACCCCAAGAACTCCGAGATCTTATCCAAAGTAAAAGACGTTCTAGGACCCTTTGGCAGAGAACCAGGCATCCTGACGATCGGAAATCATAAAATTATTATTCCAGGCTGGTTAAAAAGAAACTAGCAACCCATAGATCCCAATCCTACAATTCCTACCTTTCCTCATTATCTGCTACTGATAAACTCCCTCTGGAAAGTAACCAAAAAAATCCTTAAACACCACCATATTTCCCATCACCTCCGATGTGATGATGGCTCCTGGGCTTCGTCAGATGAGAATAGAACAGAGGAATTTGCCAGACATCTATCCAATATATTCACTCCCCATCCTGAACACCACCCCACCCATACAGCTGAAGTAAAAGAATTCCTCTTCTGGACGTAGCGCAAGCTTTCGACCGGGTATGGCACGATGGCTTGCTTTTCAAGCTCAAAATCCATCTACCCCAATCCTTATACTTAATCCTTCGATCCTATCTTTCTAACCGAACCTTTAGAGTTCGCTGCGGCACTGAATATTCCGATTTTTATCCAATCAAAGCCGGAATTCCACAAGGCAGCGTCTTAGGTCCTATCCTCTATATCCTATACACCGCGGATATTCCCACAAACCCCGATACCTTCCTTGCAACATTTGCGGATGATACAACCATCCTATCTTCTCACCCAGACCCTGAAGTAGCATCCTTTAATCTCCAAAAACACCTCTCCTCGATTGAATAGTGGTGCAACCATTGGCGCATCAAAGTCAATGAATCCAAATGTAAAAATGTCACCTTCACACTCCGTCGCAGACCCTGTCCTCCAGTCCAGTTCAATTCCATTCCACTTCCCACCTCCGACACAGTTCGGTATCTTGGTTTCCTCCTAGACAAAAGACTGACATGGAACCCACATACCAGGCTTAAGAGACAAAAACTCAACCGAAGATATGACCAGTTAGATAGACTATTGAACAGAACATCACATCTTTCAATGGACAACAAACTATTAATCTACAAGACCATACTAAAACCCATTTGGACCTACGGACTTAAACTGTGGGGGACAGCAAAATCATCTAACATCAAACATATCCAATCCTTCCAGTCCAAAGTCGTTCGAACAATAGTCAACGCTCCTTATTATGTTTCAAACAAGACCTTACATCATGACCTAAACATCCCATTTGTACTTGACCTTATTCCATCTAAATTTTCAAACTTTCACCAGAACCTTAGCTGCCATCCAAATCCCTAAGCACAATCCCTATCCAGCTCAAGCCATCCCTATAATCCTCCTCGTAGGTTGAAGCGGCAGTGGCCACGAGACCTTCTGTAAATGCTATTGGAGTCCTGGCAATGGCCAGATCCTCCACTCAAGTCCTGAGCGACTGTGGCCCTAGTGCTCTCACTCAGTTTCCACTGGCTTTGATCCAGTGATGCGGCTCAGAGAGAAGCGCTGGGACCTCTTCGAGTCTTGCCTTGTCATCTACAAGTGGAGGGCAGGGCATGGCTGGTGGTTCCCTGGGCAGAATGTAAATATGTATATATGTATGAATGTAATCAAGAATTTATATTTATTTATTTTATTTTATTCTTCTTTTGTTAACATTGTATATTTATTTATCACTAGTGTCCTTTATTTTATCAATTTATTTTCCTTTATAATTATTTTATTGTATGCATAGTTGTACATACAGTGTGAATGGGTACTTCATCCCTAATACTCATTGCCCTTGAGTGTGGCAGCTTGTATTATGTTCAATAAATAAATAAATAAAATATTCTTGAGATTCAAGGATTATGGCTGTTTTGGATCAGCAGGCGCACGATGACCTATATTTCTTTCCCCGAAACAGACCGTCCATGGACCAAACCTCCGAGCGGCTATTTTTCGTCCTGGAAAACCACAACGCAATCCACAATTAAGGTACACGGAGTAGGGTCATCACTCCTAAGCCCGGTCTGTGTGAGTGGCCTCCAATAGCCTGACGGGCCTCACATACCCGTGGGGAGGGGTGATTAATAGATTAAGGAATTAAATTAATTATTAATTAAATTAAATTAATGCAGGTACCGGGATTCTAACTTACAACCTTTGGGTTTGTAAGTAAGTACACTTTTGCAAGCGCGTTAACCCGCTCGGCCGCCCCGGCTCCCTATATATATATATATATATATATATATATATATATATATATATATATATATATATATATATATACCTTATGAAACACATAGACAATGGAAATCTCCATTGTATTCAATGGAAAACTGTATGCTATTCTTTTTATTATCTTTCTTTTAAAAATTAAATAAGTAATTATTTTAATATACACTGTAAATATAAGTAACATAATAGCGATATAAAAGCCGTATCAATTATGTTCTAATATACACATTCTTCGTCAGAAGTAGAGGGATTTTAGGGGAGCTGGTGCACCGATAGGAGCAGCCAATCAGAAGCCAGCATTTGGTCACGTGACCGATGGCGGGAAATTTTAATTTGAATTCACCTCGACCTAACCTTAACCGCCACGTGGCCTTGCCTCGACCTAATCTTAACTACCACGTGGTATCACCTCGACCTAACCTTAACTATCGGGCCACATCCCTTTTTAGTCACGTAATTATTAGGCCCCGCCCCTTTCACCCCTATCCCTCTCTAACGAGCCAATTACACCCACCCTAAGCCGCCATTTTGTTTACAATGACGTGGTCAGCATCCATGCTGAACCCCCCCACCAATTGAAGGGTCAGGTACCCACTTTATAGTCTGTAGCCTCCTCAACGGTTATATGATCATAACCTATACGATGAAGGGTCAGGTACCTACTTTGTAGTCTGTAACCTCCTCAACGGTTATATAATCATAACCTATACGATGAAGGGTCAGGTACCCACTATATAGTCTGTAGCCTCCCCAACGGTTATATAATCATAACCTATGCGATGAAGGGTCAGGTAACCACTTTATAGTCTGTGACCTCCCCAACGGTTATATAATCTTAACCTATACGATGAAGGGTCAGGTACCCTCTTTATACTCTGTAACCTTCTCAAAGGTTACATAACCTTTACATTGTTTTCGTGTTTGTGCAAACTTCTTAATGTTTACATAATACTATTAATAATACTTTACAATATTTAACTTTACCAACATGTTAACAGGTTGGATCATGTATAGACAAGTTGGATAATGCTCAGGTGAAATGCAAATATGGACTTTGAACTGTTTATTTCTAAAATATAAACAAATAGTAGGACTTCTTAATCCTACAACAACTGTTGGACTTTGAACTGTTTATCTCTAACCTATAAAATAAATAGTAGAGTCTCTTAATCCTATAACAGCTTTTGGACTTTGAACTGTTTATCTCTAAAACATAAATAAATAGTAGGGCTTATTAATCTTTGAATGGCTTATGGACTTTGAATTGTTAATCCTTAAAACATAAATAAATAGTAAGCCCCCTTATTCCTATAACAGCTTTTGAACTTTGAGCTCTTAATCCCTAAAACATAAAGAATAATATAGGACTTGTTAATCCTTCTGCTAAACAGTAAACCAATTTAGCTGTCGCAATAATGCTCTATCTCTTAATCCTTCCTTTGAAAGCAAACAATGGACTTTGAACTCTCAATACTTTCATGATATCAGGATTGGTAATGATAATATTAATTTTAGCCAAAGTTTTGTACCTTTTTTAGTTCGGCATTAAGCCTTAAGCCTCTTCACCACGTCAAGGTAAAGGTACAACGAAGAGGTTTTTTCTAATTTTTTTTTTATATTTTTACATGTTTTTTTAATTTAATTTTTATTTATAATGTAACACTTATACAAAATAAAGTTATAATACAAACATAAAATTTGATCTTGTAAAATTTATACAAAACAAACATAAAATTTAATCTCCAAACTAATACATGTAAGAATTAAATAAACCTTAATTTTTAAAATAAAAAAAATATATATTTAAAAACAAAATATAAGCCTTCTTTAATCTATGATATAATAAAACTAAACCCTCTAATTGTATTTAAATTTAATTTTTAACTTGGAAAAAAAAAATAAAGATATCATCATGAAATGGATAAAAAGCAGAACTTTTTACTAAATGCCAGGCTGGTCGGCATAGCAAATATTAATATCGTAGCCGTGAGCAATAATAATTATGAGCCTGATAAGCAAAATTTATTTTCGATACAGGTAAAGATAAGAAAATATTTAATAAAAATTTCGATTTTTTTTTTGTTGTATTTTCGTGCATTTAAAAGAGAAATAAAAGCATTGGAACTATTCTGTTGAACTAATTGAAGATCTATTCACCTCTCATTCACTCAAACAATCAAGTTTGCGGGTTTTTAGGCCTCGCCAGTGACTTACATTAAGGGTTTACGGGTGATTAAACCTCGCCAGTGACCCATTCCATTTAGGGTTTACGGGTGTTTAAACCACGCCAGTGACCCATTCCATTCAAGGTGAATAGAATTAAAACCAATTATTTTGTATCGATGCTTCTAAAGCCTTTGTCCGATACTGCATGCATTTCTCATGAGAAAAATCATGCATGATGCAATGGCTGCCTTGCTCATCTAAGATGAGTGAATCAATTTTCGGACAACCAAAATCCTCCAAGTTGACAATAGAACAGTTGTACAAATTTTGTGATAGAAATAGTTTCTTATCTCGACCCTTAACAAAAACAAATTTATAATTACAATCAATAAAGTTGAAAATTTCTTCAATAATTTCATATTCAACTTCCCCATATTCCCATTTAATTTTATGATAATAATTTTCTAGCCAATAGTTTGTTCTTCTACTTTTATCAGTTTGTGTATATTGATTCGGTGGTTTAAAAATCCAATGTCTTGACGATTTGAAAACTTGATCAAAAAGAGAAAACTTTAATAATATAGCCTCCCAGGCTATCGACAAAGCACTGGAAGTCTACAATCACTACACTAGCCGAAACCATACTGAACACTGAGCAAAGGTTTCATCTCATTTTATACCAATCGCCGAACCGTACCTGTTAAAGGGTTATATTCTATGAGTCTATCATGTATAATTAGACAATATGTTGTAGCATTCGACGGAAATATAGTTTTTGATTCGAATTCTAATCTTACATCTACTGGTCCAGTTTTTATAGATTCAGACTGTTTCGAACAATCTATTACGATTAAAGGCGCTTTTTCTTTAAAGTTTTGTAAAGAAGACAGAGGTTGCATTTGTGCGCCATAATAGGAATTTTGAAATGAAGCGTACATATGGTAGAGCAGGGCGAACCGATTGGATGAAATATCTATATTCAAATCATCATATGGATAAGCTTTACAATTTTACGTTGGAAATATTACAATGATCAAAGTTGCTTGCGTCTTTTACATGATTATTCAATCTTTCAGTTTGAAAAGTTAATATGGTATAACGTGTTTTTTCCAGCTGACTTGAAGTTTTAACGGGCCAGATTTGTCTCTGACTCGCTGCTAGTAAAGGATAATCGTAAAGTTCCCAGGTTCTAAAACCTAATGAAAATACCTTTTCCGATTTGAGATGACGCATCAGAGCCAGTCTCTGATATGCGTTTACTGTAACATAGGGCAGCTTCCAGCATAGCCTCTGAAGTTCTATTTTACACTTTTCAGCCGCCTCAATTCCGGTTCCTGGTCGCTTTGTTATGTAGCAGTTTTCATCATGTCTACTTCTAACAAATATCAGTTCTTGCTTTACGTTCATTACAATCTTCTGATAATCTTCACAGAATCCAAGAAGAGATGATGAAGGAACGCATAAGTTGAAGCACCCCTCTGCTGATGTAATGTTTAGTGTATCATTTTTTGGATAGCACCATCCCCAGTTATCTAAAAACTGGGAACCTCCCTTGAGCGAAACGAAATTTTTCAAGGTTGAAGTAATTCCCGGATTTTTCATGCGATCGATTTCCACTCCACTCAGTTCGTATGTTATTTCATCAAACAAAAATCCGAACATGTCGTTAGTTAATTTTGATGCATTGGGAACTGCTGAACCATCCTCCATGAGACCATTTTCCATTTTCCTTCGACGTAAAGCAGACTTTGACTAGGTAGAGTATATAAATCTTGATGTTGCAGACTGATTCGTACTTCATCTCCTGGTTGAAGATTTGTAGATGAATAAGGATGGTGTGAATGAAATTCAATGCCTTCAATTAAATTGTCAAAAGTAGCAGTTTCTTCCAAATTTAATATTTCCATGTTGATGACAAGACGTAGTATCCAGCACTTTGAAGAAATCTAATATTAATCGTCGTCAACGATCTGCACTCTTCAACAGTCTTCACCGGAATGATGCTTCTATTCGTGGCTGTGCTTTTTTCTGAAGTCCAAACCCATAGTTGCCCCTGATTGGTAACTGTCTAAATGAGATCCAATAAATAGATGAGGCGCAGCTGATCAATTAGTTCACGAGTATTGATATTGTTTATCGCTTTAAGAGATTCGATGAGTAATATCGCAATCAATGATGTTCTTCTACACAGTCTTCAGCGGAATGATGATTATTTTAGTGGATACCCCTTTATATACCTTTCTGAAGTCCAAACCCTTGGTTGCCCCTAATCGGGGACTGTTTATATGAGATCCAGTAAATGGAGGAGACACAACTGACCGCAAGTATTTTTCGCTTAAATGTTCTTCTTGCCGGTTTGTGTAGCTCACGTACAATCTGCTCTTTGACGGTCGTCATATTGAACTGAGAGGATTGACATTTTTCACTTAGCTATGATACCTCCTATTCAGAGTTGCGTTTCTATACGACGAATCTCCATCCGTTTCTTGGCGCTATCAGAAGATTCGATCAACTCTCTCAATCTGTTAACTAAAATGTTGGAGTCTTCAATTCCACTTCCTTTTTTTCGGCGGAAATAGTTTTGAGATCACCTTTTTATATTTTAGATTGTGCTTAAGTTGTCGTATCGGTCCAGTGGGACTGTATTCCTTTTTGTGAACGTTTGTCTGATTCAATATTTTCTTGTACTTATTGTAGTCATCCTTTGTCGCTAGATCGAGTTTTGGATTTGCCATAAACAAGAGCTCAAAAAGACCTGATGTGCCACAGTAATCAACGTCCCCCACGGAAATAATATCTTTGCTAATTGAAACAACTGCATCTCCAACAGTGATCCTATTGCCATCGTAGACTATACCATAAATCGTGTCGAGATCTTTTATGTCATTGTTGACTAGTTTTTTAATATACTTTGAAGCTACCTCGCCAACCTCTTGCAAGCAGTATTCAACTATTTCTTTACCTTCAGGAGCTTGTGCTTCTTCTCTCACCATTTGCAAAGAGGATCTCGATTCCTTGGTTGTTATAACCGGGGTAGCATCTTGGGGACTATTTTCGAACAATTCCTGTTTCAAAGGACCACCTATTGCTCCATCGCCATCTGGTGAGTCTGTATATAACCATCTAGGTCGCAATGTTTGTAATGAACTAACCATTGGGGTTTATATTTTTCCTTTAAATACTCATCAATTTCCTCTCTACTTCTCTTCAACAAGTTGCATTTTTGTTGAATCGCTCTTCTCATTTCAATAATTTGGCGAGTGACCGTTTCAGAAAATGTTGACGGTTCCATTACTCACAGACTGACCTTAAGGTGAACATTCAAGGAATTAACAAAGTCGATGAATGCAAGTCTTAAAATTAACTTTATTAAGCAGAGTACAAGTTACATTGTGATACTGATTGATATGTCCATTTCAGATAGGCTTTTATACATACAATAGAAGGGATGATTAAAGAAATAAAGCTTGTTTTAACGCTGATAACCAGGAAGCATAACAATAACGTCCTGGGTTATAAACCCTATTTAATAACTAATGCTTCCTGGGTCAATGACATGTGTTAACACCTCCCTCCTTTATGAAAAAAAGCGAATTATATTGAGCTTTTTTTTTTTAATTATTAAGTAGGTATTTAGGTAGGAAGTAGTTCTTGGATCAAATTATGCAGGATATACAAGTACTGTGGATAAGGTAGATTCATTCGGAATGGGATTTTTAGTATAAAAAACTCTGTCTTTACATCATTATGAAACTGACTAATATAAGAATACCAATACTTAAAAATTATTTACATTTTCTATTTACCTAAAGGGACTTTGATAAAACATATTTACAATAAGTTTATAATGATGGTAGAATTAAAAGATAATTAAATACATAAATTTAAATAAACTTGAAACTTTCTAATATCCAACATACATATTAACTTATTTCTTATTTATTAATTCTTTTTATATAATTAAAAATTATTTTTGACTAAGCTCCTAACAGATAAATGATTTAATTGCACTTATAACTCCAATTACAAATAAAAATGCATCATTTCTAAATTTTAAAACGTACATCAAATTATAAATTATACCTTTTGTTTATAATAGAAATAATAATAATGTAAATATAGTAATTCATTTTTTATAAGGATATATAACACTTAAACTTTCTACAGAAACAATAATATATAGGAGCTCGATCTAACCCCTTTTTAATATTCTTTATATTTAAGTCAAACTTAACATTTATCCTTTTTTTCTTGAAATATTTAAACGTTTTACGAATTAATAATTATTAAGAATGAATACATTTATCTAGCCTTATTTTTGGTAAATATTTTAAATAAAAGTTTAAATAGAACATCTTTAATGATATATTGATGCAACAGTAAATAGTTCCTATATTAAACAACATGTACAATGTATTCGTTAATTATTAGCGTGATTTTAAATATTAAATTAAACATTAAAGAATAATGAACATTTTACTAGCTAATAGGCCACGAAAAGAAACTATTTGATCGAGAAAATACTGTGTAAGCAATTCCTTATTCTAATTATATTGCATCATTCAGTTGCTGATCCGTCTACAGTTAACTATGTTGTCCCACTGAGAATTGTAAGTGCCTATTATTATTTTTTTTTGTACAAAAATTAATTGACATAAAGTTTTCATTAATTGTGTCATTATTTTGGTTAAATTTTGATTTTAAAGTATTTCTCAAGTATTTTAGTATTTCTCTCAGTGGTTCCCCGAGTGTTCTAAATATAATTCTTTTCTCAAAATTATAAATTATTTAAAATTATTATCTCTGAACGAAATATTTTATAATATATTTCATAGTTAATCACATTATTTGTAAGTATTATTTATAATATCATTTTCTAAAATTCATTAAACTAACTATATATAACTTATTCCTTTGTCTTTAATACCTTATAATTTGTATTATTTAATTCCGTATGTTATTTTAGTTTTGTGAGAATCTAAATCATTTTTTAAAGCTTGTCTTTTAAAAAAATATTAATAATTAAATTTTAGTTTTGTATAGAAACGAAAATATTTGGAATTGAGTCATGATGCTAAAAAATTATATTTTAATATTTAAGAATAAAAACTTATGTGGTTTTAACATCCACAAATATATTTCATTTTTAGTAAATGGCCATTTTGACATTTTAAAATAGCATCTTTCAAGTTTGAGAATAATTTATTAAACTTCAGCATGTGACTATATTTTTATCGCAGGGTCTTACTTTTTGATTTTAGAGATTTTATCTGTTCATTATTATTTCAAAGTTATTGAAAAAAATATATATTTAGAAATATATTTTCCTTTAATATTTAAAAATTTTCTATTGTTAATCAATTTTAGTTAGAATTTTTTTTTTGCAGAATTTTAATTTCATTTTTATTTTTAAACTCTTAGTTAAAGAAGTATCTTTAGCAAGCTTTATATCATTCCCAACTTCTTTAGTTCTGTCTATTTTGGATATAAAATCTTTATTTGTAAGAGAAAATTCATTTTTTTTTTTCTTGTATTATATCATTTCTGCTTTATGATTACCTAATGCGTTTGACCTTTTGTCACTTCGCTTATTTATTGTTTAAGATGCTTACGTTTTTAAAATTGAAACATTTTCTATTTTCTCCTTCAGACAATACTTATTTTCATCTACAGCATTATGTTGGAATTTTTTGAATTTTTTACGCGGCTCTATAAAATCATTTAATTTTCCTTTTTTAAAATGATTATTTAATTCTTTAATTGATTTTTTTTTTATTATCAAACATATATTCGATTTAATTTAATAAATTATCAATATTTTAAAAATTAGAAATTCTTTTAATATATTCTGCTCCTTTGGTGAGGCGAGCAAGTACATCATTTAATAATCTACATTAATTTAATTTTTTATATGAATTATTCCGATTTCAGAATTCATTTCTCAATTGTCTCACGACATTTATAAAATTCTTCAAATTATCTGATTCACCATCAAAAAATGGAATATTACTGTATTGTTTCATATCCATCATTAAGTATGCCATATTCCTTAAATACTTCTAATTACTATTAATTATTTATAAATTATATATTATTCACTTACAATTAATTATTTATAAATTATATATTATTCACTTACAATTAATTATTTTCTTACATACATTAATTCTTTAATAATAAATTATTCAAACAACAAATTACTTTTTTTATCAACATTAAATTTTTAAATTATTCAATAATGATTTTATCAACTTGTAACAACTAAGTTTTATTTTTTATATTACTTCAATTGTAATAACCTTATCACGATTCAAATTATAATTCACTCACAATGAATTATAAATCACAATAAATGCTTCATTTAGCAAATTTCCTTCATTTCAAAAACATTAACTCTTTAATAATAAATTATTCAAATTGCTTTCTTATTAAATCTTTTATGATATCATTTAGCAATTTATTTAAACTAAATAAAAATGTAATTCTTGCAACTAAAAAATAAAGTAAAATCTTTAACTTACGACTCATCGATCTATTATCTTCTTCTGGACACCTGAGGTCAGTAGATCCAGCAGAGATGTAGACAAATACTTGAGATGTCAATACTTGACAGGTCAGTGGGTCTGTCCAGAGTGTAGAACTTGAAGCTAGGGTACCTTAGATAAGTGGGCCGACTTGCAAATAAAACCTGAGAGCAGTGGAGAATTTGCAAGTCCTTCAAAGTTCTTCTGAACAGCGATCAGAGCTACAGGTGATGTAGGTGGATGCTGTCCTGTTCGAGCGCCAATTAACAATTGGCGATGATTGTGTAAGCCTTAGAAATTACTTTATTAGACAGAGATACAGGTTATATGATATAAATAATGATCTACTGAGTGTTTAACTACAGATAGACTCTAAAGATATTATAACTAGACATAAAGCTAAACATAGTGAGAGTGTCTCACATTACCTTATTCTACCTTACATTCTAATACTATATTCTAATACTTATTCTATACTGATTCTTACATGCAAAAGTACGCTCGAACGTTATCTTGTTTATCGCAGGCGATGTCATCGAAAATAAATATAGAATTGGCACGAGCTTCCTTCGGCGATGGTACATTTGAATTGTCTTCGTATTGAAAAAAAACCGATATCCTCTAAAGGTTCTAGTACTCGCGCTAGTTGCCAATATTTTGGCTGATGTAAAGATTTTGCGATAAGTAAATATTCTCATGCCTCAAACCTTTTGGGTCGTAGATCAAACTCAACATAAGATTTGTTTTCCCGCAATTTGATGGTCCACATACTAGACATCTGATAGAGTTGGGCAATAGTGGACCGTGTCTCGATATTTTTATATCGGAACAGTCCCGATTTTCTATATTGGAAATACGCAGAGTATGGTGTTGCTTTACCAAACGCATGTTGAAGACTGACATGAATAGCTGCACTTCTCCCCCCTTATATACTTATCGTGCCGACTGGGACCTAGCGAATATTTTAGGCTATGATAAATAAAATCTAAAAATAAATAAATGAGGATTAAATGTTTCATAAAATTCATATTTTCGTTTGCACTCATCTTAGTTTTCTAAATATAATTTATAAGTAAGCCTCTCCACCTCGTCAAGGTATGAGAGCATCGGGGAGGTTTATTGATATAATATTGCTGTTAATATTTTGTAACGTACATTCTTTTTTGGTCTTTAGTGGTCCTGTCCTGACGGCTAACCAGAGTGGGAATCGAACCCACACTGTTCCGAACCGGGCACCCTGGAACCCTCGCTCCAACTTTCCCGACCATTACGACCTCGCCAAAGACCATCATTCACACATCTGATTTTCAACATACTGGTTTACGAGCTTTTATAGCCACGCCAGAGACCATAAAACACATCTAATAGCACTCATTCTTTGGTTTACAAATAAAAACACCAATAATATACCAACAAATAAAAATAAAAAAATTATCTTTAAAAAATTAAATCTTTAATAGCATCTGAAAACGATAAATAATTGAAAATTTCCTTTAAACCTTTCTTTCATTTGGTCATTTTATAGTGTATTTAAAAAAAAAAAAAAACCCAGCTAAAACATCTTATTTAAAAACATCTATTTATTTAAAAAACAACTAAAAAGAAAGAAAAATGAATTATAATATATTATGACGCGTATTTATTATTATAGAGGTCTAAATCGATTGACTTTCAAGAGAAGACCGTCAAGAAATTTAAGGAACCATCCGCCCCCTTTCATCTTCCATCTCGGTAGCAATTTTCGAGTAGCTTCCGCTGAGGCTATTCAAGATCGTAGAAATGGCGCAGATCGTTATATTTTTGGTTTTAAAAGCACAATCGCACGTCTCTCCTCTGACGTTTTCATACGTAGCCTCCAAAACCAAATTAAACTTTAGGGGAACGTCTGATACCGCCAAATATTCTGAAATCAATCGATGTAAGGTGTCTGTCTGATTGCAGAGAAATTCCACTGCATCGATTGGTTCAGAACATGGGAGGAAAAATGTCTTGAGGTTTCCTTCGAATGCTGTCTCGATCTCGTATAAAGGTCCTATAGCCGCCTCCAACCGCCTTCGCTTTGTCATGACGAGTTGTGTTTCTCTTTGACAACGACGCATATGCGTCATGCTCTGCTTTGGAAATTGAAACATTTCACCACAAGTAATACATGTACGTCGAGGCAGCGTGGTCTGGCATGACTTTTCATGACGAACTTTGTTAAACTGGGTGCTAAAAGGTATGTTACAAAATTGACATTTATTTAAAGATGACATTATTGATGAAATAATATAAATTTAAAAATACAAATTTAAAATGAATTGTTAATAAAAACTAACTTGAAAAAAAAAATTGAAATTTAATTTAAAAACTAGGATTCAAGAAAGAAATATTAAACAATGATAAAACTAAACGATGAGGAAATTAAAAAACGAATTTAAAAACTGATATGGAACAATGAGATAAAACTAGACTACAACCAAAATTAATAAAAGGTTTAAAAATAATCAACTCACACGTTTCCAGAAACGTTGCAACTAGCACGATGAGATAATGAGGAAGAGCTCCGCAAAACGGCCCTATTTATAGAACGAGAATACTCGAATCTGATTGGCTGTCAGGTTCCCCCACCATAGATCATAGTACCCCCACCACCCGTTATGAAGCGAGCATGAGTCGACCTGCTCTGACCCAAGTCAGGCAATACTCAGGCAAGTCGAACAGGGTATCAATAAAATATAAATTAGTATTAGTACTAATTATGTATTAGTGTTAATTAAGGATTAATTAATATTCATTAATAACAATTTACTGCATCGTGTTCGAAGTTATCAATACCGAATCGTGTACTTTGACAATATTTCAAAGCTATAAAAAGGTGTAATCTCTTTGGCCAGCGTGATACCGTCGTTTCGATTTCTTGATATATTTTAGGGATTAAAAGTTGGATAGGAACTTAAAGGATTAAAAGCTAACCCTTTTAAGAACATTATTTAACTATCAGAGATTAAAAATACATAGAACATTGAAAATTTAATCCTTTTAAGACTATTATTTATATTATCAGAGATTAAAAATATGGAGAACATTGAAAAGTCGTTTAAAGTTCGAGTTTGATTTAATGATTAATTTATATTCATCAATTAAAATTTACTGCGACAGGTTCATAGTTATTAATGCCGACTCGTCTATTTTGAAAATATTTCAAACCTATGAAAAGGTATAACCTCTTTGGCCAGCGTGATACAGTCGTTTCGATTTGTCGATATATTTTAGGGATTAAAAGTTAATCCTTTTAGGACCATTATTTATACTATCAGAGGTTAAAAATAGGTAGAACATTGAAAAGTTGTTTTTTTTATGTTTTAGCGAGATAAGAAAGGTTGGGGATTAAGAGCTCAAAGTCCAAAATCAGTTATAGGAATAAGGGGGTCATACTATTTATTTATGTTTTAAGGATTAACAGTTCAAAGTCCATAAGCTATTTAAAGATTAATAAGCCCTACTATTTATTTAGGTAGTTATTGGGACCTGTCACTCCCTTATCAATACGGGCGTGGCCTCAGTAAGGTTATAGCCCCACCCGTCACCAGTTGCCGCCACCATTCTTCCCCTTTGTCCTGGTTTTTGAAAACCGCGTATTCATTGCAATCATTAAAAGTATTACTGCCTTAATTACATATTTAAAATTGTTAGTGCAGTCCACTTCCGATGATCTGGGGAAGTTTAAGTAATCATTTAAAGGAGAGATAATTTAAATTACGGTATGGACCCGACCTCAACTGAAAAAGAACTTTTGGGGTTTGATTATCTCTTGAGCGAGCGTAGCGAACGGAAATCGTCAGCTGTGATCTATTTAAAGTAGTAATAATTGAAATTACGTAAACATTATGTATATTTCGGTGATTATTTACAAGAAAGAAGTGAGCGTATATGGGAATGAACGTATAAGGGAATGTAGTGGGGACGTAACCTCAATGTCAACAATGTGAGGCCACGCCCCCATTAGATAAGGGAGTGACCGGTCCCAATAATTACCTTTATTTATGTTTTAGAGATAAACAGTTCAAAGTCCAAAAGCTGTTATAGGATTAAGGGACTCTACTATTTATTTTATAGGTTAGAGATAAACAGTTCAAAGTCCAACAGTTGTTGTAGGATTAAGAAGCCCTACTATTTGTTTATATTTTAGAAATAAACAGTTCAAAGTCCATATTTGCATTTCACCTGAGCATTATCCAACTTTTGTATACATGATCCAACCTGTTTACATGTTGGTAAAGTTAAATATGGTTATGTAAACTTTGAGAAGGTTGCACAAACACTAAAACAATGTAAAGGTTATGTAACCTTTGAGAAGGTTACAGAGTATAAAGAGGGTACCTGTCCCTTCATCGTATAGGTTAAGATTATATAACCGTAGAGGAGGTTACATACTATAAAGTGGGTACCTGACCATTCATCGTATAGGTTATGATTATATAACCGTTGGGAATGTTACAGACTATAAAGAGGGTACCTGACCCTTCATCGTATAGGTTATGATTATATAACCGTTGGGGAGGTTACAGACTATAAAGAGGGTATCTGACCCTTCATCGTATAGGTTATAATTATGTAACCGTTGGGGAGATTACATACTATAAAGTGGGTACCTGACCCTTCATCGTATAGGTTATGATTATATAACCGTTGAGGAGGTTACATAGTATAAATTGGGTACCTGACCCTTCAATTGGTGGAGGGGATAAACCTGGTGGTTGAGCGTGGATGCTGACCACGTCAGTTTAAACAAAATGGCGGCTTAGGGTGGGAGTAATCAGGGTGAAGCAATATGATTGGCTCGTTAGAGAAGGATAGGGGTAAAAGGGGCGGGGCCTAATAATTACGTGACTAAAAAGGGGCGTGGCCCGATAGTTAAGGTTAGGTCGAGGTGATACCACGTGGTAGTTAAGGTTAGGTCGAGGTGATACCACGTGGTAGTTAAGGTTAGGTCGAGGTGAATTCAAATTTCCCGCCATCGGTCACGTGACCAAATGCTGGCTTCTGATTGGCTGCTCCTATCGGTGCACCAGCTCCCCTAAAATCCCTCTACTTTCAGATCTCTATGCTTATGTTAAACCTATATAAACAAATGCATTCAACACCTAACAAGTAAACAATGTAAAATCAACAAACTGGTCCCTGTATTAAAATAAATAATAAAGATACCAACTATATTATATGATGTCCAAACAATATACTACATAATAACAACAATTGATAAGGCACAAAAAAAATGCTCAGCTGTAATTTAATCTTTCATGAACTATCTATTGGAGCTCATTGCAATATGGCTTGTTGTACATAGTTACTTGAAGCTTTCTAGTTGGCACCTCTTTGTAAGCAAAATAATTCTTATGGAGAACAGGCCCGCCAAAATGTTGTTTTTTTAGCTCACTATACATATGCCAGGCCTCTAGAAAGTGAATAGTATCCTCTTTTTTACGGAATTAAATACCGGGCAGTTATCGATACTGATAGGGCTTTAGACTAAGATTCAGAAATTCCGATCTAAAAGGGGATATTGACCTGGATATTGGAATATTGGAATTGATACAAGATCAAAATGATCATTTAAATAGGGGGTGACAGTACTCACAGCACATACCCTGCATTGACATTAAAACTAGAATGTAGACATTTTTTTAGGTTTCTTTTTTTTTCTGTTTCCTCCATCGTTCAGTCAACACTTCGGTCAACCTCCCGCGCAGATCGACGGCATTGGAAGTATCGTGATTAATCCGTAACATTTCTCGAATTCTAACCACTTCCGGTACCAATAAACTTTCTTTTTTATCACTTCTTTCACTAGGATGTGGGATAATCGGAAGTTATGCACCTCCAGAACACTCAAAACATCATAAAAATGTATTTTTAATGTGCAGGAGTTTATCGAGGCGATACCTGTTTCATGCGCCAAAATATAATTAGGAGCATATCTTGGTAGAAGCAATAATGTTTTCAAGAAATAGCTTTAAATTTTTCCAAAATGTCATAGCGCTCAAAACCTCCAAGCCTGCTCAGCATAACTAATTACCACCGTATATACTAACGTTTATACTTCTAATTTACTTGTATAAGGTAAATTTTTGTTAGTCATGAAATTATGCCAAGTATAGTTCAGATCAAATATTGCATGACTAACTCTTTCAGAAAATTGGTGCCCCAAGGCCAATTTTGGAGTAATTATTATACCCAGATAGTTATATTAATTTGCCGGCTCAACTGGGATTTCTCCGAAGCTCCACCTCTCAAATTTGGACAGCCTGCCTCCATTGCGAAAAACTATTATTTTTGATTTGGCCAGGTTTATATGTAGGATCCAGAAACGGCAGTAATTCTCCAGGTGGTTTATCTTTCGCTATAATTTTACCGGAGATTTTCATGTAAATCGTTCAGGAACAGTGTAAATAGTAAAGGGCTAAGCAGACAGCCATGTCTTAATCCGACTGAGGTTTAAAAAAAGTCAGTTAGCCCATCTTTTTGATATATAATCGCATTAGTTTTCGAATATAAGTTCTTTAAGATTCTTAAAAATTTAGGGAACAGTCCAAAATTAGCCAACTTAAAAAAAGTGCTATCCTAAGAAAAATGCATAGCCTTTACGACGTTCTTTTGCTAAGGTTAAACTGATAATAATAAACAATTTGAATATGTGGTCCAAGGTCGAGTTGCCAGGACGAAATCCCTCTAGGAAATCATATAAAATTTCATTTGCGTACACCCAGCTCCACAAACGCCCCAATAAAATACCAGTCAATAGTTTAGTAATAGCATTAATGAAGGATATCCCTCTGAAATTTTACACCCTATTGACATTTCCTTTTTATAAGCGGGTAAATTACTGATTCAGTGAAGCTGTGTGGGATTCTTCCTGTATTAAAATAACCATTTAATACATTAAAAAATTGTAGCACAACACATTCAGGCAATTTTTTTAAAAATTCATAAGGCATGGAGTCGAGCCCTAGCTCATTATTATTACTAATATTACTTATTACTAATTATTACTATTATTATTAACTCCCTAGCGCCTTATTATTATTGCCTGTTTTTCAATTCGTCCAAAGTGAATTCCTTATCCAGTTTAGGGTCTTCCCAATTTGGGGCGGCATAAAACATTTGAGGAGCTATTATAATAGGATTCAACAACGAGTTAAAATAATGTCTAAACTGTTCACCAGTGTTATTAGATTCACTAATGAAAGTTCTCGTCTTAAATTGTTTTATTAATGCCTAAAGATCTTTTGCATCCTTAAAGCATCTTTCAGGGTCTTGTAATGCTCATTCCTTTTTTTGATAACTAATTCTTTATATTCATTATAAGCTCTTAAATACAGTAATTTAGTATAAGCATTATTCCGTTTTCTAAGTATCTTCAAAAACCTAAAAGACCTATCCCGGGATTTCATATATTTACTGTCGAACCAATGTTGTTTTCCTAACCTTTTAACCTTTTTCTAACGCTCTTTATGTGTTTACTATAAAAGGCACATTCGGTGGTGCATTCTAACAACAAGTTTAGTTTTAAATCTGAATCTTTGACCTCATCTAATTTTATATAATTAAATTTATAATCTAGTTTTGATTTAAAATACAATTCGTCCTGCCGTGACAATCGCAATTTACTTAATTGGGGGGTTACCATTCACAATATTATTTGCTTGGCCGAATTCTACGACAACTTCTATAGACATAAGCTGGCTATAAATTTTAGGAGCAACTTGGAAATATTTTATATATATATATATATATATATATATATATATATATATATATATATATATATATATATATATATATATCAAAATGGGTGCCGATGCACAGCAAATATTAATGAAAAAGCTTAATAATAAACCCTCCCCGAAATTTATGTGAATTCACCATCGGAATCACCATTTGTGCGCCTGTTTAATATTAAAAATTCATAATCATCACACAGAATGATAGACCTCTACTATTCAAAATTGTATCTTTGGATTTTATATTACACTTAATTAAACACTTTTCCTAGGGAATATACAAACTTAAATATATAACCACTTGCTCTACCTTTCGTTTTAGTTTTGTTTGCCTCGATCCATATTAAATTAAAATCAGTAAAGTATTTTTCACATTTTAAAGTTTCAGTTTTAATAAGAATGTTTCATACAGAGCCACAATATAATATCATATTGATTTATAAATTGAAAAAAAGAGACATAAATAAGTATTACCCAAACCACTAACATTAAATGGAAGTATTTTTAATTAAAAAGTTGTATTTAAATTATTAAACCTAGTTGTGTTGGCCTGACAGACGGTTATATTTCATATATCCTTATTTTGGTCAAAATTATTTATTTTTTTCCGCGGGTGTATTGGATCCTCTTCTTTCTACTGAATTGGTAGCATGATCCGCATCTTCCGCCAATGATCTCTTGATCGTTTCTGAGAACTTTCTGTTATATCTTTCAATTTTCTTACGCCATTTTCTTCGCCAAGCATTAGGCCTTTTTCTTCTTTGCAAATAAATTTCTGCTTATTTACCCACAAGCAATTGTTCTGAACGGATATATTCAATTTCGAGCTTATTTCCTTCTCAAATACTAAAGCTTTCTTTTGACTTGTCTCTGTGGGAAAGTAAGGTCTCTTTCAAAGAAATATCGGTACCTTTCAAGATGCCTCTTATATCAGATTTATGCTATATTTATTATCACTTATACAATCTTTAAATTTTGTGATACACAATTCGTCTCTGATTTTATGATAATGATATCGGCTAGACGTATAAGAGAAGCATCAAATTACATAATTAAAGCTTTGTAGATGTGACTGGAACAATTTAGGTTATGTTCAATCTTCCTCCTTCTAAAAGCTAATGTGCTTGCATTAATCCAGACAGTATAAGTGTCCATAGTAACAAGCTTCAATTGGGAATTTAGTTGTCTGGGTAATAATTCGTTAGTCGTCCTACGCGCTCTTAGACCGGACAGATCTCGTTTTTTTTTTTTTTCATTTAACTCTCTTCCTT
Source organism: Rhaphigaster nebulosa (assembly GCA_948150685.1). Lineage (NCBI taxonomy): Eukaryota > Metazoa > Arthropoda > Insecta > Hemiptera > Pentatomidae > Rhaphigaster > Rhaphigaster nebulosa. Next base: position 13,123,434 of record OX411307.1, read on the forward strand.
AAGATCAATTATAACTTTCAAGGTAACTACCAGCTTACTATTTAATCGATTTTGTCTAAAATGAACTGTCAGTTGGCCTCAAATGAAGCCAATGTATCACCTATATTAGGCCAGTAGGCTGGGAGCAAAAAAGGCCCGGAATCGGAAATAATTCAAACAAAGCTGGATTTTAGGTCAAATATGAAAATCCTGAATTTTCCTCCTCCGCTGAGCCAAGCGCTAAGTCAAAAATTTAGTGAAAAAATTGTTTCTTTAGTTATTAAAAAATAAATAAAAAACTATTCATCCAATCAAAGAAATCTTCGATATAGAATTTTTAGAGGATTAAGTTCCGCGTAAAATCAGTATCAACATAAAAATTAGTTCTGTTATACGGTTATTAGCTTCTTATGAATTAGCTGTAATTTTTCCAACTTTGACTAGTAAGTGAGATTTTCACTACTGCCGTGAGTTTAAAAAAAATAAATGTTTCATTGAAAAATGCCTGCATTTAAAAGTTGCTCTAAGAGATGAAAAAGAATAGTACTATAATACTCGTATTCCTGCACTCCTCAAGTGCAGTCAGACGGCACATGAACTGTTTTTAGTACAGTTTTTCACCTATATTTGACAGGCTTGTAGCCAGGAGAGGTTTACCATCAAATGGTTATTCCGACTGTGGTACTAATTTCGTTGGGATAGCTTGGCACTTGAAGGAATTGTACCACTGGCACAGTGATGATTTGGTGTTGTTACAGGACCCTCATTCTCCACCCCTTCGTTGGAAACTAGGCCGTGTGGTGGAACTAAGAAGCGATGGTATTGTACGAGTAGTCACTGTTAGTACTTCAGCAGGCATATTAACGCGATCTGTTCATCGGATTGCCCCACTTATACCGATAAATCAGCAGGTATAAAATCAATTGATTTTAGGTGGGTGGTGTGTTGAAGCACGTATAACATTAATTTATTATTACGCAAAAGAGTATACATTTTTATTTTATTTTTATTTTTGCCCTTTTTGCGACTTAGTTAATTTAATGAATTCAATTTATTATTCTTATAGTCTTAATATTTAATATTCTATTCACGAGTTTTGGCATTAATTGTGACTATAAATATATTAGAGACACAATGTTCAAGTAAAAGAAACTATTTTCAAAACAGTAGGTAATATAACCAACATATATGAAAAAAGATATTACATGTGATCTGGTTAAACTTAACATAACATTACAAAAAGAGATATATACAAATGTTCAACTTCAACTACCACATCCTCCCCCACCCTCCCCCCGGGTGACAACGATGAACCTTATCTGTGTGGAGGTCTGACAGTCCTTCCTGATGATGTACTTATAACTCTTAAAACGAGAGGATCCGCAAAATGGACTCTTTTAGCTTTTTTCATTTGATGAGAAGGTTCTTAAATGGGGTCTTCCGCTGCTGTATGTACCTGCTTGTGCCGATCCCTCGAAACGACCATACGTTTGCCATTGAATACTATGGTAAAGGTTATGGCTGCACGGGAGATCACTTTATGTGGTTCGGTATAAGCGGGAACGAGAGACGCTCGAGAGGTATCGTCTCGGAGAAAAACATAAGGAGTGTTTTGGAGCTCGGTGTGGCTGAAAACCTTGTGAACTCTATGCAAGACAGGTTTAGCTGGTTTACATCGCCGCATGATACTCGCAAGTTGGTCCGCAAATGTTGATTGAGAGATTTTCTCTTTGGATTGTTGAAAGAAGTCTCTAGGTAAGCGTAATTTGGTGACGTAAACTAACTTTGCAGTACTGACTTTGAAATCATCTTTTACATAGCTTCGTAGTCCCTGGACAACAGCTAGCAGCTGTGTTGTCCATGGTCTTTCTTCGTATGTCGTATACGGAATAAATCGTTTCAGCAGAGGACAGCTTTCCTGAGTAAAACCCGAGAGGTTATAAATCACCTCTTGAGAGTTAGTACACCTCCTATAACTGAATCAGATGTATTAGTATGGGGAGAGGGAACTCTTGAAGTGTTTTTTATTTCTCATTTACTGGAGGAAGCTACGAGATTGTTATCCAAATATTTGAAGCAGAAAGTCAGTCCACGAAGTGCCTGGTTGATAAACTTCTGAAAGATCTGTGCCGCATTCCTCAAGCCAAAGGGCATGAAAGGGAATTCGTAAAGGCTGAATGGAGTGCTAATAGCAGTTTTTTCAACCTGACTTTTAAGTACTGAAATTTGTTGAAAAACTCGGATGAGATCGATCGTAAAGAAAACTTTTTTGCCAAAATTGAAAGCATCCTGAATATTAGGAAGTGGGTATTTATCAGGTATTTTCACTGAATTTAGTAAGCGGTAATCGCCACATGGGCATCATTCACCGTTCTTTTTCCGAACAATGAGTAATGGGCTGGCCCAAGAGCTGCTAGATGAACGCTATAAGCCCATAGATTCCATAGTATTGAAAACGCCCTTTGCTATCTGCTGTTTGTTGGGCGAAAGACGTCTGGGCCTCACGAAAACTGGGCTTTCTTTCGTTTCAATCCGGTGTTGAGTTGTACGTTTGATTTTAGAAAGTTCCTGGTGGCGTTTCGGATCTTTCATATTTTTTTAGTAACAGTTTGACGGGGTCAGATGGGTCAATAGAACTAAGTGAAAGGGGAAAATTCTGAATCGCACTGTAGAATACTGGTGCGAAGGGGAAGAAATGAATTCTTGTCAATAATTCTGTGCCCTAGAAGGTCGACCAAAATATTAAAATGAATGATAAAATCAGATCCTATAATCTTCTTCTTCATAGGCGCGACAGACGCACAAGGCGGTACTTGGCCTGCTCAATCACTCTTGCCCAGTCTTGTCGGTCCGTAGCAAGTCTCAGAGACACGATAAGATTTCGAAGGTCCTCTGAGACTCAGATCCTATAATGGGTTTGGATACATCAGCTACGAGGAAGGAGTAACAGAACTTTTTATGTATGCCGAAATCTAATTTTAATTGGCGATTGCCGTATGCAGCAATTTTAGTATTGTTAGCAGCATAAAGGTATCTGTAGTACAAACAACATTCGGAGTCATCATAAAGTCCGTTCTGAGACTGGAAGGAAGAGTTCGAACGTTGACACCACTGGAAAGGCCTTGAACGGCCTGGGGTGGGTGGTCTAGTTTTAAATTACTTATTTCACTTTTGAGAGCTTCTAGTTCGAGTTTGAGTACTGAGTTTGTTCTACTACCACACGTTTTAATATTGCGTTCAAATATTGATGTTTGATTAGTTTCATAAATTTTCCAATTGTCTAGAGTTTGTATAATGGATTAAGAAAGGGTTGATTGTTAGCTGGAAGAGAGAATTATGGAGAGGTGAGAAAGTAGTTGGATGGATAAAAATAAATAAAAGATAGAAAAAGAAAATCGTGTGTAATCGAATAAAGACGAAAAGGCTATGAATTATGTGTACGAATGAAAAAAAGAAATAAATGTAAAATGTGTATATATAAATATTTTATCCACTATGGATAGATCAGTACGCTGTGTATTATAGCAACCCAATGTATTTGGGCAGCACTGATTTTCAATAAATCATTTCTCTCTGGCATCTTTAAGAAGTGTGTAATCTGTTTCAGGGTCAGTGGACCTCAGGACATCGGCAATTCTCTTAAGGTCTCGCAATCCAGGGCTAACAATAAGTGGTTGAACTTTGTTTTTTCATTTGTGATTTTCGCAAGCTCGAATCGTGATTCAATTTGTCTGAACCACAGATCGGCATCTGATCTCAAAAGTAGGGAATTTTGAGTAATATGGCTTACCCGGGTCTCCTGTTCCTCTGGTGGTGTCTTCAGATTTTTAAAAGCCGCTTCCAGTTGGGTAATCTTTTGCTGTAGTTTGTCCATCAAGTCGGGGTGATAAGTTTGGCGTTAACTATGAGTACAAATGTAATAGAGACACAATGTTCAAGTAAAAGAAACTATATTTAAAACATTAGGTAATATAACCAACATATATCAAAAAGATATCACATGTGATCCAAGTGATCAGGTTAAACTTAATTTAACATTACAAAAAGAGTTACATACAAATGTTCAACTTCAACTGGCAACTCGCGCCACGTCTACTAGCTCCTCAGACTTTTATTTCATTTGCATCAGTTGCATGCAACAAGATCAGACATTACTTTTTCTCTGTCTCTCATCACATTATTCAGACAATTATAGTGAAGATTATCTCTTTTTTTTTTAAACTTTTGAACAATCATTATTATTATTTAGAGTTTTTTTAAGGGCATAATGAATTAATACCATTCGACAATTATTCTTTTTGTTATTAATATTAATTTTAAGTCATTTTAAATTATAAAATTAAATTATGTGTATCATAAGTGTTTATTTTCTTTTTCTATTAGCATAGCATAGTATCTTTAATATTACATGTTTTTTTACATTTAATTTATAGATTTACCCTTATACTTGTTATGTTGTAATAGATTGGATTTCTTCCAATTGGATTATTTGCCTTTAATTATCATTATTAAAACCTTCATACTTGCAGTACCGCTTTCTACAGAAAATCGCTACTTAACTCTTAATTAACGTAGTGGTAAATTTTAAAGCTTTAGGAGAGGTCTATGTGAGGATAGAGCTCCGCGCGAGACATTTGGTCCTCCGGGCCGGATCCTGCATTTGGGTTTTTCCTTTTACATTTTTCGATTTGTTAATAAAAATTTGACCATGTCTGAATTACCCCCCAAAAACGAGCTAAATTGGTTACGAAACGTTTAAATGACATATTTAAGGAAATTCGTGACATTAGGGAGATGGCTAAGTCTTCAGAAGATGACATGACTGAATTTCCGACTTTCAAAGGGAAATTTCGTTTCCTCGACAATTTATTCCAAAATTATAATAGCAATTGGGATATTTTATTGGAGCTTCATATTTTAATGGACAAAGAAAAGGAGTTTCCAATAGAAGAGAAAATTATGAGGGTGGTTCGAGCTTACGTTTACGAATGCAATACTGTACATGAAAACATAATGAATCCGATACCCACGTCGACTGTTGCCACTGTCGGGACTACTGTTGAAGATCCCAATGTTACTCTATGGTTCGACATAGGCTTCCTAAAATTTGCATACCGAAATTCGAGGATGAATTATTGGACTGAGTACGCTTCAAGGACATATTTATGTCAATAGTTGATAATGAGGGATTGTTAAATGAAATAGAAAAATTATAAACGGACAATTATGAGCCTACTTGGAAGGATCTCGAACAAAGATACAATAACAAGCGGATATTAGCAGCTTCTTACCTTCACAAGATAACACAGTTCAGGCCTTCTAACCAATCTTATTTTAGTCCTGCTTATTTACGAGCCTTTTTGAACTTTGTGGCAGACAGTTTCTCGTCAATGGCCGATTTGAAAATTCCTGACGAAACAGATTACTTCAAATTGCAACTTGCTTTAGATTGGATACAGAAAATCGCAAGCTATTCGAAGAGAAGCAGATCACTGACTTTCTGACTATAATTCATCAATAGTTTCACTCAAAAACGATACAAGATCCTGGAGTTATCGGAACCACTCAAGACTATTCGACGGATTGATAAGGCCCTCCACATGGTGGAGCAGCGCATCAAACAGCGATTTACAGAACAGAGCAAGCAATGATTTGCCACCGCATAGTGGAGCAGCGATAAGTATGTCCCAGTTTTATTCTGTCTTTCGCTGTGTTCACTTGTCCCCACGTGTTTTTTTCTTCTCCACATAACGAATTTCTTATTCACTTTTTTAAAAAATGGAAACGAAGAATCTGAACATTCCTCCACTCTTTTGTGTTACATACAAATATTCAGGCGCCTTCTGTTATTAATGAAGACAAAGTCTACCCATTGATGAAATACTTACTAAAGCCTTTTAACAGAAAGAGCTTATACAGTGATAAAGAATATTTTAAGATGCGACTGTCAACAGTAAGATGTGTGTTAAACTGCGCATTTGGCATACTTAATTCCAAATTCAAAATGTTATGGTAGATAGATAGATAGATTTTGACGGCAAAATCATCCAGCGCGTCTATCTCCTATGTATTATTATAATTGACAAGGAAGGCTTTAATTTTGACATGGAGCAAATTTTACCTTTCCATAGCTCTGTAAGCGCCAACGAAAGATTAAAGAAAACAATAGATCGACAAATAATGTGGCATTTTTTAGGAAAACATTCAAAATGTTTGTATACCAAAATAAAATTTAATTGAATTAAAAGAAATATGAATAACAATGAAAAAATTATTTGGTTAAATAATCAGTTTTCATTGAAGGTTCGTTAATTTAATAATTAGGATTAATTAAGAAACTGGAAATTTCTTTAATTTATTAAATTAATTTATTTAAACAGTTTTATTTGTTTACATTTAGAAAGCTTTTAAGTTTTAATTTTTTCCTTTGCGGTTTTATAAATTGATAACTAACTAAATCTTCAGGCATTAGGAGGGCCTTGGCCTCCTCAACAATTCTCCTCCATTCAGAACAGTCCTCTGCGACTTTTCTCCATCTATGCTCTCCCAAGAATCTAAGGTCGGCCTTTACAGCGCATTCTAGGCCTGCCTCTCCCTCTTTTTCCATCTGGAGGCCCTTCCATAATCTGTTTTGGGATCCTTTTTTGATTCATTCGATGTACATGACCCAATCTTATTTTTTCCTTTTTAATACAAGAAACTATATCTGGCTCCCCATATAGGTCCTTAAGTTCTGTGTTAGTCTTTATGCGGAAAAGATTTCCTTCTTTGGTCGGGTTATAAATTTTTCTTTCCCATGTAATCAGTAACCTCTCTTGCTGCTTGGTTAGGGTCCATGCCCCACTACCATACATTACAACTGTACGAAGGACCGTTTTATATTCCCTTGTTTTGATTTTATAAATAACAAATTTATAAATAAATTGATTATTATTATTAATTTGCACAACAGTCCTTAAAGGACCTGGGCCTCAGAAACAAACTTCCACCAGGTATCCCTATTGGCTGTCATTCTTCTCCATCTTCTTATACCTATACGGCTATAGGTCTTCGACGTCGTCGATCAACCGCAGCTGAGGTCTTAGGTCCCTTTGGCACGCCCCTCCTGGGCGGCCGTAGAGTAGTGGCAACCTCCCTTCCTCCATCCTCTCTACATGGCCTAACCATTTGGAGACGGTACCTTTTAATAGTGACCACGATGTCTTCATTGTTGTAGAGCTCATATAACTCAACGATTTTCCTTATTCGCCACTGATCATTTATTCTCTTGGGACCGTATATTTTTCTCAGGACCTTCCTTTCCCAGATTTTCAGCAACTTCTCGCTTTCCTTCGTCAAAAACTGTTTCACTCCCGTAGGTAAAAACTGGTCTTATAATAGTTTTATAAACTATTAACTTCGCGTCCCATGGCAGTTCCTTTGATTTCAGTGTTTTTGCTAGTGCATGAAAACACTTGTTGCCGGCTGTAATTCAGGCTTTTATTTCTGCCTTCATTTTGTTTGGTCTGTCACTACTACTTCAAGGTATTTGAATTCATTACCCATTGGAAAATGATGCTGACAAATCTGTACTGATTCACGTGATGCTACATTTTTCCTTGAGGATTTCATATACATACTTTTTCCTTCGTTTATTCTCAGGCCTAGTTGCATTGCTGTCCTTTCGAATTCTTCGATTGATTCTGCTAAAGTCGGAAATAAATTGATATTACTAAAAAATTATAGAACAACAATAATTATCATTAAATATTTAATTATGCATAACTTTTAATAATTCACTGATACAAATAGATGATTTCTTAAAATACCATCATATAATATGTAAAATAAACAATAAATAAACATTTTTATATAAACTTTGTTTTCATTTCAGTGGCCATCTCATTCCACACTTTATCCAACACAAATCTATTGTGATGTAGCCGGTCCTTATGGTCCCACAATGGCTTTTTAAGCAATACTTCACTAATCAACAACTCTAAATCCATTTTATAAAGTCCAAAAGATTTGGATAAGCGCGACAATAAGTGCGACGAAACAAACTTTACGAAAGCTTCGCTTACATACGTCAGAGTATGCGCTAATTGTCGCTTTCCTTGCTTCTTCACAATGCGGATTTCCTATAAAATGCACATGTTTGTTTTTGCTGCCCTTCTCTCTCCTTGTATAGCTGCTTGTATAGCTACACCACAAAATCCCATGAGACAACCCAAGGTCCTCACGACGTTTGGTCAGAAAATTGAACATCCTAAAGAAACAGAGGTCAAATCGCCTATTATCCGTAATTGTTCGTAATCCAATAAGAACAATTTACTGTACAGATGGTGTGAGTTCAAGCGTATGTCTTGTACCAAGAAAATAGAATCTGTTAAATCAAAGAAACTATGTATAATTTTTTTGAAAATCAATTATCATACAAGTAATTGTCCTTCCAAATATAATTGTTTTCTATGTAACAAGAGGCATCATTCTCTTATGCATGACCCTTCGGTTCCCAGAGAAACATCCTCAAGGGCCCAGGAGACAGAATAAACTCCTGTCACCAATGCCAACTCTCGGTTAGTGGTGAGTGTTATATGGAAAATTCTACTGCTTATCTTAGAAACTGGCAGGGCCATTTACACACCATTCGCTTGATTATTGACTCCGGTTCTCAATTCTCCATCATAACGGAATCTTGTGTCCAAGCAAGGCTTACCAAGGGAAGCGTCTTAGCGCGTTTTGTCTTGAGTTGGTTTGACGCATCTTCCAATCACAAAGGGTATACAACTAGATTGTCCCCTCTAAAGGAGACTTCAACCACCATTAAATGCAATGCATAATTCATGCCACAAGTAACTTCAAATTTTCCTAGTGCCAAATTGAACTCATCTGCTCTTTCTCATTTGCGGAAACTGAGTTGACGGATGAAGGATTTTGGGAATCGAAGCCTATCGATTCTATTGGGGTCAGATTTATTTTTCCAAATCATTATTTCTGAACCAGGAATCAAGTTGGACGACAATTTTGGCACCTGCTCCACCATTTTGGGACATGTGGTAATTGAGTTCGACTGAGGTCCAGGCACTCAATCATGCAAAGGAAGCTTCTGCACCACCCAGCTACGCCATTCCCCATCATACGGTGTTTAAATCCCCGGACAATAATACAAAAATAAGAGTTGTTTTCGACGCCTCAATGTGGATTCCTCCTGGTTCACTAAACGATAATCTCATTATCGGTCACATATATTTTCAAAATACTTATGAATTTTCATAAACATCGTACAACTATATGCCCTGAAATAGTAAAGATGTTTGGATAGATTTTGATTATTCCAGAACATAGGGTCTATCAATATATATTTTGGGGATATTCTACAGAAGAGGCACTAAAAACCTACGAGTTATGCACATTAACTGTCTGGCTCTAGCCTTCAACCAGTTAGCATCGTTTCTATACAGCGATTCAGAGCCTTCATAATGGCACAGTGCCCTGTCTGTAAGAACGGGGTTGCCAGAGATGATAAATTAGCGCTCGCGTGCAACATATGTAAAGCAATCTTCCACGGAAAATACTTAAACATGTCAGAAATTGAAAACTCTCAAATGAGAAATAAAACACAATGGAGTTGCGGCAGTTGCGAGAGCTTGGGCAAGCCTGGTAACAGGCAGTATAGTGCTGTACCAAGCAAAAATATGGAGGAGAATGTCATGGCCATACTCGCCGAGATCGGTAAGGTTACAGATGACATCAAGGACATTAAATGCTCCATGAATAAGCAGTCTGATGTCATTTTTGAAAACCTTGAAAGACTAAAATCGATAGAGGAACGAGCCAAAAGACAAGATGACCTCATAGAAAAATTATTAATTGAAAATAATAATCTGAAAAGCAAAATTAAAACGCTGGAGGTTAGGCTGAATCACGTTGAGCAAGCCCAGCTCTCGCATTCCTTAGAAATTAGGGGTATTCCTGCAAAAAATAGTGAAACTCCTGAAGGTATTGTCTGCTCAGTTGGAGCTTCCCTAGGCATCAAGCTCAGCGCTGAAGACCTGGACTCAGTGGAAAGAAAAAGGCCCAGAGGAGAGGATCCCCGTCCGCCCGCGATCGTCGTGCGCTTCGTACGCCAGACAGTCCGGGACGAGGTGATCCGTCTACGGAAGGTGAAAAGAGGTTTCACGACCAGGCACCTCGGCTGGGAGAGCTACTAGTGTATTTACGTTGGTGAGGAGATGAGCACTGCCAACCGACATCTCTACTGGCTGGCGAGGCAGAAGAAGGCCGCCAGTAAAGTTAAGTATGTTTGGTTCACCCGAGGGCGTGTCCGATGCAGACGAGAGGACGGCTCACCAGTAATTATCATCAATAAAGAGGAAGACATTGAAACTTTTCAATGACATATATTTCACCGTTCCAGCGTACCTAGAAATTTTATTTTTATTTTTTTCTGCAACTTATTTTATGTATATATTCTTATTATTTAAATTTCAATTTCTACTTTTATTTTATACAATATGTCTTTATTTTTATTTTTTGATTGCTTATCATACTTTACTAGGTATCCTCCTCTCTTTATACTTAATCTTCTCCGTAGAAAATTTTATTACTCATGTTGAAAGTAATGGTTTCCTTTCGTTTTTTCTTTTTCTCTTTTGTTTTTTTGCAATTCTATTACAAATATCAATCATTGTGCCTTTCTACTCCAACCCCAACTCTCCTTTACTTTTCTCTGATAAAAATCCTTCTTTTTCCTATTATGACTAGTATCCTATTGACCTGCCCCGTTAACTCCCAATCCCTTCCAGCCCATTTCGATGAATTCCTTGACTATTTCCTTCACGATTTCTATCACATTATTGCCGTCTCAGAAACCTGGCTCAAACCAAATATTCCCTCCTCCTCTATATCCATTCCCAATTACACACTCCTTCGTCACGATCGGGAGGACCGAACTGGTGGAGGTGTAGGTATCTACGTTCATGATAGTTTGAGGGTTAAAATCCTTTTCAAATCCCCTTCCCCTGACACACCTCATTTAGAATATCTTTTCTTGGAAATTTCCTTTAATTCATCCTCCCTCCTCTATGTGATAGTATACCGCCCTCCTCATGTCCGATTTGATCCTACATTCGAATCCTCCCTCTTCACCTAGGTGCCTCTATACAACAAAGTGATTATAACCGGCGACTTCAACACTAATCTGTGCTCCGACTATTATGACAAAACATATCTTTTAGACCTCATCCACTCCTTAGACCATTTCATAGTACCCTTTCAACCCACCCACCACACTCAGTTTACTAGTACATGGCTGGACCTTTTTATAATAGATTCCTTCCAAAACTTATTATCTTCCTCACAGAATCCAATCCCCTTCCTTTCATGTCACGATCTTATCAAGATCTCCTACAATATTCTAACCCCTAAGCTCATTCCCAAACAAATTTCCTGGCGGGACCTCGACTCATTAACCTCTGAAAAACTAAAACCTTTCCTCGATTCACTTCCCCAATCTCTGGAACCTATCTATTCCTTTTCCTCCATTGATGAAATGGTGGAATGCCTTTCCTCGAATCTCTCTATTTTCCTAAATCACCACGCACCCCTAAAGACCTCCACCTTCAGACGTCCTGCGGCTCCTTGGATTAATACAGAAATTAGAGAGTTGATGAGGAGAAGAGATGCTGCCAGGAGATGCTTTCGACGAACACGTGCCACCGATGACTACTCCTCTTTTAAGTCCCTACGAAACCTCACCCAATTTCCTTACGCCGTGCCATATCACAATATTTTCACATCACCTTATCACAAGCCAACGACTCTAAGTCCAGATGGAAAATCCTTAAAAACCTATCCGTAGTAAACTCCAAATCCTGCACGTATTACACGGTTGCTCCTGACGAACTTAATTCCTATTTTGCTGATCCTCTTCCTATATCGCACTCTCCTCCATGCTTCACTCCACAAACATCCTTTGATCCTGAAAACTTCTACTTCCTAAATATTAATCCTGAAGACTTGCTCTCTTTTATCCTTAAATCTAGAACCAATGACTTTGGCCCTGATCACATTCCTGTGAAAATCATCAAACTATGTCTCCCTGCCATGTTTTCCTACCTTTTACATATCTATAATTTTTCCCTCCAAAATTCCATCTTCCCAGCAACTTGGAAAAAAGCCATAGGCCGCCCGTTGAATAAAGTTCCGGTCCCCTCCACAGTTTCCGACTTTAGACCTATCTCCATTCTCTCCAACTTATCAAAACCACTTAAAAGAATAGTCCACTCCCAACTTAATAACTTCCTTGAGCAAAAAGCTCTCATCAACCCTCTCCAGTCTGGCTTCCGATCTCTGTATTCCACGCAATCTGACTTGTTGAAAATCACCCAAGATCTCCAATCCTCCATAGACGAACAGAAAATTATTATTCTTGTTCTATTCGACCTTTCAAAAGCTTTCGACTCAGTTAATCATAACACCCTTCTTTCCAAACTCCAAGATCTTTCCTTATCAAATAGTGTCTTAAAGTGGTTTCTATCCTTCCTGTCTCTTCGCTTCCAAGCAGTCATCATCACCAGTAAACCTCCTTCCTCCCGCCTCCTACTAACACATGGTGTTCCTCAGGGGTCTTCACTCTCACCAATCCTTTTCTCTGTCTATATTAACGATCTTCCCGATTTCATTCATCATTCACAATATCACTTATATGCTGATGACTTCCAAATTTACCAATCCTTCCATCCTACTGAGATGCTTGAGGCTATCCGAAAGGTACAAGAAGATACAGATTGTATGAACGCATGGGCAGTACGCAACGATTTGAGGCTGAATGTTAAAAAAAACCCAGGCCATCCTCATCGGATCCAAGCATCTTCTGAATTCCCTTCCTTATTATCCCTTGCTCTACATCAACCGCCTATCTATCCATTTCCACACCACTGTCAGAAACCTGGGAGTAACTTTTGATCAACTACTATCCTGGAACAATCACATTTCCCAAATCACCCGAGAGTCCATTGCTATCCTTAAACAGTTCCTAAGATTTCGAGATTCTATACTTCCTAAAACCCGTCAGCTCCTTGTATCCTCCCTCATTTTCTCCCACTTCGACTATGGCTGCCTTGTGTATGGTGGACTGTCTGGAGGGCTTGAGATGAGACTGAAGAGACTAATGAATTGCTTCATTAGATTCATCTTCGGAATCCCCAGGCGCTCCCACGTCTCCAGTTGGTATACCGAGTTAAAGTGGCTTCAACCTGTTTTCCGACGGCAATACTTCCTAGGTATTTATCTTTTCCGAACCTTCAAAACCAAAAAGCCTCCTTATATTCTTGATCTGTTCACCCCGTGTTCCTCTGTACACTCCTTAAACACCAGATCCCAACCTATAAACTTGTATTTACCCTTTCATAGAACTGCCTCTTTCAAAAGATCCTTTACCTTTCGAGCTACTTCATTTTGGAATTCCTTACCCAACTCCTTTCGCAAATCCTCATCCTTAACCTCCTTTAAGCATCAATTATTTCTCCACCGACTTAACTATCAATCTTCCGCATTTATGTAAGTACTATAGTTATATATATCTTCATTTTATGTTTATATCTTATATTTACTGTTTATAGTTTTATGTTTATATCTTATATTTACTGTTTATAGTTTTATGTTTATATCTTATATTTACTGTTTATAGTTTTATGTTTATATCTTATATTTACTGTTTATAGTTTTATGTTTATATCTTATATTTACTGTTTATAGTTTTATGTTTATTATTATTATTATGTCTATTGTTTGTTATTTATTGTCTATTGTTATTATACAGGTGTACATATATATTTAATTACGATTTAAATACCTGTAATTATTAAAATTTTCTTTATTTTATTTTATTACTTAGCTTTTCTTAATTATTTAGTGTGTGTAAGCTTGACAAATAGTACTAGTACTGAACATTTCTGTTATTCTAAGGGGACTAAAAGTCCCAGAATAAAATTTTATTTTCATTTCATTTAACTTACGGCCAATCGTCCTCATCGTCCTCATCACTTAGACTGTTAGCTCAGCTAAGAAAGGATGAAGGTATGGCGTTTCCTATGGCAACCCAGAAACTTAAAAAGAGTGTTTACGCGGATGGCATCATCACTGGAGTTGAAACATATTAGTTACATATAATACAAATAATACAAAGCACCGAGTATCGAATACCAAGTACCGAGCGTTGAGTTCTAAGAACCGAGTATCAGATATCTAGTATCGAGTGCAAAGTACTAAATAACGAGTATCAGGCACAGAGGCGTAACTAGCAAATGAAAAATGCACAGTCTTCGATCCAAGGGGGGCCTCTCATTAGCCTTTATAACAATAAAATATAATATCAAATTGTATTACTTATTGTAATACAATTCTATATTGAGTTAGACAATTAATAACTAACATTGTATTATTATGTATAACACACAGCCACATATTCTTCCATATCATCAAAATTCATACCTACACTACTGATCGGATATAAAGTAACGAGTATTAAGTACCGATTATTGAGTATGGAGTGCGAAGTAGTGAATATCGAGTATCGGTATTTGAGTATATTTAGCTCAAATGCTCGCTCCCTCCCAGTATTGAGTAATATTTACCCAGTATGTAAAAAATGTAAATAAACTTTTAGAATGAAATAATACAATTTAAGTAATTGTAACAACATTTTTATGTGAGGTAGTTACCCCTCTAGCACAAATATCTCTACAGTTTGTTGACAAATAAGTAGTTTTATAATAAAAATAGACTTCCATTTATGAGCCTAAAAATAAAATGTTTAGTCCAAAGCAAGTGGAGTCAGTGGCCAAGTTCCTGGCAAATTTTATTATGTGATTAGATATTTTATATAGAACAATTGACAGCAGGAGTAGTGATGAGAATTTAAAGAGAAAAAAATCTGAGGCTGAGGGATTATAAAGAAAAGGGAATAACTTGATGTAGATCTTAGAGGGAGGGCTTAGATTTGTGGAGAGATTGGTAAATCAAATTCCACTGTCATTCAAAATCAAAAATTTCGTACATTACTATAAGCAAGATAAGCTTTCCATTTTTTTCTTTTGGGGCCAGAACCTTAATTAGGTACTCCAAACAGCATCAGCAAAAAGAGATCGTTGACTGGATTAGGTGAGGGAGCAGGCAAGGAATGGTGGAGACATTTGTTGAAGAGAAGAAAACTGCTCATTCCAAAAAAAAACTGAGAAGATGCTCCAGTTAGATGTGAATAAAGAGATGTTACACAATCGGATATCTTAACATCCGATATATCGATATTTTACAATGATATATCGATGACACCATATGTTAAACTGTATTACTGTAGAATCTCGATAGTTCATATCCTCGTAATTCGTATATCTCCATAATTCGTTTGGATTTTCTGTTCTTTTTAAAATCTCCCTTTATTTCCTATAAAAAAAGTGCAATCCGGTCCCCTAGATAATTCGTATTTATTTTCGTCTTTTAAGTGCTGTAAACGTCTTGTAATTCAAATTTCCAAATAAAAAATCTGGTTAACTCTTGTTTATCTCTTGAGCGAGCGGAAGTCTGCTGTAATCTGATTAAAGTAGTAATAATTTAAATTAAACAAGGGTCCGACTTCAACTGATAAGGATCCGTTGGTTTGATTGTATTTGTTGTGGGCATACGCAGCTTACAGTCAGGTCTTAAAACTCTAGACGTCCGTCATATTGGGGTCACGATTTTGGAGTTCTACCAGTATGTATAAGAATAAGCACGTTATAAGATAAATGAATTTTTTAGAAGTTTGGAGGTTTTATTATTAAAAAACTTGTAGAAGAATATAATGTATGAAATATGGCTAAAAGTCTACAAGATAAAAATGTGTTATAACGTTTCTTTTTTTTGCCAGAGTATAATTCTATTCTATCTTTTTGATTTATAACGATTCATGGCTAATGAAAAATTTGTTTTATAAATAATATAATTATTATTTCATAGCCTTCTTAGCAGTTTAACATTATACTCATTTAATGCACTTGTATTTACTTTTTCATCCATTTTCTTTCGATATATCGATATTTTTATAGTGATTATCGGCGGATATCGATATTTGGTTTTGCGTTATTGCAAAACATCGAATATCGATATTTTCCTTTCGATGTTCCAACCCTAGTATCGAGTATCGAATATCAAGTAACAAGTATCTAGTACAAAGTACCGAGTATCTAAAACCGACTATAAAAGATCGAGTATCCACTTTAAAATAGCGGTTACCAAGTATTGAGTACCGTGTAACGAGTACTAAATGCCTAGTAGCTATTATCGAATACCGACTATTGAGTATCGATTAATAATTTCATAGTATGCAATAACCAATAACGAGTATCGAATACCAAATACCAAGTATCGAATATCGAGTACCGAGGGCTAAATATCCAGCAGCGATTATCGAGTACGGGATACTAAGTACAATGTGCCGAGTATTGAGTACAAAGTAACTAGTATCGAATAACAAGTACCGAATATCCAGTTCAAAGTACTAAGTATCGAGGATCTTATACTAATAATGAGCATTGGATATCGAGTAACTAGTATCGAATATCGAATACCAAGTACCGAGAACCGAATACCAAGTGCCAAATATCGATTATAAAGCACCGAATACCGAATACCAATTACCGAATATCGAGTAAAGGTGCTAAGTATCGAGTATCAAGTATCGAGTGCCAAGCACAAGTTAGCTAGTATTGATTACTGTGTACTAAGTAACGAGGAATAAGTACAGGAACAGGAATATCGAATACCAATTACTGATTATTTAGAACCGAGTAACGAGTATCTAATACCAAGTACCAAGTATCGAATATCGAGTAACAAGTATCGAGTGCAAAGTACCGAGTATCGAATGTCGAGTACCAAATATCGAGTATCCAGTACCGATTATAGAGTTTCGAGTACCGTGTATTGAGTACTAAGTGCCGAATATTGATTACAAATTAACGAGTATCGAATAACAAGTACCGTGTTTCGAGTAAAAAGTACTGAGTATCGTATACTGATTATCCTTTACTAAATAACGATTATTGGATATTGAGTAACAAGAATCGAGCAACGAATACCAAGAATGGAAAACCAAGTATGAAATACCAAGAGTATCGAGCATAAAGTACCGATTATCGTGTACAGACTACCAAATATCGAGAATCCATTACCGACTATCGAGTACCTTGTATCGAGTTTTGAGAACCGAGTATTGAATGCCAAGTAACGAGTATCTAGTACAGAGTATCGAGATCATTTACTAAGTAGCGAGTACCAAGTATCAAATTCGAATACCAAATATCCAGTATCGAATACCGGCTGTCCAGTATCGGTTAATAAGTACCGAGTAAGGAATACCAAATACCGAGTATCGAGAACTATGTATGCACCATGTCTCGAGTAAAAAAAAAAAAGAAGTGGAATTTCTCTATTCGTCAGGATAAATATCGAATATTGGTAAAAAAAGTATCGATACTACTGATATTATCAGAAGAAACTATCGTTCCCACCAATATATCGAATGAAAAGTATCGATAAAAATATCGCAAGTATCGGCGAGAAAGTATCGATACCACAAAATATCGGAAGTATCGAAACGTCCCTACACATCTCTACTTTGTATATCCTCTTCATTATTCGGTTCTGTACCTTTTGGGTTTAATACTTCGGAAAAATATTAAGTCCATCCATGTAATATCTCTTTTCTGGAACCCAGCAAGTTTCACTGTTTATCTTTACAGTAATCCAGGTGCGGTTTAAAACCAATCTTTGTATTCCTTACTCTTTTGTAACATTTCCTTAGCTCTTATTTTGTAAAATGACTTTTTTTTTTCTATAATTAATTGTGGAAAATCATTTATCTTATTTTTTTTTTTTTACTCTATGAAATTGGGGAATTTCGGCAAGGTCAGGCGGGGAAATTCAAGGGCAGTTTACTGGCAAGCTTGTTTACTCCATACCTGAAATTTTGATTGCCACGTATCTGAGTTTTGGTTGTCGTTTAATTAGAGTAGACTGCCTTTAGTGATATCTTCATTAACTGAATTTAACATTTCGAATTTAAAGAAGCATAGATTTGAGGCAATGTCAACTGGTGAGCAGCAGCAGTTAAAAGGGGGCCATCCTCCTGCAGGTATTTTGTTGTTATTTGACCTGCTGTATAAAAAGTCTTGTCATGTCTAGAATTGTATTCAAAGGTTTAACAGTTTTTTTCTTAATTTTAATTATTTGTTTAATTTCAAGATATATTATTCATAATCTATATTTTAGCATATGAAAGCTCCCACAAAACCCATTTGGTTATGTCTAATTGATATCTTTATGCCATGTTTGAACTTGTGTCAGGTGAATATGGTGGTTTATATAATATTAATTTTGGCATTCAGCTCCTCTTATATTGTTTAAAATGTAGGCTTGTCGAGAGCTTGAACTAGTTGAGCTTGTTCTCAATTCTAAAACAATGATGTTTATTTTCAAAACAGTGTACAAGTATATAATCTAAACTTGCATTACTCATGAAAATTATAAATTAAGTTTTACCCTGATGGATCAGAATTATTAAAGAGAATGTTTTCATTTTTGTTTTATAATACATTAGGAAATTTAAAAGTTGTTGTGTAATGAAATTTGAGAATTTCTAAATATTCATATGTAAATTATATCCTGAATGCAATTTTACTATGTGTTCACTTTTATTTTGTTTATCTATTTTTTTAGTGGTACCAAAAAGTTTTTTATTCCTTGTATTTAGCTTCAATCATTTAAAAGAATCATAATGCATCTTCGTCTTATTTTGAATACTTGTTATATGTAGTCAAAAGATAAGGATTCCACAGATTAAAAGTAATACTGTAACATTGATGGTCTAAAATGTTTAGGCAAGGAGTGATTTGTTTCTTAATAGCTGGTTTTAATAGCAATTGCTAATGCTTACTATTGACTCATTTGGCTGGAAATATTGTACTAAAAAAAATAAACAGCTGAATTTATTTAAAATGTCTTCGAATAGCAATATGATTATTGCTGATTATTTGAAATCATTATGTTTTAAGATAATTGAATAAATCAGTCCTAAAATGCCTGGTTATTGATCTTACATTATTCTTTGGAGACAATATGGTATAAACGTATTGATATAGCCTATGTAAAACTATTAGTGAAATCTTTTAGTTTATTTATAATAAAAACAGTTATTATTGTTTTAAATTTGTTTAAGATATTTAACAATCAGGACTTTCTTGAATATTCTCAGCCAATTAGTTGAGAAATATGTTTTGATTAGGCACTCTCCATTTATAGTGGCGTATCAAATGATAATCATTGCTCATACTTTTTTGAACCATTGTATATCTATTTTTTGCCTGTAGTTTTACATTAGTTATTGTTATTAATTCGGTTTTCCTGAATTTAATTTATTGTTTACTACATATCATTTGTCTTAACTGCTAGTATAATATGAAAATTCGTTGCGTGTGTACTAAACGATCGATCATTATGGGTTATAACTTACACTTTTATTATTACTGCCTTAATTGGATCACAACCTCCAACTTCTGCTCGCTAAGCCTACTCAAGAGATAAACATACCCCAAACGGATCCTTTTCAGTTCAGGTCGCATAAATGCGAATCAGTTTATGGTGTCAGGTTATAATCACAACATTTGGTCGACCATTAAGTTCATGAGTACCAAAAATTCTTACATTATGTAACGGTTTTATTTCTTCCCTTGAAGTAGGGTAATTAAAAACTTTTAATTCCTTGTTGATGTTTATTTTGCACGGTAAAACTTTACAATCAGGTCATATTATCAGTGCCTGTACCTGAAGGTCGCTGTACTAGCACTCTCTAGCGCCATTTGTGCTAACTGCTTTATATTCAGTTGTACCATTCTTATTCATTAGAATTATTAAAATTATTACTCCTTAAATTAGATATTATTTAAAATTATTAGTGCTGTTGACTTCCATTCACTATGTTTGCTCAAGAGATAAACAAAACTGCAATGGATCCATTTTAGTTGTCTCATGTCAAAGCGGCTTCAATGTTACGTTGCTTAAAAAAAAAAATTATTGAACAAAGTTGTTAAAAAAAACAAACTATTTAAATGAAAAATGAAGTTATTAAATTAATTTTAAAAAGCTATAGAAAAGAAAGAGATGAAAAGGAAATGTGTTCGATAGTCCAAATTTACATGAATTCTCTTAGTGTTAATGTTAAAAAATCGCATTTGATATGAATGAACACTCCACTAATTAAGATTCACCTTATATGCAGTTATGGAGCTGGTGGAGAATGCCACTTCGCTCCCGTATTTCAGGACTGGTCTAATATATGTTTTGTATGTTGTTATTAACACATCCTGGTTACTCCCCATTTGGTAGCAGTGAGTCTTTTCAATAGACAAGCCTTTTTCATTGCTTTTTCTATGCATTGTTTGGCATGTGGCTTCCAGGTAAGTCGTGGATCCAGGGTAATTCCCAATGTAAAAATGTTAATACGTTTTGGTCGGGTCACCGGTTGCGGAGTTGACATGGGGTGGCAATAAGAAGCGGTGTTGAATAGAATCAATCATGCCACACTATTGGATACGCAAAAAGTATGAGCCATCCTTGTTTCGGCCTTGTTAATTTAAGTAATAAAAAAAAAATGGGGAAGTGCATGATTAATATAGAAACCTAATGTAAAATGGTTAATTATTTTTGCTATACACATTGTTTTGAGAAGAACGGATTTTAAATTTTTCATGATTTTCAAGTATTTTATTAAAAGATAGATACTTTATTGTAACATTAATGTATTTATAGTAAATTATCATGAATATATACCATTCTCACCGGAATATACTGGACCGGAACATAGTAGAAATGAATGATTGATTTTTTTTGCTCTAGGAAAATTGCCTGCAACTCTCTCCATTTCATCCAGTTTTATTCTATACACCAAATATATAGGTAGTTGAATTTGAGTCAAGGGGGAAGTGAAGTTAGCTTGGAAAACAGAGGTTTCGAAGCTACGCAACTGATACTTGCATAGTCCGCTCAGTTGCCACCCTCCCATTCAAATCAATGTGTTCATTTTGTTTGCGGAGTCCACTCCATTCCAAAACCTGTTGCCACCCGGCCTTTATTAATTCTTTATTTGCAAAAGAGTTGAATGATAGTTTTGCGAAAATCCATAATTGTTCTTCATATTTAATTAGTTTTTAAGATTTAGTCTGATTAGTATATCAGGTATATAAGGTTCTTATTATTTAAGTACTTAATACTAATTTGCATGATAAATTTAATAGCGTGCACAGTATTATATTTATCCTACAGCTCAATTTTTCTTTAGCAACCACCTGTTTTAAGTGCCTCTGCCCATTGTTTGTAACCTTGTAAAGTGCCATTTTAGACCATAAGTCAACTTTAGCTTTCCTATTAGCTGACCATTAAAAACACTGTTCTGTTTCCAATAGTGTTCGTTTTTCTAAGGAACCTCTTGAACTATTGTTTTTTTGGAACAGGAAAAAGAGGAATATTTGTTGCCAGTTTTTGCATTAAGTAATCTATCATAGGCGTATTTTTCTTGCTTGGTCCATTGTTAATGGGTTTTTTTTTTTTTTTTCCTGGTTACCTAGTCGGACCGCGGCCTTTAATGAGCTGTGGCCAGCTGTTTAAAGCACGAGTTTAGTAAATTCATCAGGATTGTTGGTTTGATAAGCTCTTACAGCTTTGGATTTGTTAATCGATCCAATCCAATCTTAGGCGTATTTTTCTTGCTTGGTCAATTTTTGATGTGTTTTTTTCCTGGACGGTATAATAGTCCTCTGGGACCTTTGTCAGACCGATCATGCACCATGTCTAGCTGTTTAAAGCACGAGTTTAGTAAATTCAATGAATCTCAGGTTTGTTGGATTGATAAGCCCTTACTGCTTTGGGTTTGTTAATCGACCCAATCCATACACCATGAGCCTCAGTCTCCAGAACCTGTTACACAAGTAGATAATGTGATAGGATGTTTCGTCCTCAGTATGACTGAATCTACATGAAGGTGGGTGATCCTTCCAACTAGAGTTTGCAGTGACCAGTACAAATTTCCTTAGCGATTCCCTGTCTAATTTCAGCATCAATTTGCTTCTACTTGGACAGGGTCTATCTAGGAACAGCTTAGAGTGAAGCTGTATTTTATGTTGCCAATATTCTGTTGCTTTTGCACCATAAGCCACCCCAATTCTCCTTTTAGCGTATTCAAATATCTCATTACATTTTAAGATTTTTTATTTTTTTGTGATTTATTACATGACATTGATTTTTTTATTATTGCAAAATTTATATTATTTTCATTATTTTACATGCTGATTCACCCTAGTTACATTTTTTCATGCTTATTTTTTTTAACTTTGTCAATATTCTTACATCTTCCATGTTTATTTATATTCTGTTACTAATACTGAATAGTAGTAATAAATATTTTTATTATTATTATTTTAATTGCCCCTCAACTTTTTAAATGTTATTTAATATTTAAAATTTTTATTTTACTAATAATATCAGTATAATGTTTGCTAATATTTGTTGTATCATTTTGTAAATTTACCACCCTATTTATATTTTTAGTAATGTGTATATAGTATATATTAAAATAGATTCCAAATATTTTCTTGTTCTATTATCTTTTGCACTATTTGATATTCTTATCTTATTTTAATTAAATCCATGAATGTTAATAATACTATGTTTAGCCAATAGTATTAGTATTATAGTATACTAATAGTATTAGTATTAGCCGATGTTTAGCGGTAGTATTTACATTTTTGGGGTTTTCACTATTAGTTTTATGTTAATTTATTCTATTTCTTAAATCTTGTGAAGTTTCACTTATATAGCACATATCTTTACAATCAATGTTGTAAATTACATTTCGTTTATTTTCATTTTCGATTCTATCTTTCATGATTGTTAAAAAAAATTGCTTTTAATATTTTCTTTTGCATTATTATATTCATTATTTATAATTTTTATAAGATCGGTTATTTTACCCTTTTTTTTACCATAATGGTGTATATTTAAAATATTAATTCATAATAATATTTTATATTTATTCATTTACAGTAAAGGCTGGAGGAATGCGTATCACTCAGCATAAAACACCGAAATCGCACGATGTCAGGCTGGATGATCCAGATTTAAATAATGCTGCTTTAAAGGTCTCTACTAGGTAATTAATTATGCCTGAAGTGGTGAAGACTTTTTGTGTTCATTTTGAGTACAATCATTATTAAATTTGATTCTTAGCACTTGTTTAATTTACTTTTAATTTTTTTCACTGAAAAAAATGTACATTTTTATTGAATTAAAAATGTAAAATTGTTTGGCAAATTAGCCTAAAGTCAGTCAATTATAATTTATGTAAATGCACTTTTTGGATAAATCTGATTTTAGCTTTTAAAACATCATATCTGATACACCATTAGGATCCATAATTCTAAGGTGCATTAAGATGAAAAATAGTTGCTTAAATTTTTTTTTAAAGAATTGGTCATTAAATGTTCTATATTTTTGAGTTCACAATTATAATAATGTTTGAATACTATATGGTATCTTTAGATCACAACTGAGCAGTGTATCTATGGTAAATTTGTAAGATTGATCAGGGCATGCATAATGGCCGATGAAAGGGCCGTCTTAAATTCAGAATACTGATACTAAAAGTATTTGAAGCCTTTGAAGTTAAAACTTGTCAAGGCAATTAGATGGTTCTTTGTCCATGCTATTTAACCTGTCCCTTGAAGAATAACATTAGAAAGTCACAGGATACATGTCGGAATTAAACATATAATCCTCTGGTTTGCAGATGATAAAACAGTCCTTAAAAGTAAACCAAAAGACATAAAATATCTTGACAAGATTCTGATAAGAGAAGAAAAACAATTCAGTTTATAATTAATTTAATGAAAAATATATATTTTTTTTTTTCCTGCTATTAATATTATCTTAGAATAATGTTAAAGTGGTCTAAATAAAGGCCATAATCATACTAAAAGCATATTAAATCAATACTTCCTATTATAAAAATAAAAATAATGATTTATTTCATAGAGTAACTATAATATATTTGTTAGTGGCAGAAATTATTCAGGCGATTCTGAATCCCCAGGGTCTGTGGTTTACTGAATGAATGAGAACTATTATCTGTATAAGCGATTTTAGCTTAGTTAAGTATTTTACAATTTATCTGGGTGACAAATATAAGGAAATAATTCATTAACATTTTCAGCTTTGCCTCTGATTCATTTTACATCATCATCATCATCATCATCATCATCATTGTCTATCCTCTATGAACCGCATTAAGCAGTGTGAGGAGGAAGTCTACAGAGCCCTCTCCAGCTCTGCCGGTCCTCTACAAGACGCCTTCTGTCATTCCATTGAAGTCCTCTTCTCTGGAAGTGGCTCTTTACCTCATCTTTCCATTTTCTTCTTGGCCGCCCTTTTCCTCGCTTGCCCTCAACTTTAGCTCGATAGGTTTCGCTAGCGATTCTGCTTGGTTCCATCCTCAGGAGGTGCCCTAGCCATCTTAGTTGACTTTCCTCTATTATATCGTTTGCCGACTTAACATTGAGGTTCAACCTGATGGTGTTGTTGCGTATTCTATCTCTTCTTGTTTTTCCTTCGATCTTTCGAAGAAATCTCATTTCCGATGCCTGTATTCTCGATCGATGTTTCTTTGTCAGCGTCCATGATTCTGACGAGTACGTTAAAATGGGCAGAAATGTCGATCGGAATACAGCCACTTTTGTTTTCTTTTCCACCTCTCGCCTGCTTAGAAAACCTCTCTTCACTGCTTCAAACATCCTGCCCGCAGCTGCGATTCGTTCAGTCACTTCCGAATCGATATATCCATATTCATTAAGGTGCGCACCCAGGTATTTGAAGTTTTCTACCTGTTCGAGGATTTCGTCTTCGACTCTGATGACGCGCATGTTTCTCCTGGGTTTCTTCCCAACCCTCATTAGTTTTGTTTTCGCAGGGTTCATAATCATGTTAATCTTCAGCAGTTCTTCTTTCAATTTATTAATATTGTACTGAAGATTCCTATCAGTGTCGGAGAAAATGACAATGTCATCGGCGAATGCAAGTAATGAGAGGCTAACTGGTCTCAGATTGGCGTATCCTAGGTGATATTTCCGCATTTTCTCTTTAGCCCTCCGAATAGCTGAGTCCATAACTAAGATAAACAAAAGTGGGCTGAGACTACAACCTTGCCGGATTCCTATGGTAGTTTCGATTTCCTTAGAGGTGCAGTTGGCAAATCTTACCACGTTTCGTGTTTTCTTATAGAGACTCTCAACCGCCAGGATATGACCATGATCGATCCCTTTTTCTCTTAAGGCCTCTAAGATATCTGACTTTCTTACTCGATCAAAGGCTTTTGTAAGGTCAACAAAGCACACGGACATTTCCCTTTCTTTTTCAAGTACTTTTTCGAAGACCTGTCTCATAGCAAAGATAAGGTCTTGGGTGCTACGATTTTCACGAAAGCCGTACTGTTCCTCTTCAAGCAATCCTTCGATTCTTCTTCTTATTCTCTTTTCTAGAATCTTAGAGTAAATTTTACTTGGTACGCTTAAGAGAGATATACCTCGGTGGTTGTTACAATCTCTGTTATCTCCTTTCTTAAAGATAGGGACAATGACGGCTACTTCCCAATCTTTCGGTATTTTCTTTTGCTTCCACACTAAGTTTAACAGATGCAGCAAAATTTCTTTTCCTTTGGCCCCCATGTATTTTAGCATTTCAGGAGTTACTCCGTCACTTCCTGCGGATTTCCCGAGTTTCATACTACAGAGTGCTTCTTCCAGTTCGTCATCGTCAATAAAATCATCCTCTTCCCAGGGTCCTATCTCTCTTTTCTCTTCATCTATGGAGGGCGTTTGTCCATTCTCATTCAACAGATCTTGGAAGTACTCCCTCCACCTTTCCATTATATCATCCTTCTGCCTGAGAATGTTTCCTTCCTTATCTTTGACGAATTTCAGGATTGGTGCTCTTTCCTTTCTTAATCCCTTGAGGACTCGATAAAATAACTTTTGATTTTGGTAGAAATCGGATTCTAATTTTCGACCAAACTCTGTCCAGGTAATCCTCTTGGCTTCTATAACTTTATTTTTAGCCTCAATTCTTTTCCTCTTGTACTTTTCGTAGTTCTCCGGTGTTTTGTGCTCGGGGTATTCTTTCCAGAGGGTCTTCTTTTCTCTTATTACTTTTTTAACCTCATCAGACCACCATGCTGTTCTCTTGTATTGGCCTCCAATTCTTTTCTTTCCACAAACCAATGTCGCTGCATCCAAAATTATCTTCTTTAAGTATAACCAGCTCGTTTCTACGTCATCCGAATCCCACGGGTAGTCCAAATCACTGGCCATTCTTTCTATTTCTTCCTGGTAATAGGTAGCGATTTCATCTTCTTCTTTCAACCTATGTGCCTTCACCACTTCTGGTTGGATCCTTCTTGCGTTCTTTCCAGTCTTTCTCTCTCCTTTCCATACCATATCCATCTTTAATAGGTAGTGGTCGCTTCCAATTTCAAAACCTCTTTTAACTCGCACGTCAATCAAATCTTTGAGAGAATGTTTCTTAACTAGAAAATAGTCTATTACAGACTTTTCGTTCCTGTTTGGTTCCTCTCTTGTAAATTTATGTGCGTTTTTATGAGGGAATTTGCTATTAGCGACAATCATTCCATTGCTGGCACACAATTGGAGTATTCTTTCCCCATTATCGTTTTTAAATTCTTCTCCATGTACACCTAAAACATCCGGCCACAACTGTGCATTTCTTCCAACCCTGCCGTTTAGGTCTCCAACGACAATTGGTTCACCGTGTGCGTCATCTATTTCTCTTTGAATACAGTCAAAGAATTCTTCCTTCTCAGTGGCTATGGCATTATCATTCGGTCCGTATACTACGATGATAGACTTTAAGGCATCTCCTTCTTTTAAATCAACCACCATCAGCCGATCGCTAACGAATTTCCAGTCTTTAATCACTGTATTCATTAAGGCTTCCTTAAACATGAAACCTACACCTCTGCTGGCTATCCTATCTTCAGTGGTCCCTGAGTAGAGTAAAATATTATCTCCTATTCTCTCTTCGCCTTTTCCTTTTCTCTTGATCTCAGTAATAGCTAGCAGATCAACCTTTGCCTTATCTTTCTCTTCCAGTAACTCGCACTCCTTCCCCCTCAATCCTCGCACGTTCCAAGTTGCCAGTCGTAAAATTCCTTTTCCTCGCCATGTCGAATTCCATAAAAGCTGTCCGGCTATATTTCTTCCATGACTCGTGATATTTGAAAATTCGGATGGGCAGGGTATCGGCCTGTCCAGTCCTAGTACGGTCGGGGGGCTGCCCCTTAGGGTAACCGAACACACCCTTTCCTGGTAGGAAAAATCTCCTAGGGGAGGTGGCCCTAGGGTGTGTACTGTAGTTGACCTTATGTTGAGAGTAAGTGATTTGTGTACTGTTCTGGTGAGTATGCATGGTGTACTGAACTGTGGTAACCCGTGGGGGCGTTACTCCCCAAGTACCTGCATGCAACAATTACTCCTTGCGGGTATCATTTTACATCATAAACAAAATAACTGTAGTAGAAGTTTGTTTGGAAAAATAAGTGAAGAGACAAGGAGTTGATGATTATGGATATGATGGAGAGAAATGATCTTTCAGGAGAGGGTTTGAGCATATATGACTGCAGTTTTTTTTTAATGTAGGACAGTATTGGATTGAAGCGTTGTTTAGGAAAAAGCTAGAAAACATAATAATAGAATTTAGAAGGGGATTATATCAAATTGGTAAAGTTTTTAATTTATCAGGTGTCATGAAAATAATGTTATCACTAAGTTAAGTATTTTTCCTATTAAGATCATCCCTTACAACGCTGCAGTATTGGGATAATACGGTGAAGTCCTGACTTAGGTTACCCGAAAGTCCGCTTAATCTGAAACCAAAATTAAGGTTTATTCTTTGGAGTCATCTAAAAGAACTATGGTCACAATAAAGCCAAAGTAATACTAGGTAATATAAAGTATACTTCTGAAAATTCCAAGTTAGACAATGTAATGAACTCATTACTATATTACTGAGCTTCATTGGTTTAAAAAATCTGTTAAATTTTTTTTGACGAAGAGAAAAATATCTCTCCCTTGAACCAATATTACGTCAGTACCTCAGAAAAATAGTGTCTACTAGAGTCATGGTGGAGTGTTGCTCTACGTAGTGTAGCACTACATCTAACTTAGCCACAGACTATGAGGGGATTACCTCTTCTCGCTGTCACATCTGCTTCACCTTCACTCTCGTCTGAGATGGCAGGTTCTTTTAAAACCATTTCAGCGATCTGCTGATCGCTGCTTGCAATCATTCATACAAATCATTTTAATTTGCGTCGTTGAACACTGTGATGAATTGATGAAAAGAGGCAGTGTTCTGTCTCATCACCCATTTCATCCCGAGATTTGATTATATTTAGACAGACCTATTAACTGTTTAATCACACATAATAATATTTATGTATATGTAGAATAGTATTTATAGCACGTTATTATGTAATTTTAGTTTAGTTTAAGAAGGATTTTGCATAATCCAAAAAATTCATTCAACCGAAATTGGTCTGGTCCCAATCTTTCAGATAATCAGGACTCCACTATAATAACTATAGAGTACTATAGAATAAAATATGATAAGATCAGCCTGGATGAAAGAATGATTTTGAAAGTAGAAAGAATTAAACCACTCAACTCCACAATAACATCAACAAATTATACGCTGAGGTAAACCACACTGGTGGTTTGTACACTACAAAAGCTCATCACTGATCCTATCAATTATTCTTAAAGCACACTTGGGCCTGTTCCTTTTAAAGTGATCCAAGTGATGTTGCTTGACTGTTTTGTAATGAAATGATTTTTCGTTTGTGGATTCCTACTTTATTGCAGTGTCCAAAAATAATGAATTTATTTTTATCTTTTTCCTAGCTCCAATAGCAGTCATTTTTGTTTTACAAAGCATGCTGTTTCTTGCATTTGTAGGGGTTGACATTAACTTTTATCTTTCAGAACTTGTGTACACTTGGTTGATGAAACAAAAGCCTAATGTGCGTTTTTTTGGCGGGTCCATAAATTTGGGATCCATAAGTCCATATAGGTTTTAACAAATAGCTGTAGATATTATTTTTGTTTCTGATTGGTCAAAGAGGAGCCTTGCAAGAGCAGAGGAAAATAAAGGATTATTTTTATCAAATTAGGTATATACCACAGAATATGTAAAGAGGGTAGTAGAAGTATCCAAAGCGGATAGGCTAAGGAGCCCTGGCACCATAGCGCCCGATTCCTCCCCATTTATCGGCCCCATCATACCAAGATTCCCTTCTATGTGACGGGCATAATACATATTACCGTTAATCCAATTTAGACAAAATTTTCAGGGATTGTGTGGTTTGGTATGAAGATGGTCTTTTATTAAATTTTATTAAATGTTATTCAATACTTTTGCTTGCCCATGTGCTAACATATTTTCCTTGACAAATCTATATTTTAAAAACAACTTGTTCAATTTGGCCCAAAGTTGGAGGAAAGTTAGGAATTAGTGTAAAAATGGTCCTATATTAATTTTATCAAATTTTATCCACTAATTTTGCTAACACATGAGTAAACTTATTTTCCTTGACAAGCCTACTTTAATTCGGTATACCAACTGGAGACCCCAAAGATGAATCTAATAAAACAATTCATTAGTTTCTTCACCCTCATCTTGTGCACACAAGAGAGTCCCGTGTATACAAAAAGACCGTAATCAAAGTGGAGGAATATGAGGGAAGAAACTAGGAACTGACGGGTTTTTGAGAGCATAGAATCATGAAATCTTAGGAACTGTTTAAGGGTAGCAATGGATTTTTGGATGATTTGGTATATATGGTTATTCCAGGACAGGTGCTGGTAAAAAATTACTCCAATTCTTCTGACAGAGATATGGAAGTAAATAGGTAGGCAATTGAGATGAAGTAAGGGATAATAAGGCAGGGAATTAGGGAGATGCTTGGAACTGATAAGGATGGGGCCTCTGTTTCTCTACATTCATCATCAGTTTGTTGTTTGCTGCCCATGCGTTGATAGTATCAACGTGTTCTTGCAGCTTTCGGATTACCTCAAGCATCTCAGTACGATGAAAGGATAGCTAAATTTGAGTGTCATCAGCATATAAGTGGTATTGTGATTGGTTAATGGAACCAGGAAGATCATTAATATAGATAGAGAAAAGGATGAGAGTGAGGACCCCTGAGGAGCACCACATGTTAGAAGGGAAGAGAGAGGAGACTTATTAGGAATTTCAACTGTTTGGGAACGAAGGGATAAGAAGGGGATGAACCACTTTAATACGATATTAGACATGGAGAGGTTATGGAGTTTAGAAAGGAATCTCATGGTTAACTGAATCGAAGGCTTTTGAAAAGTCGAAGAGAACAAGGATAGTTAGAGAGAGAGATAAAAAGATTTTATTTACATATGTACACTTTAACAATATTTTCAAATATTTTAACATGATTTCGGATAACTTATCCTTAAAATCAACAAATTAGATTTTTTGAGAATAAGTCGTATCTCATAAATGAATTTATATATGGTATTGGAACGACAGTAAGAAAAATTAATCAAAAACCTACACACACAAAACAATATTAATAATAATTATGAATTAATAATAAAAATAAATTAATAAAATAGGAAGCTGATGACAATAAATAATATATACGATACATATAATAAATCTAAACATTTAAAGCTATAATTAAGTTAATGAAAACATAATAAAAATACGTGAATGAAAATTATTGTTAGTTTAACAATAAATGTTTTGTCCTTTTATGAATGTACATTTCTTATAATTACCGATCTCTTTTATCAGTGGGTTTTCACTGGCTGTTTTTTTACCAAAATATGTAGCAGTTTGTGATAAAACAAATTCTTGAATTAAGGGTATTTGCAAGTCTTGTAGCATTGTGGCTATTTTTGTGTAACGAGGGTAGTTGTTGATTATTCTCATACATAAGTTTTGGAGTCTTTCGAGTTTTTTGTAATTGGTTATGCAAGTTGAACTCTGTTGTTTTAAGGAGATTCAAGGTCTTAGATAATTTTCAACAAGACAGATTGCATGGAATACTGGGATCTCATGGATCAGGAAGAAGAGGTTAACATAGGAGAGCACCACTTCACAGCATGCAGGTCCTTTAAGTATTTAGGTGGAACAGTAACAAGAGAAAATGAAATAACAGAGGAAATAAAGGCTCGGATTGCTGCTGGGAACAGGTGTCTGTATGTATTAAGCTCTGCAATAGGTTATAAAACTCTATCGAAAAAAGCTAAGGTCTTGCTTTATAAGACTATACTTAGGCCCACAGTAACTTACAGCAGTGAAACCTGGGTTCTGACAGCAGCTAATGAGAAAAGACTAAGAACATGGGAAAGAAGGGTACTAAGAAGGATGTTTGGCCCTGTGCGAGAGGACTATGGGATCAGAGCGAGAACAAACTCCGAGCTGCAAGAAATGTTCTCAGAACCTGACATAATCAAAGCAATTAAAAAAATAAGATTGGGTTGGCTTGGGCATGTCGAAAGGATGCCTACGTCAAGATTGCCTAGACAATTGCTGTACGGCCATCCTGGTGGAGCACGAAGGAGAGGTAAGCCTCGTAAACGATGGCTGGACGACGTGGAAGAAGACCTCCGCCAGATGAACATACGGAGCTGGCGAAATAAGGCACTGAATAGGGTCGAATGGAGCAGGATATTGGAGGAGGCTTTGGTTCTCAATGGACCGTAACGCCATATTGTGAGTGAGAAGTTTTCAGGCTCAAAAATCAAAGTTTGTAAAATGCAGTATTGGGAAGAATGTGATAAAGGAAGAGAATGAGCAAAATAGGAATTTAGTTCATCAGGATATACAGGAAAATAAGAACAGGCTTTGGAGTTAACTACTGGCAGTTTTTTAAGGATTTTCAATCTGGAGCTTGTGATAAGGAATTATGAAATACTCTGCCTTGGCACAGCGTAAGGAAGATAGATTCAAGTTTCGTACGGAGTAGAGGGACGTGTGAATGTGTAGGTCTTAAGGGGTATGTAGTGATTTAGGAATAAGGAAAGGTTAGATGAAAATCATTCTATCAAGGGAAGAATGATGCCCTGCCCCGGATAGGGGAGCAAGCCAGAGGGCTCTGATGAGGCAGCCTCTCCCTCTGAATCGGGGGCTGTGAGGGCTAATCACCCTCCACCCCTTAAATCCAAACCATTATGAACCCCAAGGAAAGAAAAGCTGGACGGATCAATAGGAAACGACATAACGCTTGCTTAATGGACTTTATAAATTAGTCTCCTCGAACGTTTTATCATTATACCGACCAGGAGCTCTACAGCAGCTAGACATATACAATATCGACATTGCTGTGATCCAAGAGAGGAGATGGACCGGACAGAGAGTCCAAAGTAAAAGGAGCCACTCGATCTACTACAGCTGCTAGGACCGATGTCATGCATATGGAACCGGATTTGTTGTCAGCAAGAGACTAGTGCAGATGGTAATTGACTTCAAGCCAGTCAGCCCGAGAATATGCCTTCTTCACCTGAAAGGAAAATTTAATAATTTTACAATGCTGAGCATGCATGCACCCACAGAGACATCGAAGATGAGGAAAAGGATTACTTCTATGACATCCTTGAGCGATCTTCAGATGAGATCCCCAAACACGACATAAAAATTGTAATTGGAGATCTGAATGCTCAAATAGGTAAGGAATTTGTCTTCTGCCCTACAATTAGAAAAAACAGTACCCATGAACATACAAATGATAATGGTCAGAGGCTAGTCAGTTTTGCAACAGCTAAGGACCTGGTAGTAGCTACTACAATGTTTTGTCACAAGAGAATACACCTTGCTACATGGCTCTCCAACGATGGATTCACGGTAAATAAGATAGACCATGTTCTGGTAAGCAGGAGATTTAGGTTTAGTCTGCAGAATGTGCGAGAACACAGAGGAGCCAACATTGGCTCGGATCACTATTTATTGTTGGCTCTTATTCACGCAAGGATATCACTAACTTCTAGCAAGCATGTAAAGAAAGCAATCAGATACGAAATGCAGAAACTAAAAGATCCTGCCATAAACCAACAATTCTCTCAGGCCATCGAAGAGAAGTTAGGAAGCACTGACCTATTTAATGCAGCAATTAACAAAAGATGGGATTTATGTAGGTATATAATGCACAATGCTGCGAAGGAGGTTATCGGACAAAAAATAATTGACAAAAGGTCACTCTGGTTTAACTTGGAATGCAAGCTGGCTACGGATGAGAAGAATGCCGCTGCTTAATGATCCAAAGAAGACATACAAGAGCATCTGTGGTAGAATATAGAAAGAAGAGGAGGACTGAAAAAACGATCCATCAGGAAATAAAAAGATCCTGGGAGACGAAAGAGAGGGAAGAAATCGAACTATATAGGACCCAGAATGAAATAAGAAAGTTTTAACTCTGGATGAACAGATCTCGCCAATCATTCAAGCACCGATCAATGCCTGTAAAGATATAGATGGCTCTTTGGTCACCGAGAGAGAAAAAGTAATATGACGATGAAGGACCCTCTTGAATGGAGAATCCATAGTAGAAGGCACGCACCAAGGTATCAATATAATTGATGAAGAGCTGGAACCTCCAGATGAAGAGGATGTTCAGGATGCCATTGGCCGGATGAGGAATAACAAGGCCCCAGGAGTGGATGAAATTCCGGCTGAATTTTGGAAATATGGAGGAGAAGCAACCTCTAAATTCATGCACAATCTGATTCTAGACATCTGGGTAGTAGAGGAGTGCATTCCTGGAGAATGGTACAAAACTACTATTTGTCCTATTCATAAGAAAGGTGATCCTCTTAACTGCGAAAACTTGGCGGCTTAGACTAAGGGAGGCCCTGACTCTTCGCGAGTTGTAACGCCATCGAAGAAGAAGAGGAAAAGATAGCTTCTAGGGATTGAGATAGTAAGCCCCAAGAAAAGGATTTAGATTTTAGTGAGCCGAGGTCCCGCCAGGAAATCTTCATAGAAATGGGTTTAGGAGTTGGGATATTATAGGAAATCTTGATGAGGTCATGGTATGAGAGGAATGATCCAGGATTCCTATAGGAGGATAATAAGTTTTGGGGAAAATTATTATGAAAAGATCAAGGCATGTTGAAAGGGTACGATAATAAGATCTTGGGAATGGATAAGGTCTACTAGGTATGATTTATCAGGAGAGTCAGAGGACAGATTAGTGTTAAGTCACTGGTTATTATTATGTCATTAATTAAAGGGACATAAGTGAAAAGGGGGGATCAAATCGGACCTATGGACCTATAATTTTTATATATATGTGTGTATATATATATATATATATTTATATATATATATATATATATATATATATATATATATATATATATATATATATATATTATATGTATTCTAAATGAGGAGTATTAAGAGTAGGAGATTTTTGAAGGATTTTGACCCTCAATACTATTATGAATGAAAAGACCAATGCACCGCCAGTTCGGTCCGTCCGATCATGACTAATGAAGGTATAATTAGGGATGGATATAGAGGAAGAGGGAATATTTGGTTGTTTGAGCCTGATACAATTAAAAAAAAGAAAAGATCTTGGAAACTAACTAGATATATAATGGAAAAATAAAAGTATAATGAGAGAATAAAATAATATTTAAATACAATAAGAAATTCATGGCTTCAAGAAAAAAGAAAATTTTAACTTAATGAGTAAATAGGAAAGAAAAGAAATAATATATATGTAAAAGTAATTTAAACCTACGAATAAATAACAAAGAAAAAAACATAAGGTTTTATCTTTGTCATAACGAATTATTTCCATATTCAACGAATTATTCACATATACTATGACTTCTTCCTCTTTATTTATAATTATGTGATTCTCTGAAACTAGTCAAATTTCAATCCCCTGAATATTGAGGCTTTCTAGTTCTAGTTTTCTTGATAATTTTTTTTTACATCAAAGTTCTTGGTATTTGGTTGAATATTCATCAAATATATGATTTTTTTCATCAAGAATTTACATACAAAATTTAAATTTATAAATACCAAATCCTCATTCCCTCATATGTCCCGGGTGGATGTTTGCTGACTTCAACTTGTTTTTTTATCTTAGATGATGACGCATTCAGGTGTGTGGTTGATTTCATCTGCTCCTTAACTTTCAGAAACCTAAATACATTTTCTGTAACATTGTACAGGTTAAGTACAGACTCTTTAATGTAATGTCTACGAGGGTGGTTCCTCATTCCCTCACACTTTTTTGAAAGTAGTGCCAACGCCTCTGTTATGCCTCTATGATCCAATTGAGAGCTTGTCCGCTTCCCACTTAATTGTATCCTAACCTGGTGTTTACATAATTATCTTCCAGTTCAGTTTGTTATTTAGAATGTGCTGGTGAACAGATGATTCCGTGATTTTCATCCCTCCGTTGAGGGATTTCCGTTTATTTTCTTAGTCATCCATGTGGTACTAAAAGCTCACAGTTGTTTCAAGTTTTGAATGATTCAATAGCAATGCCTGACTTCAGAGGTCAGATCAAAGAATAAAACCTCATTCTCTCATTTTGGAGCATTGCGAGGGAATGAAGTGTTGAATGAGAGAATGAAGAGTTAGGTTTTCAAGGGTTCTTGATTCTTACACCTGACTTAAGGTGAATCAAGAGTTGTAATATCGTCATGAAAGTCTCGGTACCTAACTCTCTCTCTCTCTCTCTCTCTCTCTCTCTCTCTCTCTCTTCTCTCTCTCTCTCTCTATTTTTTTTTTTTTTTTTCAACTTGTCAAATAAGTTCCAGTCAAACAGCATGATTTAAAGAGCGAATATTTGACATATTTATGCATTTCACATTGTATTCTAAATCAAATACCTACCTCTGGAAGGTTTTACACCATATTCCTTAGTTTTTTGTATCTAATCTATACCTACAGGTATACAATAACTATGTATATATCTACTTTGAAAATGTTGAAATTTCAAATTTGATTCTGGGTAGGTACCCTAAAATGAAATTGTATGATGGAAATTTTCAAAAAAAGGAGGATTGTATACTAAACTTCCACAACTCTTGCAATAGCTCAATTTCATTTACAGAACTTCGCAAAAATCAAGTAATTACAATTGATCAATATTTTGTTACAGATCATAAAGATGGCATCCAAAAAAATAAAATCAAAAGTTGAACTTAGGAAGAAGAAAAAGGAGTATGACAGGAAAAGGCGGGATGCAATGAAAGCTAATCCCGAATTTTTAGAGAAACGGAGAGAGAGATAACACATTAAATACATGAATAGGATTGCAAAGAAGAAAGTGAAACGGAAGGAAGAAATGAATTCCCGAGAACTTCAACAAAAACGGAAACAGTGGAGGAAAAATATGAAAAGACATTATTACAAAAAGAAAGATCAACAATTTGACTTGGAACAGTCCACTCGAACTTATCCTCCTTACGTTATACCAAGAATGCAGCATGTTGCTGTGCTTGTCAGAAGATAAATAAGAAGAAGTCGTGATAAAATTAATGCTAAAGTTAAAAAACTGGAAAATGAAAACAGTGTTAAAGAGAAGAATTGAAACACTTTGCAAAAGTGAGTACAGGAAGCAGCTGAAAAACATAAGCCAGTCGCCAAGGTTCAAAACCTCATGAAAAAAAGAGGTAGCCAGAAAATTGTTATTTGGAGAATCAAAACTCTTATTTAGAAACTCCATCAGAGTTTGTTGTTGAAAAAATGTGGCTTCCGTAATGTGTCAAACCAATTGTTTCACAGAAAGTTCAGTCATCGTTCAAACAATGTAAGTTTTCGAATGAAAATGGGAAGAATAAATAACCAGATTAAGAACGACGTGATCTGCTTTTTCGAAGAAGATGAAAACAGTCGACAATGCCTAGAGAAAAGAGATTGCATTACCAAAAATAAATGCAAGAAACAAAAATGATATCTTTCAGGTAGCCTGATAGAGCTGCATGTTATGTTCTACACTTTGATGGATTATAAACTGAGCTATGCCATGTTTTACAGATTGAAGCCCTTTTGGATGGTTCCACAGAAAGTTATGAACAGGGAAACCTGTGCTTGTAAGATCCTTAAGAACATGGAGTTGCTCCTTTCTTCTCTGCATCAAGCAGGCATTCTTTACTCACAGAGCATGAAGGATATCTTGAACTCACTTCGTTGTGATCGCCGTAGCGTTCCATGTTTGCAAAGGAAGTGTGCAACATGCAAAGACCGAGTTGTTCTATACAAATAATATAATAACACTTGTCAGTATACACTTGTCAGGGTAAAGTTGAGAAAAAAGTAAGACATGTGGTGAAAGAAAAGATAGTTTCCAATGTAAATGACACACTGGAATTTTTTGAAAAAGAACTTCAGGCATTTATGGATCACGAGGCTGTTATGGTGCATCAGTTTGGGTGGATGAAATATTTAAAAAGTCTTGTCAAAGCGAGAAGTTCTTATGCACTGTGATTTCTCTGAAAAATACAGTGGGAAATACGCTACCGAAATCCAGACTCTTCACTTCGGAGGAAGTAGGAAGCAATTCATTCTTCACACAGTGCGACTATATGTTAGAAAGAATTCCTTCGAAGAAGTGAGATCTCAATCATTTTGCACATTTTCTAAAAGTCTCGACCATGGAGTACCAGCATTGTGGGCTCACTTGCACTATATTTTTTGATATATTGCTGTCAATCTCACCAACGGGGAAATTGTACACTTTGTCCGATAGCCCTTCAACTCAGTACAGGAATAAGACTATCTTCTTCCTCCACATGCTCTCCCAAACACCTTGAACGTGTCTACGGCTAGATGTAAATATTCCACTCCGGGACGTGGAAAAATTGCACCAGATGGGATTTGAGGAAGCGTGAAGCGACAAGCTGATGCTGCAGTAAAATTCAGTCTTTTTTTAATGCTATTCAGCAAAG
The DNA here is from genome assembly GCA_948150685.1 of Rhaphigaster nebulosa. NCBI lineage: Eukaryota > Metazoa > Arthropoda > Insecta > Hemiptera > Pentatomidae > Rhaphigaster > Rhaphigaster nebulosa. Next base: position 13,161,494 of record OX411307.1, read on the forward strand.
AACTTGCAAAGTAATACTGCATACCGTTGACCAGGAAGACATTGTTAGTGTTGCAGCCTTGATTCCTTCCTCAGTCTTGACTTTCAAAGGTATAATGAAAGTCCATCAGACTGTTTATGAAGCTGCCAATGCTGGGCAACTAAAAATTAACTTTTTGAGCTGTTTCTATTGTATTGGCTGTGACAAATTCAAGATTGGAACACACAGAACACGTCACGAAGTTGTCAGTGATGATTTTGTCGTTCCCAACCCACCATTGTCTCTTGAAATGGAAAATACAAGTAGTGGAGTTGAGGATCTAATGGAAAATGATGTGCAGCATGGACCTTCAAAGTCTTCAGAAGATCAACAGATTATTGGCTGTTTTATTCTTGCTCCACAACAAAGTAAGATGAGTGATTAGGTATTATATGACACACTTGCAATTATCAAGTAACTAGTCTTGAACCATGGACCAATTTAAAACTATGAAGTTTTTTAACTAATTTAAAACCTTTATAAGACTAAAATATGAGCATTCAATTTGCCATGCTGTGTTAGTCTAGTATGTAGATTGTTTCAGCAATAAAATGCTTTGTTATTGCAATTGAAGTAAATTTTATTTAGTTTTCCTCATTCCCTCATCTCTTAAATTTACAAAAAATTTATTTCTCCTCCCACTAAGCATTTCCATGATTGCAAATTTCGGGTACAGTACCATGGTTATGCATAAAAATGAAATAAAGAAAAAAAAATAATTCTACTGAAAAATATATCCTAGTTTTGATGATTTTTGGAGAATCCCCCAATTACTACTGGCCGGCAACGAATGGTTATTGATAATGGATGTATGCCTCTGGCAAAACAGGCATACTTCACTTTGCCTGCACCCTTCCTCTTCCTTGCAAGCTAGTAAAGATGCCGATTACCAGGGATCATCTCTTCGCCGAAATATATTCTGTTCTCCCTACCAAGGTACCTGGTGGTGAAGTCTCTTCTCACCTTCTGGAGTCTTAGTATCTCATTATGGACCGTCTGACATGTGAAACGTACAACAATCAGCAGTGGCTGAGGGTCCTCCCCTCTAGGTCTCTTCCTCTCCACCAAATCCAGATCCTCAGGAGTCGTCTTAACCCCCCAGGGCCACTCTGATGTGCAAAACGATCCCCTTCATGGGAATCCCTCTTATTTCCAATGAATGGGAGAGCTGGGCCTGTTCCACATGATTCACAACTTAACCTCCAAGTTTTTATTTGTATTTTCATGGTATTATTTTCTAATAGAATTTTTTCTGTTAGCTCATCCTGTTTCTTAGCTCTCTCCTCCATATAAATATGTGTCTCCTTGCCTGGCTACAGTGGTTTTGAAGTCCTTTAATTCGTCCGTTAGCCTCCCTAATTCGGCCAGTATAGTGGCTATGTTTTCCTCCATGCTGCTACCTGGAATGTCGCTGTTTTGTCTATCCTGATAACAGCTGTTTTGCAGATCGGACATAGAGCCAAGAGCCAAGTGTTGCTGGTGAACGAAATTACACAGTGGTGGATGGTGCCAGGGAGCAGTAGCGGTTGTGGTTGTGATAAGATCTTTATCGACACTGGCGCTAATACCTAGGCCTCTGTTAGCTGACTGCTATTACCCTTTTATTTAATCAGTTTATATGTGGAATCATCACGAAAATATTTATTGATATAAAGTTAAATAATGTTTATTACTCACAGATGGTAAATTGCTTGTATGAAGTGAAGAAAAAAAAGTATCACTGGAGCATATACAGATTTTTTGACTTTGACCCTTTTTATTTTAATCCTGAATACCATGCAGTGTAAAATTATAGCAATGAAAACCAAATAATATAATTTAAGATACTTTTATTTACTGCCAGGATGAATTCCAAAAATTGTCTGAATGCACTTATAATAAGTAATTATTGACCACTGAAAAGAAGATGTTTGTTACTTAATGTTTCTTATCTTCTTCATGTGAAGATCATTGTTAAAATTTTTAATATAATGAAAATTTTTAATTCCAAAGTACAGAAGTCCTAATGATTTAATAAATAATGAGAAGTCACAAAAAGGGTTTAGATCAATCATGCCAAAATTCAATTTTCTCATTTTGTAGTGTTTTGCTAATAATGAATCAAACATTGGGTTTACAGGCTTCATTCTATGCTTAAATTAAAGATAAATAGATTTGTTACAACTTTACTCCTAACATTTTTGCTGGTAGGATCAGTATTTCCCCAATATTTGGCTCAAGAGTTGACCCAAAACTTAAAATTTTACTTTTTGGAAATAAATGATCAATTTTTGAAATGCTTTATCTGGAGCTATTGGATACAGAGATGGGGTTGAGCTCAAATTGATGCAAATTTACTCTAATTTAAAAAAGATTAAATTATTTTTAAAAAGTACGTCAATATCGCTGTTTTATTGAAAATATCTCAAAATGCTCTTGGAAATTTTGTTGGATAACTCCAGATTCGGATTCAACACCCCAAAAAACATGGGGAACAATAATAAAACCGACTACTGAATTTTTTGCAAAGTGAAACTACCATTGCCTGTAGTAATAGGGTAGAGGGTGTGTGGGCAATTGGTGCCACCAGTCTTCTATTCTCTTTATTTATTCTGTGGTATATACACAAGTTCATGTTAATGTGATAAACTGAACAGTGTTCTAATAAACTGAGGTGTGCCCAATTCCATCCCAACTCGGATTATCGAGAATCTACTATATATAGTTTTCTAGAGACATGTAATTTTAGAGGAACACAGTATTGTTTATAATTGTGATTTCAGCGGAATTTGGGTATTTTTTGTCTTTATCTAATGCATAGAAATTCCATCTCTATTATCTGATTTATTTAATAATTATATGTTGCCATTTGTCCACAGTCCAGAAAAGGCAATGACTGTATCTGGAGCTCCTATAAGAGGCAACTCAGATTTTCCAGCAGAAGCCGTGCAGTCATACCATAACAAACCGATGCCATCTCATGAGCAGAATGCCTCTCCTAGGCCTCACATCATCCAGCAGCCTAGAAAATAGAGATATGGTCTTGCTACACTGTTCTTTTAAATCAGAAGATTAAAATATATATACTTGAATATTGAAATATGTTTAAATATATATATTTATATATAAGTTTTATATATTTGTTTGTGCCGACAATTGCGTGTTTTTCTACACATTTAATGTTTTGTGAATATTCTAATTCAAGTTTCCTGCTGTTGTGAAATGTTCCAGCCTTCTGCGCATATAACCGTTTTATTTATGCCCTAATATAATATGTTTTCTATATAAACCTCTTCCCTTTTAAAACTAGTACTGGCTACCCACTTCATTTAAGGGCAGATTGACGCCAAAACTCCAACACCACATGTTGCAGATTGCTGCTTTCAGTCTACAGGATATTTCCCAATTATCATTCAGTGTGAACAAATTAAGTTTATTAAGATTTTGAGAGCTCTTCAATGGTAAGTCACATCTTTATTATATCTCAAATTAAACAAAGGATTTTGGAGATATGATATAAAAAGAGTTTTATTGGGTTCTATACTCAATTTGCTGATCAGTCTAGGCAGACTCACTAAGATAATTTTATATTCAATTTAAAGTTATTTCATTCTATATTCGTAATTTTAAGAAATTCAGTTACCATAGTCCTCTGATTTGATTTTGTCTTTGAAATCTATTTCCTAAATTTGAATACCCTTCAAATTTTAGTACTATATTTCTTATTCTTTTCCAATATTATGTGGAATGAGCCAATCAAAACTCGGCTATGGATCTTTACCCAGAGGATGTAAACAAAAAGGTGGGCAGGGAAGAAGTATATTATCTGATGATGGGTAAAGAAAGTTTGCTGGAATATAGTAATGATAATGGGATCAGACTAGTAAACTTTGCCAAAAAAAACTAGGATATTCATTCATAAGTATACATGGACATTCCAGACTCACAAACGCGATTAAATCCATGTCTTGGTAAAGCAGACAGCAAAATGTCAATCCCTCTCCCCAACATTATTCCTAGTGAATTAATAAATGAGTGTGGGGAAGCTGGAGTTCCCAAAGTACATCTTTTGGTTCAAATGATGTGGGAAAATGAAAAAATGCCTGAAGAATGGAAAGAATCTATGTCTGTTCTGGTCCACAAAAAGGGACCAAGGATTGATTGTAATAGCTAGAATCTCACTCCTCCCAGTATGCTATAAAATATTCTCGTTAATACTAACTAATGGAATCAAAGAAATTATCTGAGACTACCAATGTGGTTTTAGATGGAACCTTTAACTTTTGACACAAATAGGAATATAACTGTAGTTCATCAGCTTTACATCGATTTCAAAATAACTTATGATTCCATTGATAGTCAGAATCCAAGATAATACCTAGGAAGTTAGTAAATCTAGTAGTGATGTGCATGCCCGAAACATACAATAAAGTTAGAATCGGTAGTTGTGTAAGAAGTTTGTGGTTCACTAGGGTTTAAAACTTTGTGATCCTCTTTCACCTGTCTAGAATATGATATTAGAAAGGTTACAGGTATTGATAAATGTTTAAATCTGGGTGGTAAAATATCCATGCTTGGATATGCAGATGATAAGGTACTGTTGAGTGAAGACTTAAGCTTTTTTATTTTCAGTAACAAAATTACTTAGCTCTTGCCTTTTGTCCACAAACTTCTACTGTGTAGGGGTGTGTAACATGTCTGCTTACTTTGACAGAAGAGTAACGCCTTAAGATTTGGGGTAATTTCCTCCATAGGGATTACTTCTGCGCAGCGTTTAGCTCTGTCTATCATTGTGAGGCAATATCGTTTGCCTTCTGAAGTTAGCAGTGGTTCCATTGTATTAATATGGACATGCAGAAAGCGTTCCGATCGGTGTCTGACAATCTTGGAGCCTTGGCATGGTATGCACATTCTTACCCACTGGCCAATTTCTTTGTTCATAGACGGCCAGAAATAACGTTCTACTATGTTTTCTTGAGCTCCGTATTCCTGGATGACTTGGTACGAGTAGTAACTTAAAAACTGCTGTTTTAAACAGTGGCGGAAACAGGACGTGCCTTAGTGGTGGGGGTTTCCCAGAGAACTGGAGTTTTGACACCCGGAAGACTTAGTAATTTCAAATTTAATTTCTCGTCCTGAGTTCTTGAACGCTTCAAGATCAGCAGGGGTTTGAATCTCCTCAAGGCGATGGAAAGTTTCGGCGACGATGTTCTTTTAGCCGGCTTGATATCCTATTCCTGTGGAAAAATTACTGATGGAGTTCAGTTGTCTTATTCGGCGAGGTGATGCTGTCTCTGTTTACTGAAAGGCGTATATTAATGGTCTGTGATCGATAATGATCGTAAAGTTGAGTCCTTCAAGAGTGGTCTGAAGTGAAGCACTGTCTCATAAATTGCCAAAGCTCTCGATTATATGTGGAATAATTCTTCTGTGTGGCTGATAGTGCCATAGAAAAGAAACCAAGTGGGCACCATGTGCCATCTTTCTTCTGTTGTAATACTGAACCAATTCCAATGTCCGAAGCATCACATGCTAGTGCTAGCTCTCTGGCGGTTGAAGGATGGGCAAGTTTTGGCGCTTCACTCAGACTTTCCTTTCTTTTCGCGAAGGCTTGGTGAGTCCAATTAATGGGCGTCTTATCCTTCCACTTGCAGTTGTGGAGTAGCTTATTGAGTGGAGCTTGGATCGTAGCGGCAAGAGTTATGGTTTGGTGATAAAAATTGAGCATTCCCAGAAATCTTCTCAGCTGATAGATGCTTTCTGGTCATGGGAATTCCAATATACTTTTTACTTTTTAAGGAAGAGGTATAATGCCTTTGCTGTCTACTCGGAAGTCCTAAAAGTCTATTTTCGGTTGTCCAAAAACAAATTTGCTTATGTTTAGTGAAAGTCCGAGTTCATCAAGACGTCGGAAGATGATTGTTAAGTGCTCATCATGCTGCTGTTTATCCTTAGATCCGATGATAAAATCATCAAAGTAGGGAAATACAAAGTTGAATTCTCGCAATGCATGATCTCTGAAACGTTTGAGCTGCATTTCTAAGGCCAAATTTCAATTTTGTGAATTAAAATAATCCAAAGTGTGTAATCACCGCGGTCTTTGGTATATCCTGTTCTGCCATGGGGATGTGATGATTTGCCCGCACTATGTCCAGTGTTGAGAAAATCTTCATTCCGGATAGCTGAGTAGAGAAGTTCATAATATTAGGTACTGCATATCGGTCTGGCACTGTCTGTGAGTTTGGACACATGTATTGGACTGACCCATGGTGATTTACGCGGTCAGCAAACTCCTTCCATCGATCATTTGAACTCCTCCTTGACCTTATTGTATTTTGCTGGGCCTGTCATTTAAATCGAATGTTCAACTTTGCCTCTTGACGGTCCTCTTATCAGTGTAGGTCTGCGAATATTCAGAAACTATTAGAGTATATGCGCGTAAGGACAGCCGCCTGGTACAGTAGAGATTGCGGCAGATGTGACAGTGGAGACAAATCCTTGGGTACTGAGCCCTGTCTGCTGGTCTACAAGTCTTTAGTTAGCTTGTGCGCATATAAAAAATCTGTCCCTATTATAGGTTTTGTGATGTCTGCAATGACAAATGTCCATTTATAAGGTTTTGCGTGATTTCTCCATAAGTCTTTATGGGGGTGTTATTCACCGCCATTAATACGAAATCTGACGGTTTTCGTCGGCTGTTGCGAGGACATGAGAGTTTTAAAGACGTCCAGTTTCCGTCTCTTAGTAAAAAATAAATATAAATCTAATAAAAAAAAATAAAGTCTAAGAATAAAATTAAGTCTGATTGATATATTTACCAATAAACACACATCGGCAAGGCGACAGGAACTAGGGAAAATGCATCATAGACGAGACCTGATGGTATTCTTCGTAGAAAGTGTGGTCAGCATTGTGCTCTTACTACCTAATTTATCCTCTATCAGCTCCTCATTTTAGAATCCAAGGGAGCTATGAAACACCTGTTAACAATGGTTCTCATCGTTATGAAGTCCACCAATGTTCTCTCCAACAGAAAGCGTTCAAAAGCAAGATGAACTGGTTTGATTGAAACTGATTGAAATTGTTTGAACTGATTGTTGATAAACAAACTTCAATGTGGGAACAGGTACTGGTAGAGGTGCCTCATAGACAAATATATGGTATTTTTGGGAGAAAGTGTGGTCAGAATTGTGCCCAACTATCTGATTTTGCTCCTATTAGTTACTCTTAATATTATCTATCATCAGATGATGCCAAACATTCTAATATTGACAACCTACACAAAACATGACACATTGACTCGGAGATGATATAGAAATATCTAATAAAAAGTTATTATTTAAAAATAGTGGTAGGGGAGTAAGCAAGCTCGAACATGATAATTTGAAATTCGAGGAATGTCGGTAAGTAAGAGTATGAGTGAGTAGCGCAACTAACGTCAATTTTCTCTCCGCCATTACTCTCTACCGCGTGACTATCAAAGGATTCACTTTGATCATAGCAGATCACCACCGATGAGAAGAGAGAGCTATCCTGGAAGCATTTCGATTCATCAGATCCAAAGCAGTAAAGGTCATCGAAGAACTTGGACAGCGTTACTTCCACAATGTTTAAAAAATCTATGCTCTGCAGTCGATGCTATCTCCACAGCTATGGAAGATCGATCATAGTAGAAGGGTAGGTATGACTATAACATTAATAACTCTAAACATATCAATTATGATATGTAATCCTTCTTTTCTCAAATTTCAACTATATCAATGTGTAATATGTGTTCAGGCGCCGACACTTAACCGAGATCCAACAATAAAGAAGAGAAAAATAGTAACGGCAGGGGCTTACGCAGATTTTTTTTTTTCGGAGATTTAAATCTATTTTCGTGGGGAGGGAGATTTAATAAGAAGAAGGCAAATAATCACCTAAATGTCAGTAATCACCAAATTTGGCGAACATTTTAAAGATAAGCATGAAAATTGGATCAAAATAATCAAAAATATTATTCAAAATACAGATCTTACGTTGGTGGGTATGAAAATTATATATTTTCGTACATTTCGTGAGGAGGAAGGGGATATATCCTCCGATCGCCTCCCCTACGTGTGCCACTGGTAACGGGTTATGGAGAAACCATCGAATCTCATCTTGTATGGACTTGAGAGCAGGAATACTGAAAGAAGACACCTTCGGAAACATGGAAGAAAACATCCTACATTATTTTGTAAATAATATAGATATTTTCGACTGGTGAATTATATACTGACTGTAAATATTATATTGTCTATACTTCGAATTGTGAATATTATCGACTCTAAAAATATAAATTTAGCCTAAACATGAATATAACATAATTTTTATATCCTTTTAAATATTAAAAATAATATTTATTGAATAAAAACCACATTATTTACTTATGTCATTCTCATCCCTTGAATATTCCAATAAGATAGCCTCATTTCACAGCCGACATTAGGTTATGCAAACATTAGGAAGGTTACAGAAAATGTAACATTTATAAATTGGAAATCCGTGATGTAGCAATATGGCTTGTAGACAAGGCAGCCAAAACAGGTTTTCATCCTCCATGGGGCACTTATCCATATAAAATCGCTCATCATTTTAATTAAAGTTTCTGACCTGTTAACTTTTTCTTTATTCGTTAATTTCTTAATTATCAGTGAAGAAAGGGTAATGAAAAAAGTCTTTGTCTTGCAATTTTGGTCCTGATGACGGGGAAGAACCCCGAAACGTTGATCATGCAGTAATAAATCTTATTTCAACGAAGACTTTTTCACTACCCTTTCTTCAGGATCATATCATAAGTCTTCTATCAAATTTTATTCATCATGAATTATCAGTATATTTCTGGAAGATTCCTGAATAAAACTTTGAGTATCTTAAACAGCAGTAAATAACTGACCTTGACTTGGCCGCACGAAGAACTTAAAAAAATTTTATTGGTAAAAGTACAAAGTTACATGGATTGGCACTACATTATCACTACTATTAGCTAGATAGTACTATCTCTAATGGCTGATAATGACTAGCTTATATCTGTAATAGAGGTGTATATATGCAATATTGAGGGAAGGGGAAAAGTGCTGACTCAGATAGGTAGCATGCATCTTAACTGACGATCAACTAGTAATTGCGTCAGATGAAGGCGATCTGCAGTATATGCTCAGAAAACTTATAGAGGAGTACTCTGAATGGGGCTTAGAAATAATTTTAAATAAAACCGAATACACTCCTTTTAACTCGTTGAGCACATCATTAACCGTTGGGAATTGGAATCTTCCACGCAGCAGTGAATTCAAATATTTAGGTGTGTGGATAAATGAGGTTGGATCCCTGGATAAAGATATATCAAGTAAAATTTCTCGAGCTAAAAAGATGATTGGGATCCTAAACTCGATATTGTGGAATCAACGTGTTACATTTGATACAAAAAATTAAAAATTAAAAAAAATTATGATTTGTTTGTACTAGGTAGATCGTCTTCTGTCAATCCAGGTACATGCTGCTACAGCTTTTCCTACCTTATAAATTTGAAAATTAAAGAGAATAACACAGTCAGTTGACGTCCGCATGATGGTGTAGAAGGATCAATCCAATTAGGGATTGATAAATTATTTTTATGCTGTCCCTAACTGAGTTCCAATGATTGATTTCTAGTTTCACCCATTGTCGTCTTGCATGGTGGATGGCTCTTGATGCTTCTATAACAAAATTATAGAAGTGGCAAATAATTTATCGATCCCTAATTAGAATAGCACAGGCCTACAAGAGAAAAACAATTTGTTGGTGCCTGAATCAAAATATGAAATCAGTTTTTTTCGATTAGCTCTACTTTTTGAGATAAGTCTGAAAAAATAAGTAAAACTGCTTGCTTGGCCAGACTGGGAATCCCATTCTTCATTTCAACGTTTCAACTAAAGTTGAAGTCAATTTGTGAGTTTTAGCCCTGCAGGATATAACGATGTTGATAAAAAATGAGTTCTACTTACACAACTAGAAGAAGTTGTGTAAATCATCCTGATGTGTTTTTCTACGTATGCGGAGAATACACATTAAAAGATAACAGAAAGGATGTTAGTGACCTTGTAAAGAGAGCTTATCACGGATACTTTGGTGTTAAGCTCGGTGGTCAGGATAAATCCTGGGTACCGCATCAGGTTTGTAAAACTTGTACAGAACATTTACGTCAGTGTACTAGCGGGAAAAGAAATGTTTGAAATTCGGCGTACTGGTTTGGAGAGAACCCAAAAACCATATCCATGACTATTATTTCTGTCTTGTAAATATTACTGGAATCAATCGAAACAACCGAAGCAAGTGAACTTATCCTGATTTAGTCCCTGCAAGACGCCCAGTCCTTCACTCAGAGAAAGTACTGATCCCAGCATTTCACCAGCTTCCAGTGCTTTCTGAGGACGAGTGTTGTGCCTGTAATCACCCTATATCAGCAAAGTGGCCACACTAAATATCCTTGTTTCTTGTACCTCGGGGATAGCACAGACAAAACATACCACTGGGTTAGATAAGAGTGGCCTAAGAAAGAATAAACGTCATTAACGAACCCTTAGTTGAACGAGAGAAAATTTCATCTTTCCTCCACTGCATATCAAGCTGTGCCTTATGAATCAATTTGTAAAGGCTTTTGATAAGGACGAATCATGCTTTGTATATATAGGAGGAAAATGCCTCACTTGAGTAAGGAAAAATATTAAAGCAGGAATATTTAACGTCCTAGAACTAAGAAAACTCATTCAGGACCAAGCCTTCGTAAAGTCCATGAATGAGGCTGAGCGAAAATCCTGGATTTTATTTGTTGCAGTTGTCTGAAATTTTCTGGTCCAACGAAAAGCAGAAAACCATGTTCAACTGGTCAACGATATGCTTACAAATTTAAAGTCCCTTGGGTGCAACATTAGTATTAAGGTGCACTATTTAGAATATAATCGAAGAGGAATTTTACAGTAAGAAGTAAATTTCAGTAGCTGTTGATTGTAGGGGTATTTTTATAAAATAAAAGATTATATTGTTCTTTATTGAACAATGAACTTGACTCAATTCCCAGAGTGCCTCTATGTCTTTAGTAATAAAAGTTACATTATAATGTTTTTGTAAAGATTTTAAATCTTTAAATTCTAAAATCCTGGAGTGGATAATATTTAATTTACAAAATTATAAAGATTTCTCAATGTCATTGATATTGTTATTAATGAGTACTAAATTAAGAAAAATAGTGTTATATTGTTGATTTAGTTCAATTTGAGCGAGTAAAGGGTTTGATCAAAATTGTCTGATTTTGTGATTGCCACTCTGAATAATGTGTAAGTCATGATTGAAATCCTCTATCAATTTTTTATTTATTACTATCTGATTTTTAACGTCTGATTCCAATTTGAACGACTTTTGTGCTAAAGCATGTATAGCTTTATCGTTGTGTTCTTTTTCTTCAACATCTGGAATGCCGGTCAACCAGGAAATGGCATTGTCTAAAATATTGATCGATCCTCTTCTTGGTCTGTACTGCTTATTAAATTTATTCCTAATATAGTTATGATATTTAAACAATGATTTTGCATAGTTAGTTTTGTTTATAGAATATGTATTGTTGATCATGGATAAAATATTGGTTAAATCTAGGACTAATGTTTCTACATTAACAGTGTTTATAAAGGTATAATAATTATTAAGTAAATATGAGTCCGTTAATTTCATTGGAAGTATTCTAGAGCCTTGAATGAGTTTTATTATTTCTGCAATGTTGGTTTGTTTCGTCAGCAAAGTGATAAAATCAGTAGCATAGCAATTGATTCACGTGGCATCTCAAATAGAAGGACGATCTATATTTACGTACCATATCGGTCGCTTGGTAAGATTAAGATGCTGTTTAAAATATTTTTTAATTATAGTTTCTAATTTATTTTGGTTTGAGTAATTTCCTTTCTTTGTATTTTGGTATTGCTGTTCCATATTGTACGTTTTTTACGTAAATTTCACCATCGTGTATTTCTATATTGTCTCTAGTTTTATTAAGTTTGTTAGTTCTGTCTTCTTTTTTCTTTTCTATTATTTCTCAGATGGCTTTATTAATTGATTTTTTTCCGTCATGGTATTCTTTTACCTTTTGTTCTAATATTAAATTTTGAGTCTGTTGGTTTGTTTGAATGCCAAAACTTATTTCATTAGGAGTTAGTTTTAGATTATTTATAATGGAGTTATTATAAGCTATCAGTCAGAGTCGTAGCAGTTTATAAATTGAATGTTATTTTTCTGTTTTGATAATGTTGATCTCTATTAGAGTGGACTGTGCTTTGTTAATTAGTCCGTTAGAATCTGAATGGTTAGGTGCGTAGTCAAGTGCGTTTCTATATTGTTATATTTGAGAAAATTTAAGATAAGTCAATTTTTAAATTCCGGCCCGTTATCAAATTGGATAATTTTAGGAAAAGGGAAAGTACTTAAATGTATTTCTAAGGAATTCATTATTTGGTTTGCTGAAGTGGTTCTGATAATTTTGCCGAATAATTTGCTTTGAAAAACAATCAATCATTGTAAAAATACATTTTCCATCGTAATATACGTCTGTTTGTAATTTTTCATTGGGTTTGAGCGGTGGAGGTGTTATATCATAAACTTGTTTGATTGGGTTTCCATCATCTTTAACCATTTTACATAGAGAACAATTGTTTATTATTTTTGTGATTGATTCTAGCATAGGGGGCCAATAATATTTTTTATTCAGAGATTGGTAAGTTTCCGCGGTGCATAGTTTTTCTAATGTGTAACATTTATATATTTGTTCTTGTTGTCTACAATCTAAATTTGGTCCTTAGAAGATTCAATCGAATTTCGGTCCCTCTCAATTTGGTCCGTCTTGGTGAAATGCTGAAGCTAAATCTATTGCCGAAAAATATGTTGCTCTACCAATTTTGCCAAATAAATCTTCTATGTTAGATAATGGGTATTTGTCTTCTATTGTTTTGTTGTTGAGTTTTCTGTAGTCAATTACCATTCGTATTCTACGTTCACTGGAAGCATCAATTTTTTGAGGGAGAAAACCCAAACAGGGCTATTATAGGGAGAATTTGAATATTGTGTTACCTCATTTTTCAAAAGTTTGTCGATTTACAGTTGTATTTTTTTTTTTAAATATTTCCGGGTAGCGGTAATTTTTTATATAAGCCGGTTCTTCATCTATTGTCTTAATAGTGTGTTTCAGTAAGTTAGTAATCGTTAATTTATCATTATCCTTTTTTTATAATTTGTGGATAGTCTTTTAATAAATCTGTTATTTTAATATTTTCTTCTAAATTCATATGTTCCGTTCTGATTAATTTAGGTATTTCTTTTATTATTTTTGTAGAATGAGAATCACCGGACGTCTCGGAACAATTGGCCACGTCATCAGGGATTACTCATTGTAAACAATTCTTCAACATACACCAGTTCGGGACTGATGGTCATTACTTTGGATAAGTCAACATAACATAATATTTTATCATTCTTTCTATTATAAAATTCTTCTCGGAGGGTGCATTTATTATTTAAATCTATATATTTATTTATTAAACCATATTTTATGTCTTTAGTATCATTGTTTTTAATTATTGGAAGTTTAATTAAATTTACGCCTTATTCTATTTTTATCTTATTATCGATGCTTACTTTTAAGGGATATATGAGAGTGTTATTTTCTGAATGTACGCTTATTTTTAATTATTTCATGGTGTCATATCTTAATAGGATATCATACTTTTTCGAAAAAGGGATTTTCTTTTGTTCCGAATGTTTTTTCTAAATCTAAATAGCTACTATTTGTTCCCGCATTTTTTCCTGTGGGTGTAGTTATAATCCAAGGATCGTCAATTAATTTAGTGTTTGGAGATATTGCTGTAGCTTGGCTCTAAAAAATGGTCAGATTTTTCTGTAAAGTTTTTTAATGTATTTTCTAATGCAGTCAGTGTGTCATTTTGATTTGGTTCGTCATTAATTTGTTGGGGTTCTTCCTCACAATGGGTTACGCCATAGGGGGAGATGAAATTTTGGGGTCCCGGTCTTTGTAAGTTATTGACCGTCCTCATTGATACTTTAGTTATCAATATAATTTGAATAGTTTCTGTTTTGTGGTCTTTGAAAATTATTATTTGATCTGTTAAAAGGATGACTGGGATTGTTAGGGTGAATAAAAATTTATGCTCGCGATTGTGTTTGATGTTGATTGTTATTTCGATACTGAAATGAATGTGAAGGAGTGTCATTATGATTTTTAAATGAATTAGATGGTGTGTTATGGTGTAGAAATGAATTACATATTGTGTTATGTTGCCGATTATGTTGTTGGTGTTTGTTATTGTTATTATTATTAAAGTTTTTCTTTTTATTTAAATCAGCTTTAATAAATGAACATTTATTGTAGATTATTGTTCTGACTTTATGTAATGTACCAGGATTACAAATCGTAATATGATTACTAAGAGCTTGGGGGAAACATTTGTAAATATGATGTAATGATTTCTACATCAGTTCTTAACATTATTTGAGTAACTGTTTCTTGGTCTAAACCATCTAATTTTAATCAAATATAAACTAAATTTTTCAATTCCTGTAATCTATTAATAAATTCCACTGGTGACTCTTTGTAATGGAATTTTGTTGGGAAAATTTCGTCTTTTTAAATTTCAAATGACTTTGCGTCAACAAAATTTTCATTTATTATAATCAGGCTCAATAATATTGCTGGTACAAATGGTCCTATAGCCATTCTCGACCATTTCACAAAGGAATGCAAGTTCATTGGGATTTCTCTCAAATGATGGGATATGGTCATTGTCAATCCTATAGATTGTATATTTAATGGGATCTGGCATTTTTACAATAGTAGAAATTTTTAAGGTTTGAGAATTAAACTACTTACTGTTCAAGAGCTTGAGTCCGCCGTTGTCGATCCTGAGGGGTTCTCTTGAAGTCAGGATCTTGGTACGAAGGTTGCTTCCTGGACTCAAGGTTGGGTCAAGTGGACAATGGAGACTGTTGGCTTCCTAGTCCCGGGCTAAGAGCACCAGTTATGTTATGAGCTACGGGGAACGCGTTTTAAAAAGTTTTTATTTAGCTAACACATACAATATAATAATAAATGAACATAAAGCTTAAAATAACAAAAAGGCAATAGACTAAATGATGTGGCCTGAAGCGTGAAGTAGCTTCTGGTATCCCCTCCTATATAGTGCTGAGTTTTGCATCTTCCATTTTCTAGGATTTTCTGTATTTAACATGGATGGCAAAGGCGACTTATTTATTGACAATGTTTTTATTTAGTGAGAAATTGAGCTGTGTGAGAAGTAAACAGACTAAGGTACATAGAAGATTTCATTCCTCAAAATAGTTTCTAAAGAACTTAGGAATAAATCTGGGCTTTTTAAATATCAATCCATACCTATGGGACAGTCACGTATCTCATTTAAAATCTATTGAAACTATAAAGCATCTATGTTTTGTTAATGCTATAACCGAGAGATGAGTAAAATTAATGAAAACTTTAATGGTCTACTGACTGTGGATGAAGAGGCGAAACTGTTTTTCCTCCAATGAGTCAAAGACCAAAGAAGGCAATATCCGGACAGTAAAAAAGAAACTCAAAAACCGAAAATATAAGTAAATTAGGTAAAGAAGTTCTATACTTCTCTCGGAATATTTTTTTTACATTTTACAAAAGAAAGGGGCTGGTCAACGCCCGTCTTCGAG
The DNA here is from genome assembly GCA_948150685.1 of Rhaphigaster nebulosa. Taxonomy (NCBI): domain Eukaryota; kingdom Metazoa; phylum Arthropoda; class Insecta; order Hemiptera; family Pentatomidae; genus Rhaphigaster; species Rhaphigaster nebulosa. The sequence continues at coordinate 13,177,241 of OX411307.1, forward strand.
ACAAGATCAAGTTCAAGCAGACGAAATTTTTTTTCCCCTATAATTATTTTTTTTTCTTTTCCAATGAGACATGCGTTACTTTCGTCAAGTAATGTCGGGTAAGACCACAACAAAAAGATTTGAGATCAGTTGGTTCGACATCTCGTGCTTCACCAGCCAAACAAAAACAACGCCGCAGTAAGCGGGTAACTCCACCGGTAACGCCACCTAGCTCAATAGAACCAGAGCCCTCAACCAGAGACATCATCTCAAGAGATTTCTGAAGAATCTCCTTTCTTCACCCCTAACCCTATCCAGCCACTTCAGAATGTAAAAGAAATTATGGAGACTACACCGATAGCCAAAGATCCCCGGCTGACAGCAAACTGCTAATTTACAAGCCAATTCTGAAACCTGTCTGGACCTACGGACTCGAATTCTGGGGGACAGCCAAATTTTCGAACATCGAGCGCATCCAATCCTTTCAGTCCAAAGTCCTTTGAACAATAGTCAATGCTCCGTACTATGTAACCAACAACACCCTACATCATGACCTCAATATCCCATTTGTCTTAGACTTTATTCCATCTAAATTCTCCAATTTTCTCCCGAACCTTGCCCATCATCCTAATCCCTTAGAACAATCCCTATCCAGCTCCACCCTATCTCACAGTCCTCCTCGAAGGTTGAAACGGCAGTGGCCCTGAGACCTGTTGTAAATATGTATATTGGAGCTCTGGCAATAGCAAGATTCTCCACTCAAGTTCTGTATGTCTGCGGCTATAGCGCTCTCGCTCTGGCTTTCAATGCCAGTGACGCGACTGAGAGAGAAGCGCTGGGATATCCTGGAGTCATGCTTTTCCATCCACAAGTAGGAGGACAAGTCTGGCTCGGGGAGTCCCAGGCTGATTGTAAATAGTGTGCCTGCGTTTGAGATGTTATGTTTATTTTATTTTATATAAGTTTATTTATTATTTCTTGTATCAAGTTTGTAAGAATGTTAGGGTTAGGTTCATTAAGTAATCCAATTACAAAAGGAAAAATCAATATATTTAAAATCTTTTAACTAAAACAACTTACACATTATAAATATAAATTAAAAAAAAAAAATTAAGCATGCTTCTGATTTGACTATACAAATTGGCTAAATTAACTATACTAAAGAAAACAAAAAATAAAATGTAAATAAACCTTCTTCTCTGTTGCGCAACCAATTCACTAACAATTATACAAAGAAAAAACAGACTATCCTACTATTTCTCACAGCAACTACAAACTACTAGTTACACAAAAATAAATATGTACAAAATTGAGCAAGCACGCTACACCGGCGATCACACACAGAGGGATAACCTTAACATAACCAACGTGATAAGAAGTCCCCAGCTGTAAGTGTCTTAGACGGTGTTATTACAGGGTGGCTGTGGCTAACAAGTTTATTTTTTATTTTGTTATTATTTCATTTTTTGTAAATATGGTATGAATGATTTATTTTATCACTATTACCATTGTCCCTGCCGAGACAGAATATAATATTGCTCAATAAATAAATAGTTATTCCTTAAAATTTTCTATCGGATTCTTATTTCAGGCCCGATGCGGTACGCGTTAGTGTTAATATATTGGAAAAATATTTTGTACATATTTGCATAATACTAAAAGGAAAAAAATATAAGGAGTGTGCGTTCAAAAAATAAAAAGTTTATTTTTTACCCTTATAAATAAGGACCACCCTGACCCACCCTACCACCCCTATGGCGCGTTCGAAGCGAGACGCCCCATCTCCTGTCGGCTTTTTCAAGGAACACTTTGAGTTCGCTGTTCAGATTTGGATGGGAGGAATGTGATAGGTTTATTGTTTTTCGTGCACATTTTACTATAGTTTTTAAGATAATTAAAAAGTAGAACTAAAAGACTATTTCAATTAATATCTTAATATTATTATACTTCTTTCAGGCACAATTATTGTTTTTTCAGTTGTAATTATGGAGTGGTCTGAAGAAATTATTATAAAACTTATCGAAACAAAGCACGTTTTTTGAACCATCACAAAGTTCATTTTAAAAAAGAATTAAAAGTAGATGCTTGGGGGGGGGGGTAGCAGCCGAGATGACTATATCTGCGGACCAATGCAAGAATAAGGTCATATATATGTTGCATTCCTACTGATGGGAGAAATATAAAATAAAAAGCAGCTAGGTTAGGGGATAAGGTAAGTTGTAATATCAAAATAACAAAATAGTTTTTGGAATTGGCGCATACAAATGACAAATACATACATAATCTGTCATCACAGTTAATAATTGGTAAAGTCAAATTTTCTAGGCACTATTAAAGTTTCAACAATTCCATAAAATCAAGTTTTTGATATAGTTTTGAAATTTTGCCGATTATACCTAAATTTTGGTAGCTTGTAACCTGTTAAGCGGCTTCGATAACCCATATCAGATGAGATATTATTTAATTGTTATTACTTTAGTTTTCAGGATTTAGATAAAACAATTGTTTAAAATTGCAAACGAGGAGTTCACTGCCCGACTATGAGGAACAAGCTCAAAATGCAAAACGCCTTCGAAGTTCCACCAAACACAAAACATCACTTTTATTCCGAACCGATCTTGGTGAACCTCCGGTTATCCAGCTTCGCATGGCCGTACCCACTACTTATGTTTGCTAGGGTTTTTTAAAAATATCCACTTTTCGTCACTTGCGATAATTTTTTTTCAGAGCCTGTCATCTTTCGGATTTTTGGCAAAATTTTGCAGATAAGTATATCAACTCGCTGCTAGGCTTGCACCTCTGTCAAGTCATGTGGGTCGGACCTTGGTCTTAAATTCCGTACGCCCAAGTTTTTAAGATGATGCGCCACTGTGGCAATAGCCCCTACTACGACCTATAAATCACGAGTAGTTGCATGTTGGTCCTGGTTCAAACATTAAAGAAGAACATCATCAATGACCGATGGGCGACCTGATCTGGGTTCATCTGCAAGGATCATATTCAAACGCCTGAACCGAAGTGCGGGAGTATTTCGATGGATAATCGACTCTCCTTCTATGGCACAAATTTCTTCGGCAGCTGCTATTGCGCTTAAACATTTTTTCGAGTAATGTCTCAAAATACCGCGAATCACTATGTTTTCTTTTGACATTGCACGTGCGTTTTAAAAATGTAAATGAACCCATTAAGCCAACTCAAGTCACAAGGAATTAAAGGATTAGTCAAAGTAAACATTGCCAAAAATAGTAAGAACAAAAACATTCTTATAGGATTGATTATGAGAGTTAGAATTAAGGGTTGTGTTTCTGCACAAGGAGTTTTATAACAACCAAGTAGAAGTAAATGTAGACCGGGAAAGCATTGGAAAGAATATTCCTAAAAGAGAAATCCCTGTATTTTTACTATCCTCTTCCATCCAATCCTTCTCATTGAGCTGAGAAACTTAATAACCTTAAAACTATTTTGTTTTCATTAATATTATATCAATTCTATTAATTATGAATGGTGAAATAGTTCGGATCAAGACAAACAGCAAAAATCACCAACAAATTAGGTGAGGTGCGTATTTAGTATTATTTTCTTCCTCTGGTGTTGGGTGGGGTAATAAAAGGTAATAGTAAAATTATTTCCATGTGTTTGTTTTGAAGGAAAGGGGTAATTAAAGGAAACATAATAATGTTAAAGTGTGGAATAATCATTCCCAATATCTCAATTTAGGTCTGTTGTTGTATGACACGAGATTGTATGTGACTTTTTATCAAATATTTATAACGCCATAATAAAGGTTTATGCAAATTTTCAGCTCATTCTGACGTTTGGCCTTTTTTTTTTTTTTACCTTATTTGACTTGGCTATGGGTTTCCAATTGCGAACTCCCAGCTTCCTCACATCTCCTTCCTTGGATTCAACGTCTATTTCCATCAGCTTGTTGGTCTTCCCCTTTTTCTTTCCCCATTGATGTGCCCCTCCAATATTTTCCTCTGTACCATTTCACCCTCTATTCTGATACATGTCCTTCTCATTTTAGCCTACTTGCTTTGATACAGTAACTGTATACCTCCGATACAGCACTCTCAGTATACGGTAATCATCTTGGAACAAGCATTAAGTTTCCACTGCATACAACGATGGTGTGGGGGTTTTCTGAACTAAAGGGAGAATACCATACAGTCATATCCTCATAATTAGGGATAGAATGTTTATGTTTTACATATTTTTAAAAAAGCAAAATATATACTATTCTCCTCTACCAAAACCTGTTTCGGGCAATTTGAAGTAAAATAGAGCACTTTTAATTTTACACATTTTTGAATATTTTACCTTTTTCAGATATTTATAAATATTTTATCTATTTCATACATTTTCATAAATATTTTGGACATTTCGCCTGGAAAAATATATCTTTTAACATATTTGGCCTTAAATTACTTATTTTTTATAAACATTTTGGAGATGTAGGAAGTAAAAAATTGCTTTTGCATTAAGCGAAGAGGGTAGCGGAAGGGATGTGGTTAGTCAAATAATTATCCTAGGAACTTTATGTGTTCTCGATCCACTTCCGTCAAACGTGGGTGAATCTCCATACCGGCGAGCCCCCTCCGGTAGGGATATTAGAAAAATATAGAAATACATTTTTTCCTATAGATTTAATTTGATTTATTATAATATTGATAATAAAAATTTGAGAATCGATGATAACCGGTATTTTTACCAATAACAATTAAATGAACAAAAAAATCTGGTGCGGTGCGCGCATCACACAACTTTCCCTTACCCTCCTATAATAATTATCTTTTTAATATAATTTTAAAGAGTTCACATTAACACTGCTTTTAATAAACTCAGCAGCATACACATCTTCTCCCACTTAAGTACAATAAAAAAGTTTTTTAAACAATTTTAGTACAACAATCCTGTATACTACCTATATTTTAACTTTGTCATGTTGCAAATACATATTCAAAGTTTCTGGCTTAGTTTCCATGGAAACATTTTCTTTCCATTAAATAATGTGAAAGTAGAAATTATTAAGTTAATTTCCGCTTTTTTATTCTTAAATTACTTTGTTACAGAGCGTATTGTTTACAACAGATTGGCGGATTGGTGGGAAGAGGTTCGGTCGCATCTGTCTCCTTTCGGATGCGCTTGGTTATCCATCTAGGGTCTTGTGCTCCTCATAAAATACACTGCATCTTTGCTAATACTGGTTCGATTTTGATGATTCTTTTATTGTTTTTTAGATAATTTAATTACCTTTCATACAATACTACAAATAATTGACCGTAAAATGCATACTTTTTAAGCTATGCGCAAATAAAATATTCTTTTCATCATAACTTTTTTCCTTACAATTCCTCGGTGATTTACTACATAAATGAAAAGTGAAAGGCTTTTATGAAGAATAATTTAGGCAAGTTTCATCAAAATCGTTATAGCCGTTTTCGAGAAAATTGTAAAAAAGTGTAAAATCCATGATATAATAGCTATTTCCGGTTAGTCCGATGCGCTGTATCTTTGCTAATATTGGTCCGATTTTGATGATTCTTTTATTGTTTTTAGATAATATAATTACCTTTCATACAAGACTATAGATAATTTACCATAAATTGCACGCTTTTGAAGTTATGCGTAAATAAAATATTCTTTTCATCATAACTTTTTTCCCTGCAATTCCTCGGTGATTTACTACATAAATGAAAAGTTAAAGGTCTTTATGAAGAATAATTTAGGCAAGTTACATCAAAATCGTTAGAGCCGTTTTCGAGAAAATTGTAAAAAAGTGTAAAATCGATTATATAATGTGGCACTTCCGGTAAGTCGATTTTGACGAAAATGTTGCTGTAACATCACATGCTTGTGCCAACCTTAAATAAGTAATTTCAGTATCGTACAACTTTTCGTTTTTTTTAGCTAGACTGTTCACACAAACATGCACGCACGCACGTACGCATGCACTCCCACACGCACACGCACACGTACACGCACACGCACACGTACACGCACACTCACACACAGACACACAGACACACACACACACACACACACACCATTTTGCGAGACTTGGTCATTTTGACACAGACACAAACACATACACATACACAGACACACAAACACACAGATGTCTGCACTCTGCATCCTGCACAAGGATGTCTGCACTAGCCTTCAGATAGGAAAAGCACCAGGTTTGGATGGCATCCCAAATGTGGCAGTAAAGGCGGCAATGGAGACTAGGTCAAATCTTTTTAGGAAGTCTTCAGTTCTTGTTTAAGTGAAGGATCCTTTCCGCGGCTATGGAAAAGACAGCACCTTGTGCTGATCCCAAAAGGCAAGCGAAACCCATCGGACCCTTCAGCATATCGACCGATGTTTTTTTGATGTTGGACACAGCTGGCAAGGCTTTGGAGAAAATTATAGCTGGCAGGATACAAGAGACCACAGAAGGTGTAGGGGGCCTAGCACAGACTCAGTTTGGCTTCCGGAAAGCAAGATCAACTCTGGGCGCAATCACCATGGTGATAAAAACGGCTCGGAAGACTTGCGGGGAAGAGGTGGAGGAGAGGTGCGAAATGCTATTGCGCAGTTATCACGCTTGATGTTAAAAACGCCTTTAACTCGGCGAGATGGAGCTGTATTCTGAATGCCCTGCAGGAAATGGGTGTCCCCACTTACCTGACGAGCATTATTCGAGATTATTTCAGGGACAGGACCCTGATTTATTCAACAGAGGATGGGCCAAAAAGGTTTAAGGTGACTGGTGGAGTACCCCAGGGCTCAGTGCTTGGGCCACTACTGTGGAATGTCATGTACGATAGGGTCCTCAGGCTTAGCCTGCCAGAGGGTGCCAAGACGGTGGGCTTTGCCGACGACTTCGCAGTGGTGATCGAGGCAAAATACAAAGATGAAGTGACCTTGAAGGCCAACCAGAGCATTTCATTGATCCGAGATTGGCTGGCATCAGTGGGACTCCAGCTAGCAGACAGGAAAACAGAGGCCCTTCTTATTAGTAGTCGCAAAGGGAAGGAAGAAATAACCTTGATAGTGGGTAGACAAGAAATTAGGTCCCAGTCTTCCCTGAGGTATCTTGGGGTTATAATCGATGAGAGGCTGCGGTTCAAGGAGCATATCCAACAAGCATGCGATAAAGCGGCTAGAGTGAGCACAGCGTTGGCCCGACTGATGCCCAACATAGGCGGACCCAGAAGTAGTCGGAGACTATTGGTAGCAAGTGTGGTCCCATCTACTCTGCTCTACGCAGCCGCGATATGGAGTGAGGCATTGGACATACTAGCCTACAGGAGACCAATGGTATCTGTCTACCGCCGGAATGTTCTCAGAGTGATCAGCGCGTTCCGCACAGTTTCCTACGAAGCTGCGTGTGTGGTGGCCAGGATGCCGCCGATAGAGCTGGTCGCAGAAGAGAGGCAACGCTCATATAAAAGAGTTGAACGCATCTCCAGTACCGAGGAAAGGAAGCAGGCGGCCGAGAGATAGCAACGTAGCTGGGATACGACATTGAAAGGGAGGTGGATCCATAGGCTGATACCTCAAATCCAACCTTGGCTGGATAGAAAACATGGGGAAGTAGATTACTACCTAACACAGATGCTCACAGGACATGGCTGCTTCAGTGCCTACCAAGTGCGGTTCAAGCTGGACAATACCGCTGTATGTCCAAGGTGCCCAACAATAGATGAGACTGTAGAGCATGTATTCTTTAGCTGTCCCCGCTTTCAAGAAGAGAGGGGAGAATTTCTGGGAATCTGTGGCTCAGGACCCACAGTAGGCAGCATCGTCAGCCTGATGCTGCTTTCACAGGAGTGTTGGATGGCAGGCCAGCGCCTAGCGGCAGAGGTCATCAAGAAGCTGAGGAAGGAGAAGGAGAGGCGCGCCTAAATAGTGGCAGCCTAAAACAATGAGGCGGCACACAGCTAATCACCCTCCATGAAGTAATGCCTAATGGTGGTCCCGTGGAGGGTGGGAAAGAGGTGTAGGGAGGTGGTTTTAGTGAGTAGAAATCCCAAAAATGTACGGGCCTATCCGTGTCTTTTGAAGATTTCCACCCACCCTCGTATAAAAAAAAACAAAAAAAAACAGACACACTGACACTGACACACACACACACACACCATTTTGCGAAACTTGGTCATTTTGACTCAGCGGACCTTAAAACGTGTATTTTCGTCGAAAACTCGAATTCGAAAATTTTCACGATCGCAATACTTCCCCGTACTATATACTTCGTATATAGGTAAGGGAAAGTAAAAATATCAATAAGGACAGCGGTTTCGACAACCAAAGAACCAAAATAATTTTGAAAATGGGCTAGTGGTTTGGTGTGTTCATGTTGTTAATGATAGTGCCTATCCCCAAGTCAACCCTCATCTAAGTTTCAGCACCGGTTTCGGATATTGTTATTTGCTACTTGTGTTCTATTTTCAGTTTCGGTTCAAATTTGTTCTTTATTTTTACTGGGAGCTTTCAAAAATATCTTTTTTTACTTTAGACGCCAGCTAGTCAAAATTGCGATAAACAGACTTTCCAAAAGAATAAAAATGAAGAACCAATTAGAAGGTGATAAACGAAGCCATCAAAAGGCTTAGCAAAATTGTCATAGTGCATTCCGGCCATAATAGCGGTATTAGAGTAGTGACCATCAAAACATCTTCAGAACCTTACAACGTCCTATTTCGAAGCATGACTTCATGTTAACAAGCCAAGCAGTTAATGAGCCAATAAATAATTTCAAAATAAAATAAAATTTTGGTGGGCGAAATTTGTACATTCATAATAATTTCAGTAATACATTTTAATACAGATTGTTATAGTTGAAGATAATTAAATGTAGGAATTAGGTATAATTTAGTTTAAAAATACATGATAGCGACGTATTTGTCGGGCTTCCTCAGCTATTTCCGTTTGGAGTTCGGTTTAACCAGTCATCAAAATACGCATATATGAGAAGAGCGAATGGCAAGTCTTATTTATCCCATTTTTTGCTTCATTACCTACCGCCCACACTGGGACATTGGTAGGGTGGCACCAAAGAGTACATAATAAAACAGATAGTCCTTCAAGGGGACAGGTGAGGGCTCACCTAACATTAGACATGATTTCTGTTGTGTTTTTTTCGCCTATCTCTGATTTTTGTTGTCTGTTTGTTCCGGTGATTTTATTATCCTTTTTTTGTATGTGCTTTGCATAAGACTGTGACAACGGCGGCAGAAAAGATAAAATAAAGCATGTACCTTAGAAAAAAATATTCTGAAATAGAGCCATTGTTCATCATTTTTATTTCTGAACATAATTGAATATATTTCCGGAATTGTGGATTATTTTATTATTGTTTGCATTTAACTTCTGTAGTGTTTTAGTATAAAGCTGATATCCCATTTTCAGGATATATTGTACGAAGACTCCAAACAACAAATTTAATGCGAAGAGTATCTAATGGGAATTTCCGAAGATGCACAGAATTGATCGAAAAATTTGATATCAATAAAAAATCGAGGTCTAGTCCAACCTGCATTTGATGTTATTAAAACCTGTAGAATATGCGACAAAATATTCATAGGACCATTGAAATTAAATAGGGTAAAACGGGGAAAGTGGATTCTAAACTTTCATTAGTTCAACTTCTGATTGATCTCACAACCGTAGTTCTTGGTAGATTCCTTCTATTTTTTTGCCACTAGTTGATCTAAAATCTAAATATAAGTTTCTAATATAAGTTTATAATATAATATAATTTATAATATAAGTTTCTAAATTCATCGATGGCATCGTAAATCCATCAGACTGTCTCTAAACTCATGGATGGTAAGCATTTGGCCGTCTTTTTATTCACCGATTAAATCACTGATGACCCATCAGTCGGTTCCATCGGCTGTTTGGTTCGATGGATCAATAAATGTAACGTCATTACAACCCCCATGTTGTTATTTCTGTTATTAAAATCAACAACAGCTGATCTCGTACAATATTTCGTCTCGAAATATAATCTTTCGTGCGGAAGAAAGTACAAACAGTGATTCTTCTTACAGAGAGTGCCAGACTAGTAGTGAAGAAGAACATTTGCGAGAGGATTCGGAGCACATAAAAATTGAAAACTACATGTCCAATATTGTACTCACCTACTCAGACGACGATTTTAAATCTCATTTTTACATTAGCCATTAATTACAGTAGAGGCAACAATCAATTATGGAATGCTATATTTAAATGTATTAGCACAAAAACAATTTTAAACTATATTTCTGAATACAATTATTTATAAAGTTTAACTTTTTTTTTTCTTTTCTTTTTTTTAATCCTCCTTCCAAGCCATTTCTGGCATACGGGGTTCGGGAGCAGTGGAGTAGTGCGCTGGGATAACGCATGCCACTGCTCCCATAAAATGACTCTTTATTTTTAAAATTTCTCTTTTTATAAAAAATTCTGTGAGGAAATTTTTAGGGGACAATTTTTTTTTTCCTACTACTGTGGTGCAGCCCGGGGCGCGGTTGCACACCTTAGGGCTGCACCTTATCATCTGCTACTGTGGAATAGCCTGGTGCGCAACCGCGGGCTGCACCTTATCCTCTACCGGGCGGCGTGGCCTGCCCTCCCGGCGCTCTGCATCCGTCCGGTGCCGTCAAGCCCTCCTGGTCAGCCGCATCCGTCCGGATCCCATCTCTAGCTGCATCCGTCCGGATCCCATCTCCTCCAGTCTGCATCCGTCCGGTATCATACATCTTGAGGCTCGCCGCCGTCGGGTGGTCTGGCCCTTCCCAGGGTGAAGTGTTCAGGGCCCACCACCTCCTTCCACCCGTATATGAAGTCCTTGAACAAGGAGTATGCCTCCTCCTCCTCCTTCAGACGGGAGAAGTCCGACTCGGCGAGGGCGAAGATCCTGGTACTTCTCGACAACCTGGCTCGGTTGATCACGTGCTCTGCAGTTTCAGGGACTCCACAGGTGGGGCACCGAGGGTCTATGTCCTTTCTCTGTTCCTGTAGTTTCCCTCGGGAACCTCCATGCCCTGTCAGCATCTGCGAGACCCAGTAATCATCTCGCCTTCAGCCTTTCTTGGACTGTGGGGAAGAACTTCCTTAGGGTAGCTCCCTTCTGACTCCCTACCCACCGTCCATTCCACTCTTCGATAATGTCCTCCCTCAATATCCTCTTCCATTGATTAGGGGTCTCGCGAACTCTGGCCCGGAGTCCCTCCGGTAGCGCGTCAAGCCCCTGCCTCTTCACATCTTACTTTATCCGGTCCTCCTTGAGGCCGAGATCCAGGGGCATCGCTCCGACTAGCACCTGCACCGCCTCATGCGACACCGTTCTATAGGCCTTAGTGACCCTAAGCAGAGCCAGTCTCTGAATTGTGGCCAGTCTCCTCCTCTGCAGCTGCGTGAGGTTTTGGCTCCACGCTGGGGATGCGTATCTCAGGATGCCCATGACCACGCCTTTATAAATGGTCATCGTAGAATGATACCTGATGCCCCAGAACGCACCCCCAATCCTGTATAAGACATTTATAGACCGGGTCACCCTAGCCTTCAGGTAGTCTAGGTGAGAGATGACGTCGAATCTTCTCCTCATTTTCACTCCTAAGTATGTCACATCCTCACTCTCTGGCCATCTATGTCCAGTATAATAGGGTGAACCCTGTCTGTGGAGCCTCTTACGAGCATGGCCTGGGTCTTGGCTGCGGCCATACTCAGCTTCCTCCTCACGCACCATTCCGACACGAGACTGGCGCACTTCTCTGCCTGTGTTTTCAATCTGGCTCTGCTTTCCTCGGCCACTATGATCCAGCAGCAGGTCGAAGACAAGCTTCCACAGGGCCGGACCCAGGACAGAGCCCTGCGGACAACCTCTCTCTATCATTCGCTCTACCTCTTAGTAGCTACCTCTGATCTCACGCTCCTGTTACTGAGGTAACTACTAACGAGGGAATAAAAATTGCTGGAGGTGTCGAACTCCTGCAGCCGCTGGAGCACGTAGGGCCACCATGCACTGTCGAAGGCGGAGGATATGTTGAAGAGCACCAACATGACATATTTCTCCGCCCTCTCCTCCACGTCCCTACACACTCTCAACATCTGTGGTTCCCTTGCCACGGGTCGAGCCGAATTGCCGTGGATGACTTGCTGCACTGAGGATCGGGCGAAGTCTCGTGACGATCAGATGCTCCAGGATTTGACTGACAACAGGGAGGAGGCATATCGGCATGTACGCCTTAGGCGATTCTTTGTCCTTCCCTCCTTATTACGATTATTACCTTCCGAATGTTAACCTTCTGCTTGAACCAAACAGGTTGTCTCTGATCTCAACGTATATCGCTGTATATCCCTGATGGAATCAATTGACTGTTAGATTCAATCGATGTTGTAAGTGTTGAGTTTAGAAACTTACCCACAGCCCAAAATTTTTGACAAATTTCCAGAGTCCTGCCTCTCAGTTTTATTTTACAAAAAATATATATGTTTTGTTAACATGTTCACTTGTCCCGCAGAATTAGGGTAAATGGAATATCCTGCTTGCTTCCCCTAGCAAATGTATTGAAATAGATGGGGGAAGTGGAAATTGAAAAAACGCATAAAAATTAAGTAGTCAATTTGTTTCCCATTTTTTTAAGACACCACAAAAAATGTTAATTAACTTTGACAATAAGTAGAAAAATCTCTTTTAATAATGTAACATCCTTGTGAAAATTATACCTAATCTAATCATATCTATCTAAGTTTTACTTCATTTCATTTACTGGAGAGTTACACCCTATGTCACCAGGTATAACTTCGTTTCAACTTTACAACCGGGCGCGTTATCACTTGTTCTTCCAGGTCTTACCCGAAAGTTGCCGGACAAGCACACTCTAGCGCCATTTGTGCTAACTAACTGCTTTGCATTCAATTGTAACATTCGTATTCATTGGAATTATTAAAAGTATTACTGCTTTAATTGTATATTATTTTAAATTATTAGTGCTTTCGACTTCCACTCATTACGTTCGCCCAAGAAATAAACAAAACAGCAACGGATCTTTTTCAGTTGAGATCGGGATCGTACCGTAATTTTAATTATCAATCCTTTAAATTATTACTACAACTACTCCAGATCACCGGAAGTCGACAGCACTAACAATTTTAAATTGTAATATGTAATTATGGCAGTAATAATTTTAATAATTGCAAAAAATGCGAATGTTACAATTGAATACAAAGCAGTTAGTTAGCACAAATGGCGCTAGAGTATGCTAATCCGGCGACCTTCGGGTAAGATCGGGAGTGCCAGTGATAACGCACCCCTCTTGTAAAGTTGTACCATAACTATAACTTCCTTAGTTTACCTCTTTCCTGTTAGAACGGAAGCGGACCATTCCACTACCTCCAAATTTCCACTTACCCATGTTTGCCATCAAAAATGTCTATCATTGGCGTAGCTGACCAAATTTTCTAAGGGAGGTCTGACAAGTTCCTGAGGGGGGGGGGGGGGGGGGGGTCAGTTATCACCAAATGTAAAAGTTTAAAAACAATATTTAATTTTAAATTTAATCAAATTTTAATAATTCTTATTATTATTTTAAGAAATCTGACTGCCAAAATAATTATAAATTTTCGTTTGTTTTGTTTAATGTACTTTGTATTTATTTTTCAAAAATTTTCTAGGTGGGCATCAAGTGTCTGGAGGGGGGGGAGACCAGGACCTCCCTTGTGATTCCTATCTACGCCCATGATGTCGATCTGTTTTTATTGCAATTAAGAGCGCGTTCACACGCTGATAACAATCTGAGTCTCAAGGTTGAGGATGTGGGAAGCGTGGAGCAGATGAGATCCAGACAAAATGACACATCCCGACCGCTGCCCGTAAGATTCATCCGACAGTCATTGAGGGATGAGTTAGTCTAAAAGCGGAAAGTGATTAAGGACTTTTCTTCTCGTCACTAGAGTGAAAGGATTTGCATCGGCGAAAGTAATGCCAAAGACCAACAAGAATCTGTACTGGTTAGCCCGGCAGAAGAAGGCTGCTGGAAAAATAAAATATGTTCAGTTCAATGGGGGCAGAGTGAAGTATCGGCTAGCGGACGATCAGCCGGTTGTTGTTACAAATTCACCTAGACGTCTTCGCCTGACTTCTGTGCTCTTGTTTCCTCCTATCAACCCTTCACTCTCCTTCTTCTTCTTCTTCTTTAGTAGCACTACAACCCGTGAAGGATCCTGGCTTCCTCCGACAGCAACCGCCATGTGCCCCTGCCATCCAGTATTGCACGTTCAGATACTCTCTTGCGTAATTGGCCACACAATATGTCCAACACAGCTTAGGTCCCCAACTCTGTGACGACTAAAAAGGGGCTCGGTCGGAATCTTTCTAGGTGGTAAATCGTTAGCCATTCTGGCAAGATGTCCTGCCCATCTGAGCCTTCCAAGCTTGAAGAAACGGGAGATATCCTGCTTATGATATAAATCGTACTCCCGATTGCTTCTCCACCTCCATTCATTGTTTTCAAACACACCTCCATAAATCCGGCGCAACACTTCCGGCTCAAATATAAGAAGGAGTTGGTCCTCAGCTCTGGATGTAGTCCTGGTCCCTGAGCCATAACAAAGTACAGGCCGGATAAGAGTCTTAAAAATGATACCTTTTGTTCGTCTGGTCACCAGGTTGCTAGAAAGATGTTTCCGGAGTCCAAAATAGCAGCGGTTGGCAGCCAATTTTCTCCTCTGAATCTCAACTGCGTTTTCATTGTTGCAAGTTACCACAGATCCGAGGTAGACAAATTCTGAAACCTTCTCAAGCCTGTAAGTCCGAAATGCAACACTGGCACCTGTCAATCTCAGAGCTTGATCCGAAACTATATACTTAATTTTAGCTTCATTGATAAAAAATTCCATGCGTTTTGCAGCATCTTCAGAGCAGGGAAGGCTTCAGCTACCACCTGTCTGGATCTCCCCACAATATATATGTCGTCTGTGAAGCTAACATCAGTTCCTATTTGTTCCATACTGGTGCATTTAAACATATCCTCCTGTTAGTGTATGGGGCAAATCAACGTTTTACTCCTGTCCCCAGGTAATACTTTACTGGTCCAGATGCTCATTAGCATGTTGTGTAAACACTTTACTAGCTCCATTGATTCCTGTTTAAACAGTTCCTTGGGGGATGAGTCAATGCCAGGAGCTTTATGGTTCTTCAACCAACTAATTGCTCCAACAACTTCTTCATCAGGCAGTTAGTTCTAAATCGCCTTCATAAAGCTGATGCTCTGGAGGATTATCATATCTTTCTCTTCCCCTCCATTTATTAAGGTCTCAAAATATTTCCTTCATTTCTCCATGCAAGCTTTATTATCTGTCAATAGGGTTCCTTCCGCATTCATGCACATAGACGGGATCTGCTTAAATGTTTTTTTAGTTGTGTTGACTCTGTGGAAAAATTTTCTAGCACCATTTTTGAATCGAAACTTCTCCAGTTCTTCTAGGTCAGCATTAGTTGCGTTACTCTTCTTCTTTCGATGACCTCGCTTCTCTTCCCGACGTTTTCACCGATACTTCTCAACAGTTCTAAGTGTCCACCTAATGATCATGGTTTATAGGCTTGGTTTTTTGCATCTGTGAGGGTTTTGCAAAGAACAAAGCCTATAAAACCACGATCATTAGGCGGACACGTAGAACTATTGAGAAGTACCCGTGAAAACATCGGGAAGAGAAGCGAGGCCATGTAAATGTAAGTGCATCATTAATTTTCAAGATTGCACTTTTATTTTCACCGGTATTTGGCATTTATTTTATATTACTTATAAATTGGTTACATTTAAATGTAAATTTTAGGTAATAAATTTAATCACCTTTAATCACCAAGGTGATTGGCTTTGATAAATTCATTTCTGAACCCCCACCACCATAACATTTATAATCTATTTAACCTTCATAGAAATAATCAATCTCATAGAATACTTTCTTTAATATTATAATCCTTTGCAACATATGAATAAACCTACATTGAGCCTCATAATATAAAAAGATGAAATGATTGAAACAGATGGAAAAAATATTTTCACTCTGATACATACCGAAAAGTTTTTAATCAGGAATCAGCTAATATGATTGATAAAACAACCAAATTAAAGTCTTCTTTTTATGTAATAAGCCAACGAGGTTGGTCATCACCAGGACTAAACAGTTTGATTAGAATTTTGGCTAATTTAATAAAAACAACACGTTAATTTGGCTGTTTGATTAATTGCCTTGACCGAAATTTGATGAGTAAAGCAAACATTTACAAATGATGTGTAATATACAGACATCTTTATTTACAAAAAAATATAACATATTTCACCTGAGCTAATAATACATTAAAAAAAAAAATCAATAAAGGTTGTACTGTAAATAAATACATAACTGGTAATATACATAAATGTATATACATATAATATGGAAAAACATGACTAGGTACTAAGAATATTGAAAAATCTGCATGCCTATATTGCCAGTGGCAGCTATAAAGCATTGAATATAGTGCTCAGACATTAATCTTGTAAACATATCATGAAACTGTTTTCTTATAAAATTAATGGTAATCCATAACAATAATTTTTTTTTTTATAATGAACATTAAAATAGTTAAATTATGAAAATAAATATCAACATTATACCAAGTAATTTTCATTAATAGAATGAAATAATATCTTTAAATGACCACAAATAATGCATTTATCAAAGCAAGTTAGCTAACCGAATGAGTATTTTGTGCAAACATACTATACAGGGATACATGTGCTAAAATAAATTAATAGCAGAGAATATATTTTTAAATTTGCCAACACCCTCCACTGAGGTTGTTAATCAAATAAAATAATATTTTAAATTTTACTTTAAATAAATTATAATTGTTTATCAATAGTGTTTTCAAACCTCATTGAATATACTTATACAATTAATGTAAATACAATATATGCTATGAAGAAAAAGAATAGAAATGAGACAAGGATCGTCATATTTATTATTACAAATCATTATAGTAAAAAATCAATAACCATTCAGTGGACTGCATTTAAATAAACAAAACAAATACACAATATGAATCAATATGATACTATAAAATTTGCTTAATAAGGGAAAAGTATAGACACTACTTTGAAGTAATAAAAAAAAAAAAAATGTATAAAACCACCTTTTTTTCTTTCTTCTTACCTAACAAAAAAACAACATAGTAATAGCTACTCTTTAAAATTTAAATTATCTAACTAAATGGTACAGAATATAAGTATCCTTTAACCAATTATAATTCATTAGATCAGTCATTGGGATATTTCTTATCCCATTAAGTAGAAAATCTTTTACTTGCATAAATAATGTAGATAATTTAAAAAAAATAATTAAAAATACCCCAGTTATAATCAAGAGAATAATAAAACTTCAAGGTAAGAATATTATAAAAATACGACTAAAAGCTGGAGGCTTTTATTCAATGACAAACAAATACTAATCTTATGTCCTTATTATTGAAATGTATGGCATTTTTCAGGATGAACCCTGTTCTAATTCAGCCTGCATTTAAATTATAACAGTCTTATTAAGTATGAGTTTATTAAAATTAGCAATTAAACAAAATTAACACACATAAAAGGATTAATGATTTTATTGATGTTATACTTTTATATTTTTTTAAAATCAGCTGGTTTATAGATCATAATACTTCAATATAACATACCTTATAATAAAAGAAGAAAGCAATTCATTAGTTTGATTTTATAAAAAAAAAAAAATCATTTTAATTGAATTTCTAGCTCTATCTTTAACAATTTAAGTGTAGTAAGAGGACATTTCTAAGATACATCAGCTATAATAGTTTACACATCCCAATCTTCTTTTCTCTTTACTTTACATATTGCGTGATAAGCCATGTATCTTGTTTATAACCACGGTGACCATACGTCCCAACAAGACAATAATTTCTCAAAAGTATATATGTAAACTTAGCTTTATTTTTAGATATTAATAAATTTTATTTTGAAATACATATAATGTTGCAACTATGACCTCTCAGAAATCAAAGAGATTATAAGTCTCACTATGAAAAGTACCATCTAATCCTTGAAATTTACTTATCTCCCCCCATGCATGGATAACCTGTCACGAAATATGACTCAAGAAATATGGTCACCATGCCTAAAGGCTGAAGCCTCAGTAAAAGTATTTTGCAGGGTGTGCAGCATGTGAAACAGGTATTAACTGCACGCTCATGTACCTGCTTGAGTGAAATAGCGTTTTGCAGGGTGTATAGCGGGTGAGCTGAGGTGTCTAGTAGTCCTCTGCAAACAAATATCTATTTCACTCAGGCCGGTACTTGAGGATACAGTTAATATTAGTTTCACACACTACACACCTCACAAATACTTCTACTCAGGCCTCAGTCTAACAGTATGTATCAAAAACAGCCATCTCAAGCTGAATAAATATGAAACATTCTACAGTAGTAAGCACTTTTTTCTTTCTTCTTTTTTTGTAAGGATGTATTAACAGAGAAGTTATATTTGTTGACATATCTATCTACAATGGATTGATAAATAAAACTAATTTCAAAGTTCGGATGAAAAATACGATTTAATTAAATTTTAATAAATGCCATTCATACTTCTGTAGTTATCACAATAATATAAATAACTAATCCCAGAAAATTGGAATGTCCTTCCATGAAACTTGAGATAACTTATAATGGAGAACTCATTAACTATCATAACTTAACAGCCTTCAAAATAATAATGATTCATGGAACTTTGAATATTAATGAACCAAACATTTTTAGGAAAATAAGTTGAGGCATAAACATTTTATAAGCAAATACAACATGGATATGTTAAACAATTTAAAAAAAAGCACTAACATTAAATACTGTTTATATCTATCACAAATCACATCACTGTTATAGGAGAATCGAATTACAAAATAAAAAATTAAGAAAGAACTTATATGTATGAACTTAGAGCTCTCCAGAACATATAGCTCGATCTACCGCAGGGTCTTTAAGTCTTATACCATCCACTACATCCAGCAAATTTTTGGCATCCATTGCAAGAGCATGTCCAGCACTCAACATCTGCCTAAAAAAACCCATATTTGTTAAACAATTATAAGTTTCACCAATCTTTAAAAATCAATAACTTATTTAAAGAATAATGAACTTAAGTTCTAAAAAATAATAATTTTGCAGTAATAAATAAATGAATGGATAAACAGCATCTTTGAAGTATTCATGATAATCATAACTAAGAAATAAAATTTACTAATACAGTCATCATATTAATCCTTTATCCTTACTGAAATTCTTTTTAAATATGATAGTAGAATATGAAATTATAGTCACTCTAAGGCATTATTAGAAATGGATGCAACAGAAGTCATTTATGAATTTGGAAGTTAAAGGGAAAAATATACAAAAGAAAAATCTGCTCAATGCTGGCCCCAAACATTTAACCCTCTACCTGTGACCACCATAATTTTTACCACATCCTACTTCGGGAAGAAGGTATAAACCTACTCATTTGAAATCTTCAGTAGCTTTGCTAAAACTATCGAGTAAATACCTCCTAAAATTACAATCCATTTTGGCCATTGTATTATTTTTAATTAATTGTTTTGTAAAAGTGTGGCAGCAAAAATTACCTGTAATTATTATGGGCCATGTCAGTTAGTGAAACTTGTTTTACATCTTGAGAGCTCATACAATTTTTAAAATTAAGTCTACCTTAAGGTGCCAGACTCGCTAAAAGAAGTTTTTCGTTTGATTTTTGAGTTGAATAAAGAACAAAAAACATCATTTTATACATTATTTAGAATAACAAATAAACAAATTATTCGATATTCCATAGTAAAAAAACTAACTAAATTCTACAGGAATTGAATTTAACTCTTATTTTTCTCTATCAGTCAATACAAATCCAGATATGATTTTTATATTTGGCAACAGAAAACAAGTCTTATCATGACTTTTATTTTTCAAGGTCAAAAATAAGGCATGATGTGATTTTTATATTACATATCGATTTATAATAAAATTTCGAATTTCTTTGATATTGATGTCCATTATTGGGTTATCGAAGGTACTGGTTATGTAAAAAGTATCGATTTTAATATCACGTGCTCACATATCGATTTATTTTTACATTTTGATTTTCTTGATATTGAGGTCGTTAGTATAATTTTAAGTGTCTAGAGGTTGAGTCAATTAATACAACTTTATTTTCGCTATGTATAGTTGCCAGTAGTATCTAATTAATCTACGTTATTTAATTTATGTATAGTATCTAAAGTATAGTTGTATTTATTGACTGAATCTCCAGACCCTCAAAAAATCTTATAGTGATATATGTGTGTGCATATAAATAGGGAGCGGGTACCTCAGTTGGTAGGGCACCAGGCTACTAATCTTAAGGTCCCGGGTTCGAGATCGGCTGAGGCAGATAAATATTTATTCTATCTTCAGCTGTGGATCGGTCCTGTGGGATCAGGTGACCCTCCTGGGGCTCACCCATCTTCTATAAAGTGCGTACCCTTAATTGGGCGAAAGCCTGGCAAGTGAGCGTGATCTAACGTAAATCACCTCCTTGCACAACCGTTGACTTAGAAACAGTACGGTCCTTAGCAAGTACCGAACCCATGACCCTTCGCGGGTGGTAGTGGTACAGATTTTATATATATATATATATATATATATATATATATATATATCAGTCTTAGAGTTTCTCTGGTCCAGTCAAGTGCTCAGTTGCGTGTCTCTATATTATTGTTCTATTTCAATAGTTATTTACCTACTTTCCAGTAGAAAATTCACGTAGTTATTGAATATTCTGATTATATAACACAGTAGTGAATTATTAATGCTCTATTTAAGTGATGATTATTAGAAAAAGTGATAAAACATTAAGAAAATTATTACTTAAGGATTACTTCATCAGTTGAAGCAGTGGGGGACAGTTTGTTTGGCAAGCTTAATCTTCTCAGTCGCTGTATAAATACTCAGGTTTATATTATTGTTATTATTATTATTACTTTCTTTCGCCCTTTAATGTTACTTATTTACTAAAATTGTAAATTGCAAAATTTGTAATAAATCAGCTGGCCGAAATGACAAAGCGAGATTAGCCTGCGTCATCTGTCAAAATTGTTTCCATATAAAATGTGTTAAAGCTGAATCTACGGACTTTGACAGCTCGAAAAACTGGACGTGTGCCGATTGCAAAATTTCATCACGGATACTACCTACCAAAGAAAGCAGTACAATGATTGACCTATTGAGGGCTCTCACGGAGGAGATCAAGGAAATGAAGACGAAGCTTCAACCGATAGATGAGCTGAAAGAAATAAAACAAACGCTTCAGAAGCAGTCAGAGCTTTCCTACGAAAATATGGAAAAATAGAAACACTCTTAGAGGAGCAAAAATGCCACGTGGAAAAATTAACACTTCAAAACAATTTCTTAAAATCGAAAATTTCCAATCTATAGGGCCATCTAACCCACGCTGAGCAAAATCAGCTTAGCAATACCATAGAAATAAAAGGTATCCTGGAGAAGTCGGGAGAGACTGTTGTAGGCATGATACTCAGCGTCGGTGCAGGCCTGGGTGTTAAGTTGAGCCCGGACGATTTGGACCACGTCCTACGGCTCAGGCCTAAACAAGAAGGATCCTCTGGCCCTATAATCGCATGGTTTGTGAGACAGACCATGAGAGACGAGCTCGTGCGACAGAGAAAAACCAAAAGGGACTTCTCTACAAGTCGCCTAGGCTGGACAGATAACGAGTCGCACCGCGTCTACGTCAATGAAGCGATGACCCCCCACTAACAAGCATCTTTACTGGCTGGCAAGACAGAAAAAGGTGATATCGAAAATTTAATATGTATGGTTCAGTGGAGGTAGAGTCAGGTGCAGGCAATTCAATGGCCACTCGGTGGTGATTATAGGTAAGCCTAGCGACTTGGACGTCTTCAACTGAGCCTGGTATGCGCGTCACCTCAATGATACAAATATTTTATTTTTCTATATTGAAATAATTCTATTTTTTTATATTGAAGACATTTTATTTTTTAAATTAAACATGCTTTATTTTTATATATGGAGGATATTTTACTTTTTCATATTGAAGATATTTTATTTATTTTTATTTACTACATGTATTGTTACTTTATTGCCACAGATGAGATGCTATTTTTTGTTTACTTATAGTCTTTTTCTATTTACTTTTTCTTTTTTTAATCAATGTTACTCATATTTTTTCTTTTCATATAATTTTATTTACGTTAAAAAATTATTTTTATATTCATTTCATATTAGAATTCCATCAGTATCTTTGTTTCAATTGTTAATGTATATTCACGTTCAATCAAATCTTAAAATTGAATACTACATAAAAAGTTGTTATATCCTATTCCTCAACCTCGATCCATTTTCCTACTATTCCACTTCTCCATACCCACAGTTTTGACTAATATCCTAAATTCCTGTCATGTTAATGCACAATCCCTAATTGCCCACTATGTTTCAACAATATTTCCTCGATAATTTTTATCACATAATAGCTGTATCAGAAACCTGGCTTAAACCTTATATCCCTTCCTCCCAAGTATCCCTTCCTAATTACTCTTTCCTACAACATGATAGACCTGATCGCACGGGAGGTGGTGTTGGGCTGTATATCCATGACAGCTTAAAGGCCAAAATCTTACTTCTATCCACTTCTCCTTCCTTTCCTCACCTAGAATACATGTTTGTTGAAATTTCAAGCATCTCTTCTCCTCTGTCATTGTCTACCGACCTCCTCGTGTCCCATTCGACAACATCTTCGAATCCTCCCTTGTCCAACTGGTTTCTACCTATTCCAATATCATTATTTCTGGTGATTTTAACATTAATATGCTATCTGAATCCAGTGATAAATTCTTTCTTACGGATCTAATGTTTCCCTCAATCTTTACCTCGTTCCCTATTCTCCTACCCACCACACACAATTTTCTGATACCTGGTTAGACCTTCACATTTCTGATTCTTCCATGAAAATACTATCTTCTTCCCAGCATCCTGTTCCTTTTCTTTCATCACACGATCTTATCCAGATTTCATACGACCTACCCGTCAAATCCTTTACTCCAAAAGTTGTTTCATATCGCAGTTTAGATCTCCTTTCATATGAATCCCTTAAACCTGATCTGGATACTTTTCGCTGGGACATCATATATTCCTATAATTCTATAGATCCCATGGTTTCCACCCTTACCTCAAACCTACAATCCGTATTAGACATTCATGCTCCCCTTAAAACCCGAACCTTACGCCGTCCCACTGCTCCTTGGCTAACCCCTGAAATAAAGCAAATGATAAGAAGAGAAGCAGCAAGACGCAAATTTCGTCGCACTCGTTATTTAGCTGATTTCGCGTCTTTCAAACAACTTCGCAATGAAACCCAATCCGCAGTCCAACGTGCCAAATCTCTCTACATCCATTCTGCCCTTTCCAATGTTGCTGATTCCAAATCCAGATGGAAAACCCTTCGAAAACTATCCGTACCAGAATCCAATAACCTGAGTTCTTTCCCAGTTAACCCAGATGATCTCAATGACCATTTCTTATCCTCTGCTTCTAGTCCTTCAACTACTGCTGATATTGAGCATCAAAGCTTCAACCCAGAAAACTTATTTTTCTCCCACGTGTCGTATGACGAATTACTTTCCACTATCCTAAAATCCCACACCAATGATTATGGTCCTGATGATATCCCAGTAAAGCTAATAAAATCCTGTCTCCCAATCCTTAGGCCCCATCTCTATCATATTTACAACTTTTCTCTACAAAATTCCATATTCCCCTCTTCTTGGAAAACTGCCCTAGTCCGACCATTAAATAAAATTACAAATCCCACCTCACACCATGATTTCCGTCCTATTTCTCTCCTCTCTAACCTCTCAAAACCACTGGAACGCCTTGTACAAATTCAACTTTCAAACTTCCTAGAAGAACGTTCCCTCATTAACCCTCTCCAATCTGGCTTTCGAACTTGTTACTCAATACAGTCCGCTCTCCTGAAAATAACCCATGACCTCCAAACCGTCATTGAACACCAAAACCTAACTATCCTCATCCTGTTAGATTTCTCCTAAGCTTTTGACACAGTTGACCATAACATCCTCCTTAACAAATTACAAAGTCTTCCTTTATCCAACAGTGTTTTGCGCTGGTCCCAATCCTTCCTCTCAGATCGGTCGCAGTATATAGTCGTTCCAGGACAACCTCCATCCAAGACACGATTCCTCTCCTCTGGTGTCCCTCAGGGCTCCTCTTTGTCTCCTACTGTTTGCTATTTATATTAATGACTTTCCCCTTCTTATCCATCACTCCCAATAACATATCTATGCAGACGATTTTCAAATATACCTGTCCTTCCCGCCTTCCAACCTATTACTAGCCACCAAAAGACTCCAAGAGGACTTGAACCAAATAAGTCACTGGGCTATTGCTAACAAGCTGATGTTGAATGCAGAGAAGACAAAGGCAATTGTAATAGGTCCCCATCACCTCCTTAAAACTGTTCCTCATATCCCAACCTTGTTCCTAAATAATAATCCCATTAAATTCTATCCAACCATAAAAAACCTTGGAATCACCTTTGACCAAACTCTTTCCTGGAAAAATCATGTTTCCGATATTTTCCGTCGTATCTTTTACACTTTAAAGCGACTAAATTACCTCCGTCACCCATTTCCACTTGAGACCTGCAGACTCCTAGTTACTTCCTAAATATTCCCCCACTTTGATTACTGTTGTGCGGTGTATGGGGGCGTCTCTGGGGACCTCGAGGCAAAAATAAAACGTTTGATAAATTGCTTTGTACAATTCATCTTCGGGATCCCGAGGGACGCCTCTCTCTCCTGATATTACGAAGAGTTGAAGTGGCTTTACCCTTCCTACCGTCTTAAGTATATCCTTGCATCTTTCCTCTACCAAGTTATCCAGTCCCACCGTCCTTCCTATATTTTCGACCTCCTTCAATTCAAATCCTCTGTTCATTCTCGTCATACCCGTTCTCGGCCTTCAGATTTATATACAGCGGCCCACCGATCCGCAGCTTTTGAAAGATCTTTTCTTGTCCAATCCTCATCCTTATGGAATTCCATTCCTCCTTCCATTCGTCGCTCCAATACTCTTATCACCTTCAAATCCCACCTATTCAATCACTTATTTTCCATCCAGTTCCAAAAAACATTGTAAATTTTAAACATTGTAAATAGATTTTCTCTTATTTCAATCAACATTTGTAAATATATTCCTTCATTTATAATTTTGTCATATCTTATTAACATACGAATTTCGTGTGGTTTTTGTTTTAAGACGTAATCAATTAGACTATTAATACCTATTTCATATGCTAGAAGTTATTGCATTATGACTTGTTATAATTTTCATTTGAATTTATTTATTGACTTTTCTTTTTTAATTATCTGTTAACACATATGTTCCTATATCATCTACTCTAAGGCTCTGAAGCCCACCTATCATTGCCTGTAATTGTTATTCTAAAGGGACTTGTCCCAAAATAAATAAAGAGTTTATTATTATTATTATAAATTTTTATTTATTCATATTTATTTGTATATTTTATATATATTTGTTGTAGTGGTACAGAATTTATATATATATATATTTTTTTTTCTGTAGGCGCTATAGACCTTGCAGATCTTTGGCCACGCAATGTGGTCTTCTTTCAGAACCAGGCTATGGAGCAGCAGGCTACCCATTGCTCCATAGTCAGTCCCTTTGGGGCCAATTGGGCAGTGTCCTTCCTACTGGCACTCTCGGGTTCAGGGACAGTGACGAATTGGTCTAGACCCACAGATTATGGCTGTTCGGGGTCAGCAGGCGCACGAGGACCTATATTTCTTTCCCTGAAGCAGACCTCCCATGGACCAAACCTCCGGACAGCTATTTAACATTAAGACCACAACGCCATTCACAATTTAGGTACACGGGATAGGGTCATCACTCCTAAGCTCGGTCTGTGTGAGTTGCCTCCAGTAGACTGACGGGCCTCACATACCCGGGGGAGGGGAGATAGTCTCAGGCTGCGTGGATTTTCCCCGGTAGGCAGTCACCCAAATCTGGGCAGTCATCCATCCAAGTACTAAACACGCTCGACGTTGCTAAATTTTGATTACCTATAGCAAGCGCCTTAGCCCGCTCGGCCACCCTGACCCCATATATATATGTGTGTGTGTGTTTTTACAATGCACATTAGACTTGTTAATATTAAAATGTATATTTATTATAACTCCTAAAAAATGTCTATTAATTTTTCTGTTGTTTTTACTCTGTAGTAAATAAACAATTAGCGTCCTTGAAAACCTGATAAACGAATTCTGTCCCGAAGAATTATGTAAAAGTAACAATTTATCGAATTGCTAGGCAATTCAAAATTAGTATCTTCGAAAACCTTATATATTCTCACTATATCATTAAAACTGCATCTCCCTTAATAAACACCTCCCCAACAAACAACAATATCAGGAAAATTCATAATTTTATAATAAATCGATACGTTAGTGCACCATTATAAAATCAATACTTTTTTCATAAATAGCACCTTCGACAACTATATAATAGGCATCAATACCAAGGAAATCCTTAATGTTACAATTATTCTAATCATGAGTGTCCCATATTAAAATGGACAGTTTTTCATTATCAGCACCCTCGGTAACCTAATAAACCACCTTAATATCGATGAAATCTGAAATGTAAAAATAAATCGATACGAGATGTCACTATATTAAAATCAATAGTTTTTTCATTATCAGCACCCTCGGTAACCTAATAAACCACCTTAATATCGATGATATCCAAAATGGTAAAATAAATCGATACGTGATGTCATGATAAAAGTGATAGATTTTCATTATTAGCACCCTCGGTAACCTAATAAACCACCTTAATATCGATGAAATCCGAAATGTAAAAATAAATCGATACGAGATGTCACTATATTAAAATCGATAGTTTTTTCATTATCAGCACCCTCGGTAACCTAATAAACCACCTTAATATCGATGAAATCCGAAATGTAAAAATAAATCGATACGAGATGTCACTATATTAAAATCGATAGTTTTTTTCATTATCAGCACCCTCGGTAACCTAATAAACCACCTTAATATCGATGATATCCGAAATGGTAAAATAAATTAATATGTGAAGTAGCGATATTAAATTGATATTTTTTTCATAATCAGCACCTTCGTAACCTAATCATGGACCCCAATATCAAAAATATTTGAAAAGCCTTTATATTCATAGTCAAATAATATAATTTTAACATTGACTTTTTTTAATTTTATTTAAAATATAAAAATCAAATCATGACTAATAATTTTGACCTTGAAAAAAATCATGATATGACTTTTGTTTTCTGATGCCAAATATAAAAATCATATCTGGACTTTTATTCACTGAGAGAGAAAAATAAGAGTTAAGTTCAATCCCTGAAATCATTCATTACCTATTATTCGTTAGTCAAAATAAAGTTGCCCTACACCAATAGCAGTTATTCCAATTGTGCACATGGACATGCGATCCCCTTAAGTTTGTAAAATAAATATACAATTATTTTATAGAGGTAAAAAAAAAATAGAAAATATTTCTTTAATATTGAGTAAATCAACAGAAACAGAACGCCTCCATTCTTACAGGCGCGACCAGCACAGGTTGAGCAGTGCTTCCCCTAAATTGAGCTGCAGAGATGTTCGCTCTCAACTTCAGCTCAGCAATTGTTGTCATTAATGACAAATTTTCTAAGGTGATGGCCTTCATTTTAGTAGTCTGTGCCTCAATAAGAACTTCCATTTTTTCTAAATTTTTGGAGTCTAAATTAGTTTGAATATCAAGAGAGGTCTTCATGGCCTTAAATTTGTTCAGGAAAATTCAGGGAATCTTTTTTTTATTAATTTTTCAAACCTCTGATTTAAACAAGTCGATTGCATCTTAAAGTAAGATAATAGCAGGAATCTCAGAAGTTTTGATGGTTCTGTTCTCCTAGCACTGGTTTAGGAGAAAAATTGTTATTTTAACTTGTTATGTATTCGCAGTTCCTCCTAAGCCAGCTGGGCAGACCCATTCATTATTCTCCACCTCAAGTGCATCAACTCTATCAGCGATATTGACAATTTAACTAATAAATGGCACTGCATGCCACTGAGGAACACTTGAGTTTTCTCCATCACTTGAAACAATCGATTTCCATACTGGGCAGGAGACAGGCATTCTGTTTTACAATATTATTCCATAAAAAATTTGGCACTACTCCATCTTCATTCAGATGACAACTGACCAACTAATCAGTTCTGTTTATGGACAGTAGATGGCACTTGGACTATCCCCTCAGCCAATGTACAGATAAGAGAAAAGTATTACCTAAGTAATACTATAGTTTTTTTTTTGCTACAGAAACAATAGTTAACACCATATAAAACTAATCCAAACCATATAAACAAGAGGTCATATCAAGACATAATTTTTTCCTACAAACAACACCATGGCACAGCAAGTATAATTTTGCAATGGCAAAAAAAAGGTATGCATAAGACAAAGAAAGTAATAAGGAGGTAAACAAAAAAGTTGAAATTAATATGTACTCACTTCCTATAAGCTGAGTCAAGTGTAGTGCTACTATATTTGTGAGCCTGCTTCATAGCGGTAACCAGCTCAGACATGTCCTTAGATAAAACTTGGTGAGCCATTTCAACTTCCCTAAAGGCAGATAACGGGAAAATGCTAACCAGGCTATCAACACTAGCCAGAAGTGATCTCAATTGTAGCCCAACATCCTTAACCAATGTAAGATACATATCAGTCTCCTTCTCTTGAACACCTAAGAGAAAAAGTAAATATAGAAATAATTTAGCTGTAATAGACACTTAATTAAATTTCATGAGATTAAATCAACATATACTATATTATTATTTTTACAATATATCTTTTATTATAGAACAATAGAAAAATAGCGAGCAATAATATTATTTGCAGATATATCTTTGAGCCTCCACCATTATAAGTTCTGAGAAATAATTTTACATTCAAAAACATGGGAAACACATCAGAGTATATTTAAGATAGAATTGGTTATCATAGTAAACTAGACCGAGTCCATGAAAATTGAAATTATTAGTATTATGCATTAGAAATAATTGATACATTTACTCTATTGGTAAAAATACATAATATTTTCCATAACAACTAAAGTATTTATATTTTTTAAAAAATCCTTTTTGTAAATGTATAATAAATTGCCAATGTTACCTCTTCAAGGTAAGTTCTATACAGGCAATTAGCCAAGTAGGTTATAGCTCTCCTTTTTAACTAAATTTCAATTATATGTACATTCTGAATCTTTTTTATACTTATAGTGAGTGATACCACAAAGAATACTAATTAGCCTGATTTTTCCTTTCCAGTTCACCAATTCATTATATAAAGATTAATTTTTATGGAATATATATTTATTATAAGAATTTCTTGATCCAATCTGAATCCAGACCATTGTTGATGTATTCTTTTAAAGAGATATATTGATGTATCACCTTTAGCAAGTAACATGGTATGATATATTTAAAAAAAAATAGGTTAGATATTTATATACAGGGATCTCTTCTAGTATCTGAGACCAGTTCAGTATAAAATTCTGTTTCATTAGATATGTTTATCGTAAACATAAGATATGTTTTTTTAAATTTATTATGTAACCAATCTTTTTGGTTGTATTAATTAAATTAGTAGTTAATAAAATTAAACAAACAAAATAATAGAAGTGGCAAATAATTTATCAATTCCTAATTAATTAAATTTGTTATTATTGATGTCATTATTATAATTGTTATATTTAAATTTTATTTATTATAACTGTATAATGTGTAACTAGATTTTTGATGTTCGTTTTTTAATTAATAGTTATCTTATTTTTTTTTTTTTTGCAATATGGATTGTTTCCATCCAATCCAGCAACAATTAAATAATTGCCAAGCCATTCAATTCTTCCTGATTCATACTTGATCACCCCAGGGGAAGATAGGATTCCGGCTGAGTTCCTTAAGTACGGTGGTGATGAGTTTCGGAGAGCTCTCTACAATGTCATCCTCACCATCTGGGTTGAGGAGAGGATGCCCGATCAGTGGAAGAAAGGCATCATTTATCCACTGCACAAGAAGGGAAAAGAAGTAATTCTGCTCTAATTACTGTGGAATCTCACTTCTTCAGTGTGCCTACCAAGTTCTTTTGAACATTATTTATCACAAGTTTCTCCCGATTGCAGAGAGGGAAATCGGTAAAAATCACGTAGATTTTAGAGGAGGAAGGTCCACAGTCGATCAGATATTCAGCCTCCAGATGATACTGGAGAAAAATGAACACAGGATGACGACCCATCACCTATTTATTGACTTTCAGAGTGCCTATGACAACCTTAAGAGACCTAAACTGTATGCAGCCTTGTGTGAACTAGGAATCCCTCTGAAACTTTATTGCCTGAATAAGATGACTATGGATGACGCTAGGTGCATGGTTCGAGTACAATCAGACTTTTCCCCAGAGTTTTTTTCCACAAGAGGAGTTAGGCAGGGTGATGGGATGAGCTACCTACTGTTTAACTCAATCCTAGAAAAGGTGATACGTGATTCGGGAATCCAGACTAATGACACCATTTTTAATTGGCTGGTACAAAAACTTGGTATTGTAGGTGACCTAGACCTAGTAAACGTCATTTGAGTCTCTCAAGAAAGCATTTTTAATCAGGAGAAAACCAAGTACATATGTTTAGGACCTGGAACAGAAATAGTAGTTGGAGAAGTCCAAGAGAAGTACAGTACTAATAAGTCCATTTAAATTTCACAGTATAGATCATTTTATGTATCTAGGTTCTGTCGTAAGTTGCAGAAATAGGAAATAACTCGAAACCAGCCAGTGAATCATGAAAGCAAACAAGTATTATTTTGGTCTCAAAAAATACCAGAGAAAATTGGCAATTTCCCTCCACATGAAATATCTCCTATACAAGACCCTCATCAGGCCTGTCCTTACTTATAGATCGGAGACCTGAACCGGCAATAAAAATACATGGTCAGCTAGTTTGATCCTTCCCCAATAATCCATATCTGTTGATTCATCCTCAGTATAAAACTTTATCTTCCAGAAAGAGATGATCCCTAAAAGTGTAATGGTTATGTTTGATGGTGTTCATTCCCCTGTTCCCTACATTTTTACAGGGTAAGTCTTTTCCTAACTTATTTATTCAATAATGAAAGCTTGCATGGGACTGTTCAAGTTCGGTAATTAGCAAATCCCTAGTTAGTTTTTTTTACAGTATTTGAAAAAAGTTTTAAAGATCATTCCCCTGTGTTAATGTGAATAAAAATGACAGAGGAATTAAAACACTGACAGGGGATGAAACTTTTGATGGAATTTAGCTTACTATAAAGCATTGTTTCATTGTGATTTTAGTAATTACACAATAAATATGCCACTGAAAAACAAACATTTCATTTGGGTGGAATGCACTCTACACACAGCTGCAGTCTATCATAGGAAAAACGAATTTGTGACCCTCAATCAACAGTGTCTCTGTACTTTACCAGGACATCTTATCATATCATGAGCCTGCTGCTGTTTAGGCACTTTTGATACCTTTATTCGCTAACATCAAAACATCTATCCTTGATACTTCAATTTTTTGTCAGATGTATTTCAAGTCTGGAATGTATTGGTGTTCTCCGAGTAAGATTGCTTGTTTTAGATAGTTAAAGGAATAATATAAAATGAAAAAAAAATTCTGTAAGAATAAGTTTAAAAAAAAAAAATGTCCAGGTTAAAAGTTGATTTAAATACAGTAAAATCCGATTATAACAATATTCAGGGGACCAAGGAAATTACATCGCTATATCCGGAAATCGTTATACCCGGAACCAAACTGTTAAACTTATAAATGGGCTTGATAGTGAAAAAAAAAAAAAGGGTTTTACAATGCTCATAACCTGGAAGTGTAATTTATTAGCTTTTTCCTGCAGAATCTGGCTGATCAGGTTGATTGGGATATTTCGGCTTCTTTGGACCTTAAACCATTTAAGAAGTGCTTCTTCTAGATCTTGATGTTGGCTGCTTCTAAGTTTTTTTTCTCGGTATCTTGTCTTTTTCAAATGTTTCTTTGATTTTGTCTTCGGATTTCCAGATTGTTGATATCGTAGACTGGGAAATTCGAAGTTCCAACACCAAAGTTTTAATTGTTTATGCTTTCTCAATCCGACTTATGATTTTAAATTTTTCTTCAATAGAAAACACACGATGTTTGTTCGAAATCATTTTTAATGCACTTTAACACTGTCCCTACAGAGCCAAAGGAAACACTGATTTAAAACTAAGGAATCATGCACTAGAAGGGCAGAACAGAGTTCGATGAAAATTCGGTAAGGGGGAAAAGACGATGTACAGCAGAGAGAGGGTGGCCCGCATCAAGGTATGTTCATGTAAATTAAGCACCCTGTGTGAGCCCTGTAGAGTCGAAGGAGAGGCCATAATCGGGATGGATAGATGGAGAAAGAGAAAGGATAAATTGTGGGTACACATGGTAGAGGAGATGTCCAGAGAATACGGGGGAATTATCAGGTGCGATTTACTGGGGAAGGTAGGAGCGAAAGTTAAGAACAGTGGGGACAGTGGGGCATTCGCATAGGGGGAATGAAGTACCAATGTCAGAGATTCCTAAGGGGGAGTGAGTGAGCACAATTAGGCAAGTGGAGGACTGGAGGAGTGAATTAAAGAGAGAATATGAGAATATCTTTTTTATCCTTTCTTTTAATTTTAAGTTCAGTGGACTTGGCTTCAATAAGGAAGTAGAAGTCAAGGAGACACCTGCACTATTTTCCCTGAAACTTATTCAGCATTCCTAAAGCCTATATATCCCTGTCCCCATATTCACGACACATCTCAGTCGATCATTTATAACAGTTATTGTTAGAATTACGGTCATATTTAGATGAGTTATTATAGCCATTTGTTATTAGTGTTTTTTGGTTTTGTTTTTTTAATGTTCATTGTAATCTTGGATAAATAAAGATTTTTTTTCAATTTATAGTTAGCAGTTACCATAATTTTATTTTTAAATCAGTGAGTCACTTTCTATTTTCAAAAACAAAACAATTATTTTGATCAATGAGGTATATTCATGAAAAATATATTTTGTTAAATAATTTTTTTTTGTAATCTTTTTGCTATTGATTAAAACCTAAATAGTTTTTTCTTTACAAATTTTTGAAAATAATAAGTTTTAATTCCAATACAAAGTCGTTTAAATAACTTTGTTGAAATGAAAAGTGATGTCACATAAACTCCACGAAAAATGGCGCGTTTGGATAGCCAAAATATCTTTCCCCAACGAAATATTTTTTTTTTTTAAATTTAATAAGAATGCTTTTATGAATGATTTAATGATTTAGAACCGCTAGAATTACATATGAGACACGAGTGGAGAGAACAAGACCTAGAGGAAGACCTCGGATAACCTGGGAAGGTGTATGAGAGGCATTCAGGAAGCGAGGGCTGGACTGGAGCAGGAGGAGAGAGCTGGTACGGGAAAGAGACGCATGGTCCAGGCTATGTAGAGGGCATCCTTACACTGCACAGCGGTAGAAAACGATAGGATTATGATGATGAAGATTACATAACTTTTGAGACAAAAGTAATTTATAAGATATTTTCAAAATCATGCATATACCTTATTAGTGCTAGTTTGTTTTGGTTTCAAAGCATAAAACCCTAGAATCATCAACATATGATTTATCTAGTGGTGAGAATATTTCTGAATAAATACTATATTTTGGACAAAAGGAAGCATTTTCTTAAGAAATTAAATACTAATTAGATAGTAGTTTCTTTATCATAGAGCCTTTTTGAAATATTGGGTTGGAATCTTGTTCTATTTAAATATTAGGGCATCACTGAAAAATGTGCTTAATGTTAAGACCCCGGCAGTGAAATGAGATTATTTAAAAATTAAATTGTTTATTAAAGAATTAGTCCTTTATTAATTTTTTATATGTATATAAATAAAAAGTTACAGAACAGTTATTTGGCATACAATCCAAAAAAAAAAAAAATTCTTAACGCTATGTTCACCAAATATCCTCCATTGAAATTTATGCATTCTTGGAGTCATGCCTGCAAATTTTGCATGACCTCTCACAGCATATTGATGGGTATTGCTTCAATCTCATCCCAAATGTTTAAGGGATTTGATAGTTCTCATCTCTTTATTTTTCTATAGCTTTTTTAAATTAATTTAATGCTTTAATTTACATTCAAATTGTTTTTTCATGGCTTCGTTCGATAAAAAAATTCAATTTTTTTTTCAAGTGATGTAACTATGAATTCACTTTGGCGTAAAACGGTTCCTTGCAGAAATTGGCTCGCGACGTAACTTCAAAACAACTTAAAATGGGGACTATCTGTATTAAGATTACGGATATAATTAAATATTGTTTCAACAGGTTAATATAATCACTTAAAATAATTAATCAATTACCTTGTGAAAGAGCCATGACTGCTCTCACTACATTTTTGGTACATTCATATACTCTATCATTCTTCCTGTCAAGATCTGCTGTCGGAGTCGGTTCCATTTTCTAAAAATAACAAAAATATCACAGTAAAAACATACTCAAACCATGCCTGCATAACATAATATGCTATACTTATTGAATTAAAAGATTTTCCAAGAATACTTTGACCTTTTTTAAAAAACATAGGCATATAAATTTTATAAACAAGGTACATATTTGCACAGCACAAATTTTTACAATACAAAACTAATAGGACTCGTTACTTTTTCCTCTAAAAAAGATGCTTACTAAAGCAGAAGAAAGTTGGAGTCTTTGGGGGAGCGCTTTTAAAGAATATTTGGAGCTATGAGAGAAGGAAACCACAGGAGAAAAACATGGAGCTATACAAGATACATGCCAAATATGTTACAGTAATAAGACTGAGAAGAGTAAAAGGGATGGTCTCATTCATGAAAATGGATGAGGGTAGGATTCCATGATCCTTCTAGAGGAAAACCTTGACCAAATTAGAACAAGGAGACTCAGCTAGAGATAGATCGATTGTTTGGCTCATATCAGGAATAGAAAAACAGCTACACAATACATAATGACCAGGTAAAAAAATCATCAAGGTCGATTCCCAGATTGGGATGTTGCACAATGAAACAATGATATTTATAACAGAAAGATTTCAATAATTTTGTGATTCATATAAACAATTCACATAATTTTAAAGGACAACATTGAGAGAGATGGTGCTATTTCTTATTTGGCATATTTGATAAATATTGAGCTATACGATCAATTCATAACATTTCCAATTCCAAAAAATTTCATAGGCTTAGAAATAAATTTAATGAATTATACATGGCCCAATTTTATTAAAATAGATTTTGATATTTTTCCAGTAATTTCATGATTCCCTCTTCTAAAAATCAATCCTTTTTGGCAATGAACTCCTCATTTAGCTTTTTTCAGGAACCTATAAATTAATATACCTTCTCCTGTTACCATGTTCAGCCCCAATGCGGTCCATAGGACGGCAAGCCAACTTACAAGCGGCACTGTCTTTTCTATTACCTTCTCTCAAGCCCAGGGGACCGTGTTTCCTTTGTTATTTCTTTAGTAGGGAACCGCATTGGTCCCGATGAATAACATAATGCTCTTGCTTCCTAGCATAATGGGACAATGATGAGACATGAGGCAGAAAATAGGACCCTACCAATGGGCACATCCATAACACAGGCCAACAAAAAAATTTTTTTTGAAAACTTTTTTAACTTTAATAGTTGATCATTATAGATTTTTATGTGCTGAATCTAAATCTGGCCTTAGTTTTTTTGTATCACCCATAGTTTTCCATAGGTTTCAGGCTCATCAAACATCCTAACTTTTTAAACTTCTGTAACATGTTAGCTACAATAGAAACATACTCTGGGTCTTTTTCATTTCCCAAGAACTTCGTAACCACTTGCTTGAATGATACCCATGCTTCTTTCTCATTTAAGGTCATTGTGGATTCAAAGTTAACATCAAACATAACTTTTCTAATGTCAGGTCTGACAAAGACACCTTCTTTTAGTTTAGCTTCTGAAAGGCGTGGAAACTTTTGGCATAGATACATGAAGCATGGTCCATCTTCAGGCAAAGCCTTTACAAATTGTTTCATGAAGCCTAACTTAAGGCCTAATTGTTTAATGAGGCCTAAAACTGAAAGCTATTCAATTCTTTAAAAATCGCTTAATTTAATAAATTTGACTATAAAATGTGAAGAAACTGTGGGTGATACGGCTTTTTTAATATCATATTTGGATTCAGCACCCTAAAAACTATAGGAATAAGGTATTTTCAGTATAAAAGTTATTTCATCGTTGGCCTGTAAAGCTGTTCAATTCTTTAAAAATCACTTAATTTAATAAATTTAACTATAAAATGTGAAGAAATTGTGGGTGATACATCTTTTTTAATATCATATTTGGAAGGAATAAGGTATTTTCAGTACAAAAGTTTTTTCATCATTGGCCTGTGTAATTTGTGATTTTAACCTTTTCAGCTGTGAACACTACAAGCCGATAATCTGACTGCAGGAAAAGAGCTCATAAATAAAGGACACTCTAACCTCTCCAGAAATACAACATTACCTTCTTTGGGTGAAAACTCACATTAGGAGTTTGTAATAGTAGTTAATTATTTTCTTCCAGGATCTTCTGTCCTAAATAATATATTAAAGGATTAACTTTTCATAACTGGTAACTAATTTATTTAAAGAGTCACTTCCATTTGTTTCAGGAGAGAATCATAGATCAAAATGCTTCCAAATGTCTTGAAACACACATGAGAATTAAGATGAATATCTCTGCAATGACCAGTGTCACAATTTCCATTTTTAAAAAATTCAAAATTTAAAATTTGATATGTGCTGAAAACTGAGATCAAAGAAAAATCCTTAACTAATCCTAAACAAAATGCTAAGGATGTCAACATTATCGAAATGAATTGGAAAACAACATATGTTTATTGATTTAAGGTGAAATGTGATTTAAATAAATAATTGAAGGCTGAAAATACTTCACCACAAGTTCTTTTAATTGGATGCTACATTTTGGCTTTTAAGCCATCCTTAAGCATCTCCAAAAAGGCCCTTATTTAGTTTATTTACAACATAGCAAACTGTATAAATATATTTAAAACACTTTATATATAACCATATACCTACTTCAAAAAATATGTTAAAATGCATACAATGTAATACATTAAGACCAATCTGGACCAAGTCCAAATATATATGGTATTCACTAAAAAATAATGAATATAATAAAAACAACAATAAATAAAATTGAGGTTAGGATCAAATTTCCTATTTTCCTATGTACATTTTTTTATTATGTTATTACTATTAAGACAAAAACTTTAAAAAATTTGAAAACAATTATGGAGCCATATCTGTCATCATAGCTAGTACAAGTGAAACTCC
Organism: Rhaphigaster nebulosa; assembly: GCA_948150685.1. NCBI lineage: Eukaryota > Metazoa > Arthropoda > Insecta > Hemiptera > Pentatomidae > Rhaphigaster > Rhaphigaster nebulosa. Next base: position 13,214,790 of record OX411307.1, read on the forward strand.
AAAGAAGAAGGTCATACAATGTTATTATTAATTATGACAATTAAAATAATCTATTACATGTAATCATTAACAAATATATAACAATTAAGTAACATAAAATAAAACCCAAAAATACTATCAATTAATTTATAATTCTATAATAGGCATATTTATTTTAATAAATTAAAATTTTAATTTCAATTTAGTGATGTTTGCATATGTGCTATTTAAACCATTGGTGTCAAATTTAAAGTTGCAGACTCTATTTAATTTTTTCGTTATGTATATTGATTCTAGTATTTATCTTTTATAATTATTATTTTCAGTTGCAATTATCCTTGTACTATTGAAATCAAAATTGTTTTCAATTGCAATTATCCTTGTACTATTAAAATCAAAATTGTTTGTTTTCAAGGCTATTTGTGGATAAGCCAGTAGCTTTGTTATACATTTAAATTTTGGAATTGGTTTTGTGTTGGCCAATTCTATTTTTCAAATTTTGTTTTGTTTGTCCAATATAAGAAGTATGAGTATTATTATCACTATTGCCATTAAAATTTCTACAATCTATGAAGTCAATTTGATATATAATATTCGTTTTATCCTCTTTTTGTTTATTTTACCTTTATTATTGGTATACATAGATTGCAATTTATGTATTGGTTAATGATTACATGTATTAAAATATTTTAACTATCATAATTGATGGTAGCATTGTATTACCTTCTTCGTTGGAGTTTAACCTGTACTGCCTATGATGACTGAGATGACTCCCTAAATTTTTAATTGTTTAAAGTTTGTAAGTATTTTAATGGTATTAACTTAACAGAAATTTTTTGCATATAAAATTTTTATGAAATTTATTCCTAACCCTAATTTTGTTGGTTGTTTTTATTATAATCATTGTTTTTTAGTGATTACTTAGTGATTTATTGGAGGAAAACATTAGTTTTCTCAGAAACAGAGATCAGATTTGGTTTTCCCATGCCAAAAAACAGTTTATTTCATATTTTTATGAAAATCAAAAAACAATTTTTTTTTGTTTATATACAGCCAACCAAAGGGTTTTTCAAAATTGTTTTACATATTTTTCCTGCTTCACATGGGCAGAGCAGGAGATTGAAATTTTGCATACATTTACACCATAATGTAAAGTATTTATAACAAAGTTTTATACCACAACCTTGGTTTTTCATTTTTAAGAAGGTTTTTCACTATGAAAGTTTGATCCGAAAATAAATTGTTTACACTTGTTTTATTCATTTTAATTCATTACACTTATTTTAATTTTTATTCAGCATGCTATATTTCAAATATACTGTATTTATAGGAAATAGCAGAATAGTTCAACTCATATTTAATTTTTACAAAATATCAAAGAAATTCTAAGATTTGTTCACGTTATTTCTAGTTAAAACGGGATGTTCCTTTATTTATAACAGCCTGTGATAATGAGGAATATAAACACCAACCATAAGTGAAAAACTAGAAAAAAAACTAGTGCAAAGTGAGGATTTTATGACCATTCACATTTTTAACAATAACTTCTAAATAAACTGACAGATTTCAAATGTTAAACACACGTTTAAAAAAGTATACTTTAATGAATAAAACATGTGAGAAGGTCATATTGATTTTTTTTTTTAATTTTTTGGAAATAAGAGTTTTTCTGAGGTAAAGGATTACGCCAATCGATTTCTGAGGACCAAAAACCCTAAATCTAAAAGTTCAAGCAAAATTGTTCTGCAGGATTTTGAGATTCATTTTGCAAACAGAGACAGAAAGAAGTTGCTTGTATTACAGTATAGGATAAATACAAAAAATACATTTCTTTATTGTATTCATGCTTACTCAACTACCTAATTCAACTACAGACAAGAATCTGAATTAGTTTTTAGTGTAATTGATGGTCGGGGTACGACGTACACTAAGTAATTGATAATAATTTAAATCAGTACTTTTATTTCCCAAAACAATTGGTACATAAGAAGTGTACTATAGCAGAATAAAAAATTATCGGACAACAATACACACACATGAGAGAACTCTCACGAGAACAACTTTTTCAGGGAGGTAATTAATAAGCTTGCCAATGAACACGCAAGAAAATTTGACTATTGAAATTTGCAATAAGAAAATTAGTTAATTGATAATGTTTAGCGGAAAAACGAAAAATGAAATAATTAATTTTATATACATTGGCAAACCCATTTTACAACCATAACCTCCCTGGCGCTGATATCACTATCACTGCCCAGTCGCCACATCACTCCCCCCAATGACATCGGCGCAGAACCGCACCTTAGGCTTCACCTCTCTACCAGAGCGAGTGCGGTAACCAGGTTGCAACGTAGGAGGGTCTGCGTCGAGGTCATTCGGATGGTCGCCTGAAGGTCCTGCGGCAGGTGCAGGAGTGGGTCGATCTCTGGTGGCGGTGCTTTCTCCGTTGCCGTCCAGGAGATGGGCCGGCTTCAGTCGATCCATGGATATGACCTTCTGACCGGAAGGCAGCTGGACAGTGAAGGTCTTCTCTTCCCTCGAGATGACTTTAAAAGGGCCAGAGTAGGGAGGAGTCAGCGATTTATGGACGTGGTCATCCCTCAGAAACACATGACTGCAGTGCCCTAAGTCTCGGTGGACGAAAGTCTTGGCTGTGTTGCTGCGGTGAGGAGCTGGGCGAAGGTCCTTCATGGCCTGGCGAAGAGACTTCAACGTCGACTCGGTGTCTTCAGGACGTCTGGAAGGCTCGAAGAACTCGCCAGGGAGACGTAGAGGCTGCCCGAAGGTCATTTCAGCAGCGCTGGCCCCGATTTCCTCTCTAACGGCCGATCTGAGACCCAAGAGAACTGTTGGCAGCACAGTCGTCCAGCCATCATTGTTGAGTGCTGCCATGAGGGATGCCTTAAGGGACCTATGCCACCGCTCGATGCACCCATTGGACTGCGGATGGTACGCCGCCGTGCGACAACGCTGAATACCAAGGACACTAGTGAGACTAGTGAAAAGGTCTGACTCGAACTGGCGTCCCTGGTCGGTGGTAATCCTTGCAGGCGTACCATATCGAGAGATCCACGTGCCCACTATTGCTTCGGCTACCGCAACACTGGTGATATCCTCAAATGGGCACGCTTCGGGCCAACGGGTACATCTGTCAATCATCGTGAGGCAGTATCGCTGTCCATTAGAGGGTGGCAAAGGTCCGATAATATCCACATGGATGTGTTCGAACCGCCCGCTCGGCTCGAAACCACCCGGAGGGGTGATCGTATGCCGAACCACTTTGGAGCGCTGGCAGGGTATGCAACAGCGAGCCCACGTCGAGATGTCGGCATTCATGCTCGGCCAAAAAAATCTCTGGGCAACTAAGCGTCTTGAGGTTCGTATGCCGGGGTGACTGAGCCCATGTAGCCGCTTGAAGATGTTCTGACGCATGGATTCAGGAACGTAAGGTCGTGCATGAGAAGTGGAGGTCTCGCAGAGGACCGCTGCAGAGCTTCCAGGAGGTGACATCCAGCGAAGTTGGAGACGAGGATTCTTCTGCATCTCTTGGATCGACGAATCATTCGCTTGCTCCTCAGCTAGACGAGCAAAGTCTTCCGTGCAGTCAATATCCTCCACTCTCGACAGCGCGTCGGCGACCGTATTGTCATTCCCGGCTACATGGCGGATATCGGTTGTGAACTGGCTAATGAAGTTAACCAACCGAATCCGCAAGGGCGTCGCTGTGTCCGGCTTTTGCGAAAATGCAAACTCCAGAGCCTTGTGGTCAGTCCAGATGACGAAGTGTCTCCCCTCCAGTTGGCCTCGAAAGTGTTTGATGGCCCGATGGATCGCCAGCAGCTCTCGGTCGTATGTGGCGTATTTCTGCTGGGCTGGAGCGAGGGACTTAGAGAAGAATCCCAGAGGCCGCCAGGCGTTGCCCTCCTTCTGCTGCAAGACAGCACCCATAGCAGTGTTGGACGCATCACAGACCAGCACGAGATCTGCATCGTGCTTGGGGTGTCCAATCACCACCGCTGCTTTGATGGCGGCCTTGCAGCACTCGAACGCCTGGTTTGAATCTTCAGTCCAAGGAATTGGCAACCTATCATTCTTCTTCGCTCCAGCCAAGTACTTGTTAAGGGGACCTTGCAGCTCAGCCGCTCTGGGTATGCAACGTCGGTAGAAGTTAAACATACCCAGAAAGCGTCGGAGGTCCTTGACAGTGCCAGGTCGTGGGTAGGTGGAGATGGCGTCGGCTTTCGCTGGCAGCGCGGTGACACCCTCCGAGTTCACATGGTATCCGAGAAACTCGACGTCCGGACGCCCGAAGACACATTTGGCCAAGTTTATGGTCAGCCCTTGGTCATCCAGCCGTCGCAGTACTTCCTCCAGATGTGCTCGGTGTTCCTCTTCGTCTCTGGAGCATATGACGATGTCGTCCAGGTACCACCATGCAAACTCCAGACCTTGAAGAACTCTGTCAAGAAAACGCTGAAAGGTCTGAGAGGCGTTCCTGAGACCAAAGCACATCCGGAGAAATTCGAAAAGACCAAAGGGAGTTATGACTGCTGTCATACTGTACCATGCATATTGATGTTGAAATCCGCCAAGTTCGGAACTGCATACCTGTCGGGAATTGTCTTAGCGTTTAGCTGACGATAATCTCCGCAGGGTCTGATTCCACCGTCCTTCTTCTGCACGATGTGGAGAGGGCTAGCCCAAGGGCTGTTTGAAGGTCTGCAAATCCCTTCCTCCATCATCTGGGCAAATTCCCTCTTGGCGGCGATGTATCTTTCTGGTGGAAGGCGCCGAGCTCTCGCTGCAACTGGAGCTCCCCGTGTCTCTATGTGGTGCCGCACGTCGTGTTTGGGCTGCTTCGTGAACGTGGTCGGGTTCGTGACGCTGGGGTACTTGCGCAGGAGCTCTGTGTACCATTCTCCTGCTGGGACGGAGTACACAGTGGGGACTGGTACGGTCGCCAGCTTGCCGCGCGTCGTTAGCCCAGTGATGCCATCTACCAACTGGCATCCGGCGAGGTCTACTAATATGTTATGGCGATATAGCAGATCCGCATGGCAGCTACTTCGCCAGTTCGGTACCCCTGAATCTCGGCGATGCGGTCAGCAATGGTGCTGAGTTTGGCCATGTCGGCCGGCTCCGCAGCTGCTAGCGCTGCCTGCATCCCATCTGGCAGTCCCCGTAGCCAGATAGACTTTAATAGGTCTCCAGGCAGTGTGGTTCCCCCCAACGACTGCAGTTCTCTCAAGAAGTGCGACGGGCAGCGGTCCCCGAGACGTTGGTCTTCGAGGAGTTTCTTGATTCGAGTATGTTCGGAATCACCGAAACTCCCCATCAGCCTGGCCTTGAGTAATTCATAGGGGTTTTCCGCCGAAAGTTGCCTGATCAGGTCTATGACATCTCTGAGCGGCTCTCTGTCCAGTTGCGTGGCCACATATCTAAATCTAGTAAGTGAATTAGTGACCCGGTACATGTCGAAAACCATTTCGCACTGTAAGAAAAACATCTCCGGGTCACTCTTACGAAATGTGGGCATTCGGGCCGCAACTGTGGCCGCCGAAGCAGCTTCGATCACCTGGGGGGCAAGCCCCGTCTCTTTGCCCTCATCGGCTCCATCGAGTGTCAATAAATCGAATGTATTGCCAAGGGACATCTTCACTTATAGTCCTTAGCGTACAAAAAAAATATGATAACAATTGTACTCACCGATCACGTCGGGGTCACCACTTTAGTGTAATTGATGGTCGGGGTACGACGTACACTAAGTAATTGATAATAATTTAAATCAGTACTTTTATTTCCCAACACAATTGGTACATAAGAAGTGTACTATAGCAGAATAAAAAATTATCGGACAACAATACACACACATGAGAGAACTCCCACGAGAACAACTTTTTCAGGGAGGTAATTAATAGGCTTGCCAATGAACACGCAAGAAAATTTGACTATTGAAATTTGCAATAAGAAAATTAGTTAATTGATAATGTTTAGCGGAAAAACGAAAAATGAAATAATTAATTTTATATACATTGGCAAACCCATTTTACAACCATAACCTCCCTGGCGCTGATATCACTATCACTGCCCAGTCGCCACAAGTTCATTACATAAACACTCTCTAATTACAATGCAAGTAAAGGTATATTTTGTGAATCTTTAGTTAGAAACTCCATTTCACATGGGAAAAATGGTCTGGTCTGAGATACCCTAATGAAGAGGGATTGATTAGATTTCAATATCTGTAAAGATGGAATAAAAATTAAACCAATTTTTAAGGTAATTGGAATACAATAATCAGCAAATCCCTAAAGTTTGAATTAGTCTATATTTAGGAAAAGGAACCATGTAAACTAATTCAGTAACTATTTGTTATTTCATTAATAGATTCATTATAAAACTTAGCCTATAATGTTTCCAGCAAACTAGAAATAAATCAAAATTTTAGTTTTATAATTGCAGTATTCATATTAACTATTATAATTCACATAAGACTCACTTTCACAACCACTATCTTGTCATGTGATCTTCTTAGTGAATTGGTAGCACTGCTAGGACCACTTCCACAGCTTTCAACAGAGTCACCATCAGATGCAGCCAATGAAAGTCTTTTTTTCTAAAAAAGTTTTATTAAAATATAACTAAAGTATACAGAAGTAGTATGTTATGCTGACTGTGATTAGATCATAAATAACAGGTAGAAAAAAATAGGATGTTGTCATGGCCAGAGTATTACCAGTTTTTTACCTGTATTATCAGTTTTTTCCTTTAAAAAAAGAAAGAAAATTAATATATGTAGAAGCACATTTGTTATGAATGAAATTATCAAGAGCTAAAAATAATAAAACCCATGAGTACAAATATACATATACATATATATATATATATATATATATATATATATATATATATATATATATATATATATATATATATATATATATATTGTTAAAATATAGGGCTTTTTTACTAAGTTTGAAAAATTCTTTTTTTAATTATTATTTTAATTTTCTGTGACTAATGAGGGTATTGAATAAAGATGTTGTTTGGTTGTTGGTTCTAAATTAACTGATAGAAAACACAATAAGAAAAAATCAATTTATTAATAGTGAAAATAAAAATAATACATTTAAAAATTATGAAAAGTTAATGACCAAATGATTTTAGAAATTGATATGTAGAAAATAATTAAAATGATAAGTTTTTACAATTGTACAAATAAAGGTGGATTTGTTTAATAATGTGGAATATTAAAAAAATAATAAAGACAAAATTATACATATATTAATTTAAAAAAAAAGAAAACATTAAATTTAAATTCTATCTATAAAATAATAAATATTATTGTGATAAAAATTGATGATTAATTCTTCAATCTATTTACCATTAATTGTATTTTATTTGGTTTACCTTCTTTTTTTTCACTTGGTATATCCTGTGTGATGAAACTGAAAATAAATTGTAGTAAACAACAACTACGGATTTTAAGCTTTCACAAAAAGTGAAAAAAAATAAATGAAAAGCTTATTCGGTACTTAGTTTTTGGACCAATGGAACGTGTTAGAGGAGTGGTGAACTTTATTAAACAAAAATATTGAGAATAAGTAGAAATTTTCAAATTAGAGGACAAAACTTTTTTACCGTCTAGAAACAAATACAGCCCTCCCGTTACTTTGAGTAGGCACAGGAGTAAAATGATTGTTGTTTTTTTAGTTTTTTTTTTTGCAACGTCATGTGCAATATATTTAGGCATGAGCCAATCTAAAAAAAAAAAAAAAAAAATAAATAAATAAAAAAAAAAAAATAAATAAAAAAAAAAAAATAAAAAAAAATAAAAACATTTTCATTGATGAAAAATGATTAAATTAACCAAGACAATTTAATATTGAATTACTTATATTTTTTACATAGAAGAGGTTTAAGGAGGAAAATATAAAATTTGTCATAGCTGTTGATTTTGAATGAAGTACGTATGTTTCCAAATAAGGTTGTAATGAAAGTTTAAGATCACTCACTTATTTAAAAAAAAATTATTTATATGATTTTTTGTGAATTTGGCTGATGGAAGAACTTAAAAAATAAATGGGACATTACAATAGGCCAAAGTTTATTGAAATATGTTCAAAAATATTCACCCAATTTAAAAAAAAAAGTTTTTCATTTTTTATTTTCACATGATATAAATGGCTCATAAGCCTCATACAGCTTGCTTCACACCGATTCGGTCTTCCAAACTATCCTAGTTAATAATTAGTTGTAATAATTGAGATTTGAAATGAAATAAAAACGAAAAATTATTCAAATACAGGGACATCACAGAATGGCCGGCAGTTCTCTATAGCCACACTGTCTCTATCAAGCCATGGCCTATGTAAATGGCCCTTTATATATATTAAGGGACGGCTTGTGGTGGCTTTCAGAAAAAAAAATAGATATGAGTTATATATTTTTTAACTAAACAGAAATGAAGTGGACATGAAAGCTACATTATACAAATTACAGCTTATTAATTTAAAATTGCTCATTTAGAAAACAATAAAACTAATACCTATGAAAAAAACATGTCGGACTTTCAATTTTTCAAATTCCACATGCAGTTTATCAATATTAATTGATTGTGCAATATCATTTTATATTGAAATAATTTTCAAACCATTCTATTTTTCTTGATTCATACTTGATCGCAAGTAATTCTTAATTATTTTCAATTTCAAAAAAAATGTTCTCACTCTTAGCAACTGAAACGGTAGATTCAGTAGACCTCTCAATACAATTAGTGTATTTGAGAAAAGTTCTTCGAGATTCTCATTATAAATCCAATTCAAAACCGTCTCTGGCGAACTAATGCTTTTAATTTTTCATTAATATTTCAGCTCTATTTCTAGTTCTTCTGCTTCAATGTTTTTATTTGTTTTATCAATTAATGTATTTTCTAAGGATTTATATTTTTATTTCAATACTTTATCTATCATTTCATCAAATTCTTTTATAATACTATATCAAAATTCAGATGGCTTTAGGACACTACTGAATAATTCAAAACGTTTTTTCATTGAAGTAATACTAGATAAACTGAATATTGAAAAAAATTGTTTCAAATTTCATTTTTGCATCAATAGTCCAGTCAAAATACGCTCAAATGTTGCTTGTACTTAACGTTGCATGTAACTAAATCCAATGTTTTTTTTTTATTATGTTTTACACTAGTTCAGTGATGCCTAGTGAAGGAAATATCAAAAGTCCTGATGAATAGAGAACGAGCACGAATCAGAAACTCAAAAAAACTGGGAAAAAATTGTATTTTTTTTTTGTTTTCAAAAAATATCTCAAGGAGGGTAAACATTGACTGCTGGAAGATGTAGGCAATATAGTAATTCCAAGAAAGAGTTTGGTCAATGATAATGCCTAAGTTTTTAACAGAAGAGCAGAAAGTGATGGAATGGTCATGTAGGTATAAGGTAGGAAAGTATATATATGTATGTATAAATAAAGGGCCATCATGTTTCGTAATTAAAAAGGGTGCCTAAAAGATATTCGAAATAGATGGTAAATTTTTATACTAAAAATCAATGACAAATGTCTTGTTAAGATAGAGGAGTTGCTTCTCTAAGGTGAATATTTTGACAAATTTGTCGTTCAACAGTCCAGAACTTTCCTACTTTTCCTGGCCAATGGTATAGCAGAGGTGATACAAGGGTAGAAAAGAAAAATAGAGAGAAAAAGATTTTTGACAAGGTACCATCTAATGCTTCTGAGCTCGTTGTAGTCCTGTCAAATTAAAGTATGTATTTAAAATAAATCTGATATTTTTTTATTGTGTTTTACACTTATTCAGAGATGTCCAGTGAAGATAATATCAAAAGTCCTGATGAATTGGAAGCGAGCTCAAATCAGAAACTCGAAAAAACTGGGAAAAAATTTGCCTTTTTTGTTTAAAAAAAATATCTCGACAACGGTCGAGCCTAGCAAAACCTTTTCATGTACAAAATAAAAGAGCATTAAAAACTCTATAAAAAAGGTTCTCTTTACCATTATTATACATCTAATAGTTTTCGAAATAATTTCGCATAAAAAATAGAACAATTTCGAAAATTTGAAAATGCTCAAAATCAATTTTATAGAGAATCCAATTCTCTAGAAAATGTGTAGGTACCTTGAAATTTTGTATTAGTTCAAATTCTGTTATACAATTATAATAATAACAGTTTAAGTCTATATACCGATGCTCTTAACCAAGTATTGGGCAAATTAGCAAGTATTAGTACAAACAACCTATTTAACTTCTCAAATAATTTATTTAGGAGAAAAAAAGACAGAATGAGAAAAAAAAATAATAATAATGAGAAAAAAATATAAAAATTCAAATTACAATTTGAAAAATGTGCGTAGTTCGAGTTTGGTAAAATGTGGATTGTTAACATTGTTTTTTTTTTAAATACCATGATTTTAATAAACAAAACAGTTGACAAAGGAAACTGCCGAAATGTAATTCATATCTAGTTGTAAGATTTATTATTTTATCAAAACTAAACCTTTTCTATATTTCCTGGTTTGACCAATAAATAAATTGAAAGTAAATAGTTTTTCATTTTTCTCCCTCTCTTTACTTATCTAAAGTTTTTGAGCATTTTTTTAGCCATAGAGGAAAAGCAATATTTCAAAATTCATATTTATTTTTAAATAACAAAGAGATTTAAAGATCTATTCATTTTATTTCTTTACTTGAACACATTTTACAGAATGTTTCTTTATTTATAATAGTCTGTGATCATAAGGATTATAAAAACCATCTTCTTTATGACAATTCATATTTTTAGCTATAACTTCAAAATAAACCAATAAATTTCAAAGATTAAAAAGAAACTGTAACGAATAAAACAAGTGTTTGAAATTTATTATTGGAACATTTCAAACTGAAAAACCCATTTAAAAATAAAAACCAAGGTTGTTGTGGTTTTCATTTTCATTTTATTTCATTTTCTTTTACTACAAAATGTCCAATTTTTTTTAAACAATTTACATTATGGAGCCAAGTTGTGCAAAATGGAATAAAACTTGTCCATAAAATGAGAATCATCCCTATACTGTAAAATCAGTAGAAAAGGAAGATCATCATTGACTTATGAGATCATTTTTTTTTTTATACTGTAATATATAAATCAACAAAAATAAATTTTAGATTTACTTTATTCATAAACTATTCATAATTGTTATCCGATGAGTTCGAATTGCATTATTTCTATTGATTTGACATAACACAGTGCATTTCACTTTTAGTTAAAATTAGGATAAACTGGTTTCTCCTAGATATTTAGATGGTTTAGGTAATTTTAAATATTTGCAGCACAGATTAAAAATAAAGATCTTATGTCACAATTCCAATTGACAATACTAACCAGTGAAGCTTCTCCTTCAGTGAGCCATTTAGAATCTTCCTCTGCTTCTTTCATCTGTTGCCTGATTCTACGCTCTATTTCACGTCTCTCAACCTCTTCATCTGCGACATTACCCTAAAATGCACAAGATAGAAGAAATATAAAAATTGGACTGTTATTTATTTAAAATAATAGGAAAATTCTATATGTTTATAGAAAAGAAATGAATGCAAAAAACAACTAAAATTGAACTAATGTCAATTGTGAAATGAACATATAATTTTAAAGTTAATTCAATAAGTAAAATTATTGATTTTATTTGTTCTAACATACATCAGAAATACGATATTTCTAATGGTGTGTTAAAATATTTAATATTTATTCACATTAATATGTAAAAACTTTCAAAAAGTGCCTTCAAGCCTACTTATTGTTTTAATTATAGCTAGAGTTATCACATTTAAAATAATCACTACTTTTTTGGGCTTTTAAATATGAATAAATTCTTCTTCTTCTTCTTAACTGGCGCTACATTTCACAGGAGAACACGGCCGCTGCAACACTGATCACCAGTCATCTTTCCATTGTGCTCCTAATCTCCAGTTCCGGATGCCCAGGATGAATCGAGTATCATCTGCCACACCATCAGCCCAACGCAGCCTAGGTCTGCCTATTTGTCTCCATTCACTCCATTAGGTCCTCGGCCACTCTTGCCAAATGTCCTTCCCACAGTACTCGACCTCTTTAAATGATGGTGGCAATGTTGGCGTTATTATAAAGGATCATCAGCTTGTTATGGATGCGTTACCTTCAGCCTCCATCATTACAGACCGTCCCATAGATTCTGTGGAGAGTTTGGGGTTTAAACCTTGTGAGAGCCAGTTCCTGGGTTCTAGAAAGTGTCCAGTATTCCGATTCGTAGGCCAACACGGGACTGATGAGAGTTTTGTATAGACAAGTGGTACTAGATATACGTCTCTGCTCTTACAGTGTCTGTGGAGTATATAGTAGCACCTATTTGCAGCCATTTTTCAATGGCTTTAGTGGATAATGCTGTTTCCGGAGTTCATCTGGTTTCCGAGGCAGATGAATTCTTCAACTCTCTCAAAAAGTGTTCTGACCAATATACACCTTAATGTTTCGCTTAATTCCACCAATAGTGTTTACGTGCATGCACTTAATCTTTGTTTCATTCATAATGAGTCCCATTCATGCAGTCTCTGTTTGCAGAGCGAGAAAGGTGTCCCTCATAACTCCAAAAGTCCTCCCAATCACATTGATGTCATCTGCAAAGCCTAGAATCATAACTGACCTGTTGAACGCTTTTTCTCCAACCTGAATATTGGATCCTCCCATTGCGCACTCTAGGCTGAAGTTAAAAAGAAGGCATGCCAGGGAGTCCTCCTGTCTGAGTCCCATGTATGAGCGAAATCCCTCAGATGTACCTCTTTGAACTCGTACACAGCACTTCACTTCCTTCATTGTCATGCAGGCCACATGAATGTTTCAGTAGGATCACTAACTACACTAGAGCATTACCTCGTAGATCTCCTCTCTTGAAACAAGGTCATAGGCGCCCTTGAAATCTATAAATAGGTGGTAGGTGCTGATCTCGAATCCCTTCGCCCTCTTTAGTAAGATTCTGAAAGAGAATATCTGTTCAATAGTAGACTTCTCTAGCATGATTCCTGCTTGATACCAAACTTTTCCCTCTGAGCAAATGGTAGAAGTCTCTTGAATAGAATCCTTGAGAATATCGTAGGTGCTCGAAAGCAGCGATATCCACGGTAGAGCATTCTAGTGCATCTCCTTTTTTGTATACAGGGCATATAACTGTTTCATACCACTCGCTAGGCAGTTCTTCTCTCTGCCATATGTCGTTGAGAAGGTTGTTCAGGGGTCTCACTAGTTCTTCACTACTGTGCTTGAACAGTTCTGCAGACAACCTATCTGATCCAGGCGCTCTGTTGATATTTAATGTAAAAGTGATTCATCCATCTATCAAGGACACTTTCCTTGTCTATCAGCAAGTTTTTGAGTTGGTCTCTGCACACAATCAGTTGAGAATTAAATGGTTTCCGGTTGATGTTGGCGAGCTGATAGGATTTCCTTATATCATTTTCCTGAGTGCTCCGCTCTATGTAAAGTAGCTGCTCTCGGTGCCATCTCCTTTTCTTCTGCCAGTGGTGTTTGTTCTTAAAGCTACTTTTTTATATATACTCTTTCACTGAATTCCAAGTTTGCCTTCTTTGGAACTTTTTTCTGTACACAGTATTTTTCGACTCGGTCACAGCTTGACCATCGAACCAGGGTGCACTCCTTGTGAGTTCAACATTGCCTAAGACTTCTTTCCTGAATCTCAGCAATATGGCTTCTTTGCATGAATCTACACTCCTAATACTAACATAATTAATACTATAGTAATATACTATACTATAATATATAATGTAATAATATAATACTAATCAATTAGCAGAACTAAACCTCACAGTAAAAAATGTTTAATATTGCGACTAATATTTGTGCACTAATTCATGGTGGATAAATGAAGATTGGCCAGACCATAATAAAAAACAGAACCATGCTCCTAGTAATAATACAGGCAAATGGGATTCTAAAAGCTATAGCAAATGAAATATTGAAAGATAATTTGCCCAGTGAATAAAATAAATATAAATTAAAGCCACTGCCTTGTATATCTAGCTGTAACAGTGGCTATACAGATGGGACTCATCAAATAAACAATAAAAAATACATGAGTAAAACAAATACATAAGTAATTGTTGTAAAAAAGACTAAATTGTAACAGTTAAAAAAAAAGTACCAGATGATTGGGATACTTTTAAATGCACTATCTAAAAGATCTAACTAAAGTAACAATGAACCGAATGCAATTGATCAAATCATTATAATGTATTGGAAACTAAATAATTGGAAATAAATTATGTTGATACTGTAGTGATTCCACAAACTTGGGAGGTGATGAATGTAAGAGGTACAAAATCTGCACATTTCAAATTTAAGTTGTAATCCAAAATACAATTTTAGATAAAGAACAAATCTAAATTACTAAATTTGGAGATTCTCTCGATAGAGCAACAAATACACACAAAAAAGAATGACACAAGAAAACAGATAAAAACAAAGTAGAGGAGATACAAAACCAATATTAAAAAAAGGGCTTTCACCATAACCGAAGCAACAGTAGGATTCCTGACTAAAATTCAACTAAAAAAGTTACTAAAGTTATTAAAAAAACTGCCAGACCAGTATATATTTAAATTCCATTGCCATTAGTAAAAAAAAAATAAGATACCAGGTGAAAAACATTCAAATGCAAGAGAAAGGGTGGCAAGCTGAATATATCCAAAGACAAGAAACTGATTAGTTGGAAATCGAGTTTCAGGAGCTCCTAAGCCAAATGAAATCCACAAACCAGGAAAACATGGATCACAGACCCACAAGAGATTGATAAGCCAGGCATTCCAAATTGAGAATATCTAAGAACATAACTACTAGAGATAATCCAAAAATATTTCAGAGCTCTGAAATACTGGTCTAATTTGTTCTATACTTAAGAAAGAAACCAATTTTAAAAGTAATAACAACAAAAGCATAGTGTTCCTTCCTGTTGCCTATCAGATTATAACCAATATCCTTCTAAGCTGGTTAGTTCTTTCCTTTGAAAATATCATAGGAATCACCAAGCAAAAATCAGAAGAAAAGATACCAGATCACGTCCTTCATCTTTAAGATAGATCAAATATTCATCCTTAAGTTGGTCCTCAATAACAATAGAAAGTAGATCAAGACATACATGCCATCTATTAGTTGATTTTAAAGTGATCTATGATTCTGTGGGAAGATCATGACTGAAGTGGTTACTCTTGGTAAATTGAAAGACTGACAAGGGCACACACAAGTAATTCTGAATGCAGAATATTGACAACAAGATACTCTCATCCATACTGTTTTAACCTTGTCCTTCTAACATTATGACAGTAAAATAAAAATAAAATGGAAATGTCCGAATGGAACATAATACTCCAAGGTATGCAAGTGATGAAACAGCCATTGAAAGAGACAATGCATAAAGTAACTTTCTAAAGTCTCTTTCCATATGAGTGAACAGGCCAAATCAGCTTACAAATAAATTAATATATACCATCCTAAAAGTAAGTAAATAAATTTAAATAATTTGGCTCCACAATGACCTCAACAAATTATCAACATACTGAATCTCAGTGTATATTAAGAAGAAATAAAGTTCTTTCAATAATACTGAAGCTTTTAAAAGACATCAATAATTGTAAGTTGGGGGTATCCAATGCAACAAAAAGCCTGTTTTGATTCTTAGCTGGAGTCTTGGCACTTACCCTTAAAATCAGAATTGAGAGATTTGAAAGTCATGATAATTAGAACGACAAGAGAAAAGGGATTGAATATCTGAATTTGACAAATGGAGGTGTTATACAGGGTGTTCATTTTAAGATGACTCAAATGCATTTTATGGAAAAATGGTTGGTCTGAAAGAAAAATGCTAGAGAAAAAAAATTGAGGAACGTAACAGTTTCTTCCAGAATATACCCATAATTTGACACTTTGACGCAGAATATGCACCTAATGCATAAAAACTGATGTGGGTTACTAGAATATAATAAATGATACTGACATATTTTTTTACTCCATTTTTAATAAAAATGTGATCAAGCATGTAGGGACAGTATTTTTGCAAAAATATGAAAATTAAATAATTAAAAATATAAAAATGTGCTTTGCACCATTTGTTTTATCTTTTATTACTCCTTAAAATTATGTGCATAAACATAGGGGTCATCTGTAAATCTCACAGTTTGGAGGTGAGTGCGCAGCATCAAAGAGTCAAGTAAAGGGCATGTTTTGGAAGAAAACGTTACGCTCTCCGATTATTTTCCTCAAACATTTTTCACTTAGATCAACTATTTTTCAGTAAAATATGTTTGAGCCATCTTAACCCTTTCACTGCTATGAGCTTCTATAGTACTCCGGCGGTTGCAGTGCCCCGTGTTCTATGAGCTTCTATAGTAGTTCGACTTGTTTTGCACCTGACTGCTACTAACTTCTATATTAGTTCTTCGACTATCGCCATCTGTAGACTATTTAAAGAAGTAGCAATGTCCTTCAAAGACGACAGAGGGTGTGGGAATTCATTTTTGTCATTTATAGCTTCCTTCTACTCGGCCAACCCTCGTACCTGCTCCGCCCCTTTTTTCATGACCATATACGGTTTCTCTTTACCTGATATTTTCCCTATTCTCTTCAGTATATTTTCTGCTTTGATAGTGAATAGTTAAGTGCGTAAAGATGTCAAAAAAAAATTATTCTGAAGAAGAATTATTAGAGCTTTTGGCGGGTGTGAGTGAAAGTGAAGGGGAGTCTTCTTCAGAATACGACGAGGAATATGAAGATAGATCCCAAAATGTCTCTGTTGGAGAAAGGCCTGGAACTAGTGGTGTTTCAAGGCAATTATCTTCTGAGGACAATGATAAAGATAAATGCTATATATAATGATAAATGCTAAATGCAAAAAGTATCCCGCACACAGGGCACTGCAGGCGCTAGACTATCCCGCATCACCGAATCCTCCTACCGCACGAGTATTCCGCAGCTAAAGGGTTAAAATGAACACCCAGTATAAAGAAATTGGTCAGTAAGTATCTTGTGACACAAAGGCAAGCAGGTAATACAGGTGGGGAGTGTAACTCAAAACAATTAATTTCAAGTTTCAGCAAATCCATAAATACTACAGCACTCATCAAAAAAGACTGAAAACCAGATTATTTACAGAACAAACAAATTTCTCATATTTATATGCTGCCAATTGGAAAGCAATAGCTCAAGATAGGGAGTGGCAGGGGGAGGGGGTTGGGGAGGCTCTTTAATGTCGGCTTAAGTATGTATGCTGGAGTATATTGGAGTATGAAAGTTACACTAGGAACTTATATGCTTGAACAGGTTACTATTTTATCTACTTGGGATCACAGGTAACATGTATGATAATAGGAAAAAGGTATAAATAAAAAGCAGAATAATGGCTGCCAACAAATGCTACTTTAGAATGGGAAATCTTATTTCCAGTAAATATCTCTAGGGAAGAGAAGATAACTTTATATAAAACCTTTATTCACCCCATAATGGTTCAAAAACCTGGTCTACCAAAAAGGG
Source organism: Rhaphigaster nebulosa (assembly GCA_948150685.1). NCBI lineage: Eukaryota > Metazoa > Arthropoda > Insecta > Hemiptera > Pentatomidae > Rhaphigaster > Rhaphigaster nebulosa. Next base: position 13,232,348 of record OX411307.1, read on the forward strand.
AGAAGATAAGAAACTCCTGATTTTCAAGAGAAATGCTCTTTGACAAATCTTCGACTCTGTTAATAAATAGAGCAGAACGGCAGCACAGAACAAATAATGAAATATGTGTTCTGTACAATGACAAAGAAATCACGAAAGAGATCAAATAAATAGACTTCATTGGGCAGGTCATGCACCAGAATGCATAGGCATAATAATTCCTAGGGTGCTGATGAAAGAACCCTTGCACGGGACATTGAGTGGTGGGCAGGCCAAGATTAAAATGGGTAGATTGCATTGAAAATTATTACAGAAATGTAGAGAAAAACAACTGATGATGACAGAAATGCTTGAGGAAACTAAAACCCACATGCTGCACATGGTTGTAGTGCTATAATATTAATAAGAAAAATAATAGATACAAATCAATTAATAAATTAAATAGATAGACTTTAGTTTTAAAATGATATAGAACTTTTGAAAAAATATAGAAATGAAATACTAATTTTATAAAAAAAATTAGGTTATATGACAAAATTATACCATATTCCAAAATTACAGTAGAACCCACTAAAATCTGAGCAGTTTATTTCCTAAAATTGAATGTTTTTTAAATGTTTTGTTTCTGAACTATCTAAAGTATTAATAATACAAATTAAAAGTAATTCAATACTTGAACAGAATAAAAAAGTACTATCTTCATTACTGTATGATGGGGTTACTTTGTGACAGATAGGGGAACTTTGTGACAAGACCCTTTTTTTCTTTTTCTTTTTTCGTATTTTTCAATTTCCATCCTAGAACTAACAACAGAAATGATACCTTGGAGGTAGGTATCAATATAGATACCTACAACGAGAAAATTTCAAAGATCTAAAACAAATATTTTATTAATCAAAACAAATAACTGAAAATTTTAATTCAACAATATGAATAATAGGTAAAATGTTAATTGTTGCAATGGAAAAGCTCCCAACTGAAAATTAACTTTTCTTTTAGTCAAGGCCATAATCAGTTCAAATCCTTTAGGTTCTACTGTCAAAACAAATTGAAAGAGAAACATAAAAAAATCTATTTTCTGAATGAATGCATAATAAAATTATAATTAAAAATAAGAAAATCTAAAATTCACAAAAATTTTCACTGAGCAAAACCATTTTTTGCTTAAGTTAAACAATTGTAAAGCAAGCAGTGTGGTCCATTTTAAAAAACAGATTAATTTAAATGTATTTTATTTTAAATATTATAGAAAACCTATTAAATTTCCCATTCAAATTTTATAGATATTGCAAGTATACATACATCACAGTGCAGAAACAACTGAAAAAGGAAGATACTGATTATGATTATATTTAACCATGATGTTACATTTCAGAGATTGATAGCTAATGCATTTTCAAAATGAATATTACATATGATACATATGCAAATCAATCAGAGTAAATCTTTTAAAAACACAAGAAAATAACATCCTATACATACATGGTGGGAAATATATAATAAACAGTTGTAAAACGACAATAGAGTGAACATGGTATTGTGAAAAATCTAAGTCCATTAGTTGACAGATTATAAACTCTTTATAATAATACTTTTATAAAATAAATTGTTATTGGAAAATCAATAATTTTAATTTTTATCATCAGCCTATTGAAAGATGAAATTCAAATTTTAAAATTCATTATGGATCCTAGTCAATCCAACTGTTACTGGGGCACCATCAACACCTTGGATATTATATAAATAGAAAATAAATGAAAAATAATTGTTTTCTGGTACATATCCTAAAGGTAGACTTTCGCTGGTACTGCCCACGGTGTGGTTGGTAGCACTTGCCAACCGTTACCGCTAACTGTAACTGTTTGTATATTTCGTTGAAACTGCTCACGTATAATCTATATCGTTGTAACCTTTCCTTTATGTATAGTCATATTATATTGTTAGAATATATCACATATATATTATACAGTTATAGCTATATACTACATTGTTAAAACCTTTAAAACTATCCATTATAGTCTTCATGAAAGGAATACATACATGCAAGTTTGCAACATGGATGTACTTCTTGCTTATTTATTAGAAGAGGAAGATGAAATTAAGTTATAAAGAAGATGTAATGCTAACAGCATTTTCCAAACCCGGAAAAGTTAAGGGTTTTATGCTAAGTTAATGACTGGCTATTTACGGAATGATGTGGAGATATTCAGAAACTTTTTTTGACTAAATACCCATCAGTTTAATTTTTTGTAACTTCTCTGAGTCCTTGATTTGTGTTTATAACATTTTATTTTGCAAGCATACTTCTGGTAATGATATAATGAAAGCGATATGAGAACATCTGGGGAAACCATAGATAAACTTATGAAATGAAGTAATTTATAAATTTGTCAGTCTCATCTTAAGCTCAGAGCTTACAAGATAGTTCCCCATATACTAGGCACCCATTGTCAAAGTCATTATTTGTCAAAGGAGAAAAAAAAGAAGGATACAAGAAGTTGACATATATTTCGAAGCTGGGGTTATTTGGGAAATATGGCTATTACGGCTATGATATATACTCTGTGATTCTGAGGTTATTAGCAGTTGTAGAAATGAAAAAGGAGGGGGACTAAATGGGTAGGGCAACGGGAGGGCTAGAGAGGGAGATGGGTGCGGGAATCTCCCCAACTCTTTGTGGAACGATCAGGCGATAGTGCCCTACTCACTGCTTGACTTCCCAGTCCTCCTTATCCCTATCAACGCCTACTGTCACCTCCACGTGGTGCCCCCCGGTGAGTCCGATGGGACTCGCGAAAGACAGAGGCGGGATCTTCACTTCTATCAGCAATGGCAGGAGTGTTGATTCTCCTAGACACCCAAGCCGAGGTGGAGGGAGCTTGAGCTGCAGGCTGAATGATGGGGGGTGTATAAAAATACATATATAAAATAAACTCAACCCACTTGGGGCACCAGGCGCACCCCATTTTAATTAATTGCCTTCTGCAGGGAGAGGGGGTACTACCTGTAGTGACTATTTTTCCACCCCCAAACTCGTGGGAACCAAAATGAACCCTAAAAAAGATAATTCTAACGGACGGACAAGCATGGCAAATGACCCGGATTCTGACATGGAAATTCTCTTGGACAGTTTAACGGTAATGGTAGAGGCGCAGGGAGAGAGCTCAGTGGGGCCACCTATGGACCCAGCTGAGAAGATATCCAGAAGTTCGCTTGCGACACTTCTGGATGATGTAACCAGAATCTCAGTTACTATATGGGTCTGGTGAAAAGGGTACTGGTAGGGACAGCGCATCTTCGGAAGTGGCTGCAACCACCTAACCCAGATTTTCCAGGGCACAGCGCCGGAAATTTAGGAAGCTTAGGAGGGCCGGTAATACCCCGTAGGTATTGGGACCCACAGCCTCGGTTGTAGGGGACCAGATCCTCTCCTGGGACCTCAGAGCCAGTCACAGTGGGACTTCATGCCAGAGAAAATGATCTCATATGCCCTTGCGACTGGAGGCAGCAAGATGACAATTATCCCCTGTGGATATCCATCTGTTCAGCTGTCAAAGGGACAGAGTGAGGAGGTCAAGACCCAGGTGATCAGCTCAGTAGATCAGCTGGAGGAAGGTGGATTGAACCCAGGGTTCAGTTGTTTTAGTCACCACCTCAGGGGCTATATTATCGTCTGCGACGATGATGCCACCAAGGACTGGGTCAACAGTATAGTGAGCAAATTTACCATCAGTGGGGGTATAAAACTCCGCACTGGTAGTACATATGAGCTCAAAAAGGCTGTCAGGGTAGGTAGATTCTTCCCTGGAGAGCGGATTCTAGAGGACCTATTTTTGAGGAGACTCAGGATCCAAAAATGGTAAGGCCCCAGATATGGACAGTTGGACACTGATGGGCACCAAGGATGAGCCAACTGGCTTCTATGGGATTCTGCGAATCCCGGAAACCAGTGTCAAATGCCTGGAGGGGAGGAACATGATGGTAGCTTATGGCATCACCAAGGTACTCCTCAAGGTATTTGAAAAGAAGAAACCACCGAAGTCAGATGTGGGGAGGAATAAGGTGGTTGCTGAACGGATTGTCCCCCAAGAGGGAGATAAGGAGGGGACTATAACCTCTGCATCAGGCATGGAAGTAGAAGTTGGACCGGCTGCCGGGAGGAGGCGCTCTGTGGCTGGGGCCGGGGAGCTCTCTCTACTCTGGCAAACCCCTGGAGGGACCGAGAGAGGATAAGCCCCCTGTCCCCCGCCGGGGGTCGTTCCTCCGGGAGCCGGCTCAAAATAACCATGGATTTTAAGCTGTTGCAGATATCAACCTGCACCACTGCATTGCGGCCTGTGGAGTTCTGCAGCAGTATGTAAAAGGTAAGGATATTATTCTTATACAAGAACCTTACTTATTTAAGGACAGGATAAAGGGACTGGGCATATCAGGATACAGCATTATTGCTGCGCAAACAAGGCCCAAGACCTGCATCCTGTTCAGGAACAGATTAAAACTGTTACCCTTGTGGCATCACTGTTGTAGGGATCTGACAGCAGTGCAATGGACCCTCTCTGACGGTAATGAAGAGGAGAAAATTACGCTGGCATCGGTGTACCTCCCATATGAAGAAGCAACCTCCACTCCAGCTCTTAAGAAACTGATAGAGGGGATAGGAAAAGGTTCATGCTTAGCATCTTTAGATGCCAATGCACACCACAGCCTCTGGGGGAGCACAAATATCAACCAGAGAGGAGAGTATCTTTTAGATTTTATTGTTAGCAATGACCTCGAAATCCTAAATAGGGGCAAGGAGGCCACCTTTGTTAACAGAGTGAGAGTTTAGGTCATTGATATTACTTTAAGTACGTGATGCGTGAAATCTAGGATTAAGGGCTGGCATGTTTCAAGGTAAGAGACATGCTCAGATCACCGCTATATCAGATTTGATTTATCTGCTAATAGCATGAAGGAGACTGTGTACAGAGATCCAAGGCACACTAGCTGGGATGCATTCTGTTCACAGCTCGAGGAAGAGATTAAGCGCTGTCCTAAGACTGTTAGGAATTTTTTGGCACTTAGAATGTCTCAATTCATCATTAACTGAGGCAATAATGAGATCCTACACTGACAACAATTGTGTGCGTAGGGTTAAGTCCAACAGGAATACATCCTGGTGGAATGATGACTTGGCAAGCTAAAAGCTCTTACTCGAAGACTCTTTAATGCTGCCAAAGCAGGCCAAATTCCCATCTGCTTTAAGGCAGATGGGACGCTTACAAACAAGCACTCACTGACTATAACAAGACTGTTCGCAGGGCTAAAAGGGGAGCGTGGAGAAGTTTCTTTAATGGCATAAATGATACAGCATCCACGTTCAGGGTTAATAGAATTCTGTCTAAGCAGTCTGATGGGGGAGTAATGGGGTCGGTCAGAGTTGAAGGGGGCTTCACTAACACTGACAAAGAGACCCTGGAAGCCACTTTCCTGACTGTGAGCTGCCGGATGAGAACCTAACTAATCCCACTGTAGATGAATACTTTGGTGGCAGGACTAAGTGGACTGAAGCCAATAGAATAATTAATGCTATGAGGGTGAAATGGGCAATTGACACTCAGATCTGTTGTACTATATGTTGCAATTGTGTGGTGGCATAGGATTAATGCTAGTAGGTCTCGAGCCATACTGGGTAGACTACAAAGGCTAGCATGTCTTATGACAACTGGTGCCATGAACACTACTCCCATTGCTGCAATGGAGGTCCTTTTGAACCTAACACCATTGCACCTGGAGATTGAGGCACAGGCACTTAGCACTGCGTATAGATTAACGAAATTAAGGACAAGATTCAAATCCCTGGTCTACCAGGGACATGGGACTCTGTTTAACAGGATTGATCAGGATGAGGTGTTGGCAATGCACTCTGATTTTCAAGTACAAAACTATAGGGAGGGACACTATAGTACTTAGATCAGCAGAACTGACTCCCATGTACCATGCAACGGAGTTAACTGCTATACAGACGGATCCCTGATGGTACAAGGTTCAGGTGGGTATCTGGAGGATGGATAAGTCTAGAGAGGGAATGTTCATATCCTTAGGTAGGCATACCTCTGTCTTTCAGGCAGAGGTATTAGCAATTAATGTCTGTGCCCAGTTCCTTATTGAGGAGGGCATTAGAAACAGATTAATTACAGTACACACAGATAGCCAAGCTGCTATCAGGGCTTTAAGTGGTTATGCGACCCGGTCAAAGTTGGTGGAAGAATGCAAAGTTAATCTTAACAAACTGTCTGAAACCAACAGGGTAAGGGTTGAATGGGTTCCTGGACACTTGGGAATTTTGGGGAATGAAAAGGCTGATCACCTTGCAAGGAGAGGCTCTGAGATGAAACCTTGTACACCAGAGCCCAAATGTGGCATAAGCCTTAGCTATGCCAAAAGGCGTATTAGAGTGGCTGTAGGCAATAAAGTTAAGAATTACTGGAAAAACACTAGGAAACAGATCCACTCCAAACTGTTTATAGATGGACACTGCCCCAAAAGAAGTGAGATTCTTTTGTTTATGGCTAGGAGTAACCTTAGGAGAGTGACGGGACTATATACAGGACATTGTCAACTGAACAAGCATCTCCACAACATGGGACTAACTGAGTCACCGACATGTAGACTATGTGGGATGGAGGACGAAACGGCTTTCCACATAATCTGTGGATGCGATGCTTTGACAAGGGTGCGGTACCTCCACTTTGGTTGTGACCGGATCACTGACCCTAAGCTCTGCGAGATGATGGACCCAATGAGTCTACTCAGATTTGCAAAGGCTACTGGCCTGTTTTAAACGGTTTAGGCCAGCGCACAATAGGCCGCGGTGCACATATGCTGGGTCAAAAAAAAAAATAATGAAAAAGGAAGGCTGCTGATGTTTCGGCATCCTTAAGAACGCCTTTTGTTTCCATCTAAGTTCCTAAGGATGCGTACTCTGGGTAGTGCGGCTGGATACTCTATTCTGAAAAGGCTAGGAATAGAGGAACTAAAACGAAACCCTCTAGGGCTAAATACCCTAGTTGTATACCTGTCAGAATTATCTGACCATAACTTAAATTATATCATGAAATTGACTTCTCACAGAAATAATTACCCTGAAGACAATGTCGGGCGATCGGATTCCAGGGTGCCTGACAGTGTGAAGCCAAAAGATAATATTGGTGAATCGGAGCACCGCAAGAACTCCCAAAAACTTTTTAAGGCAAAAAGAAAGTACTTTTTTGGGACATACAATATAAACTCACTAATACAAGTAGGCAAACTAAAGCAATTAACCACAGAACTAAGAAGGTTGGACATATCTGTGATGGCACTACAGGAGACGAGGTTCCCAGACGAAGAAACAATTGAATCGGATGGATTTTGTATCTTCAAAGGAAAACCGGGAAAGAGAGTTATGAAGAATACCCCGTTGTTGGGAACGGCTTTTATAGTGAATAACAATTTCCTAGACACAGTAACAGACTTCAGAGGTGTAAATTCCCGACTATCAACCATCACAATAAAGTCCAACAATAAGAAATATACTATTGTAAGCGCGCATGCCCCCATAAATGAAGACAACAAGAGAAACCCCGAGAAAGTGGAGGAATTCTGGGAAAGCCTGGAAGAAGAAATCTCCAAAATTCCCAGGAGTAATGTAAAAATCCTTGTAGGAGATTTCAATGCGCAAATAGGGAAGGAACGCAAGTACAGAAAAATAGTAGGAAAGTACCCGGCACACAGAAGAACTAACAAGAATGGAGAAAGACTAATAAGTTTGTGCAAAAACGCTAGAATGAAAATTATGTCCACATATTACTTGGCTAAACCAACTAAGAAAAAGACATGGGTATCACCTAATTCTATGCTGGGAGAGTATCAGCTAGACCACGTAGCAATATCCAGAGAAAACCATAAGGAAATCCAAAATGTCAGAATAAGAAGAGCAAATCCGTGGATCTTGACCGGTTTGTCACTGTCCTTGAACCAGAATGAGTCGGTGGGAAGGACACTGCCGAATTGGCCCCAAAGGGACCGGTTATGGAGCTACGGATAGCCTGCCGCTGCACCATGGAAACCATGGTTCGTAGCAAAGTGAGGTTGGGTGACCCCCTCCAGGCTGTCTGTTCTCCCGCAAGCAATACATATCTGTACCACAATACCACATCACACGGCCAAAGACCTCCAAGGTCTATAGTGCCAACCGGAAATAAAAAAATATATATATATATATATATACAAATTTTTAAAATAATTTTATTTTTCTTTATTCAGGAATAATGAATTAAGGTGATACATTCATTATTTAAAACAAAATTTGCCCCCCCAAATCTGGTTATGATCAATGGGCAAGATGGAGAGACATGGATAAATAATAAAAGTAAAAAAATAATAGATGAAAATAAATAATAGTGAGAATGGTGAGATGAGAGAAAGTCAATATATAAAAAAAATATATAAGAGGAAAAACGGAAGAATTAAATAAAATAAAATAGAAGATGCTGTAACAATATTGTTTCTTTTATTACTAATCAATTTTCTTGTTACTTCTGTAATTTTACTTTGTTTATATCCATATCTCCTATCTTATATCTCTGATTTATTTTTAGCCCAGAGGATGGCACACATGTTTGGGCCAAAACATCACCTCGTACATTAAAAAAAATACTGAGTGATTTCCTGATTATTCTATAATCCATGATTTGCCCTAAGGACTAAAGTTGGCTAAATATCAACTCATTGATTTAAAGCTTTTAATCCATTAAATAATCTTCCAAACATACTCTAATAAAAATTTCTAGTTGCTATGGGAGTTTCTAACAAGATAATAACTTTTCATAAACAATAACAATTTTTACTGTTTTCCTTTTGACTGCACCCCAAACCATCATCTCGCAGATTATGTCAAATTCAACTATTTTCTTAACAAGAATATAGAAAATCATATTTATGTATGAGAGTTACTTCTTCATCAGTACACTCATTCATATTAAAATTGTTTACAATATATTAAAATGTGAGGCATTAAAACTTTTCAAATGTTAGCTTATGGGCAGTCCTTTATTTCAAACAACTGGGAAATCACCACAAGCTGATAAATAAAACTTAGTTGTTTTTGTTTTTTCTATTTACCTAAACTTTCCACATTCATAAATAAAATTATGGACCATAATGCTTGTTACAATCAATAACATTAGGATAACATAAAGTGCAAAATATGTTTAAAACAGAGGTCTACCAAGCATTGCAAATTAAAATCCATGCTTCTGACTTTAAAAAGTGACCAAACTTATAATTCAATATAAAAGCACATGCTCTTGTGCACGCAAATCTAATGTGATACAACTAATAATGCAGGCATAACATAGTGATAACAAGTTAAATGATTTTTATATTACATATCTACTAGCTTTAACATAAATAGTAATAAAAACTAAATTAAATATAACCATCTTCTTATAGCATTATATTTTATTTATTTTGTGGCTTATTATTTTCAATAATGAATCATAAACTGATGATGGTATGCAATGTAAATTAAAAACCAATGAGTATTTCCATTGGAAGAAAAATTAAAAATATATTTAATAGAAAGTAATAATTAATTCACTTACTATTTTAAACAATTAAATGCAAACTGAAATTTACGAGAATTATAATAAAAACTGTAAATGGTATTAACAATAGTAATTAGATATAGTGCCATTATGATTAAATTAATAAATTAAGCTCCGCTCCTTCTAAAATGATAATAATTAATTCCATGATGATAACAATGTTCAAATATTATGACACAAACAATATTGTGAAAAAAATATATAAATATGCACTAAAATAAAAATAATTGGGAATGAAAACTATTTGGAAATACCACATCAAAGAACCAAAAATGGATTTTATGTTCAATTAATATCCTCCAGAATGATAGCAAACCATTATGAAATTGCACAAAAGTTAAAAGTCCGAGAGATGTTCAACTTCAAACTGCAAAGAATAAAGGATGAATGGTGAGACTAATACTGATGTGCTAAACCAGTTAGAATCATTTAACAGTATGATAGAGATCTATGTAGGGTAAGTGATTAAGAATATAATATAAAATTAGTGCTTGAGGCAACACTGCTATATGTTCATTATATTTATTATTATATTTTGCTACTTATCTGGACTTATGGATATGAACGACTGCTGAATGCTTGTCTACCTTTTGGCTTCATTCAAAAGATCTTCACTTTCACTACTGTTAAACATTCTTTATATCATCATGATCTCATTTCCCTTCTTTGTTTTTTTATTGGATCACCACTTTCCACAAAGAACATTATTTATTTTTTCTTTTGCTTCTTTATTCTACATTATATCATATGCTATTTAGTGAATTATGCCTGCCACAGTATCTTCCCATCTAATATTGACCACATTTTCCTAAATGTTATTAATTTTTAATGTCCTAACCACCTGTCACATCAATTCCCAATCCTTAACCAGCCTACTATGATGAATTTCAGCAATATTTTATTCATACTTTTATCATATTATTGTGATCTCCAATACCTGGCTCAAGTCTTAAATTCCATCCTCTTCTGTTTCCCTGGGTTGGCGTGACTGATGACTATGAAGGTATATATTAGGATACCCCTTATTTTTGATAATTTACTTTCTGATCGCACACCCCCAATATTTTTTCCTTTTGATATAAGGAAGCAATAGAAACCTCTTTCATTTGAATCGACTGTCAGGAACCCGCGCTGTATCGAGCTTGAAGTGGCACATCCTGGAGGTCCCTGCATGCTGCGTCCCGTCCACCTACCTACAGTTTAGCCTAACCCTCAGTTTATTTCCAGTCTAATTAGGGATTGATCCTTCTATACCATCATGCGGATGTCAACAGATTATTTCTAGTCACTGTCCATATACATTGAGAGTGCCTAAATCAATCAATCATCCAAATAAAATTTCATCACATTTAGAAAAGATTTTAATTTTTTAAATCGTTAATTGAAGCGTGGAAATGCAAAAGGATCTAATTGCCTTTTTTTCACAATTTTTTTGGTTTGCAGATTACAGGTCTATGTGCCAAATAAATACTATTATAAACGTGATTTTATTACTTATACAACCATAGGTAATCAGAAAAAAAAAATTTATTTTTCGTTGTCATATTTCTTTAGTATTATTCAAGCTGAACTTGAATTATGAGAAATTTTGCTAAAGGCACTTTGCATAAATATTTTGTAGAAATTTACACAATGTCAAATGGAATAAATATAAATGGTGTGCATTCAAAAAATAAAAAGTTTATTTTTCACCCCTATAAATAAGGGTAACCCTAGTATATATGTCCATGACAGCTTGAAGACCTGAATATTCGATTGCTCTCCACCATCTGATTATCCACAAGTCGAGTTCCATACCGCTGAGATTTCTTCTAATACTCATCCTCCACTGTATGCTGCAGTGCAGGGGTGCCCAAACCAAGACATGCATCCCACAATGTAGCACACTGGGGGTTCGGAATTGGCACATGGTCGGCCAGTAGATTTTGAAATTTTTTATTCTTAATTTTGTTATTTAAAAAAAAAATTAAATTTCTCTTTCTCGGATGAGTTATAAGCCCTAAGCTAAGCTATAAGTCCAAGACCATCTGGACAAGGTGAAGAACTGTAGTCTGCCCGAGAAGGCCCTGATTTTTACAGAACATGGGGATTTAGACTGGAAGCCAATAAATATCCCTGGTGTGAGGCAGCAGTGGCACAACTACTGGAATAGAGCCACCAAGGTAAGAGTCCACTGGGTCCATGTCTGAGAACCAACAGGCTGAGCTGTAGTTTAGCGGTATGGCTGTTATACTGCAAAGGGTAGAAAAGGCTCTGTATTCGAGGCAAAAAGCTCAAGTGAGTCATTGAATTCTTCCCAAGAAATCTGAAAAAATTCATGAGTGATCTAGAGATACCAATCAATAATTTTTAGGAATGTTTTGGGCTCAATTCCAAATTTTGGGTTAGGAATCCAAAATTTCTAATTTTTTGAAGTGGCGGTAATGATAATAAATTTTTTGTTTGTGAGATAGTAATGAGATTTGTGGCCTGTAATGAAGAACATACCTCAATTTTTATTGAACAGTGTATAATTAGGAACATAATTCAAGTAGTATGTAGTAATTTACAACACGCCAAACATGGGAGTAAATTGTGAATGGAAGTGATAAACATTTATTTCAACACAAGAACCACTAATAAGACATTGGGGAAGTGATTTCAAGTGCATCCTTGATAAAAACAATAAAGTAATTGATTTTCAATTAGGTTTTCATAACCACACCACTATCTCATCACTGCCTCAAAATTAAATTGTGGCAGTAATGAGAAGATTTAAGGAATGGTAATGATGGTTTGTACTTTGAGAGCCTGCTAAAGTAAAATTAATAGAGCTATATAAAAAACCAAAATGTAGTTCTGTTCAGATTTTCATAGTAATTAATTTTAAAAACTTCAAAGAAATACTTTAGATGAGAATAAAAATACTCACCGAATACACATCAATTTCATTAGCTGCTGTAGCTGAACTTAAGAGTGACCTATTGGGCAAGGGGGAGATCTTTTTAGGGCTGTGACTTGTCATCTAAACAGAAAATTCCTTGAAAAATACGAAGGTTGGTCAATAAGTAAGGTCTCCAACACTCCAGCCCAAGCTGGATGTCAGACGAGAGAGTTGGCACCACTGTCATGTCCCATTATCTCTACTCTTCCAAACGAGCCATTGCTGTAGCCTCTGAAACTTTTAGTGTCCGAGCTAGAGCTGTTTGGAATGGATCTCGTATCGATTGCGTAGTTTATGGAGAGGGATGTATGGACATTAAAATGTGCGTAAATGGGTATAAACAGGGCCGGACAAATATTCATGATGAAGAGCGAAGTGGGAGACCAACCAACAACAGCCGTCACAGATGAGATCGTGGCAAAAGTCGATGCATTGGTGCGACAAGATCGACGCGTCACAACTCATGAACTTTGTTTATTGCTTCCTAACATTTCTAAAGGTTCCATACAGACCATTTTGAGTGACACATTGATGTTCCATAAGGTTTGTGCGAGGTGGGTTCCGAGAATGTTGACAGAAGACCACAAACGATAATGAATGGAGGCTTCTCGTGAATTTCTTGCTCATTATGCTGAAGAGGGGGAACAATTTTTGGATTCCATTGTTACAGGTGAGGAAACGTGTCAAGGAAGAGGTGCAAAGCTGGATTAGTAAGCAGGCAGGTGATTTCTACAACACTGGTATCAGCAAGTTGCCTGAAAGACTCCAAAAGTGCTTGGATCTGGAGGGCGATTATGTTAAGAAATAGTTCATAGTTGTCCTACAAAATGAGGTGAATTTTTTTTTAAATACATGTATTTTCGATTTTTTAAAAATATGGCGACCTTACTTATTGACCAGCCCTCGTACATTATACTTCTGTGCATGGGAAAAAATCAATAGTGTGGCGGTAATGATAACAAACACCAGGAACAAAGTTTAGATTATTGTAAAATCAACAAAATTCAAATAAAAGTCAAAAGACTTCAGTTTTGAACGCTATATACCATCAACTTTTGGTGGTGGAATTAATTTTCGGGGAAACAATAGAGTAATGACAGAACACTTGGCAATGAGAACCGAAATGCTTGATTCGACACAAAGGTTGATAATTTAGGGAAAACTAGTTGTTTTTGTTTTTTTTACTGAGCTGGAAAGCTAAATGAACATAATGGATAACAAAAACAAAAAACTTGATACTCATCACCTGAACTCATGTACGAGGGACACAATTTTTTATTTTTTTCTGAGAATTACCCATTTATATTTATTAGAAGATCTTCATTTCTAATTAATATACAATGAGTATATCACCAGGTTGGCCATTGAAAAAGGAAAGACTCTTGGTGAATTGAAGCTGGAACAGAACTGAGAGGACTGGTTCCAGTGGATAGTCTCCTCATTGATGAGAGGCGAGAAGAGGAAGGAACAGAAGAAGAGTTCAGGCAATAGCCAATTTCTCCACTGAATTCATAATTCCAGAATAAAAATAAACCGTTACTGGGTGTATTTTTTTTCAAAAACAGTTCAGTTATTTCAAGGAGAACCAAGATCCAACTTATAGTTCCCCTTTCCATAGCAAAAGCTGAATATGAACAAGACTATATTCTTGTGCACAAAATGTCATGTGGCTTAAACGAACTAACTTTCTCTAAGATAATCAACAAACAATTATCTATAATTACAATAAAACATATCTACATATAAAAGGAATAGAGAGGAAGAAGTTGAATTATAACGTTTTCCAACTGCAGACATGACTTCAGATTCAATGACAAAACCATTAAATAGAAAGAGCTTGTAAGTGTAGTCCGATAGGTAAGGGCTAATTTTTGGAAGGAACAATTTCAAATAGAGAAGGTGTTGGAACAAAAGTTACTTCCTAAAATGAGATGCAATTGAATGGTCCTCTGATACCCTTGACAGATTGTATTTGCCTATCAGTACACCAGGAAATCTTATAGCTTACATCTCGCATCTGTCTGACCTCCACTAAAAGGTACCTTTGCTTGGAATGATTCATACAACATAGGTAAGTTATAAGCATATTCCTAATAATTAAGAGTCCATTGGGTGTTTCTTTATCTTATGAGCAAGGTTAATGAGAAGTTGACAGCACTGATCTACCTAAGCAAGAAACATTTAGGACAAAGGTAACATTCAGTTTTAAGTTTGCTGGTTATTTGAGTATAATTTTTTTTGTTAGGCTATAATGTACGGACAAATTTTCGAAGAGTCAGCTATAGGTTAGGAAATGGGGTGAATGCGATTCAAGTTCAAAACTGTAACCAGTTTAGAAACCATAGAATTTTTACTCATTCACAGAATCTGATAATATTGGAATTCTGAAAAGTTGATAAAAATGGCCCCAAACCTAACATCAATAAAAAAAGAATAAGTATTGATTGATTCTAACTGATTTAAAATCTTAATTATACAAAATATAGGATAGATGGGGATTTAAGTATGAAATTTTGTTATTATTTGGTATTTAGAACAATTGGTCATCAATTTCCCCAATATTTTGCATGAAGTTTATACATTACAATCTTCACTAAATCCTGTCCAAGAGCCACTTCCATTGGAGAATTATTAACAGAGATATCACAATTTTTCTAAGCCTTTCCAATGTGAACTTTTACCCCATACAATGAGGCAAAAGTATGCAGTTCTTTTTTCATTTAAAATTGCGTTTAAAGTTTTGTCTTCATTGTCTACATAAACATCTTCTTCAGCTTCTTAGAATCAGTTTGTGTTGGGTACTGGTTAGTAAAACACAAATCATGATAGAAATAATTAATGTTGAAACATAAAACCGGAAAGAATCCTCGGTTTTCCCTTGTAACAGAAGTTACCTTTCTGGATCAAGGGAGAGCCATCATCGAATTAGATCAGGATGATAATAAAGAGGATGACTCTTTATTATCATCCGGATCTAATTCGGAGAAGCGCATATCAAGATCAGAGCTGCTGTTGCGCAGGGTCATATTTGTGTTTGATCCATTGATGCAGCTTCAGCTTTCAAGTTTCTTTGTTTTGGAAAGGACCAATTTCCTTTTAGTTTTTTCAACAGATTTCGGTTTTTTTTAGCTGCTTTTGCTTCAAGCCTTTCTTTATTTGGTGTTGATGTCAGCCAGACAGATTTTAAACCCTCGATTTTGAGCTTTCTTCTTAATTCAAGTTTTGGTAGATTGTAGGTATAAAAACCTAGAATAGAATAAGAGCTATTAGTTTGGAATTAGTGATAAACCACTGTGTAGAGGGGTGAAGTACAATTATAGGTAAGTGCTTTTGCCCCACAGGCCTTGGAAACTATTACCCCCTTCTGGCCATTTCATTTTTCATGCCTCAACAGATTGTAAACACTGGAGTTTGTTTGATGAATTAAAAGGTCAAATGCATCATTATCAAGACGAAAACGATAGCTCTAGCCTGTTTCATAAAATGGTTAGATGAATTATTGAATATATTACAGTAAAACTGTTAAATAGTGATTAAACTAATTTTTGTGGCTTATAGCTACAGTAACACTCTGAAGTTCTTTTTCACAACTGGCACTGATCCATCACACACACACACACACACTGGTTCGGGATTATGAAACTATGTTTATATTTTCAAAACACCACTGAGTACTTTTGCACCATGCGTACTTTTACCCCCACATACCCTATGGGATAATAACTTCATTTTTAAACTCATTACAAAAATATATTTTATTTTCACGCTAATATTCATTAAATATTTATTACTTAGATCCTGCTTCCCTAATTAATTATTTATTAAGAAATAGTCTTTTCTTAAAGTTTTCTAGTGAGGTGTTACTCTATATATAATGGAACAGTAATTCTATATATAGATATTAACCCTCAAATACCTAACATTTATCAAAGTGATCATAATGGCAACCTTAATCTAATACAAAGTAATTATTCCAGAGAAATATACTTAACCTTCGACTGAATGAAATCCATATTTTTATTCATTTGATAAACTTCTCCTAGTTTGATACACCCTCAAATCTATTTAGTAACAGTAAAATCATATCCTTTAAAATATAATTGAGTAATCAGTTATCTAAGAATGAATTTCAGATTTTTTATTTTTTATTTTATTATATATTTTTAAAACTAGAAATCAGGAAAATCTTAGTGTTGATTATAAATGACATACTAATTTATACTTTGAAAACATAATTAATACACTATATAAAAAAATTAGCTTCAAAATCAACCATTTGAAAAATAGAAAATTTAAGTTTTGAATAACCTCACCCCCAACAGTTAAAGTAAAATACAGGCTAAAGTTATTACTAGAATGTCATAGCTAGTAGAATAACAAAAATGGGCTTCAATATTAAATACAAAAATTTTAGAGAATTTTTTTCTTAAACTTTGTTCTTTTATTTTATTCGGCATTCTCAATCTTTATAATAAATATTAGAAATGATGGATGATAGTTTACTGTATAGTATATCAGGGTTATTGATTGTCAGGTAATCAATCAAAGTTACTTTAAAAAACAAAACGAGAGAGAGAGAGAGAGAGAGAGGGAGAGGGAGAGGGAGAGGGAGAGGGAGAGGGAGAGGGAGAGGGAGAGGGAGAGGGAGAGGGAGAGGGAGAGGGAGAGGGAGAGGGGGAGGGGGAGGGGGAGGGGGAGGGGGAGGGGGAGGGGGAGGGGAGAGGGAGGGGGAGGGGGAGGGGGAGGGGGAGGGGGAGGGGGAGGGGGAGAGGGAGAGGGAGAGGGAGAGGGAGAGGGAGAGGGAGAGGGAGAGGGAGAGGGAGAGGGAGAGGGAGAGGGAGAGGGAGAGGGAGAGGGAGAGGGAGAGGGAGAGAGAGAGAGAGAGAGAGAGAGAGAGAGAGAGAGAGAGAACCCAAAATGGACCAATCATCCGAATTATCCAAACGATAATTCCCCAAAATGGGTCATAAATCAAAATGTTCAAGTTCTACCTGCAAAATTAATGCTGAATGTTGTTTTTTATCATATCCATCAGTTAATATATGTTCAATAAATTATTAAACATATTTTACCCATAAAACTAAGTGTAGGAATATTTATTTTGACCTCTGTATATGATGTCATCATTTTCATTCATTTAATTTATTTTTGCTACTGTTATAGCATCCTCATTTTGGTTTATATTTTTCTCCAGTTTTCTCTCTTCATTATTATATATTTAGTTTCTCTCATTATACGATTCTTGCTATTATTTATTTTCATCGCTTTTTTGTCATTTCTAATTATTTTTCTTATATTTTTATATTTTACTTTTGTTTTGTCAATGTCTTTTTGTTATACCTCTCTGATCTATTCACCTGTAAAAATTAATGCGAAATGCTCTTTTTTATCATATCCATCAGTTATTTATGTTCAATAAATTATTGAACATATTTTTTCCTGAAAAATTAAGTGTATCGGGATTGCTGATGGATGATTGGTGAGCGGGGGGTGGAGGGAGTAAAAGAATGCACCTTTTGTTGGTTATTTGCTAATAATTTGTAATCTATTTGAATTATGGGAAAAACTGTTCTTACCAAAATTAAAGACAATTAAATTCTCTACAAAAAGGTTATATTTATTTTATCGGTAGAGTCCATAGTTTATGAGATAATCACATTCCAAAATGAAAAATATTGACAAAAGTCACATCAGCGCCACAGAACAACTCAACAGCATTTATGAGGTGTGTAAATTAAGTAATGAGACTGATTCTCTAGTGTTCAATCTGGCAACAATGGGGATGTGGCACATGGAGGGAAGGCAGGTAAACATCTGATATCTTACAATATATCTGATATCTTAGTACAAGTTTAAACCCGCTAGAGCTGTTGCGCTGAAGAGAATTTTTTTGTGAGAAAGGTTTTTTTTGTGCGTTCTAAAAATGAATGACATCAATTTCGAACAATGATGTGATATCAGATTCTACTTCAGACTTGGACACAGTGCAATGGAAACATTTGAAAAACTGCACCAGGCCTATGGAGACAGTATTTTGTCGAGAGGCTAGGTTTTTAGGTGGTTTAAGGCATTTTTAGAAGGAAGAGAATCAATTGAAGACAAGCCTCGCAGCAGAAGGCCTTCATATTCAAGAACCGATGAAAATGTTGGCAGAATCAACGATCTCGTGCATTCAGATTGTCCTTTAACAGACCTAATGATCGGTGAAGAGTTGGATTTGACTCACATAACTGTTCATCAACATCAAAAACATATGGGTGTTGCATCATGACAATGCTCCTTGTCACACCGCGATTTCAATCAATGAGTTTTTGACCAGTAAAAACATTCCTCTGGCTTCTCAGTCTCCTTGTTCACCTGACTTGAGTCCATGTGACTTTTTCTGTTCTCAGGATTGAAAAATCACCTCAAGGGACATCATTTTGGGGCATTGAAAAGTATTCAAACAGCTGTAACCGACTATCTGAAGGCTCTTCCAGTATCCGAGTTCCAGCACTGCTATGAGGAATGGAAGAATCGTCTCCAGCGCTTGGTGGCTTTCCAAGGTAGTTACTTTGAAGGAGACAATGTGAAATTCTAATTTGATTTGAATAAAACCATTGGAAAAAACAGTCTCATTACTTAATTTACACACCTCGTACATTTTACCCGCATAACTTAACTTAAAAAAACTTTAATTAATGGTGTGGTCAGATGAACGCGAAAAAATGAACAATAAATTCAAGAAATGACATTTATTATTTACTAAAATCATTTGAAAATGAAGAATTCGTAAAATACAATAATATATGAATGGATAATATATTTCAATGATATTATCTGCAATCATTTTGAATAACCTATCTTCAATGAGATATTTCAAAATATGCCGATTTATAATTTATCTTCCATTAGGACATCTTCCTAAACAGGTGATGGCCTGTTAAAGCAGTCTCAGGTAGTAGTAGTAGTGGCAGGTGGCAGTGCATGTGATTCCTATTTTTCTACATCCACATTTTTGCCCACAGCTGATTACGGACTTTTTGCCAATCTACATAGGTTGAGTGGCGTTGTAGCATGTGGAGCTCCATACATATTAAAAAATATCATACAAACTACATTTTTACTAAAAACGTGAATGGATGAATTAATCTACATTTCAGAAACGAGTAATGTAACAATTAAATGAAATATGTTGTGAATATTTCTGTACTTTGGAACAAAGAGGGCCAATGTCACCATATAGTGTTGTGTAAAAATTAATTAAGTTAAGTTTTAAAAAAATTAACGGTGTTCCAAAGAGAAAGATCCGTCCTACTAGCTGTCTCATTTACAGATCCCAAGGAAAATAATTATTTTTCAATTCTATTCATTTAAACAAAGAAAAAGCGGGATGCCACCCTGAGATCTCATCAGCATAGTATTCTGACTAATCTCAATACTAGGACCATTACAAATAAGGATAAAACAATAATAAGCATACTCAATAAGAAAAATATTAAGACCTAGAAACTAATATTAAGACCTGTAAACAGTTGTTGTTAGGAACTTCATGTGTTACTTCTTTAACAAATACCAGATAATTTTTATGGTACCCCAAAATTCCCACCCAATTATCTTGTAAATTAAGGACTCTATAGAAAAAATAAATAAGACGTTTTTGTAGAATATTTGTTTGTCTTTATTTTTGGTATGTTTGTAATTATTTTTTCCATAGAACCAATAGATAACGAGGTATTATCAAAAAAGCAAGAAAAGATGACCCCCCTCCCAGTTCCTCGCTCATCCCCCATCCAAAAGTATTTTTAATATGTTCATTAGTAGACCAGACCTTCCCAAATAATATTGCAAAGTTTCAAAACTTTCAGAATTATGTCCCAAAATATGCCTAATATGACTGGATTAGGAGGAAGCATATTTGTTTTATCATTTTTATTATTTTCCTTTATTAATTCCTATATTTATGATATTGTTTTAGCAATATCATTTTGATTGATATAATTCTTCAGATTTCTCTCTTAAAGATATATATTTAAATATTTATTTTCTCTCATTATACCATTCTTGCTATTTTTTTTATTTTCATAATTTTTCTTGTTATTTTCAATTCTTGTTTCTTATGATTTTGTTTCTTGCTTTTGTTTAGTCAATTTTCCTTTGTTCATATCTTTTTATTACATCTCTCTAATCTATTTTGTAAAATGTTGGCTTGGAATAATAAAAACTTTATGTTTTGTTTATTTTAGTCCTTTTGAGTGATTTACAGACAATCTCTAATCCTGATATAATAAATATTATTCATCATTAGATAATGCATAAAATCAGTAATCTGTCCAGAATCAATATTTTTTACTCAAACATCCATTTAAAGTTATTAAATCATGATATTGAGGTAAAATTAAATGAATTCAAAGAACCCTGTTTAGAATCAATCTTTCAGTTAAATTTTCAAACTAACTATTCTTCCTTGTCAAACAAACATGCGTGTCACAGGCTGTGCTTTAAGAGACTACAACACAGCTACTACAACAGGCTGTGCTGGTAAACCTCCGCTTTTGCTGCCAGATCATTGCATTCTCTGTCATCCCGAAGGTGTTGGCGACTGTCATCAGAATCGATTGCCAATACCGCTAGAGTGTTGAAGGCTGAAGCAGGAGTAGTATAATCTGAAGGGTTCACTCTTTCTTCATTTTCTTTCATCAGCTGGCTTAGTACTTCAGAGTCTTTAGCAACAATATATACTACTGGAGGTTCATCTACAGCTCCACCTACAAAACAAAAATATAAATGCATATATATATATATATATATATATATATATATATATATATATATATATATATATATATATATATATATATATATATAGTAATCATAATATTTATTTAGAGTTAAATTTTAATATGATGTGTCATTAAATATAATAATTATGGTGAAAAAGTAATATGTAAGCCAAATCTTAATCTTATGACATTAGGTAGTTTTTAAGGAAAGGTGGAGGTTGATTTAGAGTACAATTAGTTAGATTGTACTTCAAAATAATGTATAATACTTCCATATAAAAGTGAAACATTTCTAGAAATAATTTGGAAATAATATATAAAACATTTATTATTTTATACAAAAATAATGGACTTTAAACAATTTTATTTTAAAGAGAAAAACATTTTATAGGGGTACAGAGGTCTCTAAATGCCTTAAGTGATTCAAGTCTATAATAAAGTGAAGTTGAGTTGGTGTATGAATTTAAAAATAAAACTTAAATACAAGTCAGTGAGTAAAAACCTAATTAAACTGCAACATCTCCTAGCTAGGAAACACCATTAATTGTAACTATGAAAAAAGAAGAGGAACACCAAGCAGGAGTTAAGAAGGCTTCAAATGAAATATCAAAATAACATTTCTTATTTTGTAAAAAAAATTTCAATTTAATATTTTGTTTGTCGAGTTAAGATTTGTTTGAAGTTGTTTTTTATTATTTTTCAAATATTCTACATAATTAAACTGATCCACTTTTCTTTGCAAAAATACAGAAACTCTTTTTTTTCTTCTTCTTTTCTGGCGCAACAATCTATTGCTGAATCTAGACCTCATCCAGCAGCCTTCGCCAGTAGGCTCTATCTTGTGCTGCAGTTGCCAATTCCGTATTTTAAGAAGCAGTCCAGCATCCGCTGCCACTCCATCTAGCCATCTTGTTTTTGGCCTTCCCACTCTGGTGTCCGATGTAGGACCTCTGTTATGAGTTTCTTGGGGACCTCAGCGTCGCTCATCCTTGCTACATGACCGGCCCAACGAAGTCTCCCAAGCTTGACGAACTTTACCATGTCCACACTTCGGTACCGCTCTTGGAGCTCCTTGTTGGTGCATCTTCGCCAAGCCTCCCCCTCACAGATAGGGCCGTACTGTCATAAGCTGCCTTTAGGTCGACGAAAAGATGATGCGTGAACATTTGATATTCGAGGCTCTTCTCCAATATCATCCTCAGGGAAAATATTTGGTCTATAGTGGAGCGACCCTTTCTGAAGCCAGCCTGATATTTACTCAATAGTCTCTCAGCATACAGCATAATATTCTTAAAAATCTGGTGTGGTGCGCGCATCACACAACTTTCCCTTACCAACCTACAACAATAATCTTTAAGATTATTTTAAAGAGTTCACATAAACACTACTCAAAATAAACTCAGAATGCACTTCTTCAAGTCTTTTCTCACTAAAGTATAATAAATTAGTTTTTTAAATAACTTTAGTACTACAATTCTGTACACTAAATACTTTTTGGTTTGTCAAGCTGAAAATATATTTTAAAAGTTTTGGTTTAGTTTCCAGGAAATTCTATTTAGTTTCCATGGAATCATTTTGTTTTCATTAAATGTATAAATTCTTAAGTTAATTATACATAACCAAATAGTTTAGGAAAAAGATACCAAAGGAATAATAATAAAAAAATGTGTTATATTACAATACATTGTTACAGAACGTTTTGTTAACAATAGTTGGTGGCTTGGTGGGATGAGGTTAGGTCGCATTCGTCTACTTCTGGACGGGCTCAGCTTTCCATCTAGGGTCAAGTAGTACTTATGAGATAGATACACTGCATCTTTACTAATACAGGCCCGATTTAAATTTTTAGGGAACACGTTTTCTTTGTTTTTTAGGGAATTTAATTACCTTTATATGATTTCAAACAAAATTTTCCATAAAATGCTCACTTTTTGAGATATGCGCAAATAAAATTTTCTTTTCACTATAACTTTTTCCTTTGCATTTTCTCGTTGATATACTACATACATGAAAAGTTAAAGGGCGTTAGGGATAAGATACTAGGCAATTTTATCAAAATCGTTAAAACTGTTTACGAGAAAATTGTAAAAAAAAATGTAAAATCGGTGATATAATTGTCACTTCCAGTTAGTCCGATGCAGTTTATCTTTGCCAATACTGGTCCAATTTTGATGATTCTTTTTTTTGCTTTTTAGATAATTTAATTACCTTTCGTACAATTCTATACATAATTTACCATAAAATGCATACTTTTTAAGGTATGCATAAATAAAATATACTTTTCATCATAACTTTTTTCCTTGCTTTTCCATGGTGATGTATTACATACTGAAAATTTAAAGGGCTTTAAGGAGAAGACTTTAAGCTAGTTGTATCAAAATCGTTGTCGTTTTCGAGAAAATTGTAAAAAAAGTGTAAAATTGATGATATAAAGTGGCACTTCCG
Source organism: Rhaphigaster nebulosa (assembly GCA_948150685.1). NCBI lineage: Eukaryota > Metazoa > Arthropoda > Insecta > Hemiptera > Pentatomidae > Rhaphigaster > Rhaphigaster nebulosa. The sequence continues at coordinate 13,256,086 of OX411307.1, forward strand.
GTCAGTCGATTTTGACGAAAAAATTCTTATTCGAGGGTTTTTAAGGACACTAAGAACAAATCTGACTTGCTTTTTCCTAAAATAAATTTTTTTGGCCTACTTTACTATAAGTGCCTTTTGATTATAGTAATTTTTTGTACATTTAAACTCATGTAATGCAATCGAAAATATTGTTTTCTTATTTTACATAAAAAAACAAATTGACTGGGATATGAGAACTTTGAAATCCATGCAAGACAAAGGAAGAAAACAATAATATAATAAATTGTTGAAATTATATAAAATAATTTTTTCTCGGCTCCTAGCATTGACAAAAACCCTCAGGCACGTGCCTAATATTTTTTGACCTAGTATCACCAAAAGAAGTTTCATTTAAATCGGTGATGCCACGTCTGTAGCCTATCCCTGTATGAGAGATTATTAAAAACGGGTTTTTATCAAGTTTCTTATTCATTTTTGTTTTGTCATTTTTAATTTTGTTAAGGAAAATATTTTTTTATTAATAAATATATTTTTATATTAACTCATTAAAAATTAACAATATTCCTAATAGAACACAGCCAGACTAACTAATAGAGAAGAACAGGGATAAATTGGGCGTGGGGTAGCATTGGACACTTTTGAATTTCCCTCATTATTGCCTGTAGAAACTTGAACATTGCTGTCACTGTTTGCCAAACTAAAGTAGAACCAATGGCTCAGTACATGTCAGTCTCTGTTTCAAACCGAAAAGGTAAGCAGTTTTATATTTTTGCAGCATTTCTTTTTAATATTACACACTGATATTACAAGACTTTGTTACATTTAAAGTGAAAGAATTTCTTCTTCTCTTCTTCTTCTTCTTCCTCCTTTAGTGCCTTTCAGCGTGGAGATGCCCCGATCCAAGACTGCCAAGCTTCTCGATCTCCAGCCAGCGCTTTCATTACATTTATTGACCTTCCCTTCCTTTCACCAATCCCTGAGATGTGGTCCATCCATTGCAATCTTGGTCTTCCTCGAGGGCGGCGTCCGGCAGGCCTGGCTTCAAAGAATTTCTTTGGGTCCCGGTCCTTATCCATTCTGCACAGATGACCAAACCATCCCAGCTGTTGTCTCTCCACTGTTTCCCTCAGTGCAGTCACTCCCAGGTCTCCCCTTATTCTCTCATTCCTAACTCTGTCCCTCCTTGTTTTGCCTGCCATTCTCCGGAGGTATTTCATCTCTGCCGCGGTAGCTCTACTCCAGTGCTTGTCCAACGGGACCCAGCTCTCACTTCCATAGATGAGAGTAGGTAGGTATATGGACTTGAAGATATGTAATTTTACATTATTTTCCAATTCCCTTTTCCCCACCACTGTGTTGCATAGCTGGTAGTATATGCTATTTGCTTTTTTAATCCTGTTTGAGAGATCTTGGTCCATTTTCCCATTTCTGGTGAGCACTACTCCTAAATAGGTATACTCCTGTGCTGTCTCCAAGGTTTCTCCCCTGCAGTGAACCAAAACCTCCTCTTCTTCACGTCCGATGTGCATCGCCTTGCTTTTTCCAACATTCAATATCATACCCTTCCTTTCTAGCTCAGCCTCCCACTCCGTAACAGCCTGCTGTAGATTTTCCTTGGAATCGGCAATGAGGACAATATCATCTGCAAAAACCATTACTTGTGCTAGGATTGTCCTCATGTTCCACTTTCCAACGACCATCTGTGTTGTCCTCCGCTTGCAGGTTTTCAATATCTCGTCCATAAAAGTGATGAAAAGAAGAGGACTAAGACTGTCCCCCTGTCTAACACCCCTTCTCATGGCGAAAGCCTCTGACATTCTTCCATTAATTCTAACCATGCCTTTGGAGTCATGATAAGTGCTTTTTATGGCATTTATTAATGCTGCGGGCACATTTTTAGCGGCTAGAGCTGTCCAAATTTCTTCTCTAGGGGCTGAATCAAATGCTGCTTTTATGTCCAGGAACGCTAGGTACAAGTTCTTTCTTCTATCCCATGCCTTCTCAATAATCGTCTTCAGCGAGAAGATGTGATCCTGTGTTTGTCGGTGTGGTCTAAAAGCTGCTTGTTCCTCTTCCAATTTGTCTTCAACGATTGATCGGAGTTTTCTTTCCAGTATAGAGGAGTAAAGTTTATAGACTACAGGGGAGAGACATATAGGCCTATAGTTTTGGCATTCACTAGAGCTTTTCAAAAGAATTTACTTTACATATTTATTCGATGTTATGTCATGGATTGACTGTAATTTGAATAATTAATGTTTTAGCTTTTGCCTAAAGGCCCTGTGTTATGATTTGTTTGAAAAGATGGTTGGGGGTTATATTGGACAATGATTGGGACTGCTTTTAACTAATGTACAATGTATCCTCTTGAATGTCCATTGTATCAGGTCATCTCATAAGTAATGTCAGTATTTAATTGTGTGATATAAGGGATAGGAAAAAAATCAATGAAACATGCTCAATCTCAAATGTATTTACATCTTGTTCTATAACAGTTTGCCATCTTGAAACCAAATTTTGTGTACCTTTTCTGAAAAAATCCTTTGGCTTTGAATTAAAGAAAGCCAACACTTCGTTTTTCATTTTATCGACTGAATTCATGTTCCCGCTGTTTAATGAGTTTTGGAGACAGCAAAAAAGATGATAATCTGAAGGCGCTAAGTCAGGAGAATAAGATGGGTAAGGAATAATATCCCATCCAAAGCCCTTCAATTTTTGCATTGTTGGTTTTGCAACATAGGGCCTCGCATTGTCATGGTGGAATAAAATGCCTCGTCTATTGATAAGTGAGGGACATTTTTCCTCAATTGTCCGCTTCAATCGATCCACCTGATCACAGTAGAGATCTTTAGTGATAGTTTGGCTAAGATCAAGGAATTCATGATGAAGGATTCCTTCCATATCCCACCAAACAGACACCATTACTTTTTTTCAGATGAAGTCCTTCTCTCGTTTCTGTTCTCCGTGTTTCTCCAGGACTTCACCACTGTCGTGACCGTCTAACATTGCAATAGAAAACCTACTTTTCATCTCCAGTTACTATTCTGTTAAGATAAGGTTCTTGATTTAAATGGGAGAAGAGAGAAAAGCAAGTGTTCACCCGTTGTTGCAAATTAGCAATGCTTAACTTGTGAAATTTCAGCACAGACTAACTAACTTTCTCCAACAAAAACATGATAAATAGAAGAGTACGTAATGATATAATAAACAAAATATGTAAACACAATTGTGAAGGAGGGATAAGTAATATCAATATAAACAGACAGATTTTTAAAAACGACATTACTTATGGGATGACCTGATATATCATCTCATGTTATACTTCGGATTTAATTAATAATTAAACTTATTTATAGCTATAAAAACTATTTTTTGCATTTATCAACTATTTATTTTTATTTTTGTTAACCCTATTCATATTTGGTCAGCAGACTGTTATTGCTATTCAGGAGAAATTATTTTTTTATAGTGATTTTCTGCAATAAACATTTTTTATAGATAAGTCTAGAGTAAAATATCAATAACATAAATAAATAACTACAATAAACATAAATATAATAAATTATCATCATAATCAATCCTCTCTACTTCTTTATGCAGTGCGAGGAGGAAGTCTATGCAGCCTTTTTCAATCTTGCTGGTCCTCCAACAGCTGCCCTCTACTATTCCACTCCAGTCCTCTCTTCCAAAAATCTCTGTTCACCTCGTCCTTTCACTTAGTCCTAGGTCTTCTTTTTTCTCATTTTCTACCAACCTTAGCCTGATAGACCTGACTTGCGATTCTTCCAGGTTCCATTCTTAAAAGGTGAGCAGACCATTTCAGCCAATTCTCTTCTATCATATCGTTTGATAGAATGGAATGGTTTGATATTGAAGTTCAATTTAATAGTGGTGTTACAGACTCTGTCTTTTCTTCTCTTTCCTTCAATCTTTCTGAGGAATCACACTCCTCTTGCTTGGATTGTTGACTGATTCCTGTTTGTCAGAGTCCATGATTCGGAAAAGTACGTCAGGATGGGAAGAAACATATTTTTGTATACCGTCAATTTCATCTTTTTTCTACCTCTTTCCAGTTCAGCAAATCTCTTTTAACAGCTACAAACATCCTGCCCGCAGCACCGATTTTTGCCGTTACATCCATATCTAATATCAAACCCGTTTTTATGTAGGTGTGCTCCTAAGTACTTGGAACTTTCCCCTTGTTCAAGGGGTTTGTCATCAACTCTATTACAGGCATAATCCTTCTCTTCTTTCTGACCCTCATCACTTTCGATTTTGCAAGATTCATGCTCATATTGATATCCACTCTTCTTTTAATCTGTTGAGATCAAACTAGAAATTTCTGTAATTTTCCGCAGAAATAACAATGTCTTCGGCAAACGCAAGTAATGTGAGACTTACCTGGATCAGGCTGGCATATTCCAGCTGAAACTTCCTAATTTTCTCCTTGACCTTCCAAATGGCAGAATCCAGAACTAAGATAAACCGTGGGGACTAAGACTGCAGCCCTGTTGAATGCCTATAGTAGTTTCCAATTCCCGTTAAGTGTTATTAGCAAACCTCACTAGATTTTTGGTTCTCCTAAAGAGACTTTTCAATGCCAAGATATGTCCTTCATCTATTTTTTTAAATCTTAATGTCTCTCTTCTAAACAAAACATACTACTGGTTCTTTTGGTTTCTCTGCGACTTTTTCAAAGACCTGCCTCATAGCAAATATAAGATCTTGAGCGATTCTATTTCTCTGAAAGCCATACTGTTCCTCTTTGAGTAATCCTTCATTATTCGCTTTTCTAGTATCGTAGAATAAATATTAGAAGGGACATTTAATAGGGATATGCCTCAGTGATAATTACAGTCTTTGTTGTCACCTTTCTTGAAAATCAGGACAATCACAACCTCCCAATTCTTTGAAATTTTCTTTTGCTTCTACACCAGGTTCAACAGGTGCAATATAAACTCCCTTCCTTTGGGTCCCATTTCGGAAGTTATTTTGTCGATACCTGCAATTTCCACAGCTTTGTGCTCCACAGCGCTTCTTCTAGTTCATCTTCATCAATAAAGTCATCTTCTTCCCAGAAACTTTCTTCCTCTCCTCTCATTCTTCAGATACTTGACTACTCCCTTCCAGTAATTCCTGGAAATACTCCCTCCATCTTTCCATGATTTGGTCATTCTGTCATAGACTATTTCCTTCTTTTTTCTTTCCTTAATTTCTTGAGTACTCGGTGGAACAGTTTCTGATTTTAGTGAAAATAACTATAATAAACACTAGTACTGGTACTGGTAATAGTGGAGGGAACAAGTCCGACAAGTGGGCCTAATGTTCCTTTTTGCCTAACAATAATAACTACATATCTGTATGTATGTGTGCATGTATATATATATATTTTTTTTTTGTTCTGTTGGCACTATAGACCATGGAGATCTTTGGCCACACGATGTGGTATTCATATAGACATGTATCGCTTGCGGGAGAACAGACAGCCTGGAGGGGGTCACCCAACCTCAAGTTGCTACGAACCATGGTTTCCATGGTGCAGCAGCAGGCTGTCCATAGCTCCATAAGCGGTCCCTTAGGGACAAATTCGGCAGTGTCCTTCGCACCGATTCACTCGGGTTTAAGGACAGTGACAAACCGGTCAAGATCCACGGATTATGGTTGTTCGGAGTCAGCAGGCACACGAGGATCTATATTTCTTTCCCCGAAGAAGACCGTCCATGCACCGAACCTCCGGGCAGCCATTTTATGTCCTGGAAGACCACACCACGATTCTCAATTTAGGTAGACGGGGTAGGGTCATCACTCATCCTTTAAATCATCCCATAAAGTGAAGTATTAAAGTGGCAATAATAAATAAGAGAACATCAAAAAGTGTTTAGCATAAAAAAAACAGAACAGAATGTTTTGGACAAGCTTCCGGTTATTTGTTTGTCATAAAAATATACTTCATAATTCATAACAAAGAACCACCGAGTTTCATCCCGTTATTCCAAATACTTTGAAATCTACAGGGGGGACACCCTATAAATATATATATATATTTATTTTTTGTTTCTTTAACTCATTCCATACTGAGAGCGCAATATTGCGCTCATTGAGTCCCATCTCAGTGACTGAGCACACGATATTACACTCTCCCTACCCCTTCTCAATGAATGAGAGTGCGATATCGTGATCTGTCCCTTCAGTATTTAGACTGCCTCTAAGCTCTCAGTCATTCAGAAAAGCATTCCTCACCATTTCAGTAACTCTGAAAAGGATTTGAAAACCAGGAGTAGGTGATAGTTTTGAGATACCTTTCACCGCTTTGAAGTTATACGCCTTCAAAGTTTAGGTAGGTGAACCATATTTTTAATGAAAAAATATAAAGGTAATTTTTTAGAAAATTTTAACTTGCATTTAACAATAAAAGAAAGTAGTTTATGTTAAAAGGCAGTATCAGTCACAGCCAAAGTTTTTCGTTTATTGCACAGTATGCTAGATAAGTTCAGCAATATGGCTACCGAATGGGTTAATGGCTGTATCTTGCATTGCTTTGCCCTGATGAAGGCATACAGCTTAAGGAATTTCTACAGGATAATATATATATATATATATATATATATATATATATATATATATATATATATATATATATAGAGAGAGAGAGAGAGAGAGAGTGAGAGAGAGAGAGAGAATTTTTCAATATATATATATATATATTATAAAAATTATATATATATATTAGAGAATAGAGAATGAAGAATTATAAAAACAATATCTTAATGATGTCGGCACAGAAATATCGATATCATAAAAAAAATATCTCAATTATATCAACATAGAAAATATCGATATTATAAAAATAATATCTTAATTATATCAGCACTGAAATATCGATATCATAAAAACAATATCTTAATTATATCGAAATAGAAGAATCGATATTATAATAACAATATCTTAATGATATCGCCAAAGAAATAACGATGTTATAAAAACAATATCTTAATGATATCGGCACAGAAACATTGAGATTGTAATCGATATCTCTTTGCCAATACAATTATGATATAGTTTTCATTAAACATTAATAACATCAGTATTTAAATGTTATGAAACAGATTAACTTGTAATCTCCTTCCAACTTGTATAAACGTTATTTTTTTAATTTAATTAAAAATTTTAATAAAGCACTCTCCCTCTCTCCTCTATGTTCTCTTCATGCCCCTTTTGGTTTATTATTTTCATAAATGAACCTTTGTAATCAACCAAGAAAAAAAAACTTCAATCCCCATCAAAATTTGAGGTTTTACATTTTTAGATAAGCAGAATCTAAATAGAGAAAAAAAAAATGCTGTAAATTATTAAACAATCGTTTATCCTTTCCAAATTGAATATATAAATATAGCTATTTCAAAAATATCTGGTGTGTCCATACACATGACTTAACTTATCGATTTGGTTTAGAGTCCAGACAATTAGATTATCTTTCAAATGAGCATCTGGAATGTTCCAGGAGACATAACGTTTTTGAATTATCTAATAACTAACGAAAGGTTAATCGGTTTCCAAGGAATATGTGCAGAATAGTTTATAAAATGTATCGACCAAGTTCAGCAAAGTACTTAACAGCAGAATAATGGCGGGTAATAGAGCCTACTACGCAAAACTAAAAGTTCTCATATCTCAACTGTTGTCTTAAAAATTATTGACCTATGGAGCGGAAATTTAGTGGTTGTCCCAAGATGACTGCCATAAACTGAGGGTGTTCGAAAGTAACTGTATCAGAGCAAGTAAGCTAAGATGGGCAGGACATGTATTAGAATGGAGGATGAAATTGTTGGAGGAGCTCATTAGTGGGAAAAGAAGAAGATAAAGACCAAGAAGCTGGTGGAGGTGGAGGATGGATCCAAGGAACGGGAGAGAAGTCTAAGAAGCTGGGAGTCCGCAATTGAAAACTCAGGAAGCTAAGGGTTACACTGAACTGTAGTGCCCAGCAGGTAGTCTAAAAAGTTCAATACGCTATATCTCAGCTAATACTGGTCCGATTTCGATGATTTTTTTTTGTTTTGTAGGGAATATATTACCTTTCGATTGACTATAACAAGTCAAGGGAAGAGCCTTTGACTTCCTTAATTGTAATTATTTTTAATTTTTTTTTATAATATGTTATCAATAATATTGTGAATAAAATATTGAAATTTCGATATTATAGGAAACGAAATATCAATATCCCATCCCTAGTGGCAGGAAGATCTCTATAATCAAATTAAAAAAAGGGGATACAATGGGCCCTTTCTTGGGTTTTTCACAAATATCTTGAAAACTATGCCTAGAATGTCATAACTATGTAATTATGTATAATGTACAGAAAAAGGTGTAGTATATTAAATTATTATACCAACAAATTTCGAAATTTCGATAATATAGATATCGATTTCTTGGGGTTTGAAAATAATAAACAAAAGGGGTGTGGAGAGAACATGGAGGAGGGGGAAGAACATTTGATTTTGACTTCTCTAATTGTAATTTTTTTTTTATAATGTGCCATCGATAACATCGTGAATAAAATATAAATATTCCAATATTATAGGAAACCAAATATCGATATTATAATATTGAATATTGAAGGAAAAATATCTATGATTCTATAATGTCGATATCAATATCCCATCCCTAGTGGTGATAAGCTCTCCACAATCAAATTTAAAAAAAGGAAGTGCATTGGAATATTTATTAATCTCTTTATTTTCATTATCTATTAACATATTTTTCTTTATTTCTTATTACTCACATTATGATTAACATATTTTTCTTTATACTTAATTTTTTTTTCCATCATACTGTCTTATATTACTGCCATTGGTACTCTCACTGTTGTTACTTCTATTGTTATCTTGTTTTTTTCTTAGCCGAAATGCCAGCACGCAATATAATAAGTTTATTCATGTGTGTTTCTTCACTGATCGCACCCCCCAACCAAGCTTCTCCTACATATAAATAAATAACTATAGTCTATAGTCAAAATCATACTACAAAATTTTGTTTGTGTTTTTATTCATTCTTTTAATATCATTTGATCTTTTTCCACCTCAATTGTTATTTACTTTTAGTTTACTTTACTTTTTCAAATTCTGATAAATAATTGATATTTTTCATATTGTTTCACATTTTATTCTTCTGTCCAAACATCTCAAGACCAATGTAACCCCTCCAGAGGGGATAAATTGTACACTTAGAGTACCTGCATATTTTATTTTACAAATTTATCAGTTTAAAGAAGAATATCTATTAGCATGTTGTGGCCAAGGTAAGGGTTTCTTGATTTTACAATGTATAAACCAAAGGTGGTTAATGAACTTTGTTTAAAAAAGGTCCAATGTAACCCCTCATTCTCCTACCTACAGAAATTCCACTTACAAGACATAGATGCATGTAAATGCAGCCTAACTCCACAAACTTTCCAACACATTTTAAATGGCTGCTACTTTTATGAAAACAAACAATATAGTTTGTTAAATTCATCTCTAATCCAAGAGGGCAAATGATCTCTACCTGAACAACTACTACATCACAATACCAGAAGAAATTAAATAAATTCATTAACAGCATAAAACCATAATGGGACCGATAGAGCCAGAACTCATAATAGATTTATTTTTAGGTGTTAACAATTTTATAGATTTTTTTTTTTAACAGAATGATCCGTCTCAATGGACAAGAGTCCAACCCATTTTTCTCTGAAAAAGGTGTCAAACAAGGTGACAGCCAAAGTGGGCACTCCTTTTTATAGCACTCATTGATGAAATATTCAAGATATGAAAGAGAAGAATACCCCGGACTATTGTAGGATACAAGAACCTTATCCCAATTTTGGCACACGCATTTGTCTTTGCATATGATATCGTCCTCATCACAGATTCCAAGGAAAATTTACAGAACGTAGTTATAGAGTGGAGAGAGGAATTACTTCGAAAAGGGATGGAGATCAATGCAGCAAAGAGCAGAGATGCAGATTAGAAGAAATGATGAAGAACTGAACATCACGTGTAATGGGGTTAGCATGGAATGTGTAGATTCCTATCAATACTTAGGCACCCTTATAAGCAGAGATAGGCGCATTGACCAAGAAATCTCAATTAGGGTTGATAAAGCAAATGGATTCTTCTATCAGATTTTCAAACCATGGTCAAAAACAATGACAGAATACAATATACAGCTTACAGAATACAATATTTGTCTGCAGCTTGGAAATGAGTACACTAAGAGAAAACCTAATAAAATAAAAGTTGTAGAGTATCAAATTCTGTGTCCAATGAGCACAAAAAATTTTAAATTCGGTCAAGTGCACCTCTCAAAATTGGCAATCTCCCGATCTTCGGCAATTGGCATTTTAGCACAGATTGATTTGCATTTAAAAAAAAAAGGAGTAATTTAAATTATCAAGTCTGTTGTATGTATTCCCCCTCTTGTAAAAAATCAAAGTTTTCGACCTCCTCCTTCTTGTATGTTTTTCGCTATTTAGAAAAACCACTAAGAAGAAATTGTTTTTCACTTTTTCTAAAATAACTTGTTTCCAGTGCATTTAAGGTAAATATTTGTCACTGCCAATTTTAAACAACGCTAAATTTTCTGCAAGTTTGTATATAATATTTTTGAATATTCGGAATAGCTACTGAGATACGGTACCGTGAAAATCTGCAAAAAGTTGAATGTCACTGGTTTCGCATTAGATATGATTTATTTCCAGCATACATAAAACTACAGACACCCCTCCTGCTAAAAAACTTAGTCTGCCAACATTGGGAAGGGGTTTCAAAATGGCTGCCATAAAAACTTCAACTTTTAGGACTTTTTTAGGTTTTTCATCTGTAATTCCTAAACAATGCATTCTATTGAAAAATTTATTATGTATTAAATTAAAGAGCATCAAATTCTGCTAGGAATGCGTACCACAACATAATAATTTAGGTAAGTGGTGTGGTCAAAAACTACAGTCAAAACGACGATTTTGTCAACAACAGAGACAGAGTACTATACTCGTATATGAGTTTGTGAAACGATTTCAAAGATTTCAGTGATTCCAGTGAAACAACTTTTGGATGATAGATTTGCTTTTAAAACTATTATTTCCAAAGTTTGATGTAAATCTGCCCTTTACTTAATTTTTAAACTATGCAAAATCTCAAATACAGCCAGCATGACGTCATAGTTTATTATCACAACAAAAGAATAGGGATGAACTGTTCCTAATGACCGTAGCTTATGCTCTACGCTGAAAGGCAATAGGAGCAAGAGAAAGAAGAAGTTTTTGTTTTTCTTCCTGATGTCTTTAAACTTTTGTTTTGTTTTATTGAACTTTGGCTGATTCTGTTGCTTTAAATAATTTTAAGATTTTAGATAGGAGTTTTTGGTTTTACACTATGATACACATTAAAGCAATAAAAAAAATATATTTATCAATAATGTTCAGCATTTTTTTTTTTTTTTTGTGAAAGAGTGAAACACACATGTTTTTATGAAAGGCTTCAATAACTTAATAGCCTCCCCACTTAATTAACTAATGTTTTCTTTTTGGACACTTTTTTTACCAACAGTTATGTGTAGATAAGCAAAGCATTTTTTCTTCAAAAAATATGTCATGTGTAAACAATTTATGAATAAATGTTATTCTCAAGGCTAAAAGTTCGGCATGTGTGCTGGAATAATTTTGATCATGTTTTTGTTGTTTCATCCCACTGTGTGTTCTCTATATCCCTGAATCTTTAAAGGTCTTTTCAAAACCTTAAATAAACAGCAGACATGCCAACCCATCACTTTGTTGTAAACCCTTATCAATCTGAAACTCGCATGAGCATTCTCCTTATATCCTGATGACATTCCTGTGCATGGTCATCTTAAATAGGCAGATTAGCTTCCTAGGTATGCCAAATTCTTCCATTGCTTTGTATAACATGGAGCATCAACAGTATCATATGCATCTTAAAGTCTATAAAAAGGTGGTAGGTTGTCATGTTGTATTCAATTTCCCTCACCATGAGAATCCTCACGGCAAAGATTTGGCCCACAGTAGATTTCCCCCGTCTAAAGCCAGTTTGGTATTTTCCTACTGTTTGTTCAGCATGGAGGCACAGTTGGTTGAAGAGGATTCCAGAAAGAATTTTATATACAGTCGATAGGAGAAAGATTTTCTCTGTAATTTTTGCAGTCTAGCCTATCGCCCTTCTAGTAGATTGAGCAAATAACAACTTACTTGATTTGAATTATTTAGAAAGTAATCAAATAATGGTTGATTGTAGTACTAACTAATTATATAGTTGAAAAGAAGCTACTCACCCCAAGACATAGCCTGAACTCTTCTGTTCTCTCTTTTTAGTGTCTCTTGTTCTTGGCTTTTTTCTTCACTAAGTATTTCCCTAAATCATAAACATATAATTAGAAAAAAGAATAATCCCTGGAAGAATTATAATTGTTTTTTCCTCAAATTATAAATCTTATTGATCTAAAATGCATCTGATAACTTAGATGAGTCTTGTTTATAAATAGAATAAGTAAATCTTAAAAGAGACAAAAGGACTAAATGGGCAGCTGTCATGATGGTAGCTAAGTAAAGGTGTATTATGGATAAACATATGCAATTCCTCACAATCTTAATTTTGGTTTGGAGACCTGGTCACTACTTTTCTTTTATCAAGTGGCTACTCATTTATCTTCATTGAAGGTTGATAGAGCCCCATGTCACCAGATTCTAAAGCAATGGTTGTTGTTTAAGTGCTAACTAATGAAATCCCTTTACTGATTTACACCTTCTCCAGTAAAAGTTTAGTCATTCTAATTATAGTAAATAGCAAATAAGTATAATACAAGTAAGAGAAACAATGTGACTAAGGTTTACAATACATCAAAGGTGTTCAATTTTTTAATCTATCTGCGCTAACGATCACATTTTATGCTTCTGTGCGAAGATCTCGTATGACGCAGGTCTCCCTCACCTCTTATCTGCCATGGAGCTAGTCTGCTGAGTAGTAACACACAGGATCGAGACTAAGTCACATCTCTCTTGTCTCCGTGATCTTCATGCAGCAGACTGAGATGACAACCATGCCTCACTGCACCTTAGATTACGCCTAATTACCTGCAAATGATTTATTCACCTACCATCGGCTCTCAGATGATGAAATGAGGCCTCTATCACTGTATAGTCAGTCATATACTCTTCTTAATATCTAGTTCAGACAAGGTAAGGAGACATGTCTTATATAATCTGTATTCACTTCAGAATTTGTTTCTGGTTTATAATGACTGCCAAATAAAGAGAAAGGTCAGCTCACCAGAATCTTTGCAGGATCCTCAATTTATACTTTGCCTTCCAAGATATTTAAGCTTAATTATATTTTGTCATCACAGAGCATCTGTGAATAATATCTTGCATCGGCCATGGATCCTTAATTAGCAATTAACAATCAAACATATATTTATTGTTAGTTCATAATAAGGACATTAAATCACTCAATCTTTAGGCCTAAATCTATATCTCTCTTATTATGCATGTATACGTAACAATTTGTATTTCAGCCTAAGATTATAGACTAATATATTAAATAGATTATTATTCAAAGTTATGTCTATTGTAATTGATTTTTTTTCAATACACACTGTTAAGATTAGCCTCCATAGTTATTACCATAACTCATTATCTCTCTTGTTCCTCATTAGTAAAAACACATCTAATTTCAATCTAATTAAATTATCTATAACAAATGTTGTTAGCTACCATATGTACAGTCTTCCAAATATCATCATATAGGAATAATAATTTTGGAAGTGTGCAGAAAAAACAATAGGAAAAGAGAAGGAACTAATTTATGAAAGAATGGCTGAGTGCTAAATGGATGTTGTAGAGCTTAACTGCTTTGGTGGGTTTCTCCCATATATAGATTTAAACTGCTAAATACTATTAGGAAAACCCTGAGCATCCATATTCCACCCTTTCACAAGGTAATAACAGGTAATAAAAAATGGGTATGGGTGAGGCAATAATTCACTTGGAAATATACTTTTCTTTGATCAAGAGCACCCATTTATTCTATAACCTTCTGTATAAACATACATAAAAAAAAATTAAAAAATGAAAGAAAAAGAAAGAGGTAATAAATAATACACAACTAAAAAAAAAAAGTAATAGTAAATAAAATATAGCCAAGAAGTGATACATGAGAGGTCCTTAGCCAACCTTTATCGGGATAAATAAATAAAGAAATATAATATAGAGAGAAAACATATTAAAAAATTAAATAATCAAGAAGAAACAAAGGAATGAAGATGGAAGGTAATAACAACAAATATAAGTGCAATATATTTTGGTTTAAAAGAAAAATAAGTAGCAAGATAAAGAAATAATACCAATTACATAGGCTATCAAAAGGTTTAGATTTTTCTTTTTTTTGTATTTCCATGTTCTAGTTGATGAAAGCCACTATATACTTCTTTCTTGATGACGATACTGGTAGATTCTATGCAGAGTAATAATGGGTGAGCCAGAAACCCAATTTATGTAATCTTAACATGACCATATGTATATCCATATTTCCCTGGCAAATATTTAATAGAAGAATTTAACTTTCCCAGGGAAAAAAGTACAGTGAACTTGGACAAAATGGCCAAAATCAGAGGCAGAGATTTTGCTATTTTCACTTTTGGCAGTTTTTAATATCCTTTAAATCGAGGAATCAGCTAATTACTTATAATATCTATAATAATAACTATAAATGTTGGTAAAGAAAAAAAAATTAAGTATTATGAAAAGTAAAAACAATTCATTAAATACGATTTTCCTAAAATTTCAAGCCACGTGGAGTCTAATCTCCTGTGAGCCAGTAAAATTAAAAGTGGAATGGAATAAATCTTTATATGATTAATTTAGATAAAATCCACTTTTCTATTTTATTAGTAAGAGAACATCAAAGAAATCTTGAACACAAAGCGCCAGGAGAAGATGGTGGTAAAAACTAGACCAATAAATAAATAGTAGTCCAATAAAGCAGTTTTAAAGTTAGGACATACCTTTCCAATCAATGTATTAGAATGCATTCCTACAAATATTCCCACATCATAGCCAAGCCCACTACACCAAGAGGCGACATGGACTTGAGTTTTTATCTGCTTTTTATATAACCTATATCACTACAATCCATGAAGGGTCTTGGGTTCAGTACTTGGTAAGGACCTTACTGTTTCTAACCCAATGGCTGTGTAAGAAGGTGATTGGCCGAGATCATGCTCAACATCCAGGTTTTTCCCCTAATTAAGGGTACCCACTTTATAGAGGCTGGGTGGACCCCAGGAGGGTCTCCCAATCCCATAGCACCGATCCACGGCTAAAAAAAGGATAAATAATTGTCTTCCACACACGGTCTCAAACCCAGGATCTTGAGATTAGTAGCACAGTGCCTTACCCACTGAGCTACTCTGCTACCTATATATATATATATATATATATATATATATATATATACATATACAGGGTTTACACACCATTAGACTGTTAAGATAAGAGAAAATACGATTGAAAGAAAATGGTGTCACTCGTTTAATTTTGTGACCGAACAATCCTGTTTCCCTCAGAATGACTAATAATCCTGAAAGACATCTGGAAAAAAAAATGTATACCACGATCTTTCCACCAATAACATTCAAGTAACCAAATGGTAACTTCTCAAGTCTGCAGTATTACATTCAGGGCATGTATACTTGTATTTAAATTTAGGATAATTAGTTATGGAAGGCACAAAACATTATACCAACCTCAAAGCTTCTTTTAACACAGTGAAAGATGGCCTGCTATCTGGCTGAGCTGCCCAGCAGCGGCACATAATGCTGTAAAGCTGTGGAGGACAGCCTGATGGCAATGGTAATCTCTCCCCATTCTCCAGTCGGTTTAAAACCTCAGCATTACGGACGTTCTGGAATGGTTTGTCCCCTCTAGTCAGGATTTCCCACATACAGACTCCTATATTATTAGTACAGCTATAAATTAGTTAATAATTACAAACATATAAAACAATATAATGTAAGGAGTGAATTTTTGGTTGACCGAGGAAAAAGTTGTTTGGGAGGTGTGGTCAAAAACAAATTCTTTAATAAGTAATACTTATTTATTTTGTGCCAACATTTCGGCCTAAGTTTTAGGCCATCATCAGGGCTAAAAGAAAAAACAAAATAACAACATTGAAAACGACAGAGGCAGTACCAGTAACAGTAAAAAATGATAAAACAAAAATTACAAGTAAGATAAAAAAAGTATGAAGTATAAAAAGAAAAAGATGACACTAAAATACATAATACAAGTGACTAATGAAAAAAAGAACAATGTAAAAATTAATTGAAATTAACATAAACTCGACCAATTTGGGGCACCAGGCGCACCCCATTTTAATTAATTGCCTTCTGCAGGGAGAGGGGGTAGTACCTGTAGTGACTTTTTTCCACCCCCATACTCGTGGGAACAAAAATGAACTCTAAAAACAATTCTAACGGACGGACAAACTTGGCTAATGATCCAGATTCTGACACGGAAATTCCCTTGGATAGTTTGACTGTAATGGTAGAGGCGCAGGGAGAGAGCTCAGTGAGGCCACCTAAGGACCCAGCTGAGGAGACATCCAGAAGTTCACTTGCGACACTCCTGGATGATGTAACCAGACTCTCAGTTATATCTGATGGGTCTGGTGAAAAGGGTACTGGTAGGGACAGCGCATCTTCGGAAGTAGCTGAAACTTCCAAACCCAGATTTTCCGGGGCACAGCGCCTTAATTTAGGAAGCTTAGGAGGGCCGGTAATACCCCAGAGGTATCGGGACCCACAACCTCGGTTGTAGGGGAACATAGCCCCCTTGGTGAAGGACCTGTTGCTAAGCGGACCAGATACTCTCCTGGGACCTCAGCGCCCGTGGCGAAGAGACCCAAGAATGGAGAGAAAATGATCTCATATGCCCTTGCGACCGGAGGCAGTAAGATGGCGATTATCCCCTGTGGATATCCGTCTGTCCAGCTGTCAAAGGGACAGAGTGAGGAGGTCAAGACTCAGATGATCAGCACAGTAGATCAGCTGGAGGAAGGTGGATTGAACCCGGGGTTCAGTGGCTTTAGTCACCACCTTGGGGGCTGTATTATTGTCTGTGACGATGATGCCACCAAGGACTGGCCCACCAGTATAGTGAGCAAATTTACCATCAGTGGGGGTATAAAACTCCGCACTGGTAGTACAAATGAGCTCAAAAAGACTTTCAGGGTAGGTAGATTCTTCCCTGGAGAGCGGATTCCAGAGAACCTATTTTTGAGGAGACTCAGGATCCAAAATGGTAAGGCCCCAGATGTGGACAGTAGAACACTGATGGGCACCAAGGATGAGCTAACTGGCTTCTATGGGATTCTGCGAATCCCGGAAACCAGTGTCAAAAAATACCTGGAGGGGAGGAACATGATGGTAGCTTTGGCATCACCAAGGTAATCCTCAAGGTATTTGAAAAGAAAAAAACACCGAAGTCAGATGCGGGGAGGAATAAGGTGGTTGCTGAACGGAGTGTTCCCCAAGAGGGGACTATAACCTCTGCATCAGGCATGGAAGTAAAAGCTGGACCGGCTGCGGAGGGGCGTTCTGTGGCTGGGGCCAGGGGGCTCTTTCTACTCGGGCACTGGAGGGACCGAGAGAGGAGGAGCCCCCTGTTCCCCGCCGGGGGTCGTTCCTCCGGGAGCCGGCTTACAATAACCATTTGTTGCAGATCAACCTGCACCACTGCAATGCGGCCTGCAGCAGTATGTAAAAGGTAAGGATATAGATATTATTCTAATACAAGAACCTTACTTATTTAAGGACAGGATAAAGGGACTGGGCATACCAAGATACAGCATTATTGCTGCGCCAACAAGGCCTAGGACCTGCATCCTGTTCAGGAACAGACTAAAACTGTTACCCTTGTGGCATCACTGTTGTAGTGATCTGACAGCAGTGCAATGGTCCCTCTCTGAGGGTAATGAAGGGGAGAAGTGTACCGGTGTACCTTCCGTATGAAGAAGATACCCCCACTCCAGCTCTTAAGAAACTGATAGAGGGGGTAGGAAAAGGCACGTGCATAGCATCTTTAGATGCCAATGCACACCACAGCCTCTGGGGGAGCACAAACATCAACCAGAGAGGCGAGTATCTTTTAGATTTTATTATTAGCAATGACCTTGAAATCCTAAATAGGGGCAAGGAGGCCACCCTTGTCAACAGAGTGAGAGGTGAGGTCATTGGCATTACTTAAAGCATGTGATGAGTGAAATCTAGGATTAAGGGCTGGCATCTTTCAAGTGAAGAGACATGCTCAGATCACCGCTATATCAGATTTGATTTATCTGCTGATAGCATGAAGGAGACTGTGTACAGAGATCCAAGGCACACTAGCTGGGATGCATTCTGTACACAGCTCGAGGAAGACTGTGTGGAATTGTGCTGGAAAAGTGCTGTCCTAAGACTTTTAGGAATTCTTGGCACTTAGAATGTCTCAATTCATCATTAGCTGAGGCAATAATGAGATCCTACATTGACAATAATTGTGTGCGTAGGGTTAAGTCCAACAGGAATACATCCTAGTGGAATGATGAGCAGGGCAAGCTAAGAGCTCTTACTCGAAAACTCTTCAATGCTGCAAAAAAAATCAGGCAGATGGGACGCTTACAAACAAGCACTCACTGACTATAACAAGACTGTTCGTATGGCTAAAAGGGGAGCTTGGAGAAGTTTCTGTAACGACATAAATGATACAGCATCCACGTTTAGGGTTAATAGAATTCTGTCTAAGCCATCTGATGGGGGAGTAATGGAGACGATCAGAGTTGAAGGGGGCTTCACTAACACTGATAAAGAGACCCTGGAAGCTTCGGCTTGTTCGCACTTTCCTGACTGTGAATTGCAGGATGAGAACCTAACTAATCCCACTGTAGATGAACACTTTGGTGGCAGGACTAAGTGGGTTGAAGCCAATAGAATAATTAATTCTATGAGGGTGGAATGGGCAATTAACACTTTTGCATCTTTTAAATCTGCGGGTATTGACAGGATTTTCCCTGCCTTACTTTAAAAAGGCTTACCTGTACTAAAACCCTACATAATGGAATTATAAAGGGGAAGCTTAACACTTGCACACATTCCCAGTAATTGGAGGGTGGCAAAGGTTTGTTATATTCTAAAGCCTGGGAAGGAGTCTTATGACAATCCCAAAGCATATAGACCTATCTGTCTGACATCCTTCTTGATGAAGGCTCTTGAAAAGATTATTGACAGACATATTAGAGACACGGTTTTAGTTGAAAAGCCACTACATAGTGGACATTTGCTTATCAGGCTGGCAAATCATGTGAGACCGCACTATATCATTTGGTATCCAAAATAGAGAAATGTCTAGCCGAAAAAGAAATTATGGCAGGCTTCTTTGTGGATATTGAGGATGCCTTTGATCGCACTCCTTATGATACTATGGCAAAAGCCTTAGAGAGAAAAGGTGTAGGACTATTAGCTTCTGAATGGATTGACTCATTTCTGAAGGGAAGGCTACTCAAATCTGAATTAGGACATGCAAAGCTATGGATTAGACCCATGGGGGGGCTGTCCACAGGGAGGAGTACTGTCCCCACTCCTGTGGTGTTTGGTTGTGGAAACTCTGTTGACCAAACTAAGCTCTGCAGGATTTTATACGCAGACGATATCGCTGTTCTGATAGGAAGGAAATTTCCGGAGACTATCTCCGGATTGCTCATAATAGTAAGGGACCTTCTGAAAGAATGGTGTAAAGATAATGGTCTTGGCATCAACCCCCAGAAGGTTAACCTTTGTATCTTCACTAACAGAAGGAATGTGATAATCAGATAATCAGGCTTGATGGCACTCTGATAAACATCTGCAGTGAAGTTAAATATCTAGGAATTACCCTTGATAGTAAGCTAAAATGGCTTAGTCATATTAGTAAGGTTAGCACGAAGGCACTTCGCAGCCTATGGGCATGTAAGGGAGCTGTGGGCAAATCTTGGGGTCTGAAACCCAAAATGGCCTTACGGCTATATAAGGTGGCGATCAGACCTGTTGTATCATATGCTGCAATTGTGTGGTGGCATAGGATTAATGCTAGTAGGCCTCGAGCTATACTGGGCAGACTACAAAGGCTGGTGTGTCTTATGACAACTGACGCCATGAGCACTACTCCCACTGCTGCAATGGAGGTCCTTTTGAACCTAACACCATTGCATCTAGAGATTGAGGCGCAGGCACTTAGCACTGCGTATAGATTTACGAAATTAAGGACAAGATCCAAATTCCTGGTCTACCAGGGACATGGGACTCTGTTTAACAGGATTGATCAGGATGAGGTGTTGGCAAGGCACTCTGGCATTCAAGTACAAAGCTATAGGGAGGGACACTATAGTACTAAGATCAGCAGAACTGACTCCCATGTACCATGCAATGGAGTTAACTGTTATACAGACGGATCCCTGACGGTACAAGGTTCAGGGGCAGGTATCTGGAGGATGGATAAGCCTAGAGAGGAAATGTTCATATGCTAAGGTAGGCAGAGGTCTGTCTCTGTCTTTCAGGCAGAGGTATTAGCAATTAATGTCTGTGCCCAGTCCCTTATTGAGGAGGGCGTTAGAAACAGACTAATTACAGTCCACACAGATAGCCAAGCTACTATCGGGGCTTTAAGTGGTTATGAGACCCGGTCAAAGTTGGTGGAAGAATGCAAAGTTAATCTTAAAAAACTGTCTGAAACCAACAGGGTAAGGGTTGAATGGGTCCCTGGACACTCGGGAATTTTGGGGAATGAAAAGGCTGATCACCTTGCAAGGAGAGGCTCTGAGATGAAACCTTGTACACCAGAGCCCATATGTGGCATAAGCCTTAGCTATGCCCTAAAGACGTATTAGAGTGGCTGTAGGCAATAAAGTTAAGAACTACTGGGAAAACATTAGGAAACAGATTCATTCCAAACTGTTTTTAAATGGACCCTGCCCCAAAAGAAGTGAGATTCTTCTGTTTATGGATAGGAGTAACCTTAGGAGAGTGACGGGACTATACACAGGACACTGTCAACTGAACAAGCACCTCCACAACATGGGACTAGCTGAGTCACCGACATGTAGACTATGTGGGATGGAGGACGAAACGGCTTTCCACATAATCTGTGGATGTGATGCTTTGACAAGGGTGAGGTACCTCCAATTTGGTTTCGACCGGATCACTGACCCTAAGCTCTGCGAGATGATGGACCTGATGAGTCTACTCAGATTTGCAAAGGCTACTTGTCTGTTTTAAACGGTTTAGGCCAGTGCATAATAGGCCTCAATAGGCCGTGGTGCATATATGCTGGAAAAAAAAAAAATTGAAATTAAAATAATGCATTATTTACACAGGAAATAGTACAATATATAAAACCTATTAATAGGTTCATTATAGGTAATTCACTATATAATAGATAATTCACCTATAATTAATAGATTTCATATGTTTTACTATTCCCTGTGTAAATGACGCATTATTTTAATTTCAATTAATTTTTACATTGTTATTTTTTTCATTAGTCACTCGTATTATGTACTTTAGTGTCATATTTTTCTTTTAATACTTCATACTTTTTTATGTTACTTGTAATTTCTGTTTTTATAATTTTTTACTGTTACCGGTACTGCCTATGTCATTTTCAATGTTGGTATTTTGTTTTTTCTTTTAGTCTTCAAGATCTTTGAGCCTAAAACTTAAGCACAAAATAAATAAGTATTACTTATTAAAGTGTAGTTTTTGATCGCACCCCCGGACCAACTTCTTCCTTAAATATAATGTAAATTGTTTTATTTGTTATATATGTTTATTTATTGTAATATCTTATTTATTATATCTAAAATAGCAGCCATTTTAATATACACTATCAATATAATAGAAATTTGCAAATATTCTGCAGAATTATCTCCATCTCATAAGTTTTATAGTTTTTATTTTGTATAAAATTAATCATATTAGATTAAGAAAAAGACATTATTAATCTCACAACAATATTTATTAATAAAAGTTATTTTGCATACTAAATGCTTTAATATTTAAAAACGTTTCGGCCGTTCTATTTTTTGGTCATTCTCAAACTATTATATTATGACAACCATGCCATATATTCCATAAAACCTTCCTACTATTAAATATAGTACTTGTCATTAATTTTAAACATGCTGAATTTTCAGCATCTTCTATTATCTTTTTTTAGGAGAAATTTGCATATCAAAAATTTTTTTAAAAAGAAAACCATTTTATAAACAATTTAAAATAAAAAAAAAAATAATCTAAATTCATAAACAATTTTCAATTCAAAATTATATTTTGGGCAAAATTTATTATAATCAAAATAACCAAAACCAGTAACCATACTTTTATTTTACCTTTACTATTTTATCCTTCACAAAATACAGCCTATTGCTGGTCATCTTTTCTCAACCACTATATTCACTGGAAATGAGACTGAGACTAGTATAGCACACTCTATTGGGACTAATTAGGAACTATTTATTGTTTGTAAAATATAGAAACTGTATATTTTATTTCTTCAATTTATTTAACAATGCCACATATGGGATATTGATATTTCCAGAATCTGTCTTCAAATTTACTACATTACCCAAATTTTCTGTTATTGTAAAAGCTTCTAAAAGGTTTCTTCTGTAAAAACATTTTTGCTTTGTAAAGAATTTTAATGTCTTCAAAATCAAACTTTGATCTTTTTCAATATGATGTACCAATGCAGTTTTTTAAATTACATTTTAGGTTATTTTTATTTTTACAATCATATGCATGTTGGTATATCCTGTCCTTTATATATTGGCCACTTTCTCCATAATATACCCCAGGACAATTTAAACAATTGATTTTATAAACCATACCTGCCGTTTTATTTTTTTCAATTCTATCACGCTCACGCAGCTATCTAGTTTAGATATTTTATTTGTAGATTTACATACAAATTTATATAAAAAGATAAAGAGATTTACATAAAAAGATTTTATTGAATAATCAACAGTTGACCGTAGGACTTTCTGAAGGATTGAGATGGTCCGGGAGGTGGTCAAAAAAATTAATCTCAAATAGTAAAAACTATTTATTAGGAACCTACGGTTTGACCCACTTTGCAGGTCTTCTTCAGGGCTGAATAAACAATATACAAAAAATTAATCACTAATCAAACAGAGTTTTCTAGAGAGAAGGAACAATTACACGATAGGTTTTTTTTTTTTGTTCTGCCCTGAAGAAGACCTGCAAAGTGGGTCGAAACGTCGGTTCCAGATATCTTCAGTGCAGACAAAAAAAAAAAAAACAATCATTTTTCTTTTGGTCTGCACTGAAGATATTAGGAACCGACGTTTCGATCCACTTTGCAGGTCTTCTTCAGGGCGGAACAAAAAAAAAAAACTTATCGTGTAATTGTTCCTTCTCTCTAGAAAACTCTGTTTGATTAGTGATTAATTTTTTGTATATTGTTTAGATGGTGCACATCGAATGGAGTTGATCGCAATTTTGATAAGTTGAAACAACTTATTCTAGTAGAAGAATTTAAGGCATGCATTGATAAAAAGATACGTTTATTTATCGAGGAGAAACAAGTTACTAATTTGGAAATGGCTGCTGCATTAGCAGAAGAATATATTTTAACCCATGGTGGTGTTAATAACTCCTTAAACCTTAATCATAGAATTTCCTGTCCTAATAATATTTAATCTTAACATAATAGACTCAGTAAAAACCCGTTTTTCTAAATCACCTGTAATTACTGTAAAAAAACAAATCATGTTATTTCTGAATGCATGAAATTAAAACAGAAAAAAGAAATTGACACATTACAATATTTTTGAAGGAATGAGATGGTCCGGGAGGTGGTAAAAAAAATGGATCTCAAATAGTAAAAACTGTTTATTAGGAACCGACGTTCAATCCACTTTGAAGGTCTTCTTCAGGGCTGAATAAACAATATACAAAATATTAATCACTAATCAAACATTTAATGAGTTCTCTAGAGAGAAGGAACAATTATATGATTGTTTTTTGTTTTTTTTGGTCTGCACAGAAGATATTAGGAACCGATGTTTCGACCCACTTTACAGGTCTTCTTCAGGGCGGAACAAAAAAAAAAAAAAAAAAAAAAAAAAAAAAAAAAAAAAAAAAAAAAAAAAAAAAAAAAAAAAAAAAAAAAAAAAAAAAAAAAAAAACCTATCGTGTAATTGTTCCTTCTCTCTAGAAAACTCTGTTTGATCAGTGCAGAAAAAAAAAAAGATCATGTAATTGTTCCTTCTCTCTAGAAAACTCATTAAATGTTTGATTAGTGATTAATTTTTTGTACATTGTTCATTCAGCCCTGAAGAAGACCTTCAAAGTGGGTCGAAACGTCGGTTCCTAATAAGCAGTTTTTACTATTTGTGATCCATTTTTTTTACCACTTCCCGGACCATCTCATTCCTTCAAAAATATTTGAATGTGTCAATTTCTTTTTTAATTTCATGCATTCAGAAATAACATGATTTGTTTTTTTACACTAATTACAGGTGATTTAAGAAAACAGGTTTTTACTGAGTCTATTATCTTAAGATTGAATATTATTAGGGCAGGAAATTCTATGATTAAGGTTTAAAGAGTTATTAACATCACCATGGGTTAAAATATATTCCTCTGCTAATGCAGCAGCCATTTCCAAATTAGTAACTTGTTTCTCCTCGATAAATAAACATATCTTTTTATCAATGCATGCCTTAAATTCTTCTACTAGAATAAGTTGTTTCAACTTATCAAAATTGCGATCAACTCCATTCGATGTGCACCATCTATCAAATAATTGTTCCTTCTCTCTAGAAACCTCAATAAAAGTTTTATTAGTGATTTTTTTATAGTTCCTAAACTTCTACCTATAAGCCTCATGGACTAATTCATAATCTTTCAATATGAAATCTTTAACAGTATCATAATGAGTGCTCTGTTCAACAATGAGTAGCATATAAATATTATGGGCTTTATCTGTTAAACACTTCGTGATAACATTGTCCAATACTGCCGAGACCAATTAACATTTAGTTTTATCTGTTCGAAATGGAGAATATATTTGTCAACATCATGTTCCTGAAAGGGAGGAACTAATCTAATATTTTTAGAAATAACAAAATTTGATACCGGTTTTGAACTATAAGATATATTTATTTACTAACTAAATTTACTACATAAATTTGATTCTCTCAACTTTAACTGCCCCTTTAAAGTTCAATTTGAAGACGGTAAACCTCCATAGTTTCATAGTTTGTTTAATGAAGTTAGTACTTCTAACTCTTTAATTTTACCAACATCACTTTTAACAGATGCTAATGCATTTTCATCAAATACACTTTGAGAGACAAAAAATCTTACTGAAACATTTTGGATTTGTTTATTTTTCATAGACGGCTTAACCTCACTAATATTATAAGATTTTGCAATATACAATAGACCATCTTTTTTTACACTAATTAATTCTTCCAGAGATGGTGAACATTTAAATTTATTAATATCAAAAGACGTAATTGTAATGTGAAAAGGTACTCACCAATCTAAACACAACAAGACAAACTTTCTCAGAAAAAAGAAAGGAAATTATGAAATTTGTAAAGTACAACTTTTTGGAGTGGTCACCAGTTGTTATCACACAAATTCAAATTGTATTATACAACACAATATAAAAAAATAAAATTTACAATATTACCCTTTGGTCATCCAAAGCCTTTGGTCATCAACTATATCTAACATGATGCTTAATGAAAGAAACCGTGATAAAATTTAATTTATCATTGATCACATAAAAAAGTATCCAGCTATCAAATAGATTATTTATGCTTGCCTGTATTTTGATGTCACACTGCGATCCAGACCAATAGCATTGCGTTTAGATGTTTTAAATTTTGCGCGTATTTATTGCATTTTTTTTTTAAATTAAAACTTCTAATTTAGCAACAATTTGGAAAGAAAAAATATTTAGGTTTTAATCAATAGTAATAAAGATTTAAAAAAAATATTTTTGGACTAAATGTATTTTTCATGCATATAAAACTCTTTGTGTTTACATGGACACCCTTAAGCAGAAATTAGCAGTATATGCAAATAGGATCAGAAGGTATACTGAAGCTCATAGTAGAAGAAAGCAAACAGGAAGACATACTTTAACAAGCATTTAAAACTAAAAGAAAATGCTAATCAAGAAGTCCGCAGAATTATCTGAATATTGGAAAGGTGTTTCGGAAAATAAAAAATGTTATAAAAGTGATGTATATTGGTTGGCAAATATTTGCTGTTGTCTATCAGACCTTGAACCTATGGAAATAACCAGTGTTAGTGTAGAAGATGTAGCAAAAGCACTTATAAGAAATGGAAAACTGGAAAGCCTCCTTTCCATGTTTTATGGAAGAAAACTGGACAAGATAAAATTCAAAATTACTGGCTAAAGTACTTTAGTAATGTTCACAGCCATCTTGCTTCCTGGTATAAGAAGCTGCTATGTGAAGAAATAGAGATCCCTTCAAACTTCTGCACAGATAAGACTTATTTAATAAAAAAAAGAAAACTTGGAGCCACAGGATTTGAGACCTATAATTGTCTTAACAGTGTGTATAAGTTATTAACAGCTGTTATCCAGCGAGTGTAGAATTAAATAGATGGAGCATCCCCACCCTTCTACCAAGAGAAGAATATGTACTTCCTCCACTCCTCTGGTTTTCCCAACCATCTCGGCCCATCAGATTCCCTATTTTTTACTCATTTTTATTCTATATCTCCGTTAATATTCGAAACAGGGCCAAGTGATGGACATTAATTTATTCTACAAGTAGATATTGTTCTTTCTATCATCGTGAAATTGTGACTAATCCTTGACATTCTCATAGGACTTTCTTCATTCTTTTCAGTCAGATACTAATGAAATTTAAATCTGACCTAGACCACAAGTAGTGAGAAGAAACTTTTTGATCTTCAAGTTTTTTTCTTTAACAAAATAAATATAGAGACACTCACTGTACAAACCAAAATAATTGCTTCAGATTACTGAGCTCATTCGCAAATACTTATTATTGTTCCCAGGCTACATTATCTTAGCGTGTACAGAGAGAGGACTGATATGGAATAAAAACAAAAAATGTTTATAAATAAATGTACAACGAGAAGAACAATGTATAACATCCCCCTAAATTTAATAATAACTAATGCAGTCAGCCTGGTTCTGGCAATTCTCGAAATGGGGCCGTTTCCTATATGGAAATCGGTAAACATGCCAATTTAACAATGTACTAAAAAGGTATGAACAGCCCTTTGCTTTCCACTTGAATCGTAAGATAGTTTAATAAAAAATAGAAAAAAAGAAGTGGCCTAGAAAAATGTTGGACCGTTTGGCATGGCCTCCAACCCAGTATGTCAAAATAACGAGGGTATGAAAATTTATCAACAATCAGCTGATTTTAACGTAATTGTTTAGTGAATACTAGTAGTATCAAAGTTTTATGGTCAGTCTTTTCAGACCTATACCTTAAACATGTCAATTTTACAATTACCATTTTACTGATTAACACTTGTCGGCCTCAAAGCACACATGATTGGGGATCTATTTTATGATTAATTAATACAGTGGCCTACAAAAATATTTGGCCGTATCGCTTAACTGTACAAAGATATTATAGTATAAAGTAAGCTAAATTGGCGTGTTTTCCGATTTCTAGATTGGAAACGGCCCCATTTCGAGAATTTCCATAGATAAAAAAGTTATAGGTTACGTTAAACGGAAGCCACTCACAAAATTTTAGACAAATGTTAATAATTCGAAAAAAAAAGACATAACTGATGCAACAACTCGCTTAGTGAGTCTGGGCCTCCTCTAGCAGCCTCCGCAAGATGGTTGTCTTGTACTGCAGCAGTCCAGTTTCGGGTTTCCTAGCATCCGCTTCCACATCATCCAGCCACCTTGCGCTGGGTCGTCCCATTCTCCTCTTTCGTTGTTCCTCTGTCATGAACTTTTTTAGGATCTCCGACTCAGCCATGCAGGCAACAAGACCAACCCAACGAGGTATCCCCAACTTGATAAATCGTACTATATTGACATCTTTATACAGGTTGTATAAAGCTCAGGTTTTCCTTTTCCTTGAGACTCCTGCCTCTCTTGTAGCTCCGGAGATTCTCCTCAGCACTTGCCCTTCAAGTATTAAGAGTCTGTTCTCCTCGGAATTGGTGGTTGCCCATGCTTCTGAATCATAGGTGAGCACTGAGCGTACCACAGTCTTGCATAGGTTAATTTTGGTGCTGGAGGAAATAAATCTGCTTTTAAGTGCTTTACCAAGCCAAAGAAAAATCTATTGGAAGCATTGATCTATCTCCTTATTTCTTGTCTTATTATGCTGTTCTATGAGTTTACCTTGGACCCCAAATATATGAAGGAATCTGTGTTCTGGAACTTGTAGGAGCCATTGTTGAGAAATTCGGCATGGTTTCCCTTACCACCAATTAAATTTAGTTTTTTAATCATTCACAAGAAACCAAATTCCCAGTCCGCTGTTTCGAAATTGATGAAAGCCTCCTTTAATGCCTGTTCAGACCTTGCCACAATATCAAAGTCATCGGTGTACCCTAGCAACTGTACAAGTCTGGAAAATATCGTAGCACTTGTTTGTATTTTTGATTGACGAACAACCTTTTCTAATGCCATGTTGAAGGAAGGGCATCTCGTTGCCTTAATATACTGCTAGTTTGAAATACTTCAGACAAGTCCGAAACCCACATGGCCTGCATTTAGAATTTTTTATGATCATCTTCACCAGCCATGTGAGTTTTCTTGGGACTTAAGTTCTTCCAGAGACTTGTATAGTTCCTCTCTGCTAATGCTGTCGTCTGCTGACCTGAAATCAACAAAGAGATGGTGAATGGTCTCAGCTTACATTATGTGCCCTTTTCCAAGATCATCTCCAGAGTGAAGATCCGATCAGTGGTTGAGAGGCCTATTCTAAACCGCTGTTAAGCTGTTAGTTTCCAAGTTCCCTCTCAGTGAATGGGATTAGTTCCTCAAACAAGGCATTAGACAGGACTTTGTAGGGACATGAGAGCAACACAATTCCTCTGTTGTTTGTACATTCCTTTTGACCCCCCCCCCCTCTTAGTTAGAAGATATATTATGTCATTGTCCCAATCTGACCACTTTTCTTCGGTCCAGATGAGAGACACCTCATTTAGACGAGAATGAGCTAATTTAACGCTTTTTTGAGATCCTCACCACCTTACTTCAATAATTCTACTTGAAGGTCATCCGTTCCAAGAGCCTTGTTATTTTTAAGCTTGTGAAGAGAATCCTCAACCTCATTTCGGTCAGGGGGCTCTATGTCATAATTTCTGCGAGGAGTGGTTATGACGCATCCCTCATCAACTCATCAGAGCAATTGCTTAAAGTGTCCTAGCCGTCGTTGGAGGACTGTTCCATCCATGATTAGAAGTGTTCCATCCTCGTTCCTGCAGGATATTACTTTTGTTGTGAATGCTGCTCTGTCCTCATTTAATCTTTGAAAGAAGAGCCTGGAATCATTAGCATTTTTTAGATTTTCAACATCCTTTAGCCTTTGATTTTCACAAATCCTCTTCTTTTTTTCTGGGCAATCTCTTCCCATCATAGACTTGAGTTGACCATCTCTTATGACGTTGCATCATTTTCAAATAGGCTTTGTTCTTGCTAGTTGTCACCCAGAGACATCGAGGGGGTACCTTCTTAAAGCTTAGGTTCTCTCAGCTGCTGCATGGAGTGCTTCAGAGCATACTTTCCATTGTTCTTCAATGCCGTCACCAGAAGTCCTCATCCCCTCAGTAAATTCTTCTTTGAGGACATTCTGGACTTCTGATATGCAGTACAAACCTCATTGTCTTTCAATTTTCCTACATCATATAGTTTTCTTAATTGTCTTTGAGAGGATCTGGTAACAGATATTCTAGCTATGCTTAGGTAATGATCCATGTTTATATTCGCTTTTCAGTATGACCTAACATTCATAAGATCTGTTTTATTAAGTGAGCTGATCAGAAGATGATCTATTTGATTGGCCACTAGACCATTGGATGATCTCTTGCCTTGTGATTCCTCTTTCCAGGAAAGAGGGTACTGCCTATGGTGCCCTTACCAGCCTGTGACCATTGTTATTGATATCCTTGTGATATCCTTATTGATATCCAACAGTGGGTTGATATGCAGATTCCCTACCAATCTGTGCATTAAAGTCTCCGACAACAATTTTGACATTGTATGCAGGACAAGAATCCATAACTCTTCCAAGATCCTCAGATATGAATGTCTTTTTATTCATAATCCGATACTTTAGTTGGAGTATGGCAGTTAACAATGGTATAGTTACAAAACTTGCCCTTAATCCGCATCTTGCATAATCGGGGTGAGGTTGGGTCAAAATTGATGACGAGCAGCCTAGCGTATCCTCTCACAACAAAGTCAATACCAAAAGTATGGAGGGTATCGTGACAACTATAATGCAGGTTGTGAGATTTCTTTTCTAGGGTATCTTTACCTAACCAGCAACCTTCCTGGATTGCTGCAAAGTCTATTTTATATCTGTCAATTTCTATAAGGAGTGCCCAAAACACTCCTAGTCTGTATAATGATAAAATGTTCCAAAATTCTAACCGAAGGCCAATATGTCAGTTCCTGGGTTGTTTCCTTTGTGCTGGCTCCATCTATATATTGAGGTTTCGTGATTATTTTATTTAAAAGGAGTGGGTTATCAGCCCACTGCCCCCAAGTCAGATGGAGGGGCTGCCTCCTCAGAGCCACCTGACTTGCTCCCACATCCAGAGCGGGTACCTAGAGAAGGTGATTTTAGGGTGTTTAATATCGAATAAATTAAAACAGACATGGATTATGAAATTACTGATTATATTAATGATGTAACAATGACTAAAACTAAAGATCATTTTAATATTAGCCTCTGAAATATTATTCCTGTCTCACCTGAAATAGTTCTATTATTGGAGCCTTAGGCCACAGAAATATTACACTTTCTCATTCTTTCAAAACGAAGCAAAAATAAAATTATTATTTGAAAACTGTCACAATAAATAACTTGAATTTGAAAACAGAAAAACAAGCTGGAATTCCAAAAAACATGAGAGAGGATGGAGACCCGGAGAAGTGGGGGAAGGAGTGCACATCTTTCCCTTGCCAGTGCTCTCTCTAGTTAACTCTATGTTTGTTGATGTTATCAAGAACAAGTTGACTAACTACATTCAGAGAAAAGATATGACCATAGAGCAGCTAGGAACAATGTTTGTGGAATCAATTAGAATGTTGTTTCCTACCACTTTACTGCTTTTTTCGGTACTGTATTCAAAATTTTCAGTCAGCCCTTCTCATATTTACAAAACAAAAGATTGTAAAGGTAAAAAATAATTCATTCAGAGCATTGTAACTTGGATCATTATACGGAATAAAGTTTCACAGGAAACTGGGACCAGCACCGAGGACAAAAAGAGTTATAACAGGGAAATCGTTATAAACCAGGAGCGTTATAACAAATTTTTACTATTTATATTTAATGTGATTTTTAATTCAAAGCTAAATTTTGTGCAGAATGCATACCCATACAACGTATATGTAGTTGAGTTTGGAGAAGAAGTGGGGAGAGTCAACGGCACTGCTTGCCAAGATGTTTTCCAGTCAACTTTGTATCCCTGCAAATCACCAGTCAACATGTTACCTACATTCGAGAAGTCATCAACTCAACTCTTAAGAGAAACTGTGAAGCCAACAACTTTAGATGAAGGCACCGTCAACAGGAAGATATTTGTAATATTAATCTATTATGCTTATTATTTTTTTTTTTAACTACATAGGATTGGCAGTAAAAGACTTTGTTATAAAATTGTTCATACATATGTTTCATGGAACCTTGTTTAACAAATTTTGGACCCTCAGATACAAAGTAAAAAGTAAATTTTAAGTAAATAAAAATAAAATCAATAATATTTTAAAAATAAAACCTCTTTTTTAATAAAAATCTAATATTTGTCACCCAAAAATAGGGACTGTGAAATGGAAATTGAATGAATGATATTACTGTGTCACTAATAAATTAACATTCGGTTAATTAAAAGTAGAGGTGTTTTACTTAATTGTTTTGTTAGATGAAGTGTGGAATCAAAATTGTATAGTATAATGGATGGGGAAAATATTAAATATGATTTAGTGCCAAACGTAGAAAATATAGCTAAGCGATATCAAGGGCCAGATTTCAAGAATGCCGATGTGTACATTGATGCCAGCAAAGGTGGTTCGGATGGGGACTTTTTCTAAGAATGCTTCCTTTTATCTTATTTTGTTATATTGGAAGATCTTCATTTTAAAATAATTTTAAATTTTATTAAGGGTTCAAAGTCAGTTTCTTCCTTTTTAAATTAATATTTATTAAAATGGTTTTCACAGTTTTACATTATCAACGTTTCGGGGAATTTCTCCATCTTCAGGATAACCCATTTATTTGTCTTATTTTTCATTCTTTTAGTCCATTATCTATAAATTCATTTTTTATTGTCATATAAAGTCAAAATATTTCTCACCTTTTTTCTATCATTGTTCTTTGGGACAATTTTGTTTTTGAATGGAGATGAGAATGTAGAGAGGAATATGTTTCATGGACGTATGGGAGAGGAATTGCTGAGTGGCGAGGATGATGTAGAACAAAGGATTATGTAATAATAAAACCCCAGGCTATGATGGTATTCAGTTGACATCCCCATGATGGTATAGAAGGATCAATCTAATTAGGGATTGATAAATTATTTGCCACTTCTATAAATTTGTTTTATTGAAAACTAGTTTCGAATGTTATACATTCATCCTCAGTTCTAAAAACACACAAAAAATTCAAAAATAAGCAATTCAAAATATAGTTGGTATTATTATACATATTAAATTATATAAATCAATATTATAAAACATTTATGAATTATGAATTTAATTAAGACAAGAAATCAAATACATGTTGGTACTCACCAAGGTTTAAATGGATTATATCAAACAGAAAAGTTTGTACTGGGTCCTTCTCCCATTGTACTAACAATGAACGAGAAATAGGCAGGATGTTTTAGGTAAACGGTTTAAGGGTCAGCATTTTCCCAGTAATGTCGATGAGTAATTGTTTTTTCTGTTATAGATGGGAATAAATTTAAGATTGGACTGTTGGAGATATTTATTTGGTCATTTAAGCAAAAATCTGGATTGGATTTGAAGGATTTTAATATTTCAAGTGCTTCATATATATTTAATTTGAGACTGTTTTCAACGTGATGTATTAATTTAATTCCTGAGTCTTTGATGAATTTATGATTATTTTCATTTAAATGAATTGAAAAGTTGGAATTATCTGTCTTATTATTATATGCACGTATATGTTCCTTTAATCTCTGATTTAGCGATCTTCCAGTTTTTCCCGTGTGTTTGGCTGCACAATCATTACAATTTAGTTTGTATACTCTGACTAACTCTATAGCGTTAGTCAACAAAATTAAGAACATAGTAATTCCGGATAACGCGAAATTAATATCATTCGACAAATCTTTTCACAAGTATCCCATCACTAGAAACAATAGAAATTTTAGAACAGTTAATCTTCCGATCGAATCTAGCACCGCTAGAAAAATTAGATCTTTACAATTTGATGTCTATTTGTATAAAACATAATTATTTTCAATTTGATGGAAAATTCTTCAAACAGGAAGAAGGCTTACCGATGGGCTCCCCTCTCTCACCCCTTCTGGCAGATTTATTTATGGACAAATTAGAACAAAAAATTCTTGACCCAAATAATTCTCAACTAGCTCAGTATGTCATATACTGGTATCGGTATGTAGATGACAGTATATGCCTATGGGCTGGTACGACAAGACAAATAAATAATTTTTTAAAGGAAATAAATGAAATTCATCCCGCAATTAAATTCACAGTAGAACTGGAAAAAAACAAAACCATAAACTTTATAGATTTAGAAATCTCTGTAAAAAACAAACATCATGAATTTGGAATTTACCGGAAACCCACCCACACGGATGTCGTTATAAACAATGATGCTAGGAGACCGATAGCACATAAACTCGCAGCCTTTAATAGCATGATTTGCTGTCTTTTGAACATACCATTAAATAAAAAGAACTATAATAAAGAAATTGAAATAATATATTCCATAGCAAAAAATAACGGGTATAATAAAACCACTATCAATCATATTTTAAAAAAACAAATACAAAAAAAAGACAATTAATGATATCTATTCAACAACCCCCGAAGATAGGCCCATCCCGAAACATTATGTTTTGATTCCATAGTACGGCCCTGTATCCACCGAAGTCGGAAATGAATTGAAAAAACTAGGATTAAGCCCTGCATTTAAAATAGAAAAAACCCTATCCTCATATTTCTCTTCTCCTAAAGACAAAATAGGCCCTTTCCAAAAAAGCGGAGTATACAAATTAAATTGTAATGATTGTGCAGCCAAATACATGGGAAAAACTGGAAGATCACTAAATCAGAGATTAAAGGAACATATACGTGCACATAATAATAAGACAGATAATTCCAACTTTGCAATTCATTTAAATGAAAATAATCATAAATTCATCAAAGACTCAGGAATTAAATTAATACATCACGTTGAAAACAGTCTCAAATTAAATATATATGAAGCACTTGAAATATTAAAATCCTTCAAATCCAATCCAGATTTTTGCTTAAATGACCGAATAAATATCTCCAATAGTCCAATCTTAAATTTATTCCCATCTATAACAGAAAAAATAATTACTCACCGACATTACTGGGAAAACCCTGGCCCTTAAACCGTTTACCTAAAACATCCTGCCTATTTCTCGTTCATTGTTAGTACAATGCGAGAAGGAACCAGTACAAACTTTTCTGTTTGATATAATCCATTTAAACCTTGGTGAGTACTAACATGTATTTGATTTCTTGTCTTAATTAAATTCATAATTCATAAATGTTTATAATACTGATTTATATAATTTAATATGTATAATAATACCAACTATATTTTGAATTGCTTATTTTTGAATTTTTTGTGTGTTTTTAGAACTGAGGATGAATGTATAACATTCGAAACTAGTTTTCAATAAAACAAATTTATAGAAGTGGCAAATAATTTATCAATCCCTAATTATGATGGTATTGACATGGAAATGTTGAAATATAGTGGAGAGGAAAGTTTACGAACTTATTGATGGAGGTGTGGGTCAAAGAAATAATGCTGAAAGAGTGGACGATAGCCATTATTTGCCCACTTTTCAAAAAAGGAGACAAAACTAAATGCAAAAATTACAGAGGTATATCTCTCTTGGGATAGTATATTAGGCATTTTCCATACTCCTAAATAAAAAGTTACAAGTGTAATCCAAACGTTGGTGATTATCGGTGCAGCCAAATAAATCTATCATCGATCAAATTTTTTTTTGGTCAAACAGATGCTGGAAAAATGTAATGAATGTGGATCTTCATCATCTTTTCATTGATTTTAAACAGGCTTACGTCAGTGTCAATAGAAGCGAATTGCTAAAAGTAATGGTCACTTTTGTAGAACCGAAAAAGTTAGTTAGATTGACAAGGATGACAATGACAGATATCTGCTGTAAGGCCTAGGTACAAGGAGCACTATCAGAAAAGTTTGCGATCAAAGATGGACTAAAGCAGGGTACCCCTTGTCCCCAACTCTTTTCAACCGAGCCTTAGAATATGCAGCACGTGCTATTCGGACAAGCCCTAATGGAACGATATATAATAGGTTGTCACAGCAACTAGCTTACAGATATGACTTGATAATATCGGCTAGAAGAGCAGCATTATTTAAGGAGTTCAAGGATGCTGCGAGAAAATTGGGCCTCCATGTAAACAATGAAAAAAAGTTTATATGAAGTCATCGAGAAACCCACCAGAAATAATGGAAGAGACGATTAAATTTGGAAGCCACACTTTCAGGACAACAAACTAGTTTAAGTATTTGGGTGCTCTTGTCACATCAAAGAATGAACACCAAGAAGAAATTAAGGCAAGAGTAGCTGCTGGAAACAGATGCTATTACGCTCTTCAAAAGCCGCTAAAATTCAAAGACCCGACCAACAGAGCTAAGGTCATCTTATATAAAATATTAGGCCAGTTCTGTCATATGGCTGTGAGATTTGGGTACTTTCCAAAGAAAGTGAAAGAATGTTAAAGGTTTGGGAAAGGAAAGTACCCAGGAGAATATATGGATCAGTCTGTGAGAATGATGAGCTGAAAGAAATGTTCTGATAACCAAATCTGGTGTCCTTCGTTAAAAAGAACTAGTTGAGGTGGCTGGGACATAGAAGGATTGTTGAGGAGGCCCTTGTAGGGCTGTAGCGTCATGGAGTAAGTAAGTAGTAGCGTTTCGGCTGTCAATGAAGAAGGACCTACGTCTGGCCGCTCTGTGGGACTATCCCCACCTATTATAGTCTTCTTCAGAGCCCAGTCTGCTCCCAGGCACCGGCGAGGGAAGTTGTGTTTTTTAGTTGTCCGTCATTATCGGCGTGCTGGTGCGAGTGAGCGTGTGTGGGTGAGTTCGGAGGGACACTAAGTGGCGAATCGGGACGCCCAGAGGACCGGAGGGTAAAAAAAATTTCAAGTTTTTTTTTTTTTCAAGTTTTTTTACCTGGTGTTATTTTTATTTTAGTGTTTTCTTTTTTATTTATTTTTGACTTAGAGTGAGTGCTGGACAGGAGGTCATTTGACCGAAATTTGTTATTAGACGTTAGTAGTGCGGTGAAGTTAAATTTGCAGACGAAAAGTGCAAACTAAAAAACTTTTTTTGAAAACCCTAATTTATGTTATTTATTACGCAAATGAGGGATTCCGGAACTCCGGTCGAGGGACCGAAAAATCTGGAATGTTCTTCTATGGAACATGAAGAGGAGCCACCAAAACCCCAAAGGGTGGGGAAAATGGCCACTGATGTGGAGCGCAAATACAAAATGGCGGCGGGAAAATTAACTAATACTTATGCTGGCGCAGTTAGAATTTGCACATCAACGGATGTGGAATCCTACAAGGACACGGACGATGAAATGGGGGCTGAGGAAAACCTGGGTCCAAAGTTCACCCCTCTGAACCTAAGGAGGTCCAAAAGGGCCAGGAACGAGACCCCTCCATCACGAGAGGAAGAGGAGGATAAGCCTTTGTCGAAGGCCTATAAAACAGCGGAGGGCATCAAGGAGTACCTCCGCAAAAGAACAAAGTGCAGCCTTGAGCAGCAGGCTTGCGTGAATGAGAGGGTCTTGGAGATGAGAGACCTGATCGTGGCCCACGAAGAAAAGTGGAAAGGTGTACCACAATTGGTGAACCACGTGGTTAGAGAGGCCCTAGCCACAGATTACCTCCATGAGGTTGTAGCCCTGAAGGTCTCGTAGGTCATTGCCCCGATGGTGGCCAACTCGATTAGCGATGCCGTCGGAGCTACGTACGACGAGGAGATGAAGAAGTGGGTCTCCCCAACTGTGCATAGGGTTGACAAGATGATCGACAACCTAAGGTTGTCAAAGGAGGAGATCCATATATTGAAGCATACAGCTCAGACCCGGGCAGAAGAGGAAAGGGGAAAGGGAAGGACCCTGGAGGCGTGGCGGGGCCACCTCGGTAACTGGTCCCCCAGTAAGATTTTTGAACAACTCCCATCCAAGGAGGAGCTCGAGGCCATTGGGGCAAAGGCCAAAATTGAAAAAGTAACAAGGTCTGGTGCAGTCCTGGTAAGGACGGAAGGGGCCGATCAGTCCAGGAAGATCTTAAGCTGGGGCAAAATGGCGGAAAAGGGGCTCGAGGTGAGTCTTGCCAAGACGAGGTGGCCCTGAAAGAGGTCAGAAGGGTCCCCAAACACTGGGAAGAAGAGACGCTGGAGAGATACCTGTGGGGGAAGATCCCACAGGTAAAGTGTGAGGAGAAAGAGAGGAGGGGGTGGATGAGACCCTGCTTCTCCACCCCAGTGAGAAGTGGATTCACGAAGAGTTGGGTGATGGAGACCCACCCATCCATCAGACTAGCGTTAATGGAGCTGTCTGAGAATGACGTCAGCGGAGGATGATGGAGCCTCCCCATGAGAGACTACCTCGACCCCCCGCTCTGCCTAAAGTGCCAAGACTATGGCCACACGGCGAAGTCCTGCAGCAAGGAGATTGCGTGCAGATGGTGCAGAGGTGCTGGGCACAAGACAAGTGAGTGCCCGGGGAGGACCAGAGGTGCCGCCCCTTGCTGCAGGAACTGCAAGGCGAAGGGCAGAGAGAGGAAGGACCTCCAGCATTGTGCGGGCAGCAGGGAGTGCCCGATACACCTGGAGATGATGGAGGGATTGGCGAAGCGGACACGGTATGCGTAGGCTACAGATCCTGCAGGTCAACATGGGCCGAAGACGAATGGTGAGTTACGTACTCTCGCCCGGAACGTTGACATCATGGCGGTCCAGGAGCCATGGTGTCAGAAAAACGTGGTTGCCGGATTTGGTGTAGCGTCGAGGGTGGTCGCTCTGAGCAGTAAAGGGAGGAGGCCCAGAGCGGCAATAGTGATTGTCAATCCTACCCTCGACGTGATGGAACTGAAGAATTTCACCACGGCAGATCAGGCAGCATGTTATGTAAGATGGGGAGGCATCACGTTCGCCCTCGTGTCCACGTATATGCTGCCGAGACCGGCTAACGCCGAGGATAGTGTAGCTGCCGTGGAGGCTGTCGCGCAAAGGTATAGAAACATGATAGTCTGTTCCGACACCAACTTGTGGAGCATGGTCTGGGGTTCAGTGCGCACAGAAGCCAGAGGAAGAGCCGTAGAAGAGAGCTTGGCAAGGTGTCAACTCGTGGTCATCAACGAGCCTTCTGGCTCCACATTTGTTGGAGCGAGGGGCCAGAGTTGGATCGACGTGACACTCGCCACGGCTACCATGGCGCGGCGCATTGCGGACTGGACCCTATGGTCCGACACGAGCTCCGACCACCGAGTCATCGCCTTCAGTGTGGTGCAGGAGGAAGGCGGGAATGCCCTAGAAGTGGACAAGGGCTTTGTGACCCAATCGGCGGACTGGAGGCCCTTCTACAGGGAACTGGAGTGTGTGCTCGCGCATAGAGAGTGGGAGGAGATGGCGCCGATAGAGGAGGAGTCAGAGATTGACCACAGGGTCAATAACACCAAAGGTGTTATTGCACCTTTAATGATATCGGCAGAGAAATATCGATATTATAAAAACATTATCTTAATTACATCCACACAGAAATATCAATATTTTAAAAATCATATCTTAATGATATCGGCACAGATACATCAATATTATGTAAAAAATATCTTAATTATATTGGCACAGATATATCAATATTATAACAATATCTTAATGAAATTGACACAAAAATATCAATATTGTAATTACGTCATTACAGAAATTATATTGTTCCAGTAATATCGATATTATAAAAACAATATCTTAATTATATTGGCATAGAAATATCAATACTATAAAAGCAATATCTTAATTATATCGGCATGGAACATCGATATGTGTGTATTCCTTTAAAAGGTTAAAAATATTGAAATATAGATTTTTTTTTTTGGATATATCGAACTACTATTTTTATATATAACTTCAGCCGGTTCAGTGTGCGTCATGATAAAGAAAGATCTATTTGTTGGATGTTTCGGCGAAACACGCAAATGTGCAAGTGGGTTATTGTGGGATTTGTCAAAGCAAAAAACCGTTTCGCCATAACATAGATGAAAAAGTTTCTTGTATAGTGCTACCTGATAACACGCATGTGTAAACCCATCCTTCAATATGGGTTGGCGAATGTGTTTACTTTTATGGCATAACATAACATGTGAAAACCAACCTAAAAAAAAAATATGTATCGGTCTATCGGCCTTTGATACCGGCCAATACTGATAATCAGCCAATAGGCCGATATAAATAATGGTATGGATTGATCCCTACCATCAACAGGAAGATATTTGTAATATTAATTTAATGTGTTTATTTTATTTTTTGTAAACAACATAGAATAGTAATAAAAGACTTTTTGTTATAATATTGTTCATTCCATTTCCACACATATATTTCATAGAACCTTACTTAACAAATTTTGGACCCTCAGATACAAAGTAAAAAGTAAATTTTAAGTAAATAAAAGTAAAACCAATTATATTTTAAAAATAAAACCTCTTTTTTTAATAAAAACATAGTAATAATAATAACTATTCCCCATAATAGGTCTGAGATCCTAATAATGGACAATGTAGACAAAATAGTGTTTATCAAAGAGATTGCAGTTCCTTCTGATGATAATGTTCACAGAGTATTCGCAGAAAAAAGTCGCAACAATATCTATAAGGGAACATGGTCAGCCCCAGGGAGAGATGCAGTCAATAAAATTGACCATGTACTAATATCGACCAGGCATGCTTCTAATATCATTGATGTTCGAAGTATGAGAGGTCCCAATTATGATTCTGATCACTTCTTGGTAAGAGCAAAATTTAGAAAAAAGATAACTAGAGTGTGGACACATAAAGGGATTAAGCATACTAGATGGAACACTGAAAAACTGCATAATAAAGATCAGATAACAAATTGCCATGGGAAACTGGAAAGTAAGCTGAGCAGTGTTGAACAGTGGAGCAGCCAATCAATTGAGGAGAAATGGAAGGTGTTAAAAGATTCCATTTGCGAAGCAGCCAGTGAAACGATAGGAGAGAAAACATTTGAGAGGAACGAGGAATGGTTTAATGAATCGTGCATAGTAGTAACCACATAGTAACCACTTTGCCCTTCACGAAGTGGTTAAAGATGCAGTCAAAACTGGAACCATTGTAAGCAAGATGTGGCAATTATTTGCGCATACCGATAATCTAGTATTATTCCAAGAAATGAGACTTTGTTAAAGGAGGCACTAAAGTTATATTAAGCCAAGGAAGCAAGATTGGGCTTGCAATCAGTGAAGATAAAATGGAGTATATGAGAATGTCAGCAAATCCAAACTGAAGAGCTTCCTGTGATCTCTCTCTTAATAATTTTAATTTTAAAGCGTCATGACCTTCACATATCTTGGCTCAGAGGTAAGTAATGAAAATAAAATTATGCCAGATATTGAAAGAAGAATTATGTTAGGAAACAGTGAATATATTTTGCAAACCTAAAATTATTCCGTTCACAACTGTCGTCCAGGAAAACTAAAATGAAGTTGTATGTATGAATGAGGATACAGTACAACGGAAAATCCTAGAAGTAGTGATTGATGCTCAAAGAAGAAGAGGGAGATCCCGAAGCCGTTCGGAGGACGAGGTGAGAAAGGATGCCAGAGTACTTGGAGTTAGAAACTGAAAAGAGACTGCCAAGAAAAGAGGAAGATAGGTTAATCTTGTTCTGCAGGCCAAACATCAGTTCGACCTGTAGTGCCGTCGATGATGATGATGATGATTCGAAGAAAGACACTATAACATCAGATAAATGTCAGCTTTGCTCAGTCACACTTGAATCTATCCAACATATCACAGCTGGATTTAGAGTGCTAGCTGGTATAGAGTATCTCCAGAGGCATAATAATGTGGCAAAATTTTCTATCAGAGCCTGGCAATGAAGTTTAACCTATTGGATGAAAAGGTCCCGAACTAGAAGTACAATCCAAATAGGCTACTTCAAAAAGGTCCCCTCAAGCTATATTGGAACGAATCTATGATAACGGACCACACTGCTTGTCATAACAAACCTGATATCCTACTAATAAATTTGAAAAAGATGACAGGAAAGCTTATTGATATGGTGATTCCTAATAACAATAATATAAGATCAACAATATGGGAGAAACTCCGAAAATATCAGGAACTGGTAGTTGAATTATTATAAGAATTATAATTTATTTTATAATTTTTAATAATAATCTTATAATTATATAAGAAGAATTATACCACTTGGAAAGTGTCATGGTACGCCAGTAATAATATCGACAAATGATCTGATCCTAAAGTCAACGGTGGCAGGCACGGCCGATTTAGGATTGCCTCTTGATGTGCTAAGAGAGGCTCAACAGGCGGTTCTCTTAGACACAGCAAGGATAGTAAGAAATTGTTTAAATGATTGAAAAGATTAATAATTGTCCACAAATGCGAGAAAAATCAAATAATAATAATAATATTTTACTAGTACGCATTCGGTATTAGCTTCTTAAACCAAAAATTATTAGCCAATAACATTATCCCAGCTGAAGACTTCTGTAAAGGAATTCTTGATCTCTAAATCAGCCAAGGACCATCTTGATCCCAAAGATTATAGGCCTATCACATGCTTAAATGGGGTTTATAAGTTATTAAGATCTATGATCAGTTGTAAAATAACAGAGCATGTCAACAAGTATAATATCATCACAAAAGAGCAACTAGGATGTAAGAAAGCTACCAAAGGATGTAAGGAGCTGTTATAAAAAGCAAAATGCCTCTATTGCCTGGATAGATTATCAAAAGGCAAATGATTAAGTGCCCAATAAGTCCAGATGGTAGAGTCATTTAGTAATGATATAGATATGACTCTAGGAATAGATAAGTGTGCTGTCATCCATATTAAAAGGGGAGAGATTACGATTAAAGCAGACGTGGAGCTTAATTTTAATAATGTAACAATTAAACAACTAAACAAGTCAGACTATAATCAATATTTAGGTTTTGGCCAACTATTGAAATCCAAGAAGAATAATAAATATAATTTTAAAGAAGAGTTTAAAAGACGGATTGGAAAACTCCTCAAAACATATCTGTCAGCTGGTAACTTAATTAAAGCAATTAATACATGGGCTATTACAGTACTGACTTATATTTTTGGTGTTCTGAAGTGGTCTAATAAGGAACTTGAAGAAATGAATCGTTTAGTAAGAGTCCTTTTTACCTCAGCTGGAAAACGACATCCCAAATCTTCAATTGAAAGGATGTACTTGCCGCGAAAGCAAGGAGGAAGGGGACTTGTTTATCTGTTAAGGAGCTGCAGAGAGCAAGAAAATAACTTAAAATACAGCTTTCTACAATATAACTCTCCTTTGTGGTCATCAATAAGAGCATTGGACAATGGATACACAGCTTCGAACTCAATTTCACCAGAGCATAAAGGGGCTCCTACCGAAGAAATTCTAATAAAAAATTGGAAAAATAAATCGCTACATGGTCGCTTTTACCATTCTCTATCACAATCAGGAATAAACTGGGATGCTTCTACTATCTGGCTTAAAAAAGGATATTTATTTCCTGAAACGGGAGGGTTTATTTTAGCCATTCAGAATCAGGTAGTTTCCACCAACGCTTACAGAAAATACATATGTGGAGAAAACATCAATGCCGCCTATGTAAGAGTGCAATTGAGTCTATCCAGCATTTATCATCATATCATATCATATCAGGGTGTCAAGTGTTGGCAAGTAAAGAATACCTTATGAGCCACAATAACCTGGCCAAGATTATCCACCAAGTACTGGCATAATTATATAACATGATTGCTGACCAGATTCCTTATTTCTGAGGAAAACAGAACATAAGACTAGGATCGTTCCATCATTACAGACCATAGAATTGTAAATAATAAACGGGACATAATCTTAATAGATCAAAATGTAAAAAGTGGCTATGTCATCGATATTGCTGTTCCAACCGAAGAAAATATCGACAAAACAGTATCAGAAAAGATAAGAAAATATCAAGAGTTGTGCCAGGAGCTACAGCAACTTTATAGGCTGTAGCATATAAAGGCATATAATAATATCCAGCAATGGGCTCATCCCAGACGATACCATCAGATCAGTTGAGAATTTGAAGCTGCGTGAAAAAGTACTGGAAGAAGGGCAGAAAGCAGTTCTCCTATAGTTTAAAATTTGAGCCTAAACCTTTACTTTGG
Source organism: Rhaphigaster nebulosa (assembly GCA_948150685.1). Classification (NCBI taxonomy): domain Eukaryota; kingdom Metazoa; phylum Arthropoda; class Insecta; order Hemiptera; family Pentatomidae; genus Rhaphigaster; species Rhaphigaster nebulosa. The sequence goes on from OX411307.1 coordinate 13,300,077, forward strand.
TCCGGGTAGGTGAATATTTCTCGCAATAGCCAAGATTGTATGAAATAAAAATAATAATAATAATAATATATATATATATATATATATATATATATATATATATATACATTTTAATGAAAGATGACATTAATACCTAAACAAGTTGTTGAAATTGAAAAGAAAAAAAAATCTTCTCTTTAGCAAACTAAAATTTTTAAGATGGTGGGAAAAAATTCTTTGCAGTGTTTAATCAGCAGACTTTTTTAATTAATAAAAGTAACATATTTATAATTTTTTTTTTGTTACAATTAAAACATTTAAAAAAACTGAAATTAAGTATCCTAATAACTAAAGTTTTGCCGATCCACGTTAAAGTTATGCACTATGCCTAGAAGGCAAAGCTCTTTAGTAGATGTATCATATTTTCAAGAATACATTTATAAAAATTAAGCAAACAATACTACTAGAAAGCATTTAATACTTATTAATTTAATCATCTCACCGAACATCCATACATCGCTGGCTGTGGTAAATCTTCTGTAGTTAATAGACTCAGGTGCCATCCACTTGATAGGAAGTTTTCCCCTACTAGCTTTATAATAGGATTGGTCATTGATCCATCTAGACAGCCCAAAATCGCCCAGCTTAACACACGTTGGACTAGCAACTAACACATTTCGAGCAGCAATATCCCTTAATAAAATAACATAAAATCATAATTACAAATACCTCAAAAGAGCAAGTTCTGTATAATAAATAAATTTAAAACTTATAATTATGGCTAAAATTGCCTCTAAAAAAAAAATTGAAAACTTCTATCATATGTTTCAATAAAAAAATATTCATAATTAAGAATTAAGAATTTTCTAGATACCAAGTGAAAAGATTTTCATTAATAATTACAGGGCTTATTTCCAGACAAAATAACATACATTGCACTTAAATAAAATTAAATATTTTACTTATTTAAAATTAATAATATATATCTTGCTAACAACAGAGGAGGAAATGAAACTATTAAATACTGATAAAAACAAATGTAATACTTCTTTAACAGACAAAATGAAGTTTAAAACCACATATGCCTAAACGGTAATCCCTGACTAATCTTAAGTTGTTCAGCAAAAACAAAGGTAATTTTATGGTGGTTCTATTGAAAGTAAGATATCCTCTAAAATCCAGATTTCAAGACAGATTTCCACCTATCTTGAAGGGAAAAGACAAAATCAATCAACCAAGCCAATAATTATGATAAAAAAAATTTAAATATTGGGAATGGGGAAAATTTTCATTTTAAGAATTTGTAAATTTAGAACAAATAAATTACGACACACAAGTTAAAGAAATTAGAAATGTAAGGAGATAGCCTTGTCATTTAAGTTAAGGAAAATATCAATATTTCATTAGATCTATTAATATAGTTAATAAACCTTAAACATTTATATGAGAAAAAGTTACTTTTAAGAATCTCATTAGTTGTAAGGTCAAGCACATTGTACAACAAATCTTTCTCTTAAGCAAAAAGCTTCTGAATGCAATGTTGAAATATGTCAGTAAAAAATATTTTAATATGTTATAGCCCTTCTAAACAAAATTATGGATAGAAAGGTGCAAAGCGAGAATTTTTCAGTGGGAATCATGTTTAAGATATGAAAAGTTTTTTATTAGAAAAATAATAAATAGTGCGTAATAGCGTTTAAAATGACAGAAAAAATGAGTTTTAAACAATTGAAGTCGGTCTTCAACTTTTTACAACAAATTTAACAACCACAAAATATGGCCATTTTATTACAGGGCTTGTAATTGTTGCAGGGACTTGTTTTGGGCCTTATTGCCTTTTTACAATAAAAATTATTACTTTTCCCAGAAATTGAGAAAATGTAAAAACAAGTGTTTTTCTAAAAAAGGATTTGAACAAGGATCAAAATGGCTGGCCCTAGAGAGATTTCTCAAAGCACTATTTGTTCCAGAAGAGTTTCTCTACAATCCTATTTTCATGAAATATATGTGAGGTTCGATTAAATATCTAAAAAACTGTTTTAACCAAAGGATCTTTCTTGCTCCGGCCGTACAAGGCAAGCTAGCAGAGAGGAAGTGTTGAAGGGCAGGGGAAAGCCCTCTGATGGTCAGACATCAAGCACTGAAAAGTGAAAGAGAGAGCCTTCCTCCGCTCTTCAATACTTTCCCTCTGCTCAAACGCATTTATTAGGTAATTAACCAAACCTCACATATATTTTTAAAAATAGGGTTGTAGAGAAACTCTTCTGTCGGAAGAGGAAGTGATGAACAGAGAGGAGTGGAGGAACAGACTGAGGGAGGAATTCGGCTGAGAGAAACTTCGATGTGCGAACTTCCCTAAAAAGAAGAAGAAGAGAAACTCTTCGAGGACATGTTGCGCTTTGAAAATTCGCTCTAGGACCATTAGGGCCCTTGTTCAAATCTTTTTTCAAAAACACCTGTTTTTACATAGTCTCAATTTTCAGGAAAAGTAATAATATTTTTGCATACAATTTTTATTGTAGATAGGCACTAACAAAAGCCACAATTTAAGACCCCAAACAAGTCCCAGCGACAATTGCAAGCCCTGTAATAAAATGTCTAAAAATGGACATATGTCGTGTTTTTTAATTTATTTGTAAAAAGACCGAATTCAATTGTTTAAAACTCATTTTTTCTTTCTCTTTAAACACTATTATACACTATTTTTATTTTTCCAAAAAAAAAACTTTTCACATCTTAAACATGAAAAAACCACTTTTCAGAATTTTTATGAATTTTTTTTCACCAGGTTGCTACATACCGATTTTACCTAAAATATATACAATTTGTTTCAACTATTTTTCTCCTAATTATCACATGGAGAAAGTGCATTGGAAATTTAGATAGATAGTTAGAAAATTTGCATTATTCTGGGACTAGGTCCCTTCAGAATAACAAAATTGAACAAATATAAAGTAAACCAAATCAGGCCAAAAAACTCCAATGATAAAAGTAGATTACATCAATAGTAATAAAAATAAGTAAACAAAAAATGAGTTCTTAACTTAACAAAAATATACAAGTATTAAAAAAAAAACTACTGGATGGAGGGAAAGAGCCACTTTAACTCGCCATAAACGTGGGACCACCTCGAGGCACCGAAGACAAATCTTAAAAAACAGTTCATGATTCACTTCAATCTGTCCTCGAGTAAGATCGAGAAGCCACCATATACCACACTGCCGTAGTCAAATTGAGGGAAAACAAGAGAGGATACAAGGAGCTTACAGGTTGTTTGTGGAAGAAGATGTCGGGAACAATGGAATAATTTGAGGGCACTTATTGACCGTCGGGAGATTTGGGCGATGTGGGGTTTCCAGGACAAGGTTTGGTCAATAGTAATACCCAAGTTTTTAACAGAGGAGCTGAATGTGATGGGGTGATTATTTAGGATTAAAGTAAGGAAGGAGACGTTGGATCTGGGGAAGGAGTTGGAACCAATAACAATAGCCCGAGTTTTCATAGCGTTTAACCTTAATACATTCAGGTTAGCCCAGGCACTGATCCTATCTAGGTCTTCCTAGATATTGGCAAACTAATAATTTGGAAGGAGGCTAGGATAGGTAGATTTGGAAGTCGTCAGCGTATAAGTGGTGAGAACAGTGGTGAATTCAATTAGGAAGATCGTTGATATAGGAATTGAAAAGGAGTGGTGAAATGCTTGAACACTGGGCTATTCCTGAGGACAGGACAAGAAAGGAAGAAAGAGGTTGATTAGGAATGGAAACTGCTTGGGTCCGATCGGAAAGAAAGGATTGAAACAACCGAATAGCGCTGGTGGAAAAGGATTTTGGTTTTAATTTGGTGAAAAGGATAGAATGGTGCAGGGAATCAAAAGCTTTGGAAAAGTCAAGTAGTATTAGTATGGTTAGCTTTTTTTCGTCCATAGCAGTATGCAAGTCACTATGCAGTATGCAAGGGTCAGAAACCAGACTGCAGAGGATCGAGTAGATTGGATTTTTCAAGGAAATTGGATATCTGAAACTGGACAATTCTTTCAAGGGGTTTGGAAAGGTTAGACAGGATGGAAATTGGACGAAAGTCTTTAGGGCTCATAGGGTTGGAAATTTTGTTAATAGGATGGACTAAGACTTTTTTCCAAGATGTGGGAAATATTGAATTTTCTAGGGAAAAGTTATATATGAAGAGGAGAACTGGTAAGATTTCAGGGAGGCAAATTTTTAACAATTTAACGGGAATTCCATCAAACCTGGAGGAGTTGGTATGGGATTTCATAATAGAGGACATAGGAGAAATAAAAGTTTTCAGAGTTAAATTATGGTACTAAGGAAAAACGGGAAGAAGAGGGTGGAGAAGTGTTAAAGGAAGTAGATAAAAAGTATGAATTTAATTCATCGGGTGAACCTGGGAATACAGCTGAGGAAAAGGATTTGCAGAGAGAGAGCTTACGAAGGAGTTGCCATTTTGATTTAGGATCAGGATCTAAGTGAAAGTAGGTGGACTTTGCACGCCTAATAGTTTTCTGTGTCAAATTACAGAGCACCCTGAACACTTGATAGTCATCTGCTAATCTTGTACGTCTACGGGCTGCCTCATGTCTCTTCTGAAGATCTTTGATTTCTTGGCACATCCAAGGAGCAGGCATGCAACGGAAGGTAGAGGATTTAAGTGGGGCATGGGAATCAAGGATACTAGTCAGATTAGAGATTAGGATGTCAACCATGGTATCGATGGAAGAACAGGAATAGATTTCACTCCAGTCCAGGGTTTCAAGATCAGGTAATATGTTTTCACGGGCAAAGGGGTCTAGGTTGCGGAAAGTTATGGTTTTAGGGAGGAGCGCAGGGATTTGGATGTTGTATGATATTTGGATGAGGTCGTGAGAGGAAAGGAACGGGACAGGAAGTTGAGAAGACGCAAGATTCTGTGCTGAATCGATAACATGTAGGTCCAACCAGGTATGGTGGGTAGCAGAAAATGGAAAAATGAAGAGAAGGAGGGAGAAGAAGAGGTTTTCGAGCTATATTCTGTCGGAGTCCGAAAGGAGATTGGTGTTAAGATCGCCGGAAAGTACGGGAAGTATCTGATTCACTCATACTAAACACAGGAGAAGCCACATATGCCTGCACAAGATCTGCAATAGACTTAACTTTCATCTCACCAAACCTTTATACACAAGTAGCTTGGAGTGTCTGCAACGATCAATATGGGAGTGATCATTTTCCAACATTATTGCGTTTCAATGCCAAAATATCCAAGGTCAAAAGACATTAAAGATGGATCCTTGAAAAAGCTGACTAAGAAGAATTCAGAGAAAAAATCAAAAATTCTACTGCATACCACTCAGAAAGAAGACATAATAATATAGACAAAATAATCAAATATTTCATGCAGAATATTATACAATCAGCTCTTCAGACAACTCCAAAAACAAAAGGAAAACCTAAAACAAACCATACATCGTGATTTGATGAGGAATGCTCAAAATCCATTAATAAAAAAATAAAGCCCTGCGAAAACTTAATGAAAACTTCTTCTTTATCTTCCTCCTTTGTGCCTCTCAGTGTGGAGAAGCCTCAGTCCAAGCCAGCCAGGCATCACGATTCCTTGCATTTAGTGACATGCCCTTTCTTTCCAGCTCGGCTTCTTACTCAATAACTGCTTGCTGGAGATTTTAGATCTTTTTTACTTAAGTATCACCAGCTACTTTTTTAATAACTGTTATAGATTTGTCACTTACTTAAGTAAGAAAGACCCACTTCTTAGGTTACACCTCCACATAGTTTTATCATTTTTGGAAATGTATAATTTTATATAATGTTCTCGGGAACATTTCCTTTTTCTGTGTAATATTCCATTCGTCATCATCATTTTGATACCCTTCATTTGTGATAAAAGAATGTTATTTAATTTTAACAAGTTCATTTTTTTTTTTAATTTCACATCTCAATAAAACAATACGTTTATGATTCAGGTTATAACCTCATTAATAGAATCATATTTATTTATTAAATCATATGTATGTGACAAATCTATAACAGTTATTAAAAAAGTAACTGGTGATACTTAAGTAAAAAAGACCTGAGATTTTCATTTCAATCTGCTATGAGGACAATATCATCTGTGAAAATCATAACTTGAGCAAGTATTTTCCTCATATTCCACATTCCCACGACTGACCGTATCGTCTTTCGCTTGCATATTTATAAAAGCTTGTCTATGAATATGATGAAAAGAAGACAAATCAAAGGCTGCCTTTATATCCAAGAATGCCAAGTAAATGCTCTTCCCTCTGTCCCATGACTTCTCAATAATAGCCCTGAGTGAGAATATGTGGTCTTGTTTCTGGTGGTGGGGTCTAAATGCAGCTTGCTCCTCTTCTAACTCGCCTTCAACAATTGCCCTGAATTTCCTTAAGAGGAGTAAAGGTTATGGACTACTTGGGAGAGATATACAGACTTATAATTTCCACAGTCGCTTGAGCTTCCTTTCTTGTGGATCGGTATGATGATATCGAACTCCCATTCCTTAGGTATAACTTAAGCAGAAAAATATTCTGGAAAAGACCCTATAGAGCTTTCTATAGATTTAGGCCTCCAAATTTTACAAGTTCTGGAGCAATACCATCTCTGCCTGCTGCTTTGACCATTCTCATCTTCTCTATAGCCCATGAGGCATCATCTTCTCAGACCATGTCATCATATTTTTCAGTTCCTGTTCCTTGCCTATCTTCCACTCTTTCTTCAGTGCTACCAGAGAATATTTCAGCATAATGGTGTCGCCATCTCTCCAATATTTCCTCATCTCTAGTAATTAAACGACCTCTTTCATCTTTCACTTTTCTAATGGGTTTACTTGTCTTTCCTTTTATTCTTTTCCAGAAGAGTTTGGAGTTTTCTATATAATCATTTTGAAGGCTTCTACCAAACTCCTCCCAGCTTTTCTTCTTTGCCATTCTAACAACCATTTTTGCTTCTTTTCTTTTTCTGACATAGAGCTCCCAGTTGGCTGCACTCTTGGCTCTATATTCTTTCCAGTCAGCCTTCTTCCTAGCTACCTTAACTTCCACTCGGCCACAGCACCATTCAGTCCTTTTACCTTTAGTAGAAACTACTATCATTCCACATACATTTTTGGCTGTCTTGAGAATTTCATGCTTCAGTTTTGCCCATATATTGTCAACATTATCTTCCATATTGATAGTTCTTAGTTTCCCATCCAGAAGTTCTACATACTCATTTCTTTTCTGGAATCAGTAGCTTTATAACAAAGAAAATTTAATAAAATACAAAAAAACAAAAAGCAATGTCAAAAAGCTTGTAAAAAAAAAAAAAAAAAAAAAAAAAAGGATCCTGGATTTCATTCATTCAATCAATGAACATTAATACTGCCATTCAAGTAAAAAATCCATAGTATAGCTGGTAATCACAATACAGACCCCGATCCTAAAAATCCAAAATGAAATTATATCAGACCCGCAAAGAATATCAGAAACTCTAATGCATCATTTGCAGCCATTTCAAATCCTGATAACAAATTTAATGCAGATAATAAACTACAAAAAATAGATTTTACTCCCTCTACAAGACAAGACAGCTTATTCCAGCAAGACTATGATTGCCTCTTCACAATCAAGGAGCTACAAGCTGCAATAGACAAAGTAAAATTTTCTTCCCCCGGAATAGATGTTCTTAAACGTGACCAAAATGCTGCTCTCTAATTACGAAATTTTAATTTTAATTTAACATCTAGATCAGAAGTAAATAATAGTTTTTAATGCACTAGCTTCAACTTTGCTAATCAGCTCATTATTTTTCGTTTTCTCTTTCTTTTTTTGTTCACATTAATTATTCTTTTCAAAACAAGAATTTATATTGTTTGTTTATTATTTTATTGAAAATATTCTTCTTCTTCTTCTTTAGTGGCGCGACAGATGCATGAAGCGGTCCCTGACCTGCTCAATAATTTTGTCCCATACGACCCTATCCGCAGCATGTACTGTGCTCATCCCTGCCTGTCTCATGTCTATGAGGACACCATCCTTCCAGCGTGATCTGGGTCTTCCTCTGGGTCTTGGCCCACCTGGCGTGTTCCTGTACGCTTTTAGAAGGCACCTGCAGTCTTCCATCCTGATAACGTGACCAATCCATTTCAGTCTCTACAATCTGGCGAAGTTTGAGATACTCAAATTCTGGTATTCATCATACAACTCCATATTTTGTCGCAGTCGCCAAGTTTCATTGTCTTTTACCAGTCCAAGAATGCATCTCAGGATCTTCCTCTCGAAGCGATCGACCATTTGTGCAGCTGACTTGTTGAGCGTCCACATTTCACATGCGTAGGTTGCTATTGGCCTTATAAGGCATTTGTACAGCTTTATTTTTGTAGCACGACTTAGCAATCTGGATCTAATAATTTTGGACAGGGAAAAATATGCTCTATTGGCTGCTGCTAATCTGCATCCTATTTCAGTTTCCTCTTCCATCTTTTCTGTTAATGTATATCCCAGGCATTGGAAACATGGAACAACCTCAAAGACATATTCTCCTATTCCAACTTGTTGCGGGGCCACATTGTGTTTTCTGATGCACATCATTTTTGTTTTATTGTTATTCACCTTAAATCCCATATTTTTCGCTTCCTAATCTATCTTGCAGAAGGCTTCCTCCACAGCAGCTTGTGATCTCCCAGTGATTGCGATGTCATCCGCATATGCTAGGATTTGTACCATTCTGGTAAATATTGTTTTGCCATGGTTCAGTCCTGTCCTGCTAACAATTTTGTGAAGTACCAGATAAAGAAGTAGTGGTGCTAGCGCGTCACCCTATCTTAGCCCTGTGTTCATACCAAACAGGTCACTACTCCTTCCGCTCATCCGGACTTGGTATATATTCTTTTCCATGGTACACCTAGTTAGTCCAATAAGTTTTCTAGGGATACCTATTTCTTTCATTGCAGTGTATAGTTTCTCTCTAATTACCGAATCGTAAGTGGCCGAATTCATACATATTTTCACCCAGTTGTTTAAGAGTAAAAATTTGATCTATTGTAGACATATTCTTAGAGAAACCGGTTTGGTAGTCACCAACTGTGCTTTCCATGTAGGGCATCAGCCTGTTATATATTGCAATGGCGAGGATCTTATATGCGACATTCAGGAGACTAATCCCTCTGTAATTGTTGCACTGAGTGGAATCACCTTTCTTCTTAATTACTGGTACAACTATGGATTCCTTCCACTTTTCAGGTATTCTTTCTTCTTGCCATATATGTGCTACCAGCTTGCATAATTCAGTATTCATTTCGGGTCCCACCACTTTTAATAGCTCTGCCGTAATGTCATCTGTTCCTGGTGCTTTATAATTTTTCAGTTTAGCGATGATGTCCGCAATATCCTCTACTTCTGGGGATATTTGTTCATCCGTCTCATCATCCTGATCACATTCATCCCGACCATATTCGTTGCATTCATTATGTGTAAGGTTCAACTGCTTACTGAAATATCTCTCCCATCTTTTCATTACTTCATCAGCCACTGTAAGGAGTGCAACATTCTCATCCCTTATCATAGATTCATTTGACTTATATGTTGTTTTTATGTCCTTGACTTCATGAAAAAATTTCTTTGTCTCTCTATTCACTCAGGATGATTCTATATTCCTAATTTTTTGATCCATGGTCATCGTCTTCTTTTTCTTACAAATCCTCTTCGCATATGAACGAGCATCCCTGTATTCTTTTCTTGTTTGCCGTGGCTAAGAAACTTGGTTCTTTTGTTGTTACACATTTTCAGATCCCCCTCACATTGAAAATATTGTAAACATTAATTGATCTTTATTTTGTAATCTTATGGCCAGATATTGTTTCTGTTTTATTTATAATATTGTTCTATTATGTTATTCTTAAGGGACCTAGTTCCAGAATAAAGTTCTTCTTCTATCTATCTATTTATCTAAAGAATCATGTTTTTTTAAGTATTATAAAACATACTATTGAATGAATAACGATTTATTATGAATTTGAATTTAATTTAAATTAATCTTTTTAATTTTTAGGGTTGAATTCTGACAACCAAACACTCGTCAAATTAAAAATAATTCTAATTAACATACTTTTACCATTTTGAAAACTTATACAACTAAGGACTTCTGTAACACTGAAACACATGAGCATTTTCAGGATATGATTTTATATTGAAGAAATGCATTTTTAATTTGAGTTCTCACAATAATTGCCATTGTATAGACAAATTGTCTTTTGACCAACCCATTGGGATGAGAAAATAAATCTTTCTTTCTGTCGAAGCTTTGTCATTAAAATTCATCTAAACGTACAGACACCGTATTTTCCAAAATGTTGTCATTAATTAGTATTCACATTCTTGTAAAAGGAAATGCCCTTACATACCATGTGTCCTCTTTCTTAGCCAGAAACAAAATTCTTAATGCCTCGAATATGCACAAAGATCTCTCTCTCCAATCGTATTACTTTGTCTAATGGTTAGTTCATGCTCCAGGAAAATAGTCCCTCTTATGTCACGAGCTATACCACAATTTTTAAAATTTCTTCTTTATCCACATCTAACTTTTATTTTTATGAAAATTTAAATTACATCCTATCCAATAGAACTAAATAATAGTTAAAAACAAACAAACATTTTTAATTAAGAATACTAATGTATATTAGATGTCCTTAAAAAGAACATTACAATATTTTAGAGGAGTGATTTGTAATTGAAATGATTGACCTGTCTACCTCAGATACAGTAGACATAAGAGAAATAAAGTCCTTTGCTTTCTTCTCAGATAGTGCAGTTTGTTCTTCATTATATGACACACATGAGTCTCAAAATGTTGTTTGACTCATTCTTCATTTTCATTTTAAAGAGACCTTTATTTTTTTTAATAAGGGTAAAGACCCAAGTAGTAGACACTAAGCATTTATACTTTAAAAAATAAGAGTATGAAATGAAATAGAAATTCATAATTGGGGCCAAAAAGAGTGTGGTCTTGGTTATTGCTAAGTGAGATTCCTGCCAATATTCCTTGCAGAGATTACTAATGATAAGCTTTGTTTCAGGCAGAGTGCTAAGTGCTGTGCCCACAGCCCCTCGAAAAACTCCTTAAGGAGGTAAGTAGATTTTGCCATGTTTAATCATCTTATTTTTCAATATTTTAAATTTGTTTGTGATTATTTGATTAAGGAGGTTCCATTTGATGATGATGATGATTAGTTTATTTATCATTTTAAACAGAATAATTAACAATTAGTAAGAGTATCTAGTTTTGTAATCTTACTTACTTATGTTTTCGAGGGTTTTTCTTATTCGGGTTTTTAATTGAATTTTTGATCGAGCATTTCCAATTACTATTACAGTTCACATTTTTTCGGTACAGGTATCATTTATTAGGCTTTCAAGGACGATATTCGCAAAATAATGCCATATGTGCTGGTAATTTGAAATGCGCATGCTCGATAAAAGATGCAATGCAAAAGACAGTATCAGAAGCCTCGAAAACCTAATAAATAATCCCTATATGAAAAAAAACTTCAACAGTAACGGTAAATCAAAATGCGCATGCTCAATCAAAAATCCTATAGTGAATTCAAAAATATCGTCCTCCACAAAATAATAAACGATCCCTATATCAAAGAAAAGTTCAATAGTAATAAATGGAAATACGCATCCACGATCGAATAACCAATAGTAAATTCAGAAATAATGTCATTGAAAACCTAATAAACGATACTGTAGCGGCCGCAGCGGTGATCCTAGCAGTGCTCGTACGAATTAGGACTAGACAACTGGTGCCTACTGGTTGACAACGTACGAAGCTAGTCTCCCCTCGACGATCTTATAAAGATAGATATTTATATTGTAAATATTTTCTTATTATAAAAAAAAGCATTATATCATTATGACATGTCAAATATAAAATTGTAAATATTATAAACAAAGCTCATAGTTAAAAGATGTTCTGGACGAACCTTAACAAAGAAACTAATAAAAATGCCTCTCAACATTGAGATTGGCTATTGATGCACATAGATGCCAGTCAGACAAAATTCATTCTCACCCGACACAATACCTACACCAAAGAATTTCGCAAACTAATAATTAATTAGGAATGCTTGTATCCCAACAAATTTTCGAAAGTAAATTCGATACTAGCAACTTTGTAAACCTAATGAACTTTCACAAAATCGATGAAATCCATATATCCATGAAATCCTCCCCCTCTTCCAAAAAATAAAGAATAATAAATATTAAAAAATAAATAAACATTTTATTTTTTAAACTTAAAACCAGTAAAAATTAATATTTAACATCAATTATCTAATAACTGAGAAAAGAAATATTGGAAGTATATGCCAACATTATTTCAAAAGTATAATAATTATTTAAAAATTAAAAAAAGAAATAAAATAGGATTAATTCAAGTCCGGTTGAGCTAGAATTGAAATGGAAAAAGTTGAATTGAATGGGGCCTTTACAATTTAGTTTAAATCAGATTAATGACAATTATTTCATCAAATAAACTCATTTTCCTCAATCGGTAGCTAGGTAGAATAAGAAATAAATAGTTAACTTATTGTGTCTACTACTGGGTTTGTAACCTGTTTACTATTTGGATTCTATTGTCTACTACTGGGGTAAAAACCATTTTCAATTTTCTGTTTTAAAAATTTAACTATCTCCTTTTTCTTTGTTTTTAAATACTTTGTTATTTCAGTTATTAGCGGTTAATCCTTCGGAACATTCAAAATAATTTTCTACTACAATACATATTTAGTTCTCTAAAAACATTAAGTGGAGATCCTGTCTTAAAGGGTCTACTACTGGTGTACTTACCCTATAGTGTTTAATCTTTTATATACCAATGTATTTAATCTTTTTATGTACCAATGTGTTTAATTTTAATTTTTATTGTGTACCAATGCGTTTAATTTTAATTTTTATAACTAATTTTTTTAACAAGGATTTCTGCTGCTCAGGATTTCATAACTAAATTCATTTGTTTCCTATAAATTCAAACAACACACTAAAGCATAAGCATGCCTTTCATGATATATAATCATTAAATAATAAAGCACAAAATTCTCACCTGTGAACAAAATTTTTAGATTCTAGGTAGGACAGAGCTGTTGACAACTGGTAGATATACAAAAGAAGGGAGGCCAAATCTAAATTTCCTCGATTGTTATTGAGATAAGCCCGTAGTTCACCCAATTTTGCCAACTCCATCACTATACAGACAGGTGAGTCAGTGCAGACACCAATCAACTTAATAATGTGAGCATGATCAAACTGCTGCATTACATCTGGACATAAAAAAAAGTAATAAAAATCAGAAAGACTAAGAAATACTAAAAATGAACTGTTATAAGGTCGGTAGTGAAGGGTAGGTGAGAGTATTTTATTTTAAATTGTGAATAATCAAAAGTAAATTTTCCGTCAATTTGATATTGAAGTTTTTGATTAGGATTTTATCTATAACCTGTGGAAATACTAGTCTGATAATTAACCATAGAAAAATTTTAAATAAACAATTTTAAAAAATTTCAGAGCTTTGTCCCAAAAATGGCAATAAAAATGGGACTAATCCCTGCAGTGCAACTACATAATGAAAACTCCCGCTAATTTCTTGGTAACAAATATAAATTTCAAAAACTTTATAAATATGGAACAAAAAGGGTTGAAAAATAATTAATTCAAGTTCATCAGGCCACCAAGCTGCCTATTAAATATTAAAATCAGTTAAGTCCTCTGATTCAGGCTATTCATCGATTTTCATGTTGATTCAGGCTATTCAATCTGAAAATCAAAACTGAAAATTTGATGAAACGGAACCATCTGTTAAGACACAAAGCTTTCAAACAACTGAATTGAAAAAGGGATAGGATTAAAAGAGTAGGTTTCTTAGAAACGTATAACAGATTTAAACATGGGTATTTTTGCTCCCTTTGAGAATAGAACGAAATAAAAACCATTTGTTTCATGGGACATAAAAGGTACGCTGTTCACTAATGGATTAATTAACTAATTATCACTCCAAACTACTTTACTTAAGCTTCAATGTTTTGGGCGAACCTTTGCCTAAATTTGTTTACAAACATCATACGAAGGCTTCATTCCAAACATGCCAAACAGGATAATGCCCCGCACCCCCAAAAGTGTAAGACTTTGCCCCATTCAATGTATCCCATGCACATTGGATTTTTACCTAAATTTTCATTCAAAATATTGTATTATCTGCCATTTACTCTCGTTCAAATAGGAATGAATTACCTTTTGAGAATAGGTATTCTAGGCATTGGTTTATTTATTCAGGCTAATTAGGAAAAGTATTATTTCTCGTTTTCTATTTTTTTATTTTAAGAATTACAAATAAAAACAGAATATAAGCCTAAGACGGAGGAGCACCTTACTGAAGCACATATATCAATTTCTGCTTACGTAACTAAGATCATTTCCACATACAATGACGGAGGCTACAAAGGGGTGTTTTACAAGGAACCACCAGGGACCTATTTCATAATAAAGCACAAGTACTAATGGAAAGGTTACTAGTTCCTTATCGTCATTAGAAAATAATAATTGTATTCATTTTTTAAATGTTATCATGTTTAAACATAACAATGTTTATAACAATATATAACAACTTATCCTTCACTTTATAGGCACACTCTTTTTCGTAATAAACTACACAAGTACGAGTTGGTTAGATTTTGTTAGAATTGGTTAGACAGAACTAAAGGTCTTCAGTTCGTATCCCTGTTATTGTGATATTTTTTTTTTATTCTTTTATTATTTTTTATATCTCCAATATTTATAAATGATTAAATATTGTATTCATTAAATTTTTTATTTAAATTAATGTAGATGAAAATTTTTTCAATTGAGCTTTTTCCTATGGTTATTATTTGTTTGTTAATTGCTTGTTTAAAAAAAAAATAAAATATTCAAAAGTTGACAGTGATATTGAAATGCAATAGAATAAAATAGTAACAATCACCATAAAAATAGGATTGGTAATTATTTGCCACTTCTATTCTAGGCAAATAATTTATCAATCCCTAATTAGATTGATCCTTCTATACTATCATGCGTACGTCAACTGATAAAAATAAGAGTTATAATAAATATAGGTAATCATGATAACTTTTACTCATTCACTCTCATCATCAGATTAACTCACAATTATGCATTCATTCAGATGATAATTATCATAGAAACATTTGAAATATTGAGGTTTGGCACAAGCCGTACCTTTTATAAAACTATTATTGTTGAATTACATTTTTTTTTTTTCAAATTGGTTAATGAGAAACATAATCCATTCACATTCATGAATTATCCCTCTTTCATCAATCAATGTTGAGGTGAACCAAGCATACTCGATCATCGTTGTAAATTTAAGTAAGCTCAATTGAGGCAATATAAGGGAATGAATTTTTATGACCAGGTAAATTGTGACTAGACCTTTGCTGATTTTGAGCATAGAAGGTAAACATTCTTACGATGGTCGCTCAGATAGTTGGTTTGGTATTCTCCTTGTTAGTACGCCTATGACTTGCACTGTGAAATGTTAAAACAATAACATTTAAATTAGTTATAAACAGTAAATTAAAAAAAAAATGAATAAAATTATTACTATCTAATGACGATAAATAACCTGTAACCACTAAAAACGAATCTTTCCGCCGCTTGTACTTGTACTTTTTGACTTCATTATGAAATAGGGCCCAGGTGCCTCTAAATTTAGAGAAAGCAATGAAGAGACATTATCGGCGTTGATGACGTATTTAAATTATCGAAACCTATTGGAATAAACTCTGCACAGCTTCATAAAGAAATAACCTTTCATTCAGTTTCCATGGAAATTCAATTTAGTTTCCATTTAATAATATAAAAGAAAACATTATTAGCTAATGGCTTCATATGTTAGATATTGATCTAACAGTACATTATGCATCTATGTTACTACTATTATTTCCAGAAATTTGTTTTCAACCTGGGAAAATGCTTCTTTCTTCTTTTGTTAATTATCAAATCCACAAGTTAACATTTATCCATTTTTATTAATACTAACAATGAGAGACAGTTAATTATTTCAAATAAACAAAATTAAAGGTACTTTACAGGAAGCCATTATGAAAATTTGGCATTTAAGCCCTGTCAGACTATTTCAATGAGGATAAGCTAATATTAAAGACCATTAAATTTTATATTGATAAAACAAGTTTAATCATAATCTTTAAAAGCTGGTTTTGAGAAAATTTTAAAGAAATGTAAAATTGGTGAAATAAAGTGGCACATTCAATAAGTCGATTATATCAAAAAAGATTGCTGTAAGATGTACATTCCAGGTATATATCTACCTTAAATACTTAATTTCAGTCTCACACATGCACACACCATTTTGCGAGACTTGGTTATTCAGGCTCAGGGGACCTTAAAACTCAATTCGAAATTTTTCACGATTGCAATACTTTCCCTTACTGTATATTTGTTAATAGGTAAGTAAAAGTAAAACATTTACTTCATTGTATTAACCTAAAAGTTTATGGCAAACTTCATAATACTTAGTCCTAACAGAATAAAATAGCTCAAATATGTATCCCACCAATTTACAATCATTCAGTTGATGGAAGCTTATGGAGCACATGTTAATAAGCTGTCATAATCATGTAAATTATTATCAAATGAAAGATAATTTAATATATTTTATAGGTGTCAGAAATATTGAGTCATTAAAATAAATTAAAACAGACTAACTAAATTAATAAATGAGAATAATAGCCAACAATAAACAAAACAACATCATATGCTTGCACACACATACTAATTAAGACGGAAGTTACAATGATAAAGAATAAGAGGTTACAAAGAAAGATTAGAAAAACATGAAATTGGGACATTGTCAAAATGCACTAACAATAGGAAATGTCATAGAAATATATTTTCAAAAGCTAATTTTAAATAAATTTCCTACCAACTTTTACTGCCTATTGACAAAGCTTGATTCTTTTTTACATATCTTAACACATTATTCTGATTGTTAAGAATATAAAGAAACAAATTAATTATTAATAAGAATACTCACATGCTTCTTCAAGAAATACTTCTGTTACAGCCATATCAGAGCCTGGTTTACATGTTTTCACAGCTACCTAAAAATAAATTTTGTTTCAAGCCTTTTTTTATAGAACAATATAAACTCCTAACAATTCATATTAACTTACATATAATATTCAGATTTTTTTTTAATAGCAACTAACGACTGTACTTAAAATATTTACTACTTATCTTCAATTGAATTTAAAATAAAAGAAAATCTATAAAACAGTTATAAAAATCATTAATCAAGTAACTTATTACCACGCTAATTAATATCATAAGTAAAATCAATATATCAACAACAAGGCAATAATATAATTCACTTTAGAAAGCTGTAAATTTTCTTTAATAGTTCTAATTATATAATAAAAGTACAAGGATTGTTACATTAACTTTCTAATGTAATTTCATGGAAAAAAAGGACAAAAAACAGTTTATTTTAAACCTATAAAAGTTAACTTATTGATTATTTAGAAATTCATCACAGAAAAAAATTAAAAATAAATGAAGGAAGTAAATCTCATAAAAAAGACTAAATATCCGCTTAAATAAATGGTTCTTCTATTGGGTTGATGCAAAAATAAAGCAAGTTTTTGATATTTATTTTAAATATGGCATATCTTTACTTAAACAATATATTATTGTGATTAATATAGATTTTATTTAAATATTACAAGTTTTTAATTAAATTCAAAATTATTTAAATTTTAATCTGTAATCTGAGGGTCCATAATATACAAGCAAGGTTCTATGAACTGTATGGAAATTTAATGAACAATAATCAGAATACAAAATCTTTTGTTGTAAATTCTTTATGTTAAAAATAAAACTAAAATTAATTTATATTACTAATTTCATCTTGTTGATCCAGCATCCCAAAGTAATACTTCTGATGCTCTATAGTTGTCCAACGAAAATTGGTATAGGTATTGACTGGATGGAGACCGGCAGGCAAAGTGATGATGTTGACTTGACGGCTTCTAGAGAACAAGAGAGATGACTAGTTGGCGACTCATGGGAAAGTGAGAAGTTGAATTGCTGGATACTCACGAGCAAGTGCCATCTCCTCACTCTTTTCCTCCAATGTCGACTATTAGCACGTCACATGTGCAAGCGTTCGGCACTATATTTGCACTGCTGAGCCATTTGGCGACATGCTAACCAATAAAGATGTGCTTCTCTGAACTCTGGGCTCTCATTCTGTGGGGTGTGGTCTAGGGCTAAGCAATCCTTCAGGTGTTCAGAACATTGATGCGGTGGAGGTTGCTAGCGAGATAGTCATACCCATAAACTACTTATTTGTTATAAAATACTTACCCAAACTATGGAACAAATATCATTTTCAAAGAAATATTATTTACATAAACAAACATTTAAACATTTTTTAATTAAGTATTCAAGCCTTTATTTAAATATTAATTAAAGTAACTAGAACATGGAACATTTAACATATTAAATTATTTAGAGAAAGTATCTCAATATAATCAAATTTAAATTAATACATCTTTTATGCAACAGCATGTATCTAGTACAAATATCAAAATAAAACTTAGTTATTAGAAGAAAATTAAATTTTTACACATGTACATTTTCTAAATCAATATTTTAAAACAACTTATTTCAAACATAAATAACAACATCTCATTTAAAACAAAATAATTTATGAAGAATAAAATTATGATCCATTTTTCAATTTCCCAAGTTATTGTCTTGTTTGCCATAATGATTGCAAAATGTAAATAATTCTGTTTTACTTTCCCCCTAAGGTAATTTCAAGCATTAGAGGCAATTTGAATTATTGAATTATTATGCTTCAATTTGAAGCATTGGAGGAGGAGGAGGAGATCCAGGCACGCATTATCTCGGCCAATAAAGCTTTTTTCTCAATAGCTCATCTTATGAGAAGAAGATTAGTAAGCCGCTTAACCAAGTTAAGGCTATATAAAACCCTCATTAGTGGCAGCATATGCAAGTGAGACATGGATATTAAAAAAATCAGCAGCTGAAAAGATCGACATCTTTGAACGCAAAATATTAAGGCGCATTCTGGGACCTTTGAAAGAAAATGGGGTATACCATCTTAGAAAGAATAGAGAAGTATATTCCCTATATGACGATGTGAAGCTCTCCGACTATGTCAGAATACGTCTAAAGTGGTTGGGTCACCTCCATAGAATGGATGATGGCAGAACCGTCAAAGAGCTATATAAGGATTGTCCAGAAGGAGTGAGAGCTCGAGGGAGGCCACGAGGCAGATGGAAGGACAGCGTCTCAGAGGACCTTCGAAATCTTAACGTGACTCTGAGATTTGCTACGGACCGACAAGACTGGGCAAGAGTGATTGAGCAGGCCAAGGACCGCCTAGTGTGTCTGTCGTGCCTATGAAGAAGATATATATATATATATATATATATATATATATATATATATATATATGTATATATAGAATATATATGTATATAATAGAATGTATATATGTATATAAGTTAAGGTCTGTAGGTATACATTGTAGGACTTAATACCATCCCTAAATGTAAATAGAACACAGAGTGTATAAATAGAGGATTATTGAGACAAATAAAGCAGTTGTATTTCAGATCTCGTGAGTGTTGCTTCTTACTCCCTTTTACTTTATTTGTTTTTTTTTATCAGTTTTCAGTCACGGGAGCTAAACTGGTGCCGAAACCCGGAACCGCGAATACCTGAGTAACGAGGAACTGAGGACCCGTTTCTTTTCTTTTACTTTCGCTGCGGCAATGCCAGAAGGAGTTGTGCGACCAGCAATGCTAAACATATCTTCAGAAGTCCCACCGTTGCCACAAGGAACCATGGCGGAAGCTCATGCAAATACGCTAGCTTGGATGAAGGTACGAGCGACGACGATGGCCGTAAACTGGAAGGGGGGAGTTAAGGTCTGTAGGTATACATTGTAGGACTTAATACCATCCCTAAATGTAAATAGAACACAGAGTGTATAAATAGACGATTATTGAGACAAATAAAGCAGTTGTATTTCAGATCTCGTGAGTGTTGCTTCTTACTCCCTTTTCCTTTATTTGTTTTTTTTTATCAGTTTTCAGTCACGGGAGCTTAACTTATATGTATATATATGTATATATATATATATATATATATATATATATATATATATATATATATATATATATATATATATATATATATATATATATATATATACAGGATTTTAAAAGCATTAGTATTCAGCAAGAGAATATATATATATTTTTTTTTTCTGTTGGCACTGTAGACCGTGGAGTATATATAGAATATACATACATATATATATATGTATACATAGAATATATGGAGAGCGGGGTGGCCGAGCGGGTTAGCAAAATAAGCAAATTAAATAATTCAAGCAATTTATGCCACCCCCCGGGTATGTGAGGCCCGTCAGCCTACTTGGAGGCAATTCACAAAAAGGCCGGGCATAGGAGTGATGACCCTACCCCCGTGTACCTAAATTGATAATCGCGGTGTGGTCTCCTACGTATGAATACCAAATCGCGCGGCCAAGGATCTCCACGGTCTACAGTGCCAACAGAAAAAAAAAAAAAAATATATATATATATATATATATATATATATATATATATGTATATGTATATGTATACATGTATATGTATATAGGGGCATCGGTAGATTCCCTCTTTCCACAAATGAAACATCCTTAGTACAGAAGATTAGATGTAGAATCTAGGAGGACCTCACAGGTCACGCGCCCACAGGTTAAATCTATAATTTGGAGGCCTTCCTAGGCAATCTTTATCTTCCAGAGAAACAATTTCCGAATCTATACATGATATGAAATAATTTAATGAATCTGTAATTCAGTATTACAAGTTTAAGGGCAGACAACTTCCCTTGGAATCCTGGATGGCGATATAGGTCTGCAGGCAATAAGAGGCAGCCCCACTAGCAGACTGGGGTTCGCAGAGGGGGTTGATAGCCCTGCTACCCGAAATTAAATTATCTAGAAACCCCACACAAAACCCTCGGCTATAAGCAAATATAAAGGTAATAGACCCGGCATTCCTAAAAGGATTCTCAACTTTGGGTTTTGGAATAAATGCTCATTATACAGACCTGGATCACTCAAACTGCTCTTAGATCAAATCGACAGATATAAACTTGACCTTGTTGCTATCCAGGAAACGCGATGGACAGGAAGTGAAATCCTGGAGAAGCACAAGCATTCTATACGCAGAGGGGCACAAGAAGTAATGTCGAGGAGTACAAGGGGCTTCGTCGAGAGGAGAAGAAACTTCATCTCAGGAAGAAGAGGCTGAAAGAGTAAGAACTGCAGAAAATAGAAGATCTACATGGAAGCAAAGAATTAAGGGAATTCTTCCGCAGGATAAATAAACTAAGGAAACCTTCAACCAATGTCGAGACCTCTCGCCTGGACAAAGAAGGTAACCTTCTCACTGATAAGTTGGAAGTCTTAACGGAATGAAGGAGACACTTTGTAGAACTCCTGACAGACCCAGACTCGTATCCAAACGTCAACCATGAGAAGGTTTCTGCCCGATGAGGGCGGAATGAAAGCCGAGTCCGAATCACCCAGCGAGGAGGAGATTGAGGAGGTAGTGGATAAACTGAAGAATCACAAGGCTCCAGGGCACGACGGTGAAGACACTGCAAGATCTTTTCCAATCAGTGTGGGAGGATGAAATAATACCCTCAGTGTGGAAAAAGTCCATCATCAGCCCTATTCACAAGAAGGGTAATCGTCTGATATATACCAACTACAGAGGCATATCCTTATTAACTTCCAGAGAGTCCTCACGAATATCTTATTCACTCGCCTTCTCCCTTATACCGATATAGCCATTGGCCCCTACCAATGTGGATTTTGACGAAGAAAATCAACAGTAAATCAGATCTTTAGCCTGAGGATCATACTGGAGAGAGGATAAGAATATATGCTGAAGACTCACCATATCTTTATCAACTTTAGGGCCACCCACCTAAGACAGTATTGACCAAGAAGAGCTCTATCGAGCAATGGAGGAACTCCAGAAGCTCATATGTATGGTGAGGCTGACTATGAGCAAGTTATTGTGTTCAATCTGCATCGGCAGATATTTGCCTGAGGAATTCTGGACGACGAAAGGGCTACGTCAGGATGATGCCCATGCATGCCTCTTATTCAATATTGTCCTGGAGAAGGCCGTGAGAGAGTAGGGCATACAAATTGACCAAACAATATTCAGTCGGTGTGTGCAATTTTCAGCTTATGTAGACGATGTTGACATCATAGGGTGGCTCAACACGCTGTTAGGGAAGCATTTCAGGCGCTGGTGGGTCCTGCAAAGAGACTTGGACTCAAGGTGAACCAAGCAAAAACGAAACTTAACTAAACTTGTAACTTACTAAGTGACATAGGAGACCCTTGCGCACAGTGAGACTACACATTTCGGTGACTACACATTTGAACAAGTCATTGACTTTAGATATCTGGGCTCAATGGTAGCCCAGGATAATCGTGCAGAAGTTGAGATTAGAAGGAAAATAATGTCTGCAAACCAGTGCTATTAAAGTCTAAGAAAACAACTTAGTGGCCACATCCTCTTACGTCAAACAAAACTACATCTGTATAAGACCGTAATCCGCCTAGTGCTAATATAGTGTTACATGTGCTGGCTATAATTTATTCTTTATTAAATCTAGCACATGTTATTAATTTAATTGTAAAAAATAAATCAGTATTTTTGAGTGTTCTTGTTCTTGAAAAATATAGTCGCATTTTTTTCATATATTAGTTATCTTCGGATTCAAGTATTTCACAACAATTGGCATCCCTTGTGGGGAGTAGAATCCCTTTCTTCGAAAATATGGAAGCCCTGAAAAAGACGAGAAGTTCGTTTCATCGGCAGTTTACCAAAAGTGTTAAAGCAATCAAAGGTCTTTTGGAAGCACAGCATCGAGATATCGAAGATGTCAGTTAAAAGTTCAATGCACTTCTTGAACTTAACCGATAGTTGTCAACAGCTGATAATGATCTTTAAGCTAATGGTTGAGACAGATGTTATTGAAGAAGAGATCAACGAAGAAATAGAAGCTATATCATCATACTTTGAGACATTCTGTAAAATACGATGGGCAGTAGGCTCAGACCAAGTAGAAAAACCTAAAGAAAACCCTTGCCAAAAACGTTGATACCAGCTGCCGTCAATAGACCTAATAAAATTTGACAGTGACGTTCGGAACTGGCTGAAGTTTTGGAGCAATTCCAAGAGTAGTGAACAAAATCTCCTAGTATTTGAGTGAAAAAAACCTTTTGAGGATATTTGGAGGAGTGTTGACAGATGGAAACTAAAGAGACGTACAAAATGGGAGATTTACGATTCATTTAAGGAGCAGAATGTCGTTCAGGTCATCAAACTAGGCCGATTGCGATGGGTGGGACATGTGGCTCGCATGGATGAAGAAGAGTGGCACAGGAAGCACTTGACGGAACCATTCTATGGAACGAGAAGAAGAGGAAATAGATGGGTAGATGGAGTTGCAGCTGTCTCTTGGAACATCCTAGGAGTGCGCGCAACTGGATAGAGGCTGCACGGAACCGTGACGAATGGCGGAAGTTGCTGGTGGAGGCCTGGATCCGGCAACGGGTTGTAGCGCAAAAAAAAAAAAATTCCTATTTATTGAAATGAAATACAGAAAAGAGATATGCTGATTTGCAGTAATAAAAAGATAATAATAAATAATAGAAGGAAATATGATAGCAAAAGTGTATTAAAAAAAATTTACTATTGAATCATTCATCATTCCAAAAATATGCATTTGTTAAATTAAACATTTTATTTATCTACATATTCATCATTCCTTCATTTATATTTAATATAGTTATTTACAATAATTACTTTAAGAAGTCCATTTTAGGCAGGTATATAATGAAATAATAATACCTGTATCTTCTGACTTCCAACTGTGCAGATTCCTCGATGTACATCTCCAAACTGCCCTTCACCTATAATCTCCCCAAGCTCTAATTGAGATCTTGCCAATTCATAGTCCTTATCTATTTCAATACCATTGAATATTAGTCTAAGAAAAAGAAAAAATGAATACTTTCTTTTTTATTACAAGGATGAATCAAATATAAACTGTAATTATTTTTTACAAATTTATTAATTAATGTTATATACAAACTTTCGGCATTTCTAAATGTAGTCTTCTGTGTGATCTACACACTTTTGCCATCGATTTGGAAACTTAGATATTTCTTGTTCATAAAAAGTTTCAGTGTGAGTTGTCAACAAATTGTGCACTTGCTCCGAGATTTCTTCACTGCCTTCGAATCATTTTCCTCCAAGTGACTCTTTCAAGGGCATGAAAAAAAAATCGAAGGGGGACAAACCTTAACTATAAGTGGGACTATTCGAGGTTTTCCCAGCCCATTTCTTCCAATTTATTTCTAGTCAAGATTGTGGACTAAGGCCTGTTGTCAAGGATGGCACCTATAATGGACATACATTGTATTTTGTTTCGGTAGGTGGTATTTGCCGACTGTAGCAATTACCAATAGTAAGCCATATTCACTGTTCATTGATTGCGAAGAAAATCAATGAGTAAAACTCCCCTTGAGTGAAAAAAAAAAAAATGGCACGAACATTTCCGGTTGAGAGATGAGTTTCATCCTTCACTGGGTAGCCTTCATCCTTCTTTTGCCACTCCTTAACATTTTGGATTATATTTTGTTCTTGCCATTGAAAGAACCACAAATTGATAGCAATGAAGAAGCCGAGGAGCAAGTGCACAATTGACTGACAAGTCGCCCTCAAACTTTTTATGAATAAAGAACATCAAAGCTTCCAAATTAGTGGCAACAATGTATAGATCATGCAGGAGACTACATTGAGAAATTCTGAAAGTATGGCTTTTGAATAACATCAATCAATAAATGTATAAAAAATAATTATCATTTATTTTTTATTCACCCTCGTAATATAATAAATCTATAAGTATTTTAAAATAAATAAATCAAATTGTAGACAGTACAGTATTCTTGGGAGACAGTGTGCTAAGCACTTCCTCCCCCTAACTGGCCATATCTGCCATACAGGATATTGATAGCAGGGTATAACGTATGGGATATACGTATGCCATTGCTGCCAAATTCTTTATTGATCTTATTATACAAGATATTGGGATCATTATAATTGTGGGAACAATTGAAATTGGAATATTCAATGGTGAAATCCGATACGCTATTGAGCATTTTACTGATGTGGCTGCATCTAAGTAACTTCTTCCTTCTTGGTTCCAATGACTCAAAGCTGGCTTGGTTGTGGCATCAACCTGGGCCTCCTCTCGACCATTTACTTCACATTCTTGAGGTGTATCGGACACTCTTTACAGCCCGTGTAATGCCACCTCTCATCTGGTGCCTTCCCCACTGCTGCACAGTTCTTACACAGCGGTGGGGAGCTGCCTTTCCTTACTAGGCATTCATTGTCCTTATGCCCAAATTTGCCACACCACCTGCATGTGAGGTCTTTCTTACACTTGGCTTTAGTGTGACAGTATTCCTGGTATCTCAGACACATGGGAACACCCAGGTAATCCCTGATGCTCAAGAGCCATCATCCGCCATAGATCTCTTCCATCTGTGAAATGGCTGACTTCACCAGCTGGTGGACTTCCACTACCCATGTCTTCCTTAGATCCCCTCTCTCGAGGTTAGAAAAACAGGACTGATATACTCCTGCCTGTCCTTCTCTACCTGGAGCTTCCAGATCTTGCTGTGTTTAAGTTTCTCTCATAGGACGTTCTCCAGTTCTCCAGTTTCTAGCTTTAGGTTCTTCAGAACCTGTAACTCAATCAGCCTTTTGGCCTGCTCTGCCCCTTTGGTCTTGACGAGGATTCACACCGTGAGTGATAGCCTGAGAGGCTCTTACTACTTCGGCAGTGACTCCCTATATCCTGAAATTTCTTCTTAGAAAACACCTTCCATATGTTATTTGGGTTCCAGTTTTCTCCGTCACCGCTGATAGTAACCTATGTGAGGGCTCCTCCAGTAAAAAAAAACGATCCACCACTCTCCTCATCATGCCTACTAGGATCATACAACCTAGCTCCTTCGATGACAGACCTCAGTGATGGGGATTGATAAGATGACACTGACAATGGCCGAGCCACTGGAGCAGGAGAGATATGACCGTACCTCTCTGGTCTCTGTCGCTCGCTGCCTTCTTTACCTCCTGTTTTTGGCAAAAATATTCGGTAGATTTCCACAAAACTTCACAAATCGATCACTAACCTCTTGGTCCACACCCTTGCAAATCATGAGAAAAATCGGAAGACAAAAAACCACCTATAGGAAAGGCAAGCGTGGACCCAATGTGCCTCTGTCACCGGCCCAAGCCAGATTCAGAAAAGTTCCCGAATAACGATTTTTTCTTTTGACATTGTACGTGCGTTTTAAAACTAAAAATGACCCCATAAAGCCAACTCAAATCACAAGGAATTAAAGGATTAGTCAAAGTAAACATTGATATAAATAGTAGGAACAAAAACATTCTTATAGGATTAATTATGAGATTTTGAATTAAGAGTTGTGTTCATGCACAAGGACTTTTGTAAAAACCTAGTTAATAGATTTGTAAGTTCGGGAACTTAAAATCAATGGTATTTTCAAAAACTGTGGCCCCGAAAAAATAAGTGGATCTCAGTATCGAAGAAATCAGAACAGTTTAAACACAAACCATCACTTTTTTTCCAAAACGATCTTGGCGAACCTCCCGTTGTGCAGCTTCACCTGGTCATACCCACTTCTTATATTTGCTAGGGTTTTTTTAAAAATATCCACTTTTCATCACCTGTGATAATTTTTTCCAGAGCCTGTCAACTTTCGGATTTTGAAGTAAAATTGTGTACATATCAACTCGCTACAGGGCTTCAGCCTTTGTCAAGTCATGTGGGTCGGATCTTGGTCTTAATTCTGTATGCCCAGGTTTTTAAGATGACGAGCCACTGTGGCTTATTAGAAGCCCCTACTAGGGCCGATAAATCACGAGTAGTTGCATGTGGGTCCTGGTTCACACATTTAAGAAGAACCTCGTCATCCACGACCGATGGGTGACCTGATCTGGGTTCATCTGTATGGCTCATATTTCCATTGTTAAAATGCCTGAACCAAAATGTGGCAGTATTTCGATGGATAATTAATTTACTCTCCTTCCAAGGCATAATTTTCTTCGGCGGCAGCCTTCGCGCTTAAATCTTTTTTCCAATAATGACTCAAAAGACCCCGAAGCACGATTTTTTCTTCTGACATTGCACGTGTGTATAACAAATGTAAATGGCCTAATAAAGATAACTCAAGTCACAAGGAATTAAAGTATTAGTCAAAGTAAACATTGACATAAATAGTAAGAACAAAGCATTCTTACAGGATTAATTATGAGAGTTGAAATTAAGGGTTGTGTTCATGCCCAAGGACTTTTATAATAACCTAGTAAATAGATAAGTAAGTGAGGAAACTTGAAATGTATTGTATTTTCAAAAACTGCGACCCCAAAAACATAATAGTGGACCTGAATGCTGATAAAATCAGAAAAGTTTACATAAACTGATATGCATGCATATGATCTAAAAACTGATAGTATTTTCAAAAACTACAACCGCAAAACATAACATTGGACCCTAATATTGAAGAAATCAGAAAATATTTCAATAATAATGGAATATGAATTAATATTGAAGAAATTTGTATTTTATAAAAACTGAGACCCCAAAAACGTAATAGGGGACTTCAGTTTCGAAGTAATCTTAAAAGTTTAAATAAATCGATATGTGAGTGTGGCATCTTAAAATCGATGGTATTTTAAAAAACTGCGGCCCCAAAAAAATAAGTGGACCTCAGTATCGAAGAAATCAGAAAAGTTTAAATAGATCAATATGTGATTGCGGGATCTTAAAATCAATGGTATTTATAGCGTCACTCAGATAGATATTTTAAAAAACTGCAATAACCCAATAATAATGGAATATGAATTAATATTGAAGAAATTTGTATTTTATAAAAACTGAGACCTCAAAAACGTAATAGCGGACCTCAGTTTCGAACTAATCTTAAAAGTTTAAATAAATCAATATGTGAGTAGGGGATCTCAAAATCGATGGTATTTTAAAAAACAGCAATAACCAAATAACAATGGACTATGAATTAATATAGAAGAAATGTATATATTATAAAAACTGAGGCCGCCAAAACATACTAGTGGACCTCAATACCGAAGAATCAGAAAAGTTTAAATAAATTGATATGTGAGTGTGAGAACTTAAAGTCGATAGTATTTAAAAAACTGCGTCCCCAAAAACATAAAAGTGGAATCTAATATCGATGAAATTAGAAAAGTTTAAATAAATCAATATGTGAGCACGGAATCCTATAATCAATAGTATTTTTATTTACTGCACCTCCAATAACCCAATAATAATGGATTTCGAATTAATATTGAAGAAATTTTAAATGAAAAAATGTTTTCCTAAATGAAGATGAGAGTAGTTGAAAATAGAAATCTATTCAACGGCTGAGTACTTTTTGTAATCAGGCATAAACCTTAAATGCTTTTTGTACCTCACTGACGTTATGTAATTATATTGAAAACTACTCAAATCATCGGCTGAGTACTTTTTGTAATCAGGCATAAACCTTAAATGCTTTTTGTACCTCACTGACGTTATGTAATTATATTGAAAACTACTCAAATCATAAAAGTAATTTGAGTATTGCCTCTCTCATTGTCTGAGAAAGGAAGAGCCTCCAATTGGGAAACATTTTGCTTGTCCAGTACCTAATGATCACTTGCAAGTAGTGGACCTAACTACCTCTATTCAGTGTATCTCTACCTGCAAGTGATTATTGAGACACTGAGCAAGCAAAATGCTTCCCGATTGAAGGCTCTTCCCTTCTTAGACCATTCCTCATCGGACCTTTCGGCATATCGGCCGATATGTCTGCTGGACACAGCTGGCAAGGCATTTGAAAAAATCATGGGAAATAGGATAAAAGAGACCACCGAAGGGGTAGGAGGCCTGTCTAGGACCCAATTTTCCTTCCGGAGGAATAAATTTTCGAGGTCTACGGAGGATATAATCATCTTTGTGACAGAAACGACTCAGAAGGTTATCGCGGGGAAGAAGTGAAGTAGAGGTGTGAAATGTGCAAAGTAAGCCCTGCTGTGGAACATCATAGATGATAGGGTCATCAGTCTTAGCCTACCAGAGCGTGCCAAAACAGTATATTTTGCTGGTGATGTCGCATTGGTGATCAAGGCAAAATACAAAGAAGAAGCCACCCTGAAGGCCAACCAGAGAATTTCACTGATCTGCAATTGGCTGTCAGGACAGGCCAAAGACAAGGTGACTCACTGACATCTCTACTATTCTATATAGCACTCCAAAATAAAATTAAAAATGCTGGATTATAGATGTAAGGAACCATTTTCAACTGTGATTTGTAAATTCTTGCCTATGCTGATCTGGTAATAGTGGAAAGATCTCAGACTCGTGCAAGGAGAGCGTTTGAAAGGTTGGGGGTAGAGGCTGCTAAGATGGGGCTACAGGTGAACGAAGGGAAGACCGAGATCATGGTAATTAGCAAAAGGAAACCTAGCAGACCACCACAAAGTTATAGAGTTGGGAGTTATTCTTTCCAGTCTGTGTCCAGTTTCCAAAATCTGGGAAGTCATATTGAAGAGAATCTCGATGAGGAGGAGGAGATTAGGTCAAGGATCACAGATTAGATCAAATAAGGATCAAATAATCTGCAATGAAGCAGATTTTCCATTGTCCAAGCTACTGAGAAGTAAACTCCTTAGTCAAAAATATGAACTGACATTATATAATATATCAGACCAGTGGCGATCTATGCATGCGAAATTCTCACGCTAAGTAATCCTAATGTAGAAAAGCTGAGCAAATTCAAAAGAAAGTGATTATGGCAAATATACGGCCCGGTTCAAGAAAATGATGCACTATGTACGAAAATAAAATAAGGAACTGCTTTATATGGAGACTTACCGATATCAAGTTTATAATATAAATATATATATATATATATATATATATATATATATATATATATATATATATATATATATATATATAGGATGAGTGAGGAAAAGACAGCAAAAAAGCTATATCAAGGAAAACCCGAATAAGTAAGACCTCATGGAAGACCATGAGCTAAATGTACGGATAGCATCTTAGTACATGAGTCGTAGGCGATTAGGACGATTGGGGTAGAGAGGTTGAGCAGGTCAAGGGCTGCTTCATGCTTCTGAACAACGAATAATAAATCAGAACTGAAACCGAGTACTTAAAAAATTCATAATGATAATGAATAATGAAAGTACAGGGTGCGGCAGTAAAATGGAACATTTTAACATTAAATTGTTTATTAAAGAATTAATTTTCCAGGTATAAATTTAAGGTACAAGAATAGCCATTTGGTGTAAAATAAAAAAAAAATTTTAAACACTAGGTTCGCAAGATGGCTTATATGGGTCCGGCAGTAAAATGAGGTGTTTCTTGGGCTTCTTGCTTTCCTGATTTAACAACTTGTGACTTTTTAAACAAAAAAGTGATTGAGGCTGACCCATCCAGAACTATACAAGCACTCAAACAATGCATTTGGGAAAAGGAAGCAATACCCATCAATATACTGCGATAAATCAAGTGAAACTTCCAGGAAATGCATACAACTCCAAGAATGTATAAATTTCAATGGAGGATTTTTATAATTATTATCCTCTTTAATTTACTAATTAGTGAACATGTCATTGAGTTTTTACCGCTTCTTTGATATTGTTTATCAGATAAGTAAAATGAGATATCGTATTCTTTGAAACTTGTTAGAATTCAAATAAAGGAAACAAGCCTTATACTTAAAAAAAAAAAAAAATAGGTTAATGTCAGTAATCTATACATCATACAGATAAATTTATAAAATACTTAAGTTATATTTACGAGCAGGAGTGCTGTAGTCCCCCTCTTCATCCAAGATTTCTGCATAATCCTCAGAAACAACACTTCTTGTCTTAACTTCTTTATCACTTCCACTGCACTCCTCTGGAAAAATGACAAATAAAAAATAAGCTGAAATTAATGACTGAAAAATATGAAAATAGCATACACGAGCCTTTTATGCGGAAAGAGAAATAGTGTAAAGATCATTTTATCTTTATCATAAACAATGATACCTTGCAGCTGAAGCAATAGGCATCAATTTGTTTTTCTTAATGTTATGTCATTTTGAGTCCAAACATTAAATTTCTAGCTCTCATCAATTAGCATAAATAATATTTTCACTTTAAGGAATAAATCCACACAAATAAATGAATAGGAAAAAAAAAATTACAATAAACAACAAACAATTTACAGCTCAGGTAGTTAATTAATACCAACAAGTCAAAAGAACTTAAATAAACCTGTGTTAAAAGGCTAAATTAAATTTGTAAGCCAATTTTAATTTTAGAGCAATGCTATCCATTTTGTGTACTTGTTCAGCAATGTACACTCATAGAGTATGCCTGAAAATGTAATCTGGTCATTCCACTGTTCAAATATAATCACTTCAAATCTTAAAGCATCTTCAATTTCAATCGTATTTAATATTATAGAGTCAAATTAGTAGAGGCAAATTGTGGTTGGGCCTTTTGTCCCGGTTCATTATGGCTGGAGTGGGTAATTTATTGAAAAATATGCTTGAATTTTATTGCTTTATTTCTCTCATTCTACCACCCATCTATACAAAATGTATAACTACGTTACCTAGTGATGTAATATAATATATAGATCGAAGCTGTCGATAGTACTATCAAAAATTAAAAAAAAAACTGTTTATTTAAATTTCTTTTTACAGAAATAACATCCAAAACTTAATTTCTATGTTCATATAACTTAATTATTTTAAGGAGGGCAAATAAAGAAAGTTATAGGTATATAAATATATTTTTACTTAGTTTTTTCACGAAAATATTTCAAATAAACATAACATAATAATAAAACATACCTAATGTAAACGAATACATTATTGAATAAAAAGTTTGAAAAAAGTCAATAAATGACTGAAAAATGAATATTTAAAAACATCAATGTTTTCCAATGGATGTTCCATCCCTATTTAATTCTTTAAAAATCAGTGCTGTCATGTCTTTCAAGAATTTCCTCCTTAAACTTATCTAAACTTCCCCCTGAATCCACCAACTTTAATCCTAAATGTTTAATTCGTATTTTTTGATTAATGCGACCAAAATTATGCCCTAGGATAAATGATAAAAAATGTCCTTAAGGTTTAGCCAATTTTTTTATTATACTATATTTTTTTATATAATTCAATATATTTAAAATTACTTAAATTAGTTGTACTAGTAGAAAGATCAGGCCAAATTAATGATAACAAGCAAACTTAATCAACACAAAACAAGATAAATCAAAAATGAACATTAAATAAACAAAAAAAAGATCCATAATTATTAGTTCAAAATTGTCGTCATTCAGGTTTAGCCACAATATTTATTGAATATTTTAATTCAGTCTCACCATTAGAACGTAGTACTGTTACTTTATAGTGACATCACAATTAGGGATAATTAGCCATGAGAACATCTTTTTATTAGCTTATTACCCTGAAAATTTAGTAAATAAGTGTAAAATAAATTAATAATAAAAACTCAAGGTGTGTTTTCAAACTATTTTTTTCTACTAATCATTAGAAATGAACCTTTTGTGAAGGTATCATCTTCTAAGGGTGTCAAGTGGTTGTACCGAAAGCCTTGAGAAAGGAAATGTTACTAGAGACGGGTAAAAAGTACTCTTGAGTAACAAGTACCGAGTATTTTACTCGAAATGGTAGGTCAGTCTTCGCTACCCCTTCCATCCGTAGTCGTACCTAATCCCGACTAGTAAGAGTATTCGAGTAGAATATTCGGTACTCGTTACTTAGAGTACTTTTTGCCCACCTTTAGATGTTACAAAAATCCATTATACTTCAAGATTTAACCCTTCAAGGGTTACGTAAGTATATTTTAAGGGCCAGAGACTGTCTTTATTGGTCAGATATGAAAAATGATATATGAAATGTTGAAAAATCCTGTGAAGTAAGAAATCTCAAAGTTAAGAGCTGACGGTACTGCAAGAAGTCGTTGAAGGGCCTTGGAGAAAAATAGCTATGGACTTTATGGAGTTTGATGGATTGATATATTTAATAGTAATGGATTATTATTCCAAATTTTGTAAAGTGGTTAAGCTAGATGGTTTTGCAGCACAAATAGATATCAATGGAGAGTTAAACAAATCTTCTCAACTCATGGGGTGTTGCCATGTGAAGTAATTGCGGATCAAGGAACTCAATTTGCCAGTTTTGCCTTTTCAACACACTTTGATCAGCCCTAAGCATTATCAATCTAATGGCTTGACAGAGCGCTATATGTGAACCGTTAAAAAACTGATGAAAAAGTCAATATTTGCTCAAACCGACCCATTTTTATGTTTACTGGAATTAAATAACACTTCATTTTCAAATATACTTTTTCTATTGGAGCTTTTGATGAAGACATCTAAAAGGAGTCTTACCAGCTAGAACAAAAGACTATTTACTGCCTTAAGTGGTCGACATGGATGAAATAAAAAAGGTATTAAGATTGGCAAAAGAAGAGCAAGTATTATTTCGACAGAGCGGCTAAGCCACTTAAAGAATTGGAAGAAAGATAGGGGGTACAATTTCAGACAACTTCTGGTTCAGAATGGGTTCCAGCAAGAGTGGAGAAAAAAAAGGATCGTCCAAGATCCTGTAGTTTGCGGGTAGAAGGAAACAAATGTTTGATAGAAAGAAATAGAAAACATATTAGGGCAGTTCCAGAAATGGATTTAAGAGACCAAGAGGAAGAGAAAGATATGGAAGAAAATGGCGAGGAGCAGAGAGAAATAGAAGTTGTTCCTGAGGGTCAAACTATAAGAATACCCAAGTGGAAAGATTGATTTGAATAACAATAGAATCACGTCGGAATACAAGAAAACCTCAGTTTTCACGATTAACACATCTGTATCTTCTGTTGTGTACTTGGTGACCATTTATTCTTTGGCATGTGCAGAAAAACTGTGAGTTTTTGACATCAAAGAGAACATCGGCACAAGATTGAGTATGGAATGACAAGCTCTTTCAGTGCTTTTTATATGTCCATTACATTGAATATATATATACATATACATACACATACACACATTTTTTTTTTTGTTAAAATATTACCTTTTTTATTAAGTTCGAAAAATTCTCTTTTAATTATTATTTTAACTTTCTGAGACTAATGAGAGTCTTAAATACAGATTAATTTATTTGGTTGTTGGTTCTAAATTAACTGACAGAAAATACTATAAGAAAAATTAATTTATTAATAATGAAAATAAAAATTATACATTTAAAAACTATGAAAATTTAATTGCCAAAAGATTTTAAAAACTGATATAAAAAGTATTAAAATGATAATTTTTTACAATTTTGTAAATAAAGATGGATCAGTTAAGTATTGTGGAATATTCGAAAAATAACAAAATAAAATTATACATATCTGAATTCTAAAAAAAAAAAAAAGGCCCATCGCCCGGTCAGAGTACCGCAGATAGCCACTGGTCCTCCAGGTTGGGGGAATAGTACTCTGACAATCGCACATTTACACTAATTACAACACACTACACCCATTCCTAACCTACAGACCAAGGTCAATTACAGTACTCACCCTAGGGCTACCTTCCCCCGCCCTGGATGGGGGAGCGAGTCAGAGAGCTCTGAGAAGGCAGCCCCTCCTTCTGACTCGGGGCAGTAGGCTGATAACCCACTCTCCTTAACTTACACTATTATGAGACCTCAACGAGATAAAGCCAGACTGAACTTAAGGAAATGAAATGAACTGGACAAATACAATATATACCTAGCTGCAATCCAGGAAATAAGATGGAAGGGAAGTGAATTACTTTAAAAGTGTTTCCACATAATATATTATAGCTGCCATGAACAATAGCATGCATTTGGAACTGGTTTTGTGGTGAGAGGTAAAACAAGAGATCTAGTCATTGGATTCACACCAATAACTCCCTGAATATGCGTACTGAGACTAAAGGAAAAATTTTACGTGTACAGTGTTGTCAGTTGCCACGCCCCAACAGAGGTCATGCCCGATGCTGAAAAAGAGGCTTTTTATGATGCAAATGACAGAACCTTGACAACTGCCCTAGAAGCGACATTAAAATCATATTAGGGAATTTTAACGCAAAGATTGCTAAAGAAGAAATTTTCACTCCAACTATTGGAAAGCAAAACCTGCATGATGAGACCAATGAGAACGGACAGTTGCTAATCAATTTCGCCCTATCCAAGGATATGGTGGTTGGCTGTACTATGTTCCCGGGAAAGAGGATTCACAAAGGAACTTGGAGTTCACCGGATGGAAGCACTGTGAATCAAATAGACCATGTCCTCATCAGCAGAAGACACAGGTCTAATCTTATTAGTACAAGATCCTACAGAGGGGCCAATATAGACACAGACCACTTCTTGGTAGTTTTCAGAATTAGAGATAAAATCTCTAATGCAAGAAAACTGCCAGCCAAGATACCGAGCAAGATTGCCACATCCAAACTGAAGGACGCAGAGAAAAGTCTTACATACAAGCAAAGGTTGGATTAACTACTTGTAAGCTACATACCTGAAAGTTCTGTTCAGGAACGATGGAACAAATGCTCAACGGTGGTCAGAAGAGCTGCTGAGGATACACTGGGGGTAGAAGAGCGGGCAACAAGACCATGTTGGTTTGGCGATGAGTGCCCCAGAGTTACGGATGCTAAGAACAAGGCATATAAAAATATGGTGCAGAGGAAACACACACAATTGGCATCACAAAAATATAGGGACAGAAGAAGACAAGAAAAGAGACTTCATCATCAGAAGAAGAAAGAATGGGAACGCAAGCGACCAGGGGGAATAGAGGAGCACAGAAATTTGAATGCGGATAGAAACTTCTGCCAGAAACTTGCAGCAGTAAGGCACCTTTCAAACCCAGGGTGAAGGCCTTTAAAAGAGAGGACGGCTCACTTACTACAGAGAAGACAGAAATCCTGTCAAAATGGGCCCGACACTTCAACAATTCACTGAATGAAGAAGATGAAGATACTATACAAGACAGTTTTGCAGCAAGTATTGAAGAAGAAAAAGGAATTGACCCTCCAGAATATGAAGACGTCATAGAGGCTATCCTGAAACTCAGGAATAACAAAGTCCCGGGTAAAGATGGAATCCCAGCAGATCTCTTAAAGCATGGAAGTGAGCAACTCCATACGGTTATTTATGATATAATATTGGATATATGGATTGAGGAACAAAGGCCAGACCAGTGGACGAAGGGATTAATCTGTCCCCTTCACAAGAAAGAGAATATCTTGAAATATTCAAACTATCGGGCATTACCCTCCTCCAATGTGCATATAAAGTCATTTTGAATGTATTGTGCTCAAAGTTACTTCCTTTTGCAGAAAGAAAAATAGGAGAGTATCAGATAGGATTCAAAAGAGGAAAGTCAACGACAGATCAAATATTCAGCATAAGGATGATACTCCAGAAGTCAACTGAATTCAAAATGAACACTCATCGTCTTTTCATTGATTTCAAAAGCGCTACGACATTATCAAGAGGCCCAAACTTTACGAAGCAGTGCGTGAGTTCAGAAACCAATTAAAATTGATAGGCCTCATCAAAATAACTATGGAAGATGTGAGGTGTAAAGTCAAAGTGCAGTCAAATTTGTCACCAGAATTTGACTCAAAAAGAGGAGTGAGACAAGGAAATGCCGCCCTAGCGTGTTTGGTGTTTCTTATTTAAATTTTTTCTTGAAGTAGTAAAAGTAGTAAGAAGCTGTGGCATCCAAACGACAAGAACCATCTACGACAGACTCGTCCAACTACTTGTCTTTGCGGATGATATCGACATAGTCGCTCGCTCAACACACTTAAGGGCACATTCCTGAATCTTATAGAAGCCGCTGCAGACATGGACCTGACTATAAATGAAGAAAAGACTAAGTACATGAGAGTTGGCCAGAGTGATAGAAATGTGGCACAAGTATTATTTAGTAATAGGTCCGTTCAGCTTCCAGAGCGTAGACTAGTTTAAGTACTTAGGGTCAGTTGTTTGCTCAACAAATAAGATTCTGATAGAACCAAGCCAGAGACTGATGATAGCCAACAGATGCTATTTCGGTTTAAGGAAGCATCTCAGTAAGCCCATAATCTCTCGACGAACCAAGTGCCTAATTTACAAAACGCTCATCAGGCCGGTCCTTACTTATAGATACGGAACATGGACTCTGACAATCAAAGAAGAAAAAGAAATTCTTATTTTTGAAAGAAAAATATTACGGAGGATTTTTGGGCCCATTAGACAAGGGGACCAGTGGAGAAGATGGCACAATAATGAAGTATATGAGCTCTACGGTGAAGCAGAGGTGCTAAGGAGCATAGAGAGTATTAAAACAGCCTCATAACTGTATTTGGTCTGATCTTTTAACCCTTTGGCTGCGTAATAATCGTACGGTGAGAAGATACAATGGCACAGGATAGCCTAGCGACTGCAGTGTCCCGTATGCTGAATACTTTTTACATTTAGCGTTTATCATTTTCTTTCCATTCTAGATTTTCTAATCATTTTTTCCATCCTCCTTTTTGATCCAGGCTGTGGACCGGCACTGGAAGAGTTAAAAACTTTTTCTTTTTTTTTTTGGTAATTATACATTTTCATTTTATTTTATTATTATTTTTATTTTATTATCATAAGAATCCTCATCGTAATCTGAAGAAACTCCTTCACTTTCACTCACACCCGCCAAAAGTTCTAACAATTCTTCATCAGAATAAATTTTTTGAGGCATATCAACCCGCTTGATTATTCACTAGAAAAGCAGAAAATATACTGAAGAGACATGTAGGATAAATTCTAGGTAAAGAGAAACAGTACTTGGAGGTAAAAAAGGGTCAGAGCATGTACACGGTTAGGCAGAAAAGGAAGCTGAAAATGACAAAAGTGAATTCCTATGTCCTCTATCAGCTTTTAAGGGCACTGTTTCTGTTTCTATAAACAGTCTACAAATGGCAATAGTCAAAGAACTGATATATCAGCACGTAGCAGCGTAAGGGTTAAAGGCTGAAAGAATTTTGGAAGACAGCAGAGGCAAGACTGGGCAGAGGGTCAGCGTGCCAGAGCAATTACTACAATCATCAATGGAAGGAAATGATCTTCATTTAGGGAGATATTGTTCTGTGACGAGCTCACCCTCTCTCATCTGCCGAATGAGGGTTCACCAGCAAATTAGCTCCGAAATTCGAAGGGTCATTTCGAATTGCACAGAAAGGTCAACTAACGTCTACCACTTGGTGACAACCGAAGGTACACCAGCTGGTCTTGGTCATGCAGCTCAACTAAAAGTCTATCATCCTGACTTGTAGCGTGAGGGGTTTCACGCTCCCGAAGAAGGGGAACTGTAACCAAGGTTGGCAGCTATGCTGGAAAAGCCAGAGGTGGCAGAACGTTGGAAAACCAAGATAACCTCCTTCTCTCTCTCTCTCTCTCTCACTCTCTCTCCCTCTCTCTCCCTCTCCCCCCCTCCCCTCCCTCCCTCTCCCCCTCTCCTCCCCTCCCTCCCTCTCCCCCCTCCCTCCCCCTCCCTCCCTCCCTCCCTCTCTCCCTCCCTCCCCCTCCCTCCCTGTTGAAAAACAGAAAATGTTTTTCTTTGTTTGAAGACCATTGTTATTCTTAAGGGACTTACAAGGGGAGGGCACAGTCAATGAATCACTGATTTTAACGAAATTTTTTGTAGTGATTCCACATCCAAAAATATTGGGCAGGTGTCCCAGCGTTCGTTCCAATGTGCCCTATGAGCCGAGAAAAAATAAAACATGCTGAAACTGCTTTTTTTTTTTTACCTCGAGTTTGAAAAATGATATCGACGTGACTTTTCCACAAAAACATTTTTTTTTCAGTGTTTATTAAAGGAAAAATACAAACTTTGAAAAATTATTGCTTTTTGGTCAAATAAATTGAAAAAAATGTTTAGATTATTAGGTAAACTAGCCTTATATATTTATTTTACACCAAAATTATGGCAGATTTTGATTCAGCACAACAAAAAACCTTCACGTTGAAAATATCCAACAAAAAAAAAGTTTTTCAGTTTCGAGGGGGTTCAAAATTATGTTTCAATTTGAAGCTCTGTAACTTGTCAGTTGACATCCGCATGATGGTATAGAAGGATCAATCTAATTAGGGATTGATAAATTATTTGCCACTTCTATAAATTTGTTTTATTGAAAACTAGTTTCAAATGTTATACATTCATCCTCAGTTCAAAAAATTCAAAAATAAGCAATTCAAAATATAGTTGGTATTATTAATAATACCAATTATTACTTATAATACCAATATATCATATACCAATATAAAATACCAATTTTATAATACCAATTGCTTATTTTTGGTATTATTAATAATACCAACTATATTTTGAATTGCTTATTTTTGAATTTTTTGTGTGTTTTTAGAACTGAGGATGAATGTATAACATTCGAAACTAGTTTTTAATAAAACAAATTTATAGAAGTGGCAAATAATTTATCAATCCCTAATTCTGTAACTTGTCTTCAGTTTATCCGATTTTGATTTTCTTTGAATCGGAAAGAGAGAAGTTTCTTCTTTCCATTAATATAAACAGTTATTCAATTATCTAGAAAGTCTGTTTAAAAAAATGTGATTACAAACAATTAAAAACAAAATTGGATAACTCTCAAATTTACTCTTTCTGGATCACAAAATAATGTTTTTGTAGTACTTACAACACTTAAAGTCCTGCCTTATATTTTCAAATTAAATTTCAATTTAATATGAGATACTGGACTCTTAACCATGTATATATTATAATATAAAATCATTATTTTTGATCCGGAAATAGTAACTAAATATTGGAAAGATAATTTTTTTTTTAATGATATAATTAAATTATAGAACAACCAAAAACCCATCAGAACAGGTCTTATCTTAACTGTACACGACCTTACTCAAGATATCATTGTAAATTGAAATTTAATTTGAAAATTTAAGGTCGGGTTTAACCCTCAGGAACACACCCAGGTGGTGCCTACATCGCATATTTTGATTCATTCAAATACCCTAAGTGCGAGGACTTACTGTATTCCTAGATTAAGGATTCAGTGTTGCGGGACATCTGTTTCCTAAATTTATTTATTTAAGTTTTTCCTTTAAATTGTCTGTTTCCTATATTACTTTTCAACCCACCTTTTTATAAAAATTATGTTTACGAATCGACCCAAATTCCGTATGCACTTGTTACTTGTTTGGCAAAAAAAAAGTTTAACAATCAATAAATCGAACAATATTAGAAGTAACCAAAAATCGAACAATATTAGAAGTAACCAATGAATTTTTTAAGTGAATTTATAACAGTGCAGTGCAAATACCGCAGGGTGTCCTTTCTTGTGAATTTGTAAAGGGTATGTTCCCGAGAGTTAAGGAGTTATAAATCCTACAAAAACATTATTTGTGATCCAAAAATAGTAAATTTTAGAGTTAGCCAATTTTTTAAAATGTAATAATTAAGTTTTATAGCGATTTCAAGGTTCTATTGAATTATATGTAATGAAAACACTATTTCTCTACAGAGTGAAGTATTTTAACAGAATTTGTTTATTCAAAACCAGAGTCAGATTTGGTTTTAGCACTCTGCAAAAACCCCAATATTCATTTTTGGATGAAGCTAAAAATAAAAATTTTTTGACTTAAAATTTCGCCAAGGAGTAGTACCCTTAAAATTTTTTTAAAGATTTAAAAAATTTCCCATAAATCAAGAACCCTTAGAACGATTCAAACCAAATTTGGGTCGTCTTTAAAGGTTCTTAATCTACACGGTTTGCTTTAACTGTGACCTTCCTACGTGTTTTATAACCAACCCAATCTGCAAAATAACTCAATTTTGTTTTTATTTTTTAATCACATTTTTTTTTACACAGACCTAGATAATAAAATAGCTGTTTATATTTATGGAAAGAAGAAACTTCCTTCTTTCCAAATCCAAGAAAATCAAAATCGGATAATGGGATAATAAAGAAAAGGTATAGAGCTTCAAATCAAAACATTATTTCGTTGCTTACAAATTTTGAACCCCCTCAAAACTGAAAAAAAATTTTTTTGTTTTCGATGATATTTTCAACATAAAGGCTTTTCAGTGTGCTGAATCAAAACTTGCCATAACTTTTGGTGTAAAAAAATATACACTGAAAAACAAATTTTTTGGTGGAAAAACCATGCTGATGTCATTTTTCAAACTCGAGATAAAAATTAAGCAGTTTCAGTGTGTTTTATTTATTTTTTTCTTGGCTTCTAGGGCCTATTGGAACGAACGCCGACACATGTGTCCATATTTTTGTATGTAGAATCATCAGGATAAATTTGGCTGAAATCGGTGACCCATTGACTGTGCCCTCCCCTTGTTAGTTCCAGAATAAAGTTTTTATTTCGATTCTATTCTATTCTATTCTTTATGTGTGTGTGTGCGCTCATAAAATAATCATAAAATCCAATACAATAGTGTATTATATATATTCTTTGATTTTCAGAAGCTCTAAGGTTACAGAAAGTTCTTAATTATTCTGTCCAAATTAACCAATAATTTATCCTGATATAGTGATTTAAAAAAAACACAACATGGTTTAGCCAATTTTAATTCTATTCCATGAAAAAAGTGGCAATGAAATGACTGTTCTAATTATCTTAACTACATATATAATTATTATAATACATGCTTTATGACAAGAAAGACAAAATATGAATACATAATTAACCCAACTAAAAAAAAATACATAAATCAAAATAATTAAAAATTAAATGAGACAAAATAATAAAAATTGAATAATTAAAGAAGACAACTAGTAATACAAAATACAGTTTGATAAGAAATATATTATGCAATTATATAATACATAATTTAATAAGGTATATAAATAAGTAAATTGTAAATTATATAAAAAATTAACACTTAATAATGGTTGGTTACCTTTGGCCTGGCAAGGGCAAGGAAACCTTCTCCATATGGTAGCTTGAAAAATCAGGAACCAAAATAAAGGTTAAATATTTCTAAATATGAACTAAAGACTATTAATTATTAATTGAAAATACACCTAAACCTAGGTGAAAAGGCACAATACTAAACTTTTAGAAAACCTCTTTAAACTTAGAAATCTGGGCTTAATAAGAAGTAATTTATCAGTGATTAAAGTTCCAAAATGAGATCAATCAGTTTAAATGGAGGTTTATTACAAACCAATAAACATAAACATGTCAAAAATGAAGTTACAAAAGCAGTAAATAAATTTAAAAAAAAAAAACAGTTTCAGTCAGACAAGAGTCCAGTAGTTGGCAATTTGTATTTCAATGGGTTAAAAAAAAAAAAATACTAGGTTATGACCACCCAGAACTAGCACTAATATTGTGTAGTATCAGTGGTTGTGTCTCAACTACACTGGCCCACAAAAAAACCGTACTATCTAGATTTTTCTGTTTTAAAACTCATTAATTAGTGCTCTAAGGTAAAACTTTGTTGTTATTGCATGAAAATAATAATATACCTTCAGTTACACCCAACAGCCATCTAAAGGATTAGTGATAAGGGCCTGTTAGACTTCAAGTTAGTTCAACTGTAATAATTCATGAGAGCACATCTCTCCATTTTTCTTCTTTTATCATAAGTTTTTGCACTTTTATTGTTTTGTTTTGTACTTTTTTTATGATCTAACATTTTCTAACATCAAATCATGGTCACTAATTCGGAAATATTGTCAAGAATTTTGGCTGTAGTCAAAGATGGTAGAAGCGAGTGTTATGCAGTAGTATGTTGGGTATTTCCAGAACAAATGTGCAAAGGGCTATCCAAAGGTACAGGGAGACTGGACTGTACCGGAGGAGGACAGTTTGTGTGGCCTATGGTATCAAACCTGGCTGGCGACTTTGTTGTGGTGATCCAGGCCCTCAGGAACCACCATCAATTGGATGTTAGTGTGGAAACAGAGCCAAGGAGGCTTGCAGAAGGTGGGCTACATTTGAGAACGAGAGTCACTGGACCACTGTTAAAAACCAGTGCATAAGAGAGCCCACTTGAATTTCGCTCAGGAACACCTAAACTGGACCAATGCAGAGTGGGCTAATGTAATGTTCTCAGAAGAGTGCCGAATTAACCTATTCAACTCTGACAATCATGGAAAGATTATTAGGAGTTAAACACATTAATTCTGAACTCATCTAAGAACATTGCATTAGCCCACTCTGCATTGGCCCACTTTTGGTTTGACTCAGAAAAATTCTAGTGGGCTCTCCGGTGCTCAGGTGTTAACAGTGGTTCAGTGGTTGTCATATGTAGACCAACTTCTGCAAGCCGTTTCCATACAAACATCCACTTGGAGTGCAGTTCACAGGGCTTCAGTGATCTGAACAGTTCTTTGATGACTGTTCCATGGAGCTTGCATCACCACAAAA
Source organism: Rhaphigaster nebulosa (assembly GCA_948150685.1). Taxonomy (NCBI): domain Eukaryota; kingdom Metazoa; phylum Arthropoda; class Insecta; order Hemiptera; family Pentatomidae; genus Rhaphigaster; species Rhaphigaster nebulosa. Next base: position 13,343,795 of record OX411307.1, read on the forward strand.
CGATCACCAGCAGGGTTTGTCGCTCCAGGCCCATAAAATGGCCTCCTCATGTACAGCAATGTCTCCCTATACCTTTGAATGACCTTTCGCACAGCTGTTCTGGGAATAGCCAACACTATTGAATTTCTGAATTAATGACCATGATTTTATGTTAGACCATGTTATAGCATAAATTAAAAAAAATAAAATAAAATAAAAGTGCAAAAACTTATGAAAAAAGAAGAAAAAGGGAGAGATGTGTTCTCTTGAATTATTACAATTCAACTAACTTGAAGTATAACAGGCCTTTAGCGGACTGTTGGGTGTAATTGAAGGTATATTATTATTTTCATGTAATAACAACAATTTTTTTTCAAAGGGCACTAATTATCCCCATTATTGAGTTAGAAAACAGAAAAATCTAGGTGGGCCGGTTTATATGTGGGCCAGTGTAGTCAGGGGCCATTAAGAAACAAAGTTTAAAAGGCACATTACTGGATTATAGATAAAATGAATTACTGAATTCCAAAAGTTAAACATAAAAAACTTTGAAGACCTAAAGAAAATTAGCAGTTACCAACTTAATAATAATAATAAAAATAAAAATAGCTACAATATAAAATAATTTTTCAAAATATTAGTACCTCAATTTACTAAAAATATTATCATACTTCTGATGATTTATACTTATAAATTTGGAAGGCTGAAGCAAAAACCACTTTGCTGGAAAAATTCATCATAACCACTAATTGAGATTATTAATTTTTTTTTTCAAATAAGTTATCAATTGAGAGAATCCAACTTTATAGCTATCTAGAATTGGTAAAAACGGCTAAAGGCCCATTTACTGGACTTATTTTCCCTTCCAGTACAAGTATTGTTTACTACCAGTAACTAACAACATCAAAATAATCAATGTAGCATTTCTGTTTCGAATATTACTTATCCTCTGATTCCTCTTTATTACATTAGTAATGTTTTATTTCCATTGTTTAATTCTGTTGGTAAACTTGCAATGCGTGTTTAGTAACATTGATAACCATTCTTACATTCTTTATTTTTCATAATTGTTGCCAAGGCACCCTTCAACAAGAGTGGCAGCTAAAATATGCTTGGTTGGAATAGTGATTTAGAGCAGTATTATTGATTACATTCACAAATACAATGTATTGCAGCTAGTTCAAAAATTCTCGATTTCTCGAAAAATGCACTAATTGTGCATGCACTAATGCACAATGTAGTGTAATGCACTAAGTCCTAATTGTGCCTGAAATGTCGACTGATTATTAATTAACTTTAAATTGAAGCTTTTATTTTAGAGTCTTCCAAAAATTATAATAAATGAGTCGCTTATTTCCAAAATGAACCCTAATCGATTTTTTCGGAAATTGAGATAAATATTGAGTTAAAACACCCAAGGAATTAGATGGTGTTGTTATTTTTTTCCCAAAATGAGCCTAAATATTAGAAAAAATGGTTTAAAAATAAGTAAATTTCCAAAACCATACTTTATTTTGTTCCAGAATGTTCCAGAATGTTAAATCATAATAATCTATTTCATTAAATGTCATACCTATACCTTTTTATGTAGTGCAATTAAAGTAAATACCTGCTCTATTCCATATAGATAATGTTGTCTTCGCTTTGAGGCGATGATAACCATCAACAAGATCAGCAAGCGACTCAGCCTCAGCTAGACTAGAACATGTTATAGTAAGTGCCTCTGTAGCCCCAGCTATTTTCAGCCTTAGCATAGCCTTTCTATGCTCTGTGCAATCGGTGTACAATGTCTGTAGACTAACAATGTCCTTAAATTCTGCCATTTTTGTAGGCTATAATGAGAAAAGAAAAGCATTAACAACTTTCTAACACAGCATGCTTAAAAAAATAACCAACATGCACATGTATCTTAAAATATCATAACAACAATCAGCCCAAAAATAAAATAAAATGGCTCAAAGGACCCCGCAGTAAAGTGGTTTCAATCAAATGCTCTGAAACTGTGTAGTGCTCTGAAACATTTTATGACAGGATTTTGAGTTATTCGTGAATTAAGGTCTTATTTTGCATTTACCAGAATGGGCTGGGCATCAGATACAATAATGTATTTATTTCAATTCCTTACTAGTTCAGATGTATATATACACCTACATACACAAGGAATATATATATATATATATATATATATATATATATATATATATATATATATATATATATATACGGTTGACGTTAGCTAATCATGTATTATGTAACAAGGGTTTTTTTATTTTTTTTTTGTTTTCATTATTCATGTTTTTATATATGTACAGTCATGTCAGCTTTCATAAAGTGCTAGTATAGTTTTTCACTTTGTATATTACAAGAATATCTTTCTTTTTTATGTTACTTTCTTTTTGTTTTTTTCATCTACGATTTCATTGTGCAACACTAGAATATTGTTGTTTGTTTCCGATTGATGTTTTAGTACATAGATTACTTTCATTGTAAAACACTAGAATATTGTAGTTTGTTTCTGATTGATATTTTTGTGTATAGATTACTATCATATGTCGTTATTCCTTGTACAATGAAGGGCCATCAAAAAGAATAGGGAGACTGGGCTGTTAACAAGGAGGCCAGTTTCTGGGCGGTTTAGAACAACAAACTCTGCTGACAACCGTTTTGTGGTAATCCAGGCACTTGGAAACCGCCATCAATGAGCTGTACAGACCATTCAAGCCTTGTGAACTGCCCTCCAAGTAGATTTTGTGTAGAAACGGCTTGCAGAAGGTGGGTTACATTTGAGGACGGCAGCAACTGGACCACTGTTAACACGGACACGGTAATCTATACACAAAAATATCAATCAGAAACAAACTACAATATTCTAGTGTTTTACAATGAAAGTAATCTATGTACTAAAACATCAATCGGAAACAAACAACAATATTCTAGTGTTGCACAATGAAATCGTAGATGAAAAAAACACAGTGGAGAGTCCGCTGGATTTTCGCTCAGGCACACCGATGCAGAGTGGGCTAATTTAATGTTCTCAGATGAATAAAGAATTAACCTATTCAACTTTGAATTAACTTTGCACGATTATCAGACCATGATTTGTTGTTAGAAAATGTTAAACCATCAAAAAAGAACAAAAACAAAACATAATTAAATATTTGAGAAAAACAACTTCTGTAACAATTAGAACAGTGTTCATGTATAGAATGATCATAAGGAAAGAATGGAGGAAATATTAAATGAAAAAATTATATACAGAAAATTAAGAAATGACCCTTTTAAAAAATTAGTAGATAAAATGAATTTGTATGTATCTAAATTATATAAATATGGTTACATAAATAAAAAAATAAATTATAGCTAACAGATTATGTAACTCCTAGAATGTACGGATTAATTAATTTGCTTAAAAAAGAACATAATCTAAGACCGATAATAAATAATATTATCACAATCCTTGAGGACCAAATGAAGCTCTATCAAAATATTTGAACCAAGCACTTAATAAACTATAGAGATAATGCTAACGATATTAAGAATTCTTTAGAATTAAAAAAATTCTAGAAACTATCAATATAACAGAAAATAATACTGAAATAATTAGCCTATGTAAAGTCATTATTTACTAACATCCATATAAAAGGATGCATAAAAATACTAGAAGAGAATTGGGAAAAGATCAAAAGTAGCGCAACCATAAAGGACAAAAACATATTTATATAAGGGTTAAACCTATGTATAAAATATAATTTCTTTACATATAATAATCAGTTCTATAAACAGTTGCATGGTACTGGTACTGGTACTGGATTGGTGGGGGAAACTAATCCGGCAAGTGGGCCTTATGGTCCTTTTTGCCAACCCCTGACGGCTACTTTTACGTCACCGCCACGTACTAACCAGAGTGGGATTGTCAAGTATCATTTCACGGGATCGCCACGAAATAAATATTAACCGATCCAGGAATCGAACCCACAACGTTCCGAACCGGGCACTCTGTGACCCTAGCCCCAACTTACTCGGCCGCCACGTCCTCATTACCTATGGGAGGAGGACTTTCGGTAAATATAAGCAGGATCTACATGACAATTGATTGAATAAGAAATTAGAATTAGTGAATAAAAAACCATTAGTAATAAAAAAAAATTTATAGATGATATATTAGTAATAACAAATGAAGAGAACTATAAAGAAATATTGGCACAATTGAACAATAAATATTCTGTTACCAAAATAGAATGAAATTTACTATAGAAAAATCTCAAAATAACAACATTAGGATTTTGGACATGAATATCATGATAAATAACAATAAGATAACAACAAAATGGAACAAGAAAAATATTAATAGTAATGTAATGTTAAATTTTTGTTCAAACCACCCGTTTCGGCAAAAGATTGACATGGCTAAAAATTTAATAAAAAGACCGAAGGAACTAACAGATAAAAATCATAAATAAAATATAGTTTAACAACAATCACAATAATAGCAATAATAATATGGATAGTGGTAATCAAAATTGTAAAGATAAAATAAGAACTAAAATGAAAATAATCAAACATACAGGCAATAAAGAGAAAAATATTAAAAAACCAAAACAGAAAACTATTACCGAATACTATAGGACAATGATAGCCAAGATACAAACAATAAAAAGTATGTCAGTCAAAATAATAATGAGCCTAAAAAGAACGATATAAACAAAATGAAATTCTATAAAATGAATTATATACTGGAACTAACTGAAAAAATAAAAAAGGCATTGGTTAAGGCATGGCCATACAAACTTACGACTAGGAGCATACAATGGAAACAAATTAGAAAAATATTTAAGCAATATGAAAGATAAAATAAAAATGATAGACAAAAAGAGTGTAGTATATAAAATAGATTGTAGCAATTGCGAGGTGAAGTACAAAGGAGAAACCTCTAAAAAATTAAATACCAGAATTAAGTAGCGCATCAATAATAGTAAAAACAGTGAAAATAAAAACATCACTGCTTTGGCCCATCACAATATACTTAGTAAGCATAAATTTGATTTTGATTATTCCAAAATATTGGAAAGTGAGAAAAATACAAGAAATAGAAAAACAATGGAAGCAATATACACAAAAAAAACATGAATAATGCAGTTAATTTTAAGATGGATGCACTTAATTTAAAAAGCCATTATGCAGACATAATCAATAAACTAGTTGGGATGCAGTCAACAAAGTATATTTTTTATTATACAAGCCAACGTTTCGGCTCAATCATGTGAGCCATCATCAGGGTTGAAATTAGATCAAAGATATAAGATGTATTTAGTAAAAATAAAAATAATAAAGGTGAAATACAGATAACTTAGTAATAAGGATGTAAATAATAATTTAATACAGGTAATAACAATGCACTACTAATATAAAATACATTTTTGTCCCACATCCTTCATTTATTTCATCATAGTAGCACTACAGTCGATCAAGCAACATCAACAAATAAATTAAATATAAAATAATTTATAATTTAAATTTTTTTAAATAGTTCATTGATTTAAGTATAAAAAATAGAATAATTACAAAAATTTGAAAGACAAACTTAATAATAATAAATTTGAAGTAAATAGGAAGGTAGGCATATGATAACAAATACATGGAACATGGATTAGCACAAAGTTCATTTGAGTGTTAATACAGTGAAGTGTGACAGTGATATGCAAGTAGTCACTCCCCAGAATATTGTATGATCTAACAATTAAAATTAATGAAGTAAAATTGTACGGATGTGGGGAAGACGCTGTGTAATTTGAAGGTAATAAGAAAATTTAATATGTAACAAAAAATGGTGCAATAATGTGAATATTTATTGGTTTTAATTGTTTTATATTGTATTGTAGAAAATAAGCATTCTGAAGAGGAAGGACTTCGAAAGGTAGATGACAGTATTATAGAAATGTTTTTTTAATAATATAGATAATTGTTACTGGAAGTAGCTTTTTCACAAATATTTAATCATAATATAAATTGATCTTCCCTGATATTCGGTAATTATATAAAAGTAAAACCATAAAAGTACAAAAACTTATGAAAAAAGAAGAAAAATGGAGAGATATGTTCTCATGAATTATCACAGTTCAACTAACTTGAAGTCTAGCAGGACCTTATTTATAGGACCTTTAGAGGACTATTGGGTGTAATCGAAGCTACATTATTCTTTTCATGTAATAACAACCAATTTTTATCTTAAGGCATTAATTATCTCCATTATTGAGTTTTAAAAGAGAAAAATCTAGGTGGGCCGGTTTTTTTGTGTCCCTGTGTATATTATATATATAATTGACATGAAAATAAAATAAATACATTGTTGAATATGTTATTGTTCCTATGTCCTGCCATTACGGTATAGATAAAATAAGACCTTAAATCACTAATAACTCAAAATCCTGTCATAGAATTTTTTTGTGCCAAAGACTTTAGCTCAGAATGACAAAAAAATAGCTCCCTTAAAAGTTTCATAGCACTTGATTGATACCACTTTTCCTATGAAATACAGAAGTTATAACTTGAAATTGGTCTTGATCGTTTATTTCCGATAAGTAAAAAAGATATACAACTAGAATAGAGATGCACTTATTCCATTGTAGAATAAAATTCTATTTAGACTTCTTTAAATTAAAAATCGATTTAAGGAAATTAATTAAAAGTCTCCCCTCAAATATTTCATACCAACATTAGAAATTGCAGGTATCAGCGTGAATCTTTTATATATCTATCTGGCAAATCAACTCAGGAACAAAACACCTAACTATTGACTAATAGTTGATAAACAAAAAGCAACAAAGTCCTTTTTTCTTTGATGGTATCATGAAAAGAATGCAATCAAGAAGCCCAAATGGTTGTTTACTCCAGCCTTATATCAATACTTTAAGTTTATCTTCTGGCATGTGTAAATCTCATGCCAGAGATTTACTTCCACCTTGGCTAAGGTTGCCTAACATGTGATGGTCAGTCTGGTATACTGAGGTAAAACTGAATAGACTCATCAATTGTTTCATTAGATTAATCTTAGTGATTCTCAAACACTCTCATGTCTCCTATTGGTTTGCTGAGTTAAGGTGTCTTTACCCCGCTTTCTGATAATAATACTTTCTAGTTGTCTTTCTTGTTTAATCTCTTAAAACCTAAAAGCCTCATTATATTCATAATTTACTCATCTGTGTTCCTCTTTCCACTCTAATAAATCTTGTCCTTAATCAATAAATATTACCACAATAGAAACCATTAACAGATTACTGTTATTACATCTAGAAAATGGAAATGGTTCAAATCTTGAATCCACTCAGAAAGAATAATGTAAGACTAAATCTAGTATGAAAATCTCAAAAATAAAGAAGATGATGCCTAGGAGGGGAGGAAATGATAATGCAAAGGTAAACAACTTAAGGAGGGGCCTTCAATCATCAAAAATAAACGGTAATTTTTTCTTATTCATTTATTGATTAATGTTATATAACAATCACACTTTCAGCATTTTTCAATGTAGTCTCTTGCATGATCTACACACTGTTGCCACAAATTTAGAAGCTTGTTCTCCCTGTTCATAAACAGTTTGAGAAAAAGTTGTCAGCCTATTTCGCACATGCTCCTCGACTTCATTGTTTTCGAACCATTCTCCTGCAACTGATTCTTTCACAGTTGTGAACAAAAAGAGCATCTGTCCATCATTACATTCCCAAGCCGAAAATGGTGAGAAAGGAGGGGCAAAAGAAGGATGTAGGCTGCCAGTGAAAGCAAAAACTCATCTCTCAGCCAGAAAAGTTCTTACAATGATTTTTCTTAACAGAAAGGGAGAATTTTCTTCACGATCAAAGAACAGTGAATGCGGCATACTATTACCAGTTGTTACAGTTGGTAAAAATCGCATGGTGAAACAAAAGATGAGGAATGCCCATTAGAGATGTAATCCATCTGCATGACTATGCCAGACCTCAAATAGCGATCTTGACTAGGGATAAATTGGAAAAAGCAGGCTGGGAAACTCTCAAACACCCTCCTTATAGTCCAGACTTGTCACCCTGTGACTATTTTTTGTTTGCGCCCTTGAAAGAATCACTTGGAGGAGAACGATTCAAAAGCAATGAAGAAGTGGAGGAGCACGAGCTCAATTGGCTGACAACTGGCCCTCAAACTTTTTATGAACAAGGAATATCCAAGCTGGTGGCAAAAGTATGTAGATCACGTAGACTACATCATATAGTAGACTACATTGAGAAATGCTGAAAGTATGGTTTGTGTATAACATTAATCAATAAATGTATAACAAATAATTACTGTTAATATTTGATTCATCCTCGTATAAATGTCAAATAGTATAATTTTTAATAATGCTGAATATCTGTATTATAATTTTAAATTATTATAATGTTTATATGAATGTACAATTCATTGCTTTAAGGGAGATGACAACTTGAAAATGAGTAGACGGCCGAAAACATTGTTGGAGTACAATCTTTGAAAAAAAAAAAAATTTAAAAAGGTTTTTATGTACACCACTTCCTGAAATAAGAAGCAAAAAAACATAATTAATTAATAATGATACTTTGATAACAATAAATAAATCATAAAACAAATTAATAAATATTAAGAATGAAAGTTAAGCTATTTTTTCAATTGATTGAAATAACAATCAACTTATGAATTAGTGTATGCGATTGAAAGAATGTAAAACAAATCAAAATGTTTTTAAACAATTCAAGAAGTTGGCTATTTGACAAGGCAGCTGTCTGGAGTTAAATAGAGGGGTAAAGACTTTTCCCTTATTTAGCGCAACCTCCTGGCCTAAGCTCTGCCCGCCTACAAGGACCTTCTTTAAAAAAAAGAACTATTAAACTAAAGACACCTCCACACTGATAGGCACAAAGGAGGAAGATAAAGAAGAAGAAGATTAAACTAAAAACTATTAAGAGTAAGGGAAACTTGAAGTTCCAGTAATTTTATTTTTGATTTAAATACAAAATGTTTTCTTATAATGAGAATGAACTTATGAACATGATTCAGCTGGTAGAACCATTGAGTAAAGACCATAGACATGGCTTTAGGAGTCGATAAATGTGCCGTATACTTCATTATAAAAGTGAGAAAATAAACAAATACTGGTGATATACAACTGCAAAAAAAAAAAAAAATGAACACAAAATGAAACAAATATTTTAGTTTAAGGAGGAAAGTAAGAACACCATCGAAAAAAGCTTTGAAAAAGAAAATGGAAGGCTGCTGAAAAACATCCGTCAGCAGGCAATTTAACCAAAACAATACAATACATGGGGTGCCACGGTAATGTTCTGCTTATTGGGCATTCTAAAATTGTATGATGCAGAACTAAAGGATGATGAATACCCTGACTGCCACTAGAGTAAAAAAAAAACAGCCAAGAACAAAGAAAAAAAAAGCTTCTGCTACTTGAAAGCACTGTAACGTTTAGAGCTCTTTAGCTAACCACTAGAGGCTATTGTCTGCACTACCCTTTCACATTCGTTTTCACCTGACATTGTATGGGCTTGTACCACTCCTTTTATAAGATCTTATCTTATTTTATTTTATTTTATATCCCTGCTCTGTTTTACCTTTCTTTTCTATTTCTATTTCTTTTTTTTTTAATTTGCGATATTCGTTGCTATCTTATTGTTTTGTCCTCATTCACATAACAAAAAGTAATAATAAGAGATACAAAATTTAATTAAAGAAAATAAGATAATCATAAGAGGAAATACAGTTGTTAGATCAGTGATACATATTTGATATAATAATAAATAAAAGATGGGAAACAAATAAGGAGTGAGTTTAGTTGACCGTAGATATACTTAAGGAAGAATTTGGTCGGGGGATGCGGTCAAAGACTAACACATTAATAAGCAAGACTTATTTATTTTGTGCCAACGTTTCGGCTTAAGTTTTAGGCCATCATCAGGGGTAAAAGAAAAAACAAAATAACAACATTGAAAATGACAGAGGCAGTACCAGCAACAGTAAAGAAATGATAAAAAACAGAAATTACAAGCAAGATAAAAATATATGAAATAGAAAAAGATGACACTAAATATTGTAAAAAATGAAAAAGTAAAGTTAAGAGAAAAGAGTGAAGGAAAGATTATGAATTAGATGAAACAATGAAGTACGTAATACATGATATGATAAAATATAAGAATTCTATTAATTGAAATGACTAATAGTATATAAAGCATATCATTGATGTTAAAATTGTTAACAAGTGACTAATGAAAATAAAAACAATGTAAAAATTAATTGAAATTAAAATAATGCGTTATTTACATAGGTTATAGTAAAATATATGAAACCTATTAATTAAAAAGACAACTAGTATGAAGATTTGGGAATATGTAAAGCATATAGAGATAATTATGATGTGACAAGTTATGTAAAAGATGACAATGATGTTAAAAAAGTTGACATTTTTATAATTAAAATAATCATAAAATGAAGGAGGAAAATATAAAATAATGTAAGCCCAAAAATAGAGTAATACTATAAATTATAGGTCATTTTCTATGAGGTGAAGAAGAAGAAGGATAGAGGAAATGTGAAGAAAATGTAATAAATACCTACCAGAGAGGCGCCAACTGAATCGTAATAATTGAGTTATGGGAATTAGAAAAACCGAAAACAATGCCACCAACTCACTGATTTGGCAGAAACTAACTCTAAATTTAAATACTCGTTGATCAAAAGGCATAACAATTTGTTTAAAAACTGGTAAAACGTATTGATTTAAGGCAAAAAATAAAGATTAATTAAATTCTCAAAATTAATGTTAAAAATATAAAATTAAAAATTAATATCTAATCCAAAAAACATTTCCTCCAACTGATGGGATAAATGACAATGGAAATAAAACATAGGTGACGGGTTAAATTTAATAAGAAAAAAAAAAAAGGAGTTTCAACTATAAGTCTTACTTATTAATGTGCTAGTCTTTGACCGCACCCCCCAACCAACTTCTTCCTTAGGGAAACAAATAAGTATTAAGTTTTCTATCATGTATTCACATATATCATTATATTTTTATAATTCCTCTCCGTCCGTGAACCCGACTGATTGAATGTTTAACAGATGAAGGAAGTGACAGAATTTGAAAATGGTAAGAAGAGGGTGGTATCCTGAAGTTGGGAGGAAATTGTAGAAATTGAACGCTGAAACTAGCAAGGATTGTTTTATGTTGCTATGTTATAATGCTATAAGGGAGCTAAATAAAAGATATTTCAGAGGAGCAGTATCTAGTTTTACAGCTCAATGATGACTTCACAGTTAAAACTGACAATATAGAAATGGGACCGTTAGAGAGCATTGTAAAGGAAAGAGCCAAGGAAGTATTGGCATTTATATTCTAGCAAGACTAAAGAAACCATGTCTCTCACCACTACACTCAGTTAAAATTGTTGTTTTCCTTCTTTTGTCTACAACACTTCCTTGACTCTTTCCTTTACAATTATTTCACCTCACACTCCCCTTCCAACATAGTTGGAGTTTTAACTATAAAGTCATCAAAGTTAAGTTCTCATCTCAATAAAACCTTAAGTTTGAGTACCCTGAAATATGTAAAATTAAAAGTGAATGTTGCAATGTTGTGTTTTCCCTTTATTGCAGTTTTATGTCTTTGATCTAAAATTTCTTCTCATAACCTTGTTTGGTTCATCAGTTAATGAATAACATTACCTTTTCTAAAGCATTTGGTTTGTTTTATAATTAAATTCTGTTATAGTTTACATATCCTCAACCCACCCATCTTGCTTTTCCCCATAATTACTTTAAATTACCAGATATCTTCACTTTTCAGTTTAAATCAATAGAAAATCTAATCTTAGATTATGTTTGATTATATGTAATTGATATATGTTACCTTTCGATTTTAATGCACTACTAAAACCAGTTTTTCCCGTTTTCTCATGTATTCCCATTTCTTCATTATGGTTTATCATTTACACATATTTAATTTCACATAATTTACTAATTGTTCAAAACGTTTCAGTTAAATATTCTGTGATAGTTTTGGGAACTTAACTCCACGTGTTCCATCATTTCAATAACCTATAAAAATTTTCCAAGATTTCATTCACCCTGGTGTAGTTTGACTGTCTGAGACAGTAATCGGTGGTTACTTTTGAAAAGTTGGACAACAGTTCTGATGCAGCAACCGGTAGGGTTATTGGGTATAATGATTTCGAAATTATATTATATTTAATTTTGATGTTCCAACTCATTTAAGGGTTTCTATTGCTTGTTTTCTCAATCTTATTGATTTTTATACTTCTGTTAATTTTGTAATTCTCTATTTATTTACATTTGTACAATAGTATCATATTCTGCTCCCTAATGGGTGCTTGCCTAAGCAATAAAAGGGAGCCCAAAATCTTGCTCTGGGTCATTCAATCAGTAAACTCTCTTGAGGTAGGCCACTCTGGTAAGCGCCATTCTTGATTTTACGCTCTTAGCATAACTATACGTTGCTCTCATTGAAGAAGATTTAAAGCTTTCCAATGATCTTGCTGATATTAAGACAATACGTTCTTCAGAGGCAGCTTTTTCTGGTTTTCGTAGGAGCTTCAGGTTTGCTTACCTGGCTCTCTCCACACTGGAAGATAACCTAGGAGGGACATAGTGAGGTAACCCGTGCTCGCATTAACGCAGTGTCTGAGATATCCAAGAATATCTAAAAAATGTATAAGGGCATGAAATCATTTTAATGTGTTTTGTTACTTTGAAAATAATTATTATAAGTTATGCAAATTGGTTGTTTTTTGTGTATATTATTTATTACTATTTATTGAGTGTATTTTAATGCTATTGTGAAGTAGTTATAGCGAATGCTATTTCTGAAATGATCATTTTATTATTTATTACATTGAGCTCTAAGATACACCTGATCTTGGTCAGGATTCAGTTTTGTCAACAATGAAAATTGCAATGTTGAGAGTTAAAGTGTGTATATACATCTATTCATGCATTGTTATGATTTTAATTTGATATTTGTCTATAAGCATTGTAAAAGTGTTATTTTAATAGCAATTCCATCATAGAGAAGGTTGGATTGCTGGTGGTAAAGTGTCTAAAACCCTAAATCTGATTTATGTGCTTTCTTTGTTTGAGTAAAACCACAGGTGGCCATCTTCCAGTGTGGAGAGAGAGAGAAAATAATAGAATATTATAGGCAGGTGTGTTACTGTTACCATCCTGGGATCCTTCTGGAAAAAGATCGCATTCAGATGTGTGGCACCACTGAAAGGCTGTCTTGGAGAAGATAGAAGTCAGGTGTATGGCACCGGCAGAAATTCTCTAGAACGTTTAGGCGGCTTGCAAAGTGCACTGTAGAATTGAAGTTGATAGTCTTCATTGAGGTACATCCTGAAACTGCCTGTGAATAGAAATTATTTTCGCTTAGCTGTAAGACTCTCAGCCTTCCTTGTCTGGATATTATTGCTGTGATCATTACAGTTCACCTTGATGTTGGGCTCCAGCTTTGAGATATCAACACTCATACCAGTGGGGTACTCCCTGTCAAGATAGCTTCGGATTGCCAGAGCAACTAGGTTGTCTGGGAAAAAGAGAGAGGGGTTTATAGGATTAAGTTCAAATATATTTATTTGATGAATATATGTTTCCTATCTTTTATCCTGATGAAACAATGCTAAAAACCCAACAATAAGTGATCTCTACTTAACTCCCTTCCATGTAGCAATAGTCAAAGAATCCTTCCTAGCTTGAGAGTTCAACTTCTCGAATTCCCTACAAACCTCAAAATGCCACCATCTACTTACCACTTTCAAATAATGTCCCTCACAGTCAGGGTCGTGTTAAAAAATGTAACCTGCATAAAATGAATATATATATATATATATATATATATATATATATATATATATATATATATATATATATATATATATATATATATATATATAATAAGGAAATAAATAAAATATAAACATAAGTGACTAACCAAGTGAGGAGTTAGGAAGAGAATATGGGCCAAATTCATAGACTGCACTCAAGCGAGTTTTTCACTAACCCACAATATAAATCCACTTAACCATTTCAGAAACAAACCTCACTCAAGTCTGAGGGATTTCACTTATGTTAAAAATATACTTGAGTGTTTTTTCAAAATTTGTAATTATTTTGCAGTATTAGTGTTGTAAAAATAAAAATATCATATTACTTTCACTTACCTATATATGAAATATATAGGTATGGGAAAGTATTGCGATTGTGAAAAATTTCAAATCCGAGTTATATATATATATATATATATATATATATATATATATATATATATATATATATATATATATATATATATATATAGTCACATATAGAAAGCTATAAATTCTATTATATGATTTAAATAAAAACAAACAAGCTGTGGAATCAGTGATAAATAAATGTTCAAAGCCATTTTATTAATTACTTTATACTTTATTAATTATAAAACAATTAGACAAAAATTATAATCCATAAGTGTAAAGAGTCTCACATTGTTATTTTACTGTCATCAAATCAGATAATGTGTAGTATCGAAGCACCTCTATCCTCGGCAAAAGTAGTATTATTTGTAGAGCGTTACAATATATGTATAAATTAATAGCAGAGTTGATAGAACACAAATTCTAATAAAAAGGCCAGGAGGAGAAAAAGCAGAAGTTTTACAGGAAAGGCTATTATTCTATAAATCTTCAAATAATAAGTGGACCAAATGAGGAAGTTTTCAATATATTTGTGAGATGGCCAAGTTTGGCTCATATTTTTGGCAATTCTTTTGTATGGATTCATCTAGAGGATATTCAACTACTGGGACATTTGCTGGTGGTAGTGGATACCCACAGAAGATATATACATTTACACCCCCATGAATAATCCAAGATCACTGGCTGAAATTAATTATAATAGGTCTCATAAAGTTATTAGAACCTTAGTTGAGAGAACAATTGGCAGATGGAAGGGGGAGGAGGTTTTCCTTGTTTATATAATGAAATACAATTAGAATTTAGAAAAGTTACTCATACAATTACTGCATGAGCAGTACTCTATAATATTGGGATCAATGCCAATGATACATGGGATGATTTGAAAACCAATGATGGGCATCAAATTATTGAAATATCATTTTTAACCTTAACAGGAACTGAAAGAGGTGCAATAATAAGAAATGTTTTCATTGAGAGACAATTTAATTAATATAATATTTTATATTTTTGTTTATTCATATAGAAATAAAGAATTATAGGAACAATAACAATGTTTTCATGGAGAGACACTTTAGTTAATACTTCATATTTTCGTTTATTCAAAAAGAAATGCAGGATTATAGACAATAAAATACAAGATATAAACACAATTATCTTAATAAAAAAAGTAATATTAAATTGATTATTTATTGAAATATAGTATTTTTATTTAAATCTTTAAGTAACAACTTCCTTATTAGCTAAACAATTTAACTCTAGCCTCCTTAAACCTCATGCTGCTCCTTATCATAAAGAATTTGGTTTGACCTTCTGGTATCTCTAAGCTCTGCTTCTTTTTAATAGAATCTTTGGTTTCCTGCTTCGCTCCTGGAAAATATGTATTCCCAATAAAAAAATTAATTGTACGATTAATTTTTAAAAAATTCAAAATTTTTTGGTAAAAAAAACAAAGTGGAAAGAAGAAACAAGCTTCATCTCACTTTTTGAAATAATTCTATTAGTGGAGGCCAGTCCTCCTCAGCACTTATCTTTACTTCCACCGAGATAAATGTATTCAGTTGCATAATTGGCATAAATGTTTAATGGATTTGTGTATTATATTTATCATACCCATTTATCATTTGCCCAATCTTTTTTCAAAGCACAAAAATCAAAACATATTTTAGCTAATATATCAATTTACATATGTCTATTTATAAAATACATTATTTTATTTAATTACTCTTAAATTGCAATTAAATTGAAAAATAAAAAAAAAGAATGGGGTCCATATAGTACACAAGTATCACTTTTCATTAAAAATAAAAGCTATAAGAAAAGTATAACTTACTTAGAATTTAGTTTAACATCATAGCTCTCTGTCACTATGGAATCACTGTCAGTTGCACCATCCCATTTCAACTCCATATATATTCTTCTCAGGGCATCTAGCTCTGGATCCTCAAGAGATAAGGGAGAGATAATGGGAGTATAAGGATCTCCTCCAGCTCTGATTACATTTGTTTAGGCATTTGCCAACTCGGTCTTCCTCTGGAATTTAATGTTTTACCCACAGCAATTTCAGCTGATTAACAGTTCTCTATAAATAATAAAAACAAGAATGGCAAGTTAATACAGTACAGTTGTAACTGTAGTAAGGTAAGTGTACCGATAGAGGACACTGCTCCGGAAGTGGTCAGTTGGTAAATAAATCGTTAAAATAAGGCTGTTAAGCTTTGATTGAACTTCAAACTTGGAGTAAATGTAGCTCATACCATATAGTAGTGGTTTAAGTATTTTTTATAAATGTAAGTTTTTATGTTCTGAAGTCAGAATTTTTAATTTGATGTAATCTTCCTTGTTTTTCACTTTATTCTTCTTTTTAAGACCCTAAGCATTGTAAAATAATAAAGCATTACATTAATGTGTTTCATATGATACAAAATTAGACTTGAATACAAGAAAAAATTGTTAAAATGTTAGTCCACCACTAATCCAATGAGGTGATTTCCAAGAGTCCACTGCTGGTGTAAATTGAATGTATAGGAAAAGTAAGAAAAATATCAGTTGACGTACGCATTATGGTATAGAAGGATCAATCTAATTAGGGATTGATAAATGATTTTTCACCTATATAAATTTGTTTTTATTGAAAACTAGTTATAACTAGTTTAGCAAACTATTGATAAATAGTTATAATCCACTTAAGCCTTGAACTGAAGATGAATGTATAGCATTGGAAACTAGTTCACAATAAAATAAATTTATAGAAGTGGAAAATCATTTATCAATCCCTAATAAAAAAAATATACTAACTACGATTAATTAAAATTTTATTTGACATGAATTAAAAAAGGGGAATAGCTGATGCAATCACTGGATAAATTTTAAATATCATAAGTACCTAGAGAAACCATTGGGCCAGAAAAAACAATGAAAATTTCCTTAACTGTGTCCACTAAAGGTACATTTATTTACCTTACTGTTATAGTTGTTAAATAAAAAATAGCGTACTTACCAGAATGTTTATTGGGAATTAAAATTCTTTGTGACCTCACCCCAAGCCTTTGCTTTCCCCAGATTACAAATCTTGTCTGTTTGTTTAGTGAAAGTTTAATACCTTTAAGGACAAAATGTGTTACTTTCTTCTTCCGTGAAAATAACTTTTTCCTTTTTTTCTTCCATTGTAATTAAAATATACCATAATAATGAAAGATAACTGGCAAAACTTAAAATAGAAACGCACACTTGCTAACAATAATAGAGGTTGGTTTAGAAACCATTACGAAACCTAACATTAGAAAAGCATTAGTACAGATGATTTTCCCCTACAACTTCTCACTCACTTAAGTGCTCATTTATGAATAACAATTTTTTGAAGTTTTCCACTCAAGTGTAAAATCCCACTTATGAGACTAATTTTTTTTCGCTTATCTTGAGTGCAGGCTATGAATTCGGCCCTGAATCATGAAACAATGAGAGAAGAATATAGAGTGAAAAGAAAGGGTATAGTAATGGGAGGGGGGTTAAAATGGTGGAATTACAATGCTTTAAGTAATTAGAGGGGGAAAAAAGTTATGAAAAGAGATAAAACTAACAGTCATTTATGAAAATTATTTTATTGTTTTTTAATAAACTCAAAATATGTGATTAATATTTCTTATCTTTTTAATGATTGACCAGATTAGGTTCAAGGTGAAGATGTGAATGGATTCAGAAATTAGTCTTTTCTCATTACTAGGAAATGTGAGGATAGAGCTTTTACCAAAGGAATAGTTCAGGGATAGAGTATGAATAGTATAATTTAGAGGGGGTACGGTAAAGGTAAGCGATAGTTAATTTGTATTTTGAAAAAGGAGTTTTGAGATTGGTTTTACCAATGTGGGAGGAATTAAAATTAGCAATGTATGAATAGAAGAAGGAAAGCGGTAAACAATATTAGAATGGGATGGGATCTTTTAACTCTTTAATTGCTAACGACGATATATGCTGATGCAAGGGAACGTGCCCCGCTTGCTAATGACGATATATGCTGACGTGCCTCACACTCGCCCTCAGTGCTAATGACGATCTATGCCATAGACAACGTGACCTTGCTTCATTCTACTGCTTTCCCAGTGAAATAGAGCTTCTAACTAGAGTCTACAGATGGCATGGGGATTTACTTTGGGACGTTTCTTGTGTATTTCATGTACCGTTTGCTTAAGGTTATGGGGTGGCTATCTGCTCTGACCAGGTAACCATTCTCATTCATTTTTGTGTTCTGTGTGAAACAAAATTCAGTTCAACTGCCTTTTGCCTTCATTTAGTTTCTATAAATTTTAATTAGTAGTTAGGTTGAATAATTTTAGTTAGAAATTAGGTCAAATAGGATTATTTTAGTTAGTTACTAGACTGTATAGCATTAATTATTTTAGTTATTTTTTAGTGTTTATTTTTTTTTTTTTTTACAGATCAGTGTTAGGTTTTTGTTTCGTTATTTTTTTTTTAATGGAGAAACAGTGGTTTAGTGCTGAGGAAAATGACGAATTTATAACTACTGCCAAAAGTGGTGATGAGTTCTGAATGGGGTGACAGTGAAAGAACAGATATAGACATTTCGATTCCTTCAACATCACCGATTCCTTCTACATCATCAGCTCCATCTACATCTTCAACTTCTCAGGTACATGGAGCAGTGGGATATTCTTCAAGTATATTTCGTATAACAACAGATCTGGTATCTGAAAGTTTGTCAGAAGATGAAGAAGAACCTCCTCAAAAGAGGGATAAGAAATTTTATTGGAAAAAGAAGAGTTTAGACCCTAAAATTTACACAATTATTGGACAAAATAAAGCCGCTTGCCAAAGAAATATTGATCGAAATGCAACTATTTTGAAATTTTTCCAAATTTTTTTTTTCTAGACGTTATAAAGTATATTGTTGAAGAAACAAATAATTTTTTCAATTTTATGATATCAAAAAAAAGAATTTTTTATTCATTCTAGATTGCAGAAATGGAAAGATGTTGGTAAGAGTGATGGTTTTTACCGTTACTCTATTGATGCCACACAACATGAAGAAATCATACAGCAATTATTGGTCCAAAGATCTGTAATTACATTCCCCAATTTTCGGACAAATAATTTCCAAAGACAGATTTCTCATTTTTCAGAAAGCAATAACAACCAATCCAGGGAAGGAGACAGACTGTTCAAAATAAGAACATTCAAACTTATATATAGACATTCACACTTCCGTCATTTATTTTAAAGAAAGCTACTGTCTTGATTTCAACTGAGGTTTCTTTGTAACTGACAAGATGGTTTGAATATTGAAAATACACTAAATGCTGGTTACACACTGATTGAATTGGATAGACTCGGATTTAGTTTACGTAGAAAGTATGCGTTCCTTTCACACATTCCGATAATTATCGGAGGCGGATCATATATTCCCTGCAGTCCTCGGACTATGTAAAAATGCCCTCAGACTACAGGAAAAGTAGGATCCGACTCTGATAATTATTGGACTGTGTTAAAGGATTGCGTACTTTCTGAGTAAACTAAATTGGAGTCAGATCCGACTATGTGAAAATGTCCTTATGGGTAGTGATAGTGGAATGGGTTTCTGAGAAAATAAAGCGGAAATTACTTATTAAGTTTTTATTACTTATAATTTTTTCTCAAAATAAATTACCCACAAGTTAGTTCTGGAATCGTAAATTCGTAGCAATTTACAACATATTTTATGACTTTTGCCCATTATAGAGGAGTGAAAAGTGCTAATGGAGAATAAAATTGATGTCCGCGTCCAGATTGGAGGGGTTCGGTTATTAAGGGGTTGAAACGCATTTAATTTGTACCATGTTGGCCGAGACCTTAATAAAATTTCCTGTTAAGAGGAGGTTCAGTTATAAAGAGGTGTCCATTAAGAGAATTATCACTGTACAATTCAAAATTTGAAATTTTTGGGAAATCACATTTAAAGATTTTTTTTTATACGTAGTATTGAATACCTTTTCAGTAAAACAACCTGAATATTAATAATATCCTACAAATGCCTGGGATGTCACTGCAACCTTTTTGGCAAAATTGACTAAACTGGAAGTGTCACTTTATATCATCGGGTTTACACATGTTTACAATTTTCTCGAAAAAGGATCTTATAATTTTCATCAAAATGGTTATATCAATGAACAATTATATGGTCTTTAATATCAGTCAGGTCTTATCCTTATTGAAATAGTCTGACAGGACTTACTTTCAAAATGGTTTCCTCTAAATTACTTATAATTTTCTTTATTTGAAATGATTAACCGTTTCTCATAGTTAATAGTAATAAAAAATGGATAAATATAAACTATGAAAGAATTTGATAATTAACTAAAGGAGAAATATTTACACAGGTTGAAAAGAAATTTTCAGAAATTAGAGCAGTGATATAGATGTTTATATACTGTTGAAAAGCTAAAGCCTTTAGAAAAATAATCCTTAACATATAAAGTAGTAGAAGGCAATGGAGAATGACATTTATTTTTTAAAAATTATTTTCAATGTTTGACCTATATGGTTATCTTCAACGAATTTGCCTCAAGGTCAATTAAAAACTCAGTAGTCTTATTTTATTTATTGTTTAGACGTTTTGGGGATGCTTCATCCCATCTAAATAATATCCCAAAATGTTGGGTGAGTCACTTAACTACTATTATAATTAACCATGTCTCATTAAAATAGTAGTTAAGTGACTATGGTCAATTGACCATGTCTCATTAAAATAGTAGATAAGTGACTCACCCAACATTTTGGGATATTATTTAGATGCTGAAGAGAGGGATGAAGCATTCCCAAAATATCTAAAAAATAAATACAATAAGACTACTGAGTTTTTCAGTTGATCTTAAGACAAATTTGTTGAAGATAACCATTTAAATTATTGTTGTAATTAATAATTTCTACTTTTAGATTATTTATTGTGCAAAATTGACGTTTCCATGGAAACTAAATGGGATTTCCAAAAGAACTAAATGGAAACATTTAAAATTTATTTTCAAACAAGCAAATCAAAAATATATAGTACACAGAATTGTAGCATTCGGATTGTTGAAAAAACTAGTTTATTCTACTTTTGTGAGAGATGTGAAGAAGTGCAGGCTGCTGAAAATATTTTAAGTAGTGTTTATGTGAATTCATTAAAATTATTTTAAAAAATGGATAATTTTTATGGGGTGGTTAGTGAAAATTGTATGATGCGCGTACCTCACCAGATTTTTGAATATACAGTTGATATAACTATTAATACAGGTGTAATATTAAAATGAAATAAGCATTTTAAATGGAAAATATCAGAAGCACAATCTCATACCTAATAAGGTCATGGAAATTATAAGGACAATGAAAGAAACAGAAATTTAATAGTTATATTATATAACTCCTTTAATTCCATCAATTTATAGAGATAATGCAAACATGTGTTGCTTATGACTAATTGATTACACGAATTTGCAGGGTAGTCTAAATATTTAACTTCTTACACGGAAAAACCGTTTAGACCATATTAGATTACTTAAATGACTTTACTAGATTTTTTCTGTGAAAATTATAAATGGGCTTAGAAAAGTCAATTTCAATCTTTCATTTTCAATAGAAAGCAGTGACAAACCTGCTAGACGATCCTGACACATCATTGATCTAATATATCTTTTAATCATTTTCAATTTAGAAAAAGAGCGCTGTGCTTTTGCTATCTGAAAATACAGTACAAAAATAAAAGAGTGATGAAACATCATGATTACGAATCCAAATGAAATAATACGATTTTGTTTTTTACCTTAGGCTTGGTTTTTACCTTGGCCTTGGGGCCCCGGGCATTGCCCCAGTTGTCCTAGCCTAGATATGCCCCTGGTCAGTCATGAATTAGTGATCATGAAACTTCGACAAATACTTAATATAAATAAGAGAAAAGAAAACCGTATTTGTTCTGAAAATTTTGAACTAGATAAATTGAAAAACCCTTCAATTAAAAATCAATTCGTGCTAAAAGTCAAGAATAGGTTTGAAGCCTTAGAATCTTTAGATGAGAATCGCAAAGATAATAAACAAGTTATGGGTAGGGATCAGGAATAATATTGAAGTAGTCTGTAATTTGTGTCTTAGAAAAAGAAAGAGTAAAAAGAACAAACCCTGGTTCGATAATGATTGTCTAAACTTGTGCGGAAAAAACAAAACAAAAAAAAAACTGCTAAATTACAAGCTCTAAATAATCCCAGTGCATGCTGCAACAATGCTGCCAATTTCTGAGCCTAAAAGTATGAAACATCATAAGTCCTCAAAAATAAAAAGAGAGCATTTTAAAAACAAAATTATAGAGATAGAAACTAATAGAATCGAAAACAACATAAGATAAATGTACAAACAAGGGTATAAAAAGATCCCTTAAACCGTTTGACCCGTAATGAATGTAATTAGAGAATAGCAATATCTTGGCCGATCCGGTGGACATTTAGAATAAGTTTAAAAATCACTTTAGCAGTATTTTGAATATGGGAAATAAGTCTATCCCCTCCTTCTGAATATCAAGGTGCTAACTAATAGAAGAACCGATTAAGGAAGAAGTCAAAATAGCCATAAGGAAATCAAAATCTTACAAAGCAGCGGGAATCGACTACATTCCTAGTGAATTAATAATAGTATGCGGGAAAGCAGGAGTTTCTGAAGTACATATTTTCGTTAAAAAAATCAGAAAAATGAAAAAAATGAGCGAATAATGAAAAGAATAGAATCTACACTTATTCCAATTCACAAAACGACAGGATGTATTGTAATAACTATCGTGGAATCTCACTCCTCACAGTTTGTTATAAAATATTTTTGTTAATCCTAACTAGTTGAATCATGGAATACTCTGAGGAAATTATCGGAGACTACGAATATGTTTTTACACAGAACCGTTTAACTATGATCAAATACTTTCCTTACGACAAATATTAGAGAAAAAATTAGAATACTATGGTATAGTTCATCAGCTTTAAATTATTTTAAAAAAAAGCTTATTGTTCTATAGACTGCCAGAGGCTGTATAATAATTTGATTGAGCAGGGAATACCGAAGAAGTTAGTAAATCTAGTAGTGAGGCACATGACCAAAACATTCAATAAAGTTAGTATCGATAATTAATTTAGCACTTAATTTTTTCATTATAAAGGTGATATGCACTGAAAAAGGTTTAAATCTGGGTGGTAAAAGATCCGTGCTTGGGTTTGCAGATGATTTGATACTGGTAAGTGAAGACATGGAAACTATAAAACAAAATACAACAATGTTGATGAAAGCCGGTAAAGAAGTAGGGCTTGAAATAAATACAGATAATATAAAATATATGGTTAGCAGCAGAAATGGTGGTGATTTTGATGATATAGATATAAGCGGAAATACGTTTGAATATATTGCGAAATTTAAGTATTTTGGGTCTATGATAACTAGAAAAAATAATATCAAAGATGAAATAAAGGCTAGATTAAAGGCGGGAAATGCTTGTTATTTTTTGGAGTCGACATTACTTAGCTTGCACCAATTGTCCAGAAACTTAAAAGTTAGAATTTACAAAACTATAATCCTTCCTAATGTTCTAAACGGGTGTGAAAAATGGCCGCTAACTTTGAAGGAAGAACAGCCCCATAAGGTTTTTGAGCATAAAGTATTGCATGGAATATTTGGTCCAAAAAAGGGTGAATCCACTGAAGAATTCAGGAGGTTACATAACACAGAATTTCAGAGCATGCATCCTGTTAATGTAATTGAAATAATAGCACTGTGACAGTAAAGATGGACTTGTAAAATTGTTGGGCTTAGTAATGAACGAATCCCTAAAAAGTTAATAAACTCTGTAATCAGTAAAACAATAAATATTATCAAGTTAACATATTTACTAAACATCATTTATTGTAACCAGAGAGCAGATTTTTATGTGATTACATATTTAAATTGTCTCATTATTGACTGAAGCAGTCACCTACCACGGAGTAAAACTTAATAGGTTCAGCTGGAGTCTACATACAGAAGAGCTAGCTAAAAAAGGCAAACAAAGGATAAACCTGCTTCAAAGAATGACTGGAACAAAGTGGGGAGCGATGCAAGATGCACTGTCTTTGGGGTACAAAACGTATGTGAGCACTTCCTTGGAATAGGCTGGAGAACTTTTGATAAACAACTCTTATGAAAGTGGCAGACAAAAAATTGAAAAGGTACAAAACTCAGCACTCCAGATAATAACAGATGCGCCGAAGTCCACACCCAATATGCAACTGCAAGCAAATCTCAAGCCAATGGTGATGCATAAGGAAGTAAGCTCAGTGGACCTCTGTGAACGACTATATAATATTCTGATCGCCTACTGGCCAAATAATAAGCAGGCTCACACAATTCAAGATAGAAGTTACCTTCTTAGAGAAAACCTAACAACTCTCAGGTAAAACGAACGTGTCCCCTACTCAAAGAGAACTATTTCCTTTAATTTTTGAAATGATAACTAAACGATATCCCAGTCCTCCTTGGACTCATAGGTATACCTGCTCAACAAGAAGCAACACAAGATAGAGGATCTCTTAGCCGTTTCGGAAATGGTTGGGAAATGGACCACGAACTTTGACAGTGAAATCCATGCAATTCTACTAGCGTTGCAAGTCCTCTCAAACATGGATGCCGAGAGTATTGTGCTGTTTGTGGATTCCCAGGCGGCTAGCATCGCAGTAACACAGCCCAATGGGTCTCATGCTCAGGGCATTTTGAACTGTCAATTGTAGAGGAATTATTTCTTCAAGGTAGAGAGGTGGTATTTTAATGGATACTGAGTCAATGCGGTATCCGTGGAAATGAGATAGCAGATAAACTTGCCAAACAAGTTCATCATTGGAGCAGCCTGAAAATCGGAAGTTGTTCCATAGAGCTAGGGAAGAGATATAGAAGGCAAATCAGGCTGTGCTGCTGGACTTCATTAAGATAAATACTGTTGGGAAGCAATTGAGTAAACTCGTTAACAAAGAAGAGTGGGCAGCAGTAGATCTGCCGAGAAAGGAAGCTGTTTCAAGAGTTTCGGATGCTTATAGGCTATGCCTATTTAATGAAATATCTGCATAGAATAAGAGTGGCAGATTCTCCACTCTGCAATTTATGTAATTCTTGAGAAAATATGGATGCAACGCATTTAAACAAATGCTCGTGCTTACTGGAAATAAGAAATATGACGCCGTCCAAATCAGAATGGTACTGGGCTGCTAGATCTCTAATGGGGAAAGATGAAAAAGAGAGACAAAAAAAAATACCAATGATTTTTTTTTTTTTTGGCTTTCTATCTGATAAATCAGCATTACAAAAAAAAAAAAAAATTGCATATTTAGGTTATTTCATTGCCTATTTTTACTCTTTTTGATACACATTTTGTTAAATACTACTAGTTTTATTACAGGATACTTAAAGTTTTTTGCAGCATAAAAATACAGTATATACATATATCTGGTTTAAAAACATTGGTTATGAATCTACCAACTTGAGTTAATTGTGTTTCATCCAGTTAAGATGAAAATTCACATAATTTAAAGGAAAAATTTACTCATCAAACACAAAATATTCATGATATAAATAGAACTAAAAATTAGAAATTAGCTTAAAGTAATTATATCAGAAATAAAATTTTCTGCAAAATAACTTATTTATTAATACATTACCGCACTTGAACGATGACTGACATAACTGATGCCAAATTCAGGTCCAATCACTAACTCAACTGGGATAGACCAACCAGACTGAAAAAATAATTTGAAAGATTTTAGTCATTATAATTGACTCATAAGTTGTGATAATGCAAATCTTTCTCACTAACTCATTTTAATTAATAAAAATAGACTATATAGATTAAATAATCTATTAATTAAATTTAGGAAGTTACGTAATCATGAATAATCATCACAATTATAACCATTCCAATAAGAATTATTTAAAACTACATATTGTAATAATATTTCTTATTTTGAAGTAAATAAAATGAAATTGAGACTATTAATATAGTGTGAAAGTATTGTGCTTGATATGCATTAAATTAATGTTTTGATTTGGTATTTAATGTTTCGGTTTCGGAAGTGATTCATATTTTTATATTTACAATAATTATGTCTTTTTGTAGTAAGAAATGCATCTTGTTAACACTAGTTTGTAAACAGGAAAGATTGTAGATACTGCATTTCAAAGACTTTTGAATTTTATGGTATATTGAGTAATTAGCAATTGCTTGAATATATAATATTCGATAATGTTTAAAGAGTTTTAGTTAATTTGTAAGTAGAATGAAAAAATCATAAGTAGTAATTAATAATGAAATCATTTACCAATTTTTCGAAAACATTTCAGGAATATTGTGAAATAAGGAAATACTTAAATAATATTTAAAAAATATAAATTGCAACAACGGAAGGCCTAGAACCCTTAGCCCAAGCCATCTGGATGGTTCCAGATTGTTATAACCGAATATATACCTCATAAGCCAGCCAGAGACTAAATCCTTGTCATGAAGGGACCATTTGAAGTTGAGGCACATAAAAGTATTAATTTAATTCATCAGATGAAACTGGGAAGACTCAATACTCAAGAGTCAATTGAGAAGGAGTAGATTTAATTCCAATCCAGTATTTTAAGATTAGGATTATTGGTTGTATGCAGAATCAAAGGAGTTTAGATGTTATATGATATTTCAATTAGGTTATGAATGAAACCGACAAATAGTTTTTGTGCAGACTATTATTATAATACCATATTATTATTGTTATAGATCTTGATTTATTATATACTCGTATATAGCAGTCCCTTATTAAAAGGAACTTGGAGGGGAACGGATTCTCCAGTTTGTGTTAAATGAAATAGTAAAAGTATTTTTGTAAAATATTGTAGAAATTCATCATAATGAGCTGGTAAGGATTGAAAATTTTAGTGACAGGCAGTTAGGACAATAAACATACTGAAGAAAATAAGGACAATATTCGACAGCAAAATGCTATAGCAGAAATAATTTACTGGATAGCATATTATATAAAGATGATGTTCCAAATGAGGCTGATGGTTAAACAAAACTCAAAGATTCAGGTAAAGATGTAAAGGTACTGTGGCAGATTGATGAAGATCACTAAGTGGCCATCATCATACTTTACAAGTGTACAATGGGGGAAACTGTTTTTTCTTTTCATGCTGCCTTGCGCTTTAGGCAATATAGATTCTATATCTATATCTATATACTATCAAACAGCAGTAGGGTATAATGCATATTGTTGCTTAAGCTGTGATACCTCGTAAGTCTGAAAACATCAATAATGCGATCTATATACCATTTAAAAAAAAAGCAGCACATCTCGTAAGACAGAAAAAGAAAAAAAAAAATATATATCTTACAAAGTGATATATAGATACGGCTTAAGCAACAATATGCATTATATAACTGGGGCATAGGGGCTTGATATTTTCACTATGTTCAATGAGCTTTGCGGCCGGTTTCAGAAAATCTTCTATCCCATGAGAAAATGTGAAGCCCGGAAAGACCCATGACATTCCTAATGATGATCTGACAGTGGGAAAATACTTTCTCAGGGTAGCAATCAGTTTCACTCTTCTAATGTATCTTCCTGGAATATAATCTTCGATCTGCTGGGGTCTTCACTGATCCTCACCCAGAGATTTTCTTATAGGACTGTGATTCCAGGACCCTATTTCTTCGACTTTGACTGTGATTCCAGAGCCCTATATCATAAAAGTACAAGTGGAAATGTTTGTTTTTAGAAATTACAGGTTACTTATCGTCATTTAGATAATGATAATTTTATGCATTTTTTTTTTTAATTTACTGCCTTTTAATATAATTATTTTGAATGTTATCATGTTTCAAAATTTTACAGTGTAAGTCATAGGCCAACTTGTACTTGTATTATATTATGAAACAGGGTAAAGGAGTTGGTATTAAAGCATTTTATCACATTCTTAGTGAAAGTCGTGATTGTCTCCACAGTAGTTATGCCTTTCTCAATATTGCTTCCAGCAAGTAGATGAATGAGCAAACCAGCATGAATGAGACATTACCCCTCCTGGCATAACATGCAATGCAATACATAACACTACAGGTTTTGACAGCCTGGTTCTAGAATGTTCTCCAAGGCTTCTACAGATCATCTAGATTAGTCTAGGCACATGTCAATACTTAGATTATAACTTTTATAAATTATACATTATTATAGATATCTTCCAACAACAAAATATTCCTCAAATTTTTTTAAATAGTTTTAGGAGTGGTTAAATAGTTAAAGTGATTTGAGAGGTTAAGAAATCAAATGATTTCACAAAAGATAAGTAATATTGACTTAAAAAAGAGCTTCTAAAAAAGCGATTTTCAAGTGAGACAAAGAACGCCCAGATCAAGCGAAAAAGTTTAAAAACCAACAACTGCAAGCATTATTTGATGAAGATGCATGTATGTCTCAAAAACAACATGCAAAAAGATCAAACCTTGCTCAGCAAACAATTTTTTATTGTTAACATGCAATGGGAAAGATCTTAAAGGAAGAAAAATGGTTGTCACAAGAACTGAATGAAAGTAAGATGGAAAATTGAAAATTCTACTGTGAAATGTTGTTTAAATGTAACGAAAGTTTTTTATTTTTTTATAAATTGCGACTAATGATAAAAAATGCACCAAGTTAACCATGAACATTGACTGCAAGGCCCAATCGCTTCAAAAGGAAGACAATGATCTGTGTTTAGTGGGATCAGGAAAGCATGGTGTATTACGAGCTTCTCAAATCAGGTGAAACTAATAATAATAATTGCTACTGACAACACCAATTGGAACCATGCTTTGATTGTAAAACAATGGGCCGGAGACAAGGCAAAGTATTTTTGCTTCACATACACATAATAATCAGTATCATTCACACCTTTTAAAATCAGTTAAAGACAAGTTGAAGGATCTTGCTCCTTCAGATTACCACTTCTTTCATTCGATGGCACACGTACTTTCCAAGCAGCACTTCAAAACATATGGAAAGTGGAAAATTGGATTTCTGAATGGTTTACTTCAAAACAAAAAAAAGCTCTATGGTGATGGAATTCACATTCTACCCGAAAGACGGAGGGAATGTGTAACTAGAAAGGAGCATTACTTTGAATGTTTCTCTTGAAATTATTGGGTTTTTGTTTAATATAAAATCTGCATTATAAACCGGTTGTACAACAATGGGGGGCCTGGTACATGCCATATGATCTTGAGCCCATTTCTTGTATGTAAAAAAAAAAAAAGAGTTAATATAAATATTTGTGAATGTGAAAGAAATTACCCATCTCATTCGATAAGAGAATATATTTCAAATCAAATTTTATTCCTGAAGGGGCAATTAGTATTAGTGTTAGTACGTCTTTATTAATTATTTAATTCAATTGACTGATACATCTATTAACAAAGAAAGGGGATCAGGTCTCATATTATACTTGAACATAGGTTTATCTGAAAAAAGTTGCTTCCCTTCTTTAACCTCTTCACTTGTGTCGCGCCGCCTCCGTCCAGGATAATGAGGTTGTTGGCTGTCGATAGCGAAAACTAAGTGTTTTCTCATTTAGTGAGAGCTAGGTATTATCAGGGCCTAATGCGTCCGTCTCTTCGAGCTGGTGGCTAGCTAGACTGACTGGTAGGGGCATCTAGGACTGATATCCAGGCAAAAATGGGGATAATCGGTATACCAGGTATATCAATAGTCACATTATATAAAAAATTTGGTTGAAACACTTCAAATATTATAGAATATTGCATATTAAAACCTAATATACTAACTTAAAATTTTCCAAATAATAAATATAATAGCTAAATATAATAAAATTTCAAAGTATCTTTGAAGTGCAATGTTTATGGCCTGCTTTGTTTGTAATACGTATTTAGCAAGATATAAACTAGAATCTTTTAACAAATTGACATAATTGCCTCTAATACCAAAATAAAATGCATTGATTTTAAACTAAAACAATAAATACCAACTTGATCAAAACATTTATTCAATGTAAATCCAACATAATATCTTTATAGGTACAACTTTACAAGAGGGGCGCGCTATCACTTGTTCCTCCCGATCTTACCCGTTGGTCGTCGGACTCGCATAATCAAGCGCCATTTGTGTTAACTAACTGCTTTGCATTGAATTGTAACATTCATGTTCATTGGAATTATTAAAATTATTACTGCTTTAATTATATAGTATTTAAAATTATTAGTGCTGTCGACTTCCGCTCATTACGTTCGCCCAAGAACTAAACAAAACAGCAACAGATCCTTTTCAGTTGAGGTCGGTGTCTTACCGTAATTTTAATTATTACTGCTTTGAATAGATCACAGCTGACGATTTTCGCACGCTCAAGAGATAAAAAAACCCAAAAGTTCCTTTTCAGTTGACGTCGGGTCCTTATCGTAATTTAAATTATCACTCCTTTAAATTATTACTACAACTTCTCCAGATCACCGGAAGTCGACTGCACTAACAATTTTAAATAATAAATAATTAATGCAGTAATAATTTTAATAATTGCAATGAATACGAATGTTACAATTGAATGCAAAGCAGTTAGTTAGCACAAATGGCGCTAGAGGAATGTAGTAATGCTAGTCCGGCGACCTTCGGGTAAGATCGGGAGTACCAGTGATAACGCGCCCCTCTTATGAAGTTGTACACCTTTACATTATATGAATAGTAAAAAAATCATATATATATATATATATATATATATATATATATATATACTCGTGCGCCTGCTGACTCCGAACAGCCATAATCCGTGGATCTAGACCAATTTGTCACTGTCCTTGAACCCGAGTGAGTCGGTGGGAAGGACACTGCCGAATTGGCCCCAAAGGGACCGGTTATGGAGCAATGGGCAGCCTGCCGCTGCACCATGGAAACCATGGTTCGCACCAACGTGAGGTTGGGTGACCCCCTCCATGCTGTCTGTGCTCCCGCAAGCAATAAATGTCTGTAAGAACACCACATCGCGCGGCCAAAGATCTACAAGGTCTATAGAGCCAACCGAAAAAAAAAAAAATAAAATATATATATATATATATATATATATATATATATATATATATATATATATATATATATATAGTCATATTAGATAAAAACCATTAATAATAATAATCGCTACTGACAGCACAAAGTTGCATCACACTTCGATTGTAAAACAACCGGAATGGGCCAAAGACAAGATAAAATATTTTTCCTTATGAGAAGAAGAGTATTGAAGCAATGGGTGAAAGAAGAAATGGAATTCCGTAGTGACGAGGATCGGATAAAGAAAAATCTGTCAAACTGTGGTTTGGTGGACCGTTGTATATAAATCTGAAGACCAACAACGGATATTATGGGAATGGACAAAGGATTTGAATTGAAGGAGATTGGAAAGAAAATATATGATACAATACAATAACTGAAAATTTAACAAAATAATACCATATAAAAGAGTAGAAATATAAATAATGAACAAAAAACAGATGTCACATAATATGAATAAAAAACGGTTCATGTTGCATGTTATTTAATAGCTGTGTGATAGACAGTAATCTAATACAAAAAATATTTTCAAGCAAAAATAATACTCACTCCAAGAGAACATTGGAATCTTTCCTCACCAAAGTTGAGAACAGATTTAAGAATGGTTAAATAGCGAGAAACGACTTCTCTATCACTAAGGGAAGCCACTTTCTTAAAATTTGACTGCAGCTGTTTCCTGAGGGACTTGGCTTTATGAGATTCCAGAATTGACAAAGGGAAGAATTTTTGAAGGCCAACCTGGAAAACAAAATTCAATATTTAGAATTCACCTTATTGATATATTTAATGTAATACAAAGAAAATAGACCTCAATGCCCATGAATATGCATTTCTTGAATATTGTTCTCGTATCCCACTCCTAGATCAAAACAATATCAACTCAAAAATTTAGAATTTTTAGTTACTCATATATTCAACAAACAAAGTTGCATGAACCAAAACAGTGAATGTAGCAATATCTTGACAAATATGTTTTAACAGTTTATCCAAATTGTACAACTCGAATAAATAATGAACTCATCATCTTGATCTTGTAGCATTACAACCTGTGGCGGTTCCGAACCGTACTGTTTCTAGACCAATGGTTTTGCAAGAAGGTGATTTGGCCAAGATCACGCAAGGATACCCACTTTATAGAAGCTGAATGAGCCCCAGGAGGGGGTCTTCCGACCACACAGGGTCGATCCACAGTTGATAACAGAATAAATCTGCCGGGTCCTAATTTTCATCAACAATCTCTCCATGTCCTGGTTTTGCTCTAACGACATACAATTCCTTGTTCTGAAATCATTAGCTACACAATCTGCATTTTACATTGAACTGGAACTTATAACAATGACATGTGTATTTTTATCTTTTTGGAAGGTTCTGATGTTCAATATAAAATTAAAATTATTGTTCTTATTTAAAAGCAATCTATATTACAATAAGCTTTATTCAAATGAGATTTAAGAGTAAAAAAATGAAGCTTATTGAAACTGAAACTCAAGGGTGGGGCCCCAACATCACTCTCTCCCCAGTATCATGGTTACGTAAAAATTGAGAAGGAAAACACCCTGCCCTTCCCAAACACCTCTGCCTTGGAACTACTGCAGCCTATATCTTCCAGATGATATTCTGATCTATCAGTTGCAGGTTCAATAGGTTGTTCCCAAATCAAATCATAAACCATATGGACTTTCTAAGCTTGCTCTGATGCGGTCCATTCTAATGAAGACGTGTGTTGTGCTTCACAAATCTTTGTGAATATAAGTAGTTGTTCAGTCTTTATGTAACACTGGTCTCAGGTGCAGACAATTTAACTGCTGGCGTGGTATACTGACAAAAGTTGGCATATCTGCATTAGGCTTGGATGGTTCATAGAAATCGCCTGGTAGTCTCAAAGGCAATCCATATACCATTTCTGCCACTGTTGCTGATGTGACATATGATAATGCTGGGATGTTTTATAACTGAATTCTTTTAGGATATATGGTCTAATTTTCTTTGTCGAAATATCGTACCATACTAGACTTCCGTTTTTTAGTGGGTAGAATTTGAAAATCAAAGCAGCATTTCCAGAAGAACATAGCTGTTTTAGTTTTTCATCTTGTGCTTCTGCTAATTTATTGTAGAGTATTCCTCAAACTGAGACATGCAATCTGCTATCTTATTATCTTTGCTTGATACATAAATTAAGGAAGTTGTGAACTGGGAGATATATTGTGATTGCCATTATCTTTGCTTGATACATAAATTAAGGAAGTTGTGAACTGGGAGATATATTGTGATTGCCGAAGTTGACAAAAAGATGCTTTGTCATTCTTCTGTTTGAAGGCAAAAATCGGGTTTATAATCCATTTAAATTGAAAACAATCTTCCTTCCAACAGATATTTGAAATAATTAATGGACATGCAAATAGCTGTCAATTCTCAATCACATGTAGAGTATTTGCACCGCATTTCAGAAAACTTTTTGGAGATAAATCCAATAGGTTTCCAAGAATTTTTTTTCTAATTGTTGCAAGAGACCTCCAGCAGCAAAATCAGATGTGTCTACAAAAATTGCTATTCACTCAGGATGCAGAGAGGTTAAAGCTTGTAAGCTCTATTCAAACTCAGTAATAGTTTTGGGCGTCCATTCAATTTTTTTTTTTAGCACCCTAAAGGAAATTAGTGAGGTTGGGCAAATTATCTGCAGCATGATGTAGAAGCCTGTGATAGAAGTTAAACATTCCCAAATAAGATCTTAAATCTTTTATGGTTTTATTTACTGGTAATTTATAATTCCCAAATAGTGCATTTCATTTTTAGTGACAAGACAGACAAAAGTACCTGAAAGGTTACATATATTTTTTTTATAAATAAACTTAAATAATACTCCACTAACACTAATTTTGAAATTTACAATTGTTTTAAGATAAACTTATCTCTATGGGTTCAATGTACAGGATACATTTCAATGTACATTTTAACAATCATTAAAACTGTAACCTTCTTATATATTACCCATGTGTTAATTAAAATAATTGTCCCTTCTTATTACTTTATATTAATTGACTACCATGACACCGTAGTGGCTAAGCCATTGAAATACTAAAGAGTTAACTGATAACTATGTTCTTTAGCATTTTCAGTCGAGTATATCGTCTAAATATGCGAAATAAAAATCCAGAACTCTTAACATCTCATTAATAAAAAGTTGGAATGTGTTTGGTGCATTGCACAGTCTGAATGACATTATGTTGAATTTATACAATCCAAATGGTGTAATGAGATCAGTTTTTGGTTTATCTTCTCCATTAACTGGTATTTGGTAATAAGCCTGGCACAGGTCTATCTTTGAAAAAATATTTTTGTTCAGAAGAATTTGACCCACATCCTTTATCCTAGGAATTAATAGTATTTTATCGTTTAATTTTATAGTCTCCACATACTCGCCATTGGCCATTTTCTTTGGCGCCATGTGCAGGGGGCACGCCCATTGCGAACTTGCAGGTCAATGAATTTTCATTTATTTTTACAGTAAAATTATATTTTCTTACAAGAAGAATCCTTTTTTTTTCCGTTACTTATATGTTTTGATTGAGATTATTGTAAATATTAATTGACTTTTATTAATGTAGTCTTTGGCCAGACATATTTTTTGTTATCTTTTTTTGGGACCAAGTCCCAGAATAAAGTTTATTTTTCTATTCTGTTCTATTATGAAGTATTTTATAATTTATTCCATGTTTTCAATGAGCTAAATAAGCTAATGTGGAAGCATGTTCAACGTTGAGTATCAATTGATTATACTATTCCGCAGATAAAAGCAACATACTATGAGACTCGCTTTTTATCAACATTGATAATTCATAACCTTATTATTCTAGCTTAAAATAGCATTATCTCTGTTGTTTACTAGAAGCAACCGAATACAGTCCATGCTAGGGCATTTATGTCTTGACATATTACAAGTTTTGAACTCAATAACTTAACCTAATAACAAATGTATTGCTTCCTTATATTTAAACAAATAAAATTGGTACAAAGATTGATGATAGTTAGGAAATTAAATTAATTAATTTTAAAAAACAAAAAACAATTTTTAAAAACATAAACAAACATTTTTTAATCTGGCTTCAACAAGGTGAATTATTAATGCGAATTGTAAAATCAGATTCTGTATTTAGTCAAAGTAAAGTTAGCGAAAGGACTGAAGTAACCAGAAGAAATTCATTTTCCTTGTAATCTTTAATATCTCCAGTGTTAAAGAGATTAAATTTGAGTCAATAAACTCATGTAGTATTTTAAATGTTGAAGAACATGAATGTTATATTAGTGATCAAACAGCATCAATTAATACTAAACTACCACCAATCTATGTCAAGTCAGTTAGTAATTTTGCAGAACTTTATAACAATCTTATAAAAAAAAAGTATGGGGTAAAAATTTTTAAAGAGGAATTGGTTGGGGATTTATTCAAGAGAGAAAATGCAAAACTTCTTTAAAGTGTTTAGCATAACAACCATACAAGTATAAAAGAAACAAAGATAAATATTGATATAGTAGGAAATACATAAGAAAATATGAAAAAAATTAATAGTATACATGAAATATAGGAAAAACTGTAGCAAGAAACTGGGGAAAGAAGATATGAAGCTGCACATAACCAGAAAGTAGCTATATCCGGATATGAAGAACATGGCATTAATAGCCAATGGAGCATAATCCAGCAAGTGGTGGTCGAGACTGCTCAGGACCTTCAGGAGCCAGCAGGAAAGGAATCCAGATCACCTTGGTTTGATGAAGAGTGTGCACATGCCACTGATGTTAAAAGCATACTAGCTATTATCAACGGCTTTGCTCACAAGTATTTCATTTTTGCCATTTTATTTTAATTTATCTATGTTTACGGTAAGGATAACTATAATGCATGCATAAATTGTGTTACACATTTTCTGTGCATGAAGCAAGCCCCGCTTCTGTCACTCCATAGTATACATGTAACACATGCTTGGACCGAAAATGGAACCTCTAATTAAAACACATATCATTTTTTTGACTTTCAAAAGAAATATACAAACTATTATATCATATCTGTCATGAGGCTTTTTTCTGTCTATTAAGGCATCTCCAATTTCAGACCATTTCGGGCTACATAAATATATAATAAACAAACCAGAACGACCATAAGTCATGACATCCTGAGTTTTCTCATGCGTATATTGGGGCCCAACAGTAAAACAGGATGGCAACACAGCCATATTTCCAATATTCGAAACGATACCATCCCCTTACACATGGCTTCTTTAAAATAAACATAGTTTTCTGCTCACAAGCTTACTTTGGTTGAATCTTATAAAGTTAAGCCTTTCTATCTCTATCTTGGGTGAATATACTTATCAAACAAAAACTGGTTGAAAAGACTAAGATAAGATGAAATATTAACATTTAAAATAATAAGATGAAATATTAACATTTTAGCTTTTAAACATAACGGTTTTATAATGTCGTAACATGTTTGTAACTAAATGTGATTTTTTCCTTCCCGTGGGTGAAATCTTTCATCTGTAAAAAGTGAAAAACCCCATGTTTTTTAGGTTTTAGAAATATTTTTTTAAAGTTTTTTTTTAACCAATTAAGAGTACAATAGTTTTTAAAACCCAGCTTCATAGCACACCTACAGCATAAGGAATTAAATTTTTTTCAGCTTTATAGTTTTCAAAAAACTAATTTTTTTTATTAGTTGACATCCGCATGATGGTATAGAAGGATCAATCTAATTAGGGATTGATAAATTATTTGCCACTTCTATAAATTTGTTTTATTGAAAACTAGTTTCGAATGTTATACATACTGAGGATGAATGTATAACATTCAAAACTAGTTTTCAATAAAACAAATTTATAGAAGGGGCAAATAATTTATCAATCCCTAATTTTTTTTAGGTTTTAAAAATAATATCTTTCAACCACTTGGTATGATTTTTTTCAAACCCAGCCTTATTGCACATCTACATCATAAAGGGGACTATCAATAAAATTTTCAGCTTCATAGGCTTTATCGTTTTTGAAATACAATGATGATTATATAAGACGGTGAGTGAGTGTTAACTTTCTTTTATAGATATAGATAAAGCAATGAATGCAAGACAGACAAGGCAGAAAGTGGAAGAATACCATGAGAAAAGAAGGAAGGAAAACCAACCATCAGAGAAAGAAGCAGGATTGGAAGAAGAAAGAACTTGAAGCAGCCAAAACAATCAGAGTAGATGGAGAGGTGCGGAAATACTATGAGTCTATCAATCAACAAAGGAAACCATCACCACAAACAACACCACCTGCAAAGATCCCACCAACAAATCCTTGTATTGTCAACCACATCAGAACTGCGATATGGGGGGCATGTCCAGAGGATGTCTGAAGAGGGAGTGCAACAGATAACAATGGATGCGAGGATGGAAGGCATGAGAAGAAGAAGAAGTGGACAGAGAGAATTGCCGATTGGGAGTGAGGAACTGGGGAGATGCAGCACAAAATCGGTTTAGCCAGTAGCACTGGGGAGTGTGTGTGGCCTCATTCATCCTTCCCACATGACTAGCCCACCTTAATCTGGATACTCTATGAAGATGCCCTAGCATGTCTGCTATTCAACTTAGCAATGGAAAAAGCAGTTAGAGACTCAAGTATTCAGACCTCGGGTACAATATTTAACAGGTTGGTACAGCTCCTAGCATTTGCGGATGACAAAGACATTGTGGGAAGATCATGGCCAGCAATTTTAGAAAAGAGGCCTTTTCTGCTCTAGAAGTAAGAAGATTTGCTTTAGGGATCAAACAAGAAAAAATTAAGTACATAGTTTCCGAACAGACCCCTAAGCTTGTGGAGAAAGTGCAGTTCGGTACCAACTTCTTTGAAAAAGTCGCCAAATTCACATACCTAGGATCCCAGATTACTTGTACCAATGAAATGGAGATAGAAATCAGAAGAAGAAGACTATGTGCAAAACTTTGGGCTCAGACACCACTTAGTAAAATAGCAAATAATTTAGTATGATGATAATCATAAGTTAATGATGTTAGTTGATGATAATCATAAGTTAACATCATATACAAGCAAAAAGATAAATATAGGAACATAACAAAAGGAAAGAATGGTATGGCACGAAGGAGAATGAATAGTTTTAATTTTTTTTTTTCTCTCATTGAAAACTCCTTAATTTAATTTAGTATTATTATTCCATCTTTTTGCCCCCTTTTATTTCCATTACTCCTGTGTGCCTTCCTTTCATCTCTATTATTAAATCAATTACCATATTTTTGCCTCATAACTGTATAATATAATACTGTATTTATCATAAATTGCATATCATCTTTTACAATATTTTTTCTGTTAAACATTAATTATTATTTTTTATTATTTTGTGGCACTACAAGAATTCTGGCATCAGTAGCCACTGAATCCTACCATCTAAGCTTTGGACGACCAACTCTCCTGGTTCCAGATGTTTGCTCACTAAATACCTTCCGTGGGATTTCTTCTCGATTCATCCTTATGACCTGATCAGCACCTCATAGTCTGGCTAGTTTTATGATTTGCACTATATCTATATCTTCATAAGCTCACAGAAAGATTTCATCAAGATATTAAAATTATGGAGGGCCGCTATCAAGGAAGATGGGATGCGCACATGATGGCAGATTATTGCTGGAGTTTACAAAGGGACTGTTCCAAGATATATTCAAGAAGGTCATGAAAAAGAAGCTTCCAAATAGTTGAGTGTCTAGTTGGTTCCATCGATGACTTGGTACTTACTATCTTTGTATATATAATAATATTAGTATATACTAATAATAAAATGATATTTGTATAATATAATATTTGTGTAATTTAATAATAAAAATTTCATATTTAATTTTTAGATTTGATTCAAGGATTTAACCTAATATAACGTAAAACGTACATTTCACTAATACCTTTTATATCTTAAAAATTTGACCTGAGGCAAAAACTAATGTCATATTTGAATTCAAAGTACCAAATTCATATGAAATCAGCTCCAAATATCCCAACACCAAGACTATTGTTGGCCTGTGTAATCGTTAGGTTTTATTGTATACATAAATACAGTTAAATCATCAACAATCAATTGACAATTTTGTGTATGTATTTTATTTTAGTTTTTATCTTGTTTATTAACCATTGTGTTTGATTCCTAGGTCTATTATTTTTGCTGAAGTTTGTTTAAAATTGTTACATTATTATTAACTGGAAATTAGTAACGAAATAGATTGTCTAAATTCTGTACTTTAAAATAAATATGTGATAGTATTCTGTTGTTAATTTTATTTTGAGGTGTTCATGAGAAATTTACCTACAAAATGGACCAAAAAGGAAAAATGTAACATTAGAATATTGAATTTTTACTCAAATCGCCCTAAATTAAAAAAAAAAAAATCAACACTGCAAACAAATTAATTCACAGAGCCAGCAAATTAACAGAAAAAAATTTTTTAACAGGATTTCAAACAGTTACTGAACTTTTTCAAAAAGTTTGTTTAACTGTTAAATAATTAAAGAATTAACATAAAAGAATTTTTGATAAAAAGTTCCTTAAAAACTTATATTATCAGAGGTTTTTGATAATATATAAGCTCTATAATATAATATAATGTATAAGCTCTATAAATATAAGTTCTTGCAAAAACTTCTTTATAGAAGTTCCTATTAGAACATTTTAAATATAATTTTCACATGCTTATGGGGCAAAGGAGGTTTTCTGAGTATGAGGAAAACCTTGGAAGACAATGTTATTGTAAAAAAAATTAAGCAATCTTAATAAGTATAAACCTAATTAGATGAGCACACAGACATACACACAAACAAAATAAAACAGGTAAAAATAACAAATAGAAAAACAATTACATTTTTATTTAATATTACAATTTTAATTCAAATAGAAAAACTGCTTTAATTTTAACAAAATCACCTATATTATGTTTATTTAAAGATAAGAAAACCTGTTGACACAATAAGTATTTTACACATTTAAGAGAGAACTTTAATAATGAGAACTTCTTATAATGATATAGAGCTTTTATATAAAAGTCCTGGCCAAAAAGTTCTTGGATCAGCTTTATTATAAAAGTTCTCAAAGAACTTTTACCATAAAAGTCCTTGTAAGAACTTGTAAAAAACATTCTTCAATGAACTGTTTCAAAAAAGTTCCTATGAAAGAGTTTAAGTTAGAACAAGATTTTTTTCAAATTAAAAGTACACAGTTAGTTCGGAGCCCTGATTTTTAATAATAATAAAAAAAGAAGTATGTACTTGAAGAAAACTTCTATCCTATAAAACTCATCAATGAATTTAGGTCCAGTAGCAATAATAATACATTGCAATCAAAAATAGATAATAGTAATATTCACATAAAATAAGCAAATGGTAAACATAACAAGAAAAATAGATGAAAAAGTTAAAACAACTCAAACTATCATCACTCCATTGTTTAAATATAATATTGAAAAACAGACTGTAGTGTTAATATAGGTAAGCAATAAACAAAACAGTGAAAATTATTCTAGGCAGTTTTATAATATTAAAAAGACTTTTGAAGGCAATAAATTTCACTGATTTCATCAATGTAAAGGAAGGAAAAACACAAGAAATCTGGACACAAACAAACCTAAATATAACACTTCTTCAATTGGGTATAACCTATGGGATAACCTACCTCTTGAAACTTAGTTGAACCAAAACTGCAAAACCAGCTACAGTCGCGGGGAAAAACCTAGTTACACTGCTTACTGCAGTTTGAACTAATTTAACCTTATCTTAGTTTCGGCCGAGACTGGTGCAAGTGGACCTTAATCTCATTCTTGCAGCTGAGACCTCTAGAGCTTTGAATGCTGAAGCTGCATCTCTCCAGGTTCTACCCATAATGTCTCAATCGTCGGCATTTCTGAGAAGTTGAACAGATCTATTCAAAAAGGTTTCCCCAACCTGTACTCCTGCATTCCTTACAGCCTTTTCTAATGTATTAGGGACCTGAATAAGTTCTCGCTGTTTTTTCGTGAAAATAAATGCTTTATTTAAAAAAATTAGTAAAGAACATGTCATTGAAAGTATTGTCCATCGCTAGCCACTACTTTCTCCCATCTTTCTGGCAGCATACTAATATCATGTCGAAAGAACGATTCATCTTTTGAAGTTATCCACGAATCGATCCATTTTTTAGCATCTTCATAAGATTGGAAGTGCTGCTCAGCCAGGCCATGAGTCATCGATCGGAACAAGTGGTAATCGGAAGGAGCAATACGGCGGGTGGAGTAGGACTTCCCATTTGAGCGTTTCCAAGTAGGTTTTGCAACATGTGGCCGAGCGTTGTCATGCTGCAAAAATACTTTGTCGTGTCTTTCCTCGTATTGAGGCCGTTTTTCCTTCAATGCTCGGCTCAAACGCATTAATTGTAGTCGATAGCGATCTCCTGTGATGGTTTCGTTGGGTTTGAGGAGCTCATAATACACTACACCCAGCTGATCCCACCAAATACAGAGCATGAGCTTGGAACCATGGATATTCGGCTTTGTCGTCGATGTTGATGCATGGCCGGGCTTACGCCACGATTTTTTACGCTTCGGGTTATCGTAGTGTATCCACTTTTCATCGCCAGTCACGATACGATGCAAAAAACCTTTCCTTTTCTGCCGTTGGAGCAGCTGTTCACATTTGAAAAAACGCCGTTCGACGTCTCTCAGCTTTAATTCGTACGGCACCCAATTTCCTTGCTTTTGAATCATTCCTAATGCTTTTAAACGTTTGGAAACTGTTGTGTGATCAACTCATAATGATTCTGCAAGTTCATTTTGCGTCTGACTTGGGTCGTTCTTTATCTTCAATATTAAAATCATTATTTTTAAAGCGTCTAAACCAATCTCTGCATGTTGTTTCCGATAGAGCATGGTCGCCGTAAGTTTCGCCTTTTTTTGAAAAAAGGAATGCAGTAAAATTCCCCGCAAATGCTCTTTTTTTGGCACGAAATTCGACATGTTTAACGCTATGAAAAAGTATGTTGTTTACACTTCGGCGGAATAACATATACTGTGATTTCGAGTCTACTGGTGGAGCTTCAGGATAAAGTTGGCTTTAGTATTGCCTGATGCAAAAAGACTAAGATAACACCATCTGTCGGGAAACAGCGAGAACTTATTCAAGTCCCTAATAAGGCAAGCCAGGCAATCACCCTGCCTGACACCAGTCTCTGTAGTAAATCATCTAGATAAGTCTTCACCAACTCTTATATAACAAATATTGTTCTCCATGGTCATTCATACTAGTTGCATAAGTTTAGGAGGAATGTTCATTTCTAACATGGCTATATCAGTACAGGTGAAATAGTAAATACAATATATATATATATATATATATATATATATATATATATATATATATATATATATATATATATATATATATATGGTCCGTTGATAAAACTTTGTAAAAACATTTCATTTGTCATAAGAATGAAGAATCAAAGGAGTCCATAAAAATTTTTATGGCGGAAGGTTATTTTTTGAGGGAGGGAGGGGGCTAGCAAATGTTGATGTTGAAATTGAAGATGTTTCCGTTTTGTTCAAATCTAGGCAAGTGAAGCATGTTTTTTGAATATTTTTTTTATGCTGAATCTATTAAAAACAAAAGAAAGATGATGTAATCACCATAAAAAAAAGTTATAATCAATATTATAGACGAAAATGAAAATGAACATATTTATATATTTATTTTATTTGAAAGGGACAAATGAGGGTGTAGTACAGGTGAATATTATATAGGGAAAAAAAGTCCATTGATGAAACTTTGTAAAAACATTTCATTTGTCATAAGAATAAAGAATCAAAAGAGTCCATGAACATTATTATAGTAGAAGGGTGTTTTTTGAGGGAGGAAAGGGACAAATGTGGGTGTTGAAATTGAAAATACCAGTTTCGGTCTAATCTAGGAAAGTGATGCATGTTTTTTGTGTATTTTTTTTTATGCTGAATCTATTTAAAACAAAAAAGAGACAATATAACCACCCTAATGAAAAGTTATACTCATTATGATAGAAGAAAATAAACATATTTTTTATTAATTAAAATGTTGTACTACTGAAAGAAACCACTGATTAAACAAAGTTAATGAAAAACTTAAATTTATTAGAAGATAGTAGCAGTACGTAGTAATATAAGTAAACAGCAGTGAATAATAAACATAATATTATACAGTTTAAGGAATAAAAAAAAGTAATGAAATAGCTACTCAAATGTATGATGAACAAGAAATCACAGAAGAAAAAAACAAACAAGTTTGGTTTATTAATCCTCTTCTTCTGAGTCACCTCCAGAATTAACTCTTCAGGGTAGATGAGATTTGGTACTTCTTCTTTGTTTTTGGCATTTAAGGTATTTTTGGCCTTCACATAGTTGTATGTATACAATTCCACTCTTTTTGCAGCTGCATTGTGATTTTAGTGGGCAACAGTCAACACGCTTCATATCCAACCCCATTCTGAGCTGCACTGTCTGACATAAGTAGAAGGGATTCAGTTTGCCACTACTTTTTTTTCAGAGACTTTTTAAATAGTCTGTATCTCCTTTTGTCTAGAGAACATTTGCCATTTTTCTTGCCGTACAAGGACAAAAATAAAGTTCCTCCAGCTCCTTTCACTTCTATTTTTATTGAAATCCTGTAATTGAAAATTGATATGACCTTCTCCATAGAAGCCACTGGCTCCGGTATGTTCAGAAAATGTTTACCTTTGCCAAATATAGCGCTAGTGGCGTCAGCTGATTTAAAATGCTTTTGGACATATCTCACATAGACATCTCTTGCATCATTGTAGTATCTGAAAGTTAATTTGTTCCATTTCACTACATGAAGTAAGTAGCCTCCGTAAATTATGAAGGAACAAATTTCTCAAGAAGATTCTCATTGATGCTTTTGAACTCATGATTTTGACGTAAACAAAATTATAGACATTTTCAATTTCTTCATTAGAAAAGGGATAAATCATCTAGTTTATGATATTGAAAACTTTTCTGACCTTTCCCTGATCATTGGTGCATTTCTTGGCACAAGCTATACAGCAAGTGACTTGGAGTTCTTTTTCCAGTTTGAAATAGAAAAGGGAGATAAACACAAAAAATAGCTAAGAGTTCATAAGGTAGCTCACATAAGAGAAATACAAGGCTTGAAAAAAATATGAGAGCCATTTTAAGTTATCCATCTGGCAAGCACACATTTAATCAACTAACAAAACAGCTGCATGACGAAATAAGGCAATTAAAAATTTAAAGTTTCAGTAACTACCTAACTAGTTTAAGTACCAATGATAAGTCAATATGGTGGATGACAAGGCGTTTATTACGGCATTGAGAGGTATCCCATCCAGTCTGCTAACCTAATGGCTCTTGGGTGAAGTCAGATGCTCAGAAAGCTTAAGAGTCGGTTTCACCAGTCTCAGTTTAAAATAAGATTAGGTTAACTTAGTTAAACTACGAGTAACAGTTAAACTTGAATTTCCCCGCCGCTTGTTACTGGTGTAAAGTTTAACTAAAATAAGTTTCAAGAGATAGGTTACATTTTGGTTTCAACCCAATTCAATAAGTGATTGAAGTTGATTTGTTTATATTTATTTGTGTTCATAT
Source organism: Rhaphigaster nebulosa (assembly GCA_948150685.1). Taxonomy (NCBI): domain Eukaryota; kingdom Metazoa; phylum Arthropoda; class Insecta; order Hemiptera; family Pentatomidae; genus Rhaphigaster; species Rhaphigaster nebulosa. The sequence goes on from OX411307.1 coordinate 13,388,740, forward strand.
TTCTGATTTTTTGTGTTTCTTTAAATATTAAAACAAGTGATATTAAGATAAGTAAGATTTGTCATTTTGTAGTTAACATAAAGATTAACGATTTTTAATAAATGAATCATAATTAAGAACAAATAGTAAAATAGTTTTCTTCAATTCATTTCAAATTTTATTTCACAGAAACAAATGATCAATATTTAAACAAACAGCCAATAAGAATAAATCAAAAGTTCTTGTATTAATGTTAATTTCCATTTTCAAGTGCAATAATTTAAAAAAATTTGTTACAGAAATATAGAAAAAAAAAAAGGATTCCTAATTTCACTGCAAAATAAAAAAAGTATTGTTGAGTTTGGTTAAAAGATATAGCAATATTATTGAGAAAAAAAGGAGGACCAACACTGTAAAGCCAAAGCAGAAATTGCAGTAATAAGAATGAAAATATTAAAATAAGCTAATTCTAGTTTTGCATTATAGAATCACAGAAGTTGCAAAATACACAAAATCTCACAATCAGCACAAGAAAAGGTGCAGATTTTCCAAGTGCAGAAAACATGTAGAAGAATTTAACATGAACCTGCAGCATAAGAAAGAGAAAAATTTGTTGCTGCTCAAATTGATACAGCAGAAGCATGAACATGAACTAGCACTGCAGCGGATATGATAGAAAGGGAGTTTGTTTTAAAAGAACAGTTGATGAGAGAGGAGCACTTGCTTCCAATAAAATTAATAGAACAAAATTTACATAACATAACATAATAGTTATTAACCAATTTGAGCTTTACTAATAGATCTGACATTACATATTTCAATAATACTTCGGTTGTCAACAAATATAAAATTATAATATAGCAACATTATTGAAAACTTTGCCTAAAGCTTGGCTATTGACTGAACTTTTCAGGCCTAATTCATTAAGGGAATGTCCTCTTTGGACTTGGTCAACGTTAAAGTTTCTTGTCTAATATTTACTATATGATCAAATTATTCTCAATCAAAAATTTTGTTTTAATTACTATTTTCAATCTGTTTAAATATTGTTATAACAAATTTTCATCTCTTATATTAATATTTGAATTGATATTAGTATTATAATTATGATCAAGATGTTTTTATTGTATTCCTAATGTCAGCATAATGAGTTTCCAAATTACTAGCATCTGTTTTATAGTCAACTATTATTTTCTTGTTTTTTTTGGTAAAGTGTACAGCTTCTATTAATTTTCTACTTCTTGTTTTGTGCGCACTATCTAATATTGTAGGTCTATCAAAATTATATTTAATGTTATGAAAGGCAAATGAAGGTTGAATTTAATTTTTTGATATTTTTACAATTAGAGATTTGCTGTGTAATTCTTATTTTTATGACTATCCTGTGTACACTTGTAGACAATTTGCATTCAAGTTTGTAAATAATATTTTATTCATTCTATTCATCTATACAATCTTTATTATTACTAATATATTTATTCAGATTATTGTTATTATATAATCCTAATATTAGAGTGATCGGTAGGCTTTCTCATTCTAACCTGGGACATATGCCATTTTATAAAACTGCATAATTACTCAATGTTTTGCTTATTTCATTTCTGATTAATAATATTTTCAAAATTATCTTTAAAAAATTGAGTTATGGGTTTTTGTGTTGTTTTAACTGTTTTATCTACTTTTCTTATTATATTTACTTACTTTTTGTGCTATTATTATTATCTATTTTTGATTGCAATGCATTATAAATTATACTATATTAAAATGTATTAAGTTTTTATCATGTTGAGATATGAATTGATGAAACAAAACAGTTGGCAAAGGAAACATTTGAAATGTAAGACATACTATATAATTGTAAGATTTATTATTTAATCAAAATTAAACCTTTCCTATATTTCCTTGTTTGAATATAGCTTTAAAGTCAACAGCTTTTTCCCTATCTTTTTACTAATCAAAAGTTCTTAAGAATTTTTTTTTTATAATGCAATATTTCAAAATTATGTTGGACATTGCAGAAAAGTTCGTGTCCTGTTTATTTTTAATGAAATAACAAAGATATAATATAAAGATTTGTTCATGTTATATCTTGTTAAAACTGAATGCTCCTTTATTTATAATATATTGTGATAATGAGGAATACAAACACTGGCAGAGTAAATAGGATTTTATGAAAATTCTACAATTATAACTATAACTTCTAAATAAACCCACCGATTTTAAAGGTTGAACACACATTTGAAAAAGTAGATTATAAAAAATAAAACAGTATATAACATTTATTTTTGGACCAACATTTCATGATGAAAAACCAGTTAAAAAATGAAAAAAAACAAGGTTGTGGTTTTGATCCCAAAAATGCGTTTCTACTGATTCTAGAAAATGCTCAATTTTTTTAAAAATACAGTACATTATGATGCAAAGTTTTGTGCTCCTGCACTGTACATGTGAAGCAGGAGAAACAAGTAAAACTATTTTGAAAAACCTCAAAAGTATATGGCTGAGCGAATGTTTAGTGAAAAACTGTTTGTTTTTCGATTTTCATAAAAATTAGGTATAAACAGTTTTTTGGGGTAGGGAATCCAAATCTGATCTCGGTTATTGAGAAAACCAACTTTCTCTCCTCCCAAATATCATTATTTAGAGGGCTATTTTGATGTTTTTAGTATTCTTGCCAAGCTTAATAATTGATTTTTTTTTTGTTTGTATTTTTAATTATTGTTCAGCATGTTAATAGACATTTCAGTACTAAACTCATTTTTCTATCTTTATTAGAGCCAGAGATGTAAAATAAAATGTGTTTTGCAGATTCATACTTCCCGATTTTTTTCTGGGGCACGTTGGCTCCAAATCTTCTACAAAGTCCAATATTTTAAGGCTTGGATTCACTTAAAAAATTTTCATCAAAATCTACGAGGCACATGTAGGATCCTCTCTTTATAAGTTTAAAGTTTAAACATAGTTGGTGCAACTGGTGATAAAGATATAAACTGGGTTTTCAGAAAATCCAGTTTAAACTGTGTTGGCGCAACCAGCATTAAATGTTTGTCTGCCACTTAGAAAATAAATTCACCTCTCACTGTGATTTACATGATTCACTAAGTAAAAGGTTAGTAGAACGCCAACCAGAAATTTCATAAGATATGAATCCACTGCTCAAACCTTTTTCATCCAAGTAAAATTAGTTTTTTATAGATAGATTGCCCTTTTCAAAAAATTCTATTTTGGCATCTAAATTCACTTAAACGATATGATATTATTCCAAATTTTCAATAGGGGTATAAAAAGCATCTTTCAACTATGTCATCATTTGGTGGATGTCATATCATTCTCATTGGAGTAAAAAAATTATTGTCCTGGACTTATAGACATGTGCCAAGCATTTAAGAGAATATGGAATCAACATTTATTCCACTTTCTTACCATTTAATTTTACAGTCATACCTAAAAGATGTTTTAAAGAGTAAAAACATATTCTAGGTTTTCTGAAATAGACCAAATAAAAGCTGGAGAACCTCAAGGCAGTGTCTTGGGTCTTAAAATTGTTAACTTATATTGCTCCGATATCCCATAACATTCAGGAATCCTGTTGGCTACATTTGCAGATGAATCACAACCATGAGACATAAGATGATTACACAGACCAACAAATTTAAACTATTTTGAAGTAACATTGATGAAAATAGGTGTATATGAAGTATTTTGTAGTCCTAAATCCAAAATGATAAGCTAATCAGTGTACATTTTTTTTGTTATAGGGAGTGGGTGGTGGGTAAGAGTAGATGACACGTTTTTACAATCTAATATTTATTTAATATACACATGCAAAATGTGTTAAATCTATGCAAAGGCATTACAAAGGATTATGAGAATAATACATATATTACAAAAGATGTCATACAGCGGCAAAAACTTTCACTTTTTCCTCTTGTCTTCCATAGCATCATCTTTTTATATACCGGCAATAATCGGCCAACATAGATAGGTTTCAGCATCCCTAGTATCTTGATTCCATCGTCCTGATGTCCTGGTGAAACCTCTCTCCTTGTTTGTCGCTTACAGCACCCAAATTTTCTATAAAAAAGCCAAATGGGAGTGTAAAAAATGCATTTTTAAGGACATGCGACACCCTAGTATTTCATAGGCTTTAAAGAGTTCATCTATGAGGTTTTTATAGTTTTCATCTTTCTTGTTGCCCAGAAATCCTTTCACTACACTGACAAAACTCATCCAAGCTGCCAATTCCTTTTCATTTAATTTTTCTTGAAAATCACCTAGAAGTTTCCTTATTTGAGGTCCAATAAATTGCCTTCTTTTAGTTTTGCATCATTTATTTGAGGAAATATTTCTTATAGGTACTTGAAACTATTACTTTCTTTAAACATGCCTATGACAAAGATTTTTATTAGTCCAAGCTAAATATGGAGAGGAGGAAGAAACACTTTTTTTGGGTTAACAAGGGGGAATATTTCATGTTTGAAATAGTAGGTTCAAAAGAAGTTCTATGAGGGCAATCTTTCTTACTGTAATGTTCTTTTGTTGCCCTATTGACCTACAAACACGAAAAACAGCAATACTTTGTAAAATATTTGAATTCCTAGCAATATACCCAACCACTTTTATAATAAAATGATACACAGGAGAAGCAGAAACTTGAAAATGGAATTGCCTTATTTATGTGAACAGGTGTTTTTATAACTACTTAAATGAAATGCAGCATTCTCATCAATCTTACTAAAATCATTTCGACCTTCATTAGCAGATAGCTGAAATGATTTTGAAAGAATCTGTCGTCTCAAACAAGAGTGAATGTGAAGCAGATGGTGACAGCGAGGAAATGGTATCCCACTCAGACACCACAGCAATATTTGACTTGACTTAGCGCTACACTACATAGATCAACACTCTGCTGAGACTCCAGCGAGCATCATTTTTCTGATGCGTTAGCATAATTTGGTTCCAGGGAGAGAATACTATCTCTTCAACAAAAAAATCTAACAGATTTTTTCAAAGCAATGAAGCTCATTAAATCAGTAATTAGTTCAATACATTGTCTAACTTGGAATTTCCTAGTCATTTTTGGAGATATACTTCATATTAATTAGTCTCACTATGATTTTATTGTAACCTTAGTTCTTTTCGATTCCTCAGAATATATCCTAATTTTGGTTTTGGATTAAGTGAATTTTTGGATTACCAAAGTTCGCATAGTCAGGACTCCACTGTGATATTGTTTAAAAAAAAAAAAAAAAAAATATATATATATATATATATATATATATATATATATATATATATATATATATATATATATACATTTATACATACACACACACCTAGAATCTTATGGTAATTAAATTATTATTAATTCTTGTTATTATTGTTATCTGACAAAGCAAACCACTAAAGAATGTGAGCTTCCTTTTTATAGTTTATATAATTTCTTTTATCCACTTTAGATTTCATGAGTCAAGCCACTACATATTTCTCATTCTCATGATACCATGGAGCTCCTTAGTTATTACTTTTCTTGATATCACATTCTAGCATCATACCTTACCCACCTGTGCCTTGCTTTATTAATTTTACCATGTCCATGTTATTGTTGTAGAGGTTGTAACAGCCTCCACCTTTCTCAAAGAAAAACTAAGGAAAACACTTTAAGAAGAGCTTGTCCTTTGGTTAAAAAAAAAAGAGTTAGGAGAACAAGCAACTTGATGGAGTTTGAGCGGCTGAAACATACAAACGATTGTAAAAATTTCTATAGAATTAATAATGACCGAAATCCATATAAGCCACACACCACTGTATCTAGAGATAAGAATAGAACCCTTATCACTCGCATGGACCTTGTGATGAGGAGATGGAAAAAACATTTTAAAGAATTATATTATTGAATATTGAACAATGAATCCCAATCCTGAAAAAAACGAAGGCGATGAGATAGAGCACCCTGATGAGGATGAGGTATATGATGCCATTGAGAAGCTTAGGAAGCATAGGGCATCGGGAATTGGCAATCTGCCAGTTGAACTCTTTAAAAACAGAGGTGGAAATCTTGTAAAAGCCTTACAAAATCCCTTTATACCTGTGTGGACATCATAAATAATGCCAAACTCATGAAAGAAGTTGATAACTCTCCCCCAATTCGCAATAATGGAGATGTACCTGACTACAGAAACTACCGAGGAATATCTCGATTACTTTGGGTATATCAAATCAAGCTTTACACTTGATCAAAGGCATCTGCTAACCCAAGCAGTTGGACTGTCTTATACACTGGTGGATAAAATTAACGCACCTCCTAATTTATGTAACAATTATCCTATATCTATAGTTTTTTTTTTTTTGAAAGTGTATTTAACAGTCTTGCCCAAGCAGCCGCAGAGTTAACTTGCCTAATCTCCTCATGTTATCTATTTATTGTTCTAGTAGTAATATAAACTTTTTAAAATCAAAATCACAAGTTAGTTATATACTGTTGACAGTTTCTGAGACATTTTCGAGACAAAAGGTGTGAAAAAATAAAAAATGGGTGAACCAAGAGCCTGTTCATCGAAAAATGATAATTTGAGCTCAGCACTGAAAAGAAAGAGGGATGAGTACACTCAATATAACATTTCTAACAAAAATAGTTTAGCGATCTTTTCCGATTAAGATGATGATTCCGAAACAGAATATTGTGTTAAAACCACTAAACTTAAATTTCCATCTGTTGTATTGGGAATACAAATTAGTTCGGTCCATTTTCAAAAGATGGCTGTAGCTGTTATGACAGCTGATTTCAGCGGTTTCAGAGAGGTTAGATATCTGTCAATAATATTCAGTTTATATCACTTTGAGTTTCATACAAAAACCTTGTTTTTTACTGTGTTGAATATGTCAAATTTTGTGTTAATTAAGCAGAATTTGCGGGAGGTTTTAGTTTTCTGCTTTAATTGGAAGAAAAGTGCAGCTGAAGCGCATCGAATGCTTGTGGAAGTTTATGGTGACAATGCTCTAACTGATGTATTATGTAGGGAATGGTTTTGACGTTTAAAGAATGTTGATTTCAGCGTTGAAGACAAGCCTCGCTCTGGACAGCCAAAAAAATTCACCGAAATTGTGTTGCATACTATGAGCTGCTAAAACCTGGCGATTCCATTACAGGTGATCAGTTTAGGCTACAATTGATTCCTTTGAGCCAAGCATTACGAGAAAAACGGCCGGAATATGAGCAAAGACATGACAAAGTTATTCTTCTGCATGACAACGCTCGGCCTCATGTTGTAAAAGTGGTAAAAAAATATTTGGAAACGCTCAAATGGGATATTTTACCACACCCGCCGCATTCTCTGGGCATGGCTCCTTCTGATTACTGGTTGTTCCGACGGATGCAGCACGATTTGACAGATCACTGGTTTATAAAACCTCCCACAAATGCTGCTTAGTTAACACAAAATTTTATATATTCAAAACAGTAAAAAACAAGGTATTTGTATGAAACTCAAAGCGATATAAACTGAATATTATTGACAGATGTCTAACCTCTCTCAAACAGCCGAAATCAGCTTTCATAACAGCCACAGCTATTTTTAGAAAACAGACCGAACTAATTTGTACTCTCAAAGTAAGCACAAAATTTAAAAATTGCAAAAAGATAATAGTGAATCTTAAAACAAAAATATAAATATAAAATATAGTGATACCAAAACAATATTCTATGTATATTCTAGAGAGGATTTCGCTAACCTTAAAACAACTAGAGTTTCAATTTCATACTTACACCCCAAAACATGAAATAAAGCATAAGGTTATCCTTAAAGGTATGCCCCCAGACTTTCCAATGGAAGATATTCTAATTGACTAAAAAGTTAAGGATTACAAATTTTTTAAATATTCCAAATGATTAAAAAATCTGATGATACAGAAAAAAAAATATTTGTCAGTAGTGATTTTAGATAACAAAGAACAATTAAATCATATTGAATATTGTAACAGCGTTGTAATACAACAGGAAAAATACATTAGCAAAAAACCTTAACCCAGTGCTATTTGTGCCAGAAATTCAATCACGTGGCACAAAATTCTAACAAAACACCAAAATGTCTCAAATGTGCCCGGGAACATTTATCACGAGAATGTCCGAATGTACTAGTAAACGTTTTTATACTGAAGTATTGCAACTGTCAAGAACAACATTTTTCAAGTTATGAAAAATGCCCTAAATTTATTACGAATCAAGAAATTTGTTTAAGTAAACAACAACCAACTATCAATCCCACCGAATGCTGTATTTTTAAACCGAAGCTAAAAGAATTCCGAAGTTTACCAAAAACAAAAATTTAAAACGGAAATGACTAATGAAGATCCGACTTCAAAAAATGAGCCTTCAATTAAAGATTTTTAAAATATATTAAACAGATTTTTGTTCTGTTTGATCTAAATAAAATTATTGGCAAATTTAAAAATATTATGACAAAAATTAAAGCAGCAGAGGATGGTATGTCCAAACTATTAATTTTAATTAAAGGCTTATTGGCGTTTATTGACTACCATTAGACAATTGTAATGTCATAAAGAAAAGTGTTTATTATGTTCAACAATATTGTTTATGCTTTCTAGTATTAAGTATAATATTTATACAGTTCAGATTGTGTAATTCTATTTATATTTAGTGTTTAACTATATTCAACAGAAAAAATAATAACTATAAAGGCTAAGACCAATATATTCGTTTAATATTAAACGATCCCACCATAGTTACGTTTTAAGTTGCCCATTGGCAATCAATTACTGTCCCGTCTTTGTTTACGCCTAACATTACAAACTAATAACTACAATGATATTAAAATTATCTATATATATTTACAGTTATATACTACTTCTATTTTTTATTTTTAAACTATAATGACCTCCAATAGCAGAAATTTAGAACTAATGATGTAGAATGCCAAGACACTCCATAGGAATGACAGATTTTAAACAATTTCTTTCTAATAATAAATCAAACATCGTATCAGTTAGTGAGCCCCGACTGTCTCCTAAAGACAGGTTCTCGGTTCCGAGCTGCAAAATATACAGCAAATGTAGGAACAGAGCGGACAGCGGCGCAATGTTATTGGTGTGCCAGATTTTTCACATGTTAACAGGCTGATCCAAATTTTAAATACGACGAAGCTGCTGGTGTAAAATTTCAAATCAATCATAACTTTATAATTATAATTTACTACTTAGTAATGGCAATAGCAGCTTATATATCCCCAAACAAGTTACTTTTTTCTGATCTTATAAACATTTTTAAAACAGGTAAAAGAATGTTAGTTTTAGGAGACCTGAACTCTAAAAATAAGGAATGGATTCAAGACAATCAGGATTTCAAAATATAAATATTTATGCGAGATCATTGTTATCGCCTTTCGTTTAGTTTCCTAATTTAGTTTGTCTGTAACATCACTCGAGACAGATCAACCACCTATAGCCTCTTTGGTACCTTCTTTGCAAAAGTTAATTAAGTGGCTGCTAGGGATTGATAAATATTTGCAACTTCTATAATTTTATTTTTATTGAAAACTAGTTTCGAATGTTATACATTCATCTTCAGTTCTAAAAACACACAAAAATTCAAAAAATAAGTAATTCAAAATATAAACTTATTCGAAGTAATTCTTCTTCTTCTTTTAATGGTGCAACAGATGCCTGAAGCAATCCTTGGTCTGCTCAAACTCCAAGTCCCATCTATTCCGGTTCTTTGCACGCGTAATACTTATTCTCAGTTTACTGAAATCTTCAAGGACATTATCACTCCATCTACTCTTAGGCCTCCCGCTAGGCCTAATGATATTATCAGAAACCAAATATCAAAGGGAAAATATCAATATTGATATCCCATCCCTAATGGAAGTAAGCTCTCTATAGTCAAATTTAAAAGGGGGTGCCCTTTCTTGAGTTTTCACAAATATCTTGAAAACGATGTGTCATACAGAAAAATGTGTCCTATCCAAAATTATTATACCAAACAATTTCAATATTTTGATAATATCGATATCGATTTCTTGGGTTGAAAATTGAAATTTAAATTATAAACCAAAGGGACGTGAAGAGAACATAGAGTAGAGGGAAAGAGAATTTGACTTTTACTTTTCTAATTATAGTTATTTTTATTGTTGATATTTTAAATATACACAATTAAGTAAAGTGACAAACCAACTGATTTTAATAAAAAAATATATTGATGAAATGTTCATAATAGTAAAGAAAAACAATTACTCAGAAATTATAGAACAATTTAACAAATATCATAAAAGGATACAATTCACAATAGAAATGGCAGAAAATAATAAATTAAAATTCCTAGATATGGAAATTAATCATAAATGGACAAAAAAGTATGTAGTAATGGAATATAACTCAACTACCATTCAAATAACCCCTCATACCAAAAATTAAACATAATAAAGAATTTAATCAATAGAGCAAATAAAATTACTGATGAGCAATATATGAAAATGGTCAAAAAATGAATATATACAATCTTATATTGAAAACTTCCACCCAAAAAAAATTATTAATAAAATATATACAATCAAATTAATATGAATTTAGATTTAAGAAATAATAAAGTAAATGATAAATTACCTAAAAAACAATTATTTAATGATAAAAAATTGAAAAAGTTAACCAAACCTACTAAAAAATTCATCACTGAATTTTTTAAAGAAAAAGAGATGACTATAGACAAAGACAATGATATTAATAAAAATAATATTAGACAAACCAAGGAACAACAAGAAAAAAGATTTTTCAAAATTAATTATATCCCTAAATTGACTGAAGATATTAAGAAAATATTTAAATTATACAACCATAATGACATAAAATTTGGTTTATATAATCAGAATAAACTTCTCAATCATACAACAAATATGAAAGATAAAATTAATATTCTAACAAACAAATATATAGATACAATATATAGATTGGACTGTTTAAATTGTGAGAAAGTTTACATTGTGGAAGTTTCTAAGAAACTCAAAACTAGAGTTAACCAACATATATTCAATTGTAAAAACATAAAAAACACCAACCTCACAGCATTGGCACATCATAGTATAACACAACAGCATAAATTTGATTTTGACAGGCCGAAAATATTAAAAAAATAAATAAAAATAGGAAAATCTTAGAAGCAATATACAAAACCAAGAAAATAGGAAAAAATGTAAATTGACACAAAGATCCTTAATAGCCATTATGCAGATATTATAAATAGAATAAAAACAGATTAATTTAATTTAATAAAACTAACAAGACAGATAACCCTTTATAACATATTAAGACAATAAAAAAAAAACATATATGAAGATAATAAATAAATAAGAAGTTGTGGTATAAACAGTCAATTGATAAATAGGATAAAAGAGCAATCAGATCATTCTTAAATCGTGCAGTGATGACAAAGGATTGCTACAATGTTTTAACAAAAATTGTAAAATAAAAATAGTCTTAATTGATATTTAATATATGACATAAGATAAATTTGATTAAATTACTATATAGGAGGGAGTTATTGTTGACCGTATATTTATATTTAAAGGGAGAAGTTGGTCGGGGGGTGCGGTCAAAGAATTAGACTACTATAAGTGAACTTATATAATTGTGCCTACGTTTTGGCCTAAGTTTTAGGCCATCTTCAGGGCTAAAAGGAAAACAAAATAACAACAATGAAAAAAGAGAAAGAGGCAGTACCAGTAACAGTAAAAATGATAAAAAACAGAAAATACAAGTAAGATAAAAAAGTATGAAGTATAAAAAGAAAAAGATAACACTAAATTACATAATACAAAAGACAAATGAAAAAATAAAATAAAATAAAATAAATGAAATAACAATGTAAAAATTAAAAATTAATTGAAAATAAAAATAATGCGATATTTACACAGGGAATAGTGAAATATATGAAATCTATTAATTAAAAAGACAAATAGTATGTATGAAGGTTTGGTAATGTGTAAAGCATACAGAGATAGTTGTAAGTTATGCAAAAGATGACTATGATGTTAAAGAAGTTGACATTGTTGTAATTATGAGATGAAGGAGTAAAATATAAAATAATGTAAGCCCCCATGTAAGCCCCAAAACAAAAATAGATAAAAATCCTATGTGGTGAAGAAAGAAGAAGGATAGAAAACAATGAGGAGGAGGAAATGTAAAGAAAACGTGATAATTACATACCAGCGAGGCGCGTGGTCAAGCGCCAACTGAATATTAATAATGGATTACCGGGAATTAGGAAAACCGTTAAAACAATGTTACCAACTCACTGATTTGAAATAAAACCAACACTAAATTTAAATGTTGTGTGATCAAAAGACATAACAATTGATTTGAAAACTGTAGAAACGTATTGATATAAGTATATTTAGAAAAATATATATATAAAAAAATTAATGTTAAAAAATTAAATTTGAAATTAATATCTCACCAAAAAAAAAAAGTTCACTCCAACTGGTGCAAAAAATGGCAATGGAAATAAATACAGGTTACGAGTTAAAAAATAAAATAATATAATAATAAAATTAAAGTTAAGTTAAATGTAAGTATAAGTTAAATAATAATATTACGGGTTAAATTTACTAAGGAAAAAAATAAAATAAATACTTTGTATAAGGAGTCGTTGCGGGTGACGAGTTAAAAAATGAAATAATATAATAATAAAATTAAAGTTAAGTAAACAATAAGTATAACTTAAATAATAATAATAGGGGTTTAATTTACTACAGAAAAAATTTAAACAAATAATTTGTATAAGGAGTTGTCACGGAAAAAAAAAAAAAAAAATTTGGGTAATGAAAAGTTATGTTTGTTTTAATAAATTGAATATTTGGGAGTAGGTTAGAGAAAGGTTTTGTATATCAGTTTTTTGATTGACGGGAAGGGATTCTAATTGGATGAAGATGCTTTCTGAGAGGAGTCGTCTGTCATGGTTAGGGACTGTGGCGAGGATTGAAGTACTGTCAAAATCAAAAGTATGGTTTAAGGATAAAGCATGTTCTGAAAGTTTAGACGCAGTTTAGACAACTCATCCACAACTACAAAAACCCTCCCCTTCCCATCACCTCTACCACTACTTCTTCACCACCCACTACCACTCCCTTCTATAGATCTCTCCCATACATCCCCACCTTTTCTGAAAACATACAGAAATCCTTACGCTCCTCAATTCCCAATCTGCGAATTGCTTTCAAATCCCACAACAAACTTTCCAACCTCTACACACGTGTAAAAAATCCCATTCCTCTTAAACACTGTTCCCATGTCGTATACCGCATCCCCTGTTCCTCTCCCAACTGTAACTCTACCTATATCGGCGAAACTAAAAACCTCCTTAAAGATCGCATCACCCAACATAAATATTCCATCTCTTCCCGTAACCAGACTGCGTCTAAACTTTCAGAACATGCTTTATCCTTAAACCATACTTTGTACCCTGTGTAAATATCGCATTATTTTTATTTTCAATTAATTTTTAATGTTTACATTATTATTTCATTTATTTTATTTTATTTTATTTTTTCATTTGTCTTTTGTATTATGTAATTTAGTGTTATCTTTTTCTTTTTATACTTCATACTTTTTTATCTTACTTGTATTTTCTGTTTTTTATCATTTTTACTGTTACTGGTACTGCCTCTTTCTCTTTTTTCATTGTTGTTATTTTGTTTTCCTTTTAGCCCTGAAGATGGCCTAAAACTTAGGCCGAAACGTAGGCACAATTATATAAGTTCACTTATAGTAGTCTAATTCTTTGACCGAACCCCCGACCAACTTCTCCCTTTAAATTACTATATAGTTTTATAATTAAATTTCATGTTATAACCAAAAATTGTTTTTAAAGAAATTGTTGAATGTAATATAAAAATATTGTTTTTAGTTCTGAAGATGGGGATCAATGCCCCGAAACGTAAACAAATGTATAAAATTGTATAATAAAAGTTACCAATTTGGAAGTATGATTGCCAAAATTTCCAAATAATTTTTAACTTTTTTTTTTATTATGTGTTATCTATAATATCATGAATAAAATATCAATATTCCGATATTATTGGAAATCAAATATCGATCTTATAATATCGATATTTCTGCAGTGATGTCATTCTTTCGTGTCACTAAAGCCCCCAGATACTTGAAGCTGTCCACTTTCTTAAATGTGTAGTGGAGCAGTTGCACATGACTCTGCTCTTCCAGCCCATCATTTTTTGTGGAAATCATGTATTGGGTTTTTCCCTTATTTATCACCAGACCCAATTTTTTCCCAGCTTCTTCAAATTCCTGCAAAGCTCCTGAAAGCGCCTTGAAAGACCTTGCTGATATCACTACGTCATCAGCATACGCTAGGTGTTGGGTCATCCTGTTACATATCGTTCCTCCTGGATTGGTCCTGATTGATCTCGCAGCTTGTTCGAGTGCTATGTTAAATAATACAGGTGAGAGGGGATCTCCTTGGCGCAGACCATTCTCCACCTCAAACTCTTCTGATAGCATATTTTGGATTTTTACCCTACATCTGGTGTTTTCCAAGGTCATCGCACTTAATCCGACTAGCTTTTCTGGGATCCCTAGAGTTTTCATTACTTTGAGCAGTTCATTCCTGTCAAGACTATCGTAGGCCTGGCAGAAATCTATGAAGAGGTGGTGGAGGTCAATATTGTATTCATATGCTTTCTCTAGCATTTGCCGTATGGAGAAGATATGATCAGTTGTGCTTCTAGTTGGCCGGAAGCCACTTTGGTATTCGCCAATATTTCTTTCAGCCCATGCCATATTTCTCCTATTTATTGCGACTGTAAGTACCTTGTAGACAGTGGGCAATAGAGCGATACCTCTATAGTTTTGGCAGTTTAATCTGTCTCCCTTCTTATGTATTGGGCACAACACTGCCATATTCCAGTTCTGTGGCATCCTCATCTCCATCCATACATCAAATACGAGACCGGTCTACCACTGATCATATATTCTCAGTAAGAAAAATGCTGGAGAAATCAAATGAATGTAATGTAAATCTCCACCATGTATTCATGGATTTCAAGCAGGCCTATGATACTATTGATAGAGAGAATATGTACAAATGCCTGCATTCTTTAGGGATCCCCAAAAAACTTATTACGCTCATGGGCATGCCTCTTAAGAACATATCCTGTAAGACCAAGACTGGATGTAGAAGCTCCAAAGGATTCAAAGTAGGGATAGGATTAGGGCAAGGGGACCCACTGTCAGTCCTGCTGTTCAACCTAATGTTAAAGTTCGTGATTCGTAAAATAAGAATGAATCCGGGTGGTATCAATTTCAACTGCCTAACCCAACATCTGGCTTTTGCGGATGATGTCGTGATTTCAGCAAAAACGCTTCTTGCTTTATCAGGTGCACTGGAAGAGTTTAAGCACCAAATACAGTGTTACCCAGAATTCAGGTAACTCGGTAGCTTGATAACCACCGATAATTTGATGGAATCCGATAAATCCGATGTAAACCGCTGCCTATGGGGTTTACAGAAGCCCTTGAGTTTAGTTCAAGAGCCTTTCAAGAAAGGCAAAGCTCCTAAGCTATAAGATAGTAGTAAGGCCGACTGTCACCTATGGCAGCAAATCATGGATCCTAACAGCAGAAAACAAGAGAGTTTTAAAAGTCTGGGAGAGAAAACTTTGTTGAATATGTTCAGTGTGGTAAAGTTGGGGGTGCCTGGCGAATCAGAACTAATAAGGAAGTATCTTTCATTCCGGGGTTTAGCCTTTTTTTCACCATGTTTGACTGGGATATTTAGTCGATAGATTTTTCATTCCAAATTTCAGCAAAGGCAAGACCAGAATGGAGGAGAAGTTGAACTTTTTCAGTTCTGAATTAATTGATTTTCCAATGCTATCAAGGTGGCTCCTCAGAGAGATTCATGACTGCACGTGAACTAAAAAATATGTGATTAGGGGGCTCAAAAACCTATGTTACTCCCGCTAGTAAGAATGGAGGATGTCTCTCATCTATTTAAAATTAATAAATATATGAAATTATATATGTCTAGAGACTTTTTTAATCTAGTATATATAATTTATACCAAGACTTACTTCTTTTTCTAAATATTCTGAATTAGATTTTTTATCTAATGCAAGTGATGGAACATCCCTGAAATGATGTTTCACTGCAAGGCTAGCCAACTGAACAGCCAGGTCCAAATCGGAAGTTGGGCTCTTCAAATAGTCACTCTTCACCTGTCAATCACAAAAGGTTAAATCAACAATTGGAATACTTTGTATTTATTTAAAATAATGAAATAATGGTCAGGGAGGGGTAAGGAGTGATAATGATACATACAATTACTATACATTTCAAACCATCACCATGCAAAAAAAGCAAGAATGTTTATGCAAGAATAATGCCAAGAATGGATTCCTAAATCCACAAGATATCACATGTTAAATAGGCTAATAAGAAAAGGTTTAGGAACAAACAAGAGTTTCCCGAGAATTTTCAACTTCGAATATTACCAAAATATAATATTTTATGGATGAAAAATGAATATTCTATGGATTTCAAGAAAATCGAAATAGGATAAACTGATTTGGTGAAAAAACGATGTCGGTATCATTTTTCATACTTGAGATAAAACATGAAGCAGTTTCAGCATGTTTCAGTATTTTTCTCAGCTCCTGGGGCCCATTGGAAGGAACGCCGACACACGATTGTTGACTACACCCCCAACCAAGTTTCTCCAACATATATTTCCATGTTCAACCATACTTTCACCATTATAATTATTTTTTTATTCAAATATTTTAGGAAGTCCATTTAACATACATAAATAGTTAAATGTTAATTTAAATTATACATATGTAAATATTAAATTAAAATGTATGAATATTTATCATTCAAAAAAGAAGGATCAATTAGGAAACAAATGTATTTTAATACAATGATTCGAAACTGTATTTTAAATTGCTGATGTTTGTATGTTTTCAGAACTGAATGAATGTATAACATTCAAAACTAGTTTAAAAAAACAAACAAATTTATAGAAGTGGTAAATCATTTATCAATCTCTAATTAGATTTATTCTTCTAAACCATCATGCGCATGTCAACTCAAAATTAATTTAATAATAAAATTCTGCCAAATGGAATCAAATATATGTAACATAAAACAATCATAATGAATAAATGGATCCTTATATAAAATTTATAGATAATTACATCACCAATTTATCTATGTTTCAGGGTTTTATTTCTTTACTGCAATAAAATATGTAATGGTCATTAAATAACTAAATTTAAAATTATATAAGAACAAGAATTTTTTTTAAATATATTAAATAATGAATCTGATTTACTTTACCTTATTATATGATACATACCCAGAAAGAAAAGAACAGTTAAATGTTTGAACATTCTTTATTAAAATTATGTAAAAAAAAAACAACTGTATGCAAATACTTTGTCACTAAATAATTCTTTTATAAAACCAGCTGCACTAGACTGTTCTATTTCAATGTTAAAAAATAAAAAAGTGCTCTGCAGAGGATTAACGTTAAATCTTATATATTTTTTAATTTTTAGCCCACTTCCTTTAAATTAGCTATTTTTATTTGTTTTTAATATATATTAAATTACCTACAAATAAAATATATCTATATATATATATATATATATATATATATATATATATATATATATATATATATATACACAAACACATACATATATATACATTGGGGTGGCGCTTACTTTTAGACATTTTAATTTCTGATCGCACACCCTCAATGTTTTTTTCCATTTGATATAAGAAAAGAGTAGAAGCCTCTTTTGTTCGAATCGACAGTTGAGAACCTGTGCCGCATCGAGCTTGAAGCAGCACGACCATGCTTTCCGGTCTACACATGCAGGCCCCTGCAATACTGCATCCTGTCAACCTGCCTACAGTGCATTCTAGCCCTCAGTCCTCAGTTTATCTGTAGTCATTGTCTGTATACATTGTGAGAGGCAAAGTGTCCTGTGATTTGAGTAGTTGTGATCCGAATATTTATTTAATAGGCTGCTGGCGTTATCAAATCGCAGGAATCAAATTGCCGTCTAACCAACAAGTATAATTATTGTTATTTTATAATTTATGAGAGGCTAAATTGACTCTTAGTTAAAGTTTAAAATTAATAGTTCATGAACGATTAATTTGCGAGGAAAAGGCAAGAATCCTAACAAAGGCCATGTCACCTTTTGTTGGAAAAAATATGAAATTATATTCTGTTTGGCATGATCTTGAAAAAATTACTCATCGGTATTCAGACTGGCGTTAGGAATGCCAACATAAATTTATTTCAAGTTTAAATAATTTATTTGTTATCACCCATGTTATCACAATGCATTGGAAATTGTGAAAGCAGAAGAAGAAAAAATATAAAAATGTCTTAATTAGGTAAAAGAGAGCCAGGTCGAAGAATTGCCTTGTAGGAATTGATGTAAGGTAGGAAAAGAGCGAAGAAAGGATTTTATTGAGGCGTACGAAGGAAGAAGAATGACTTGCTAAACCAGTGTCAGCGCTGACTCTTTATCTGAGGAAGAGTTAATATTCAGGACATATTAGATATACTAGGTCCTTCATAGAACACACCAACTCCTCCTTATCTGATTTTTTTTCAGGAGTTGGTGCTTTCGTGAAAAACTCAGACAAGCCGATAAATGATTTAAGAGAGGTCGTTACTGGCTTATGGATACTCAAACGCGTGAAGTCATTGAAATGTTTTTAAAAACTACTGCTATGAGATGAATGATCCAGTACGTCTATAGAAGACCAAATAAAGAGTGGTAGAGAGGAAATCTCTTGAAGCAAACGTTGACATTATAGTAACTTGTGATTTAACAGGGATAAAAAAGATAAACCAGGGATTACTCATATTCTGATTGAACCCTTACACTCTGACTGTTATAACCTCATAATACATGTCTGAAAAACTATAGATACAGGGTAGGTAATTTCTACATAAATTAGGTAGTACTTTCATTTTGTCCACCAGTGAATTTTTTAAATGCATTATCTAGTGATAAACTGAAACACGATTAAAAACGGCTCATTGAATTGTGCCTAATATTCATTGGAAGGAATCCAGAAGGCAAAATTAAAATCAGGCCTCTCAGAGCGCTACATCATGCTAGATGGATGGTAAAGGCGTTTATTTATTGACATTTTTTTAGTGAACTTGGAAATGTCACCAAAGATTGTTTGCCTATTTTTGGTAAAAGAAAACGTGTAAACCTGCATAGAGTGTTCATCGGCAGTTAGAGCTCCATTCAATGATCTAATTTTTTTAAAAGTCTTGATAATATACGAAGAAATTACCCAAGGTACAGTGGAACTTGGATAATTCGAAGTTCAAGAGACAACTGAAAAAATTAAAATCATCCAAGATTTCATATAAAACAAATTTTCTTTTTGTTTACTCCTGCCCTAAAGAAATGTTTATTGATATCTATAAAAGGTCCCTTGTGATGATTGAGTCTACACATCTGACATCGCTTATATTGATTTTTGAGATAAAAAGGTGTTTAATATTTATATCCAGTAATAAAACAACTAAGAAAAACAAAAGTTCAGCATTTATTCAAGCTTTTTAAAAATTTACAAAACATTTTAAGAAAAAGGCATATAATTAAATAAATACATGTATTTACGATTGCATCGTTTATTAAAAACATTCAAAGTTTTTGAAAAGAGTTTGATATTTTTGTTTGTTTTTTAGACTTAATTTTTTCATTCAAACAGTATTCGTCTAGTTTATTAAGACAATGAAAAATAGAGCATCACATTTTGTCGCCTTTAAACAAAGCGTCGTAATTCTTTGAAGGGATCCATGGCTTCGATGATTGTAGGCATCGGTTTTTGATCATCTTAAGGTTTTCTTCTTCTTCTTCAGCAGAAGACAGCAACTTTCGTGTTAACTACAGTGGTCAAAATGTTAGTGTCTGCCAACTCCCCATATACCGCCCCAGTCGTTGTCGATTTGCACAAATTCCTCATTCAAAACACTAGTTTCATTTATCAATTCTTCCCAGTTTTCGGCAGTAGGCATAATCTTATCATTTTCGTGTAAAATCCTTCAAGTGCGACATGATGAAGCAGGGCCATTTTAAAACAGTTTGCAATAGTGCTTGGTTTCACTTATTATTTAGCATATATGTATTTGTACTTTTTTCACTAGAATAACATATGTAGGTATTAGACTTCACTTCGATTTATCCAAATAAAAATCGAAGTACAGACAATTTTTTTAAATATAAAAACAAAGGCACCAACAGAAAAGTTCAAATTATTCACTTTTTCGAATTAAAAACGTTCAAATTATCCAAGTTCGACTGTATAACATTTGCTGTGTTGAAGAAATTTTCCAACCATCAATGGTACCTAAATGAGGAGCAAAGTGTTTTGGCAATTTTAGGTGCTAATGAAAATACACATGATTAAGAATTTTGAACGAGAGAATCAGTGGACTGAAAGAAGATACATTTAGGTAAGATTTTAATTTTTGAAATCATAAATCTCCTTTCTAATCATGATTTAAAGCAGTTTTTTAAAAATGGTCTTGAATATTAATAAAAATTGCTATTATGTCAAGATAAGTCTATGAAGGTATTTTTTTTTTTTTTTCCATAAAAGTATTGAAGATTTCATTTGCAGAAAAATGTTTGATATTTCTAAAGAAGTAGTGAATAAAAATGGATTTTTTAAATATTAATCCAGACCAATGGGACAGTGACCTATCTTGTTTAAAATCTATTGAAACTATAAAGTATCAATGAGTTGTCAATGACACAGTTGAAAGAGGGGTAAAATTAATGCAAGACTTTATTGGCTTATTGGCTGTTGAAAATGTGAGTGTATAAGGTAAAATACTTATATACTTTTGTCAGAACATTATTTCAACATTTTACCAAAAAATAAAGTGATAATTATAATTTATAAAATAAATATAAATCATCGACTTGTTAATTTTCTTTTGATTATCAATTTCAGGGAAGATAGGACACGGGTTAGTGCTAATATACTGGAAACATATTTTGTATAAATTTACAAAATATCAAAAGGAAAAAATATAAGCAGTGTGTGCTCAATGCGCTCAAAAAATAAATAGTTTATTTTTCACCCCTTCATATATACACACACATACTATATGCATCCAAGCACTCATCCATATATATTTTTATTTATTTTTTATTTATAAACCAGTACATAAGATACATAGTACGAAGTACATTGTATAGTCCTACAAAGATAAACAAGATTACCTGTTCGTAGGTCTGGTAAATATATATATATATATATATATATATATATATATATATATATATATATATATATATTCCCTTCTCTTAGAACCCCAACTGCTATGTGGCACCCAATGAAGGAGAGAAGACCACAACCGCGTAAACTGATAAGAACTACGTACGATTTCCAATATGGAATCTAAGAAAACACATCCGCAGAAGTCGTACAGTCAAGGAGATACTTTCATCTACACCACGGATAACTTATGAAGCTATTATAAGCGCCAATGAAGCAAGTCACCCGAGAGGAAGTCTCCTAGATTGTCCATTTCACTTTGATGGACTTTGCACTTGGAAAATTTTGTACAATTTCCAAGGGACTCAATTAACAATTTTCAGAGCCTAATCACTCGATCGAAAATACATGAACTCCACGAATCTAAACATAATAACATAACTAAGAATCGCCGCGATTTCAAATGCGTGTATTGCCAAAAGTTCGGACATGTTTACGAAGAATGCCGCAAGTGATCAGCGAAATCTGGTACACAGCATATCCTTGAGATTGATTACCCCGTCAAGAAGGGGGCATACGAGGCCACCAGTGCAGATGAAGACTCAGGATGGGATGACCTCAACGACGCTGATTTATAGCACGAAGGGGTGAACATTAATGTTGCCAGTTCTTCTCGTAGATCGGCACGTCCACTACTAAACATCACAGTCGGAGACCTAACAGAAACTGATCTAATTGACACAGGCGCGACAAGAAGCATTATGAACGCTTCAATGTTTTCCCAATTATCTGGCAGCCTAAAGAAGCAATCTGAAACTCAGACCTTCACTCTCTGACCTTTACTGAGCATACGATACAGCTCGAAGAAGGCCACCATCCATGGTACCTCCCTACAAAATGAGTCGCGTGAAAAAAGATATTCTTAGTGCAGAAATTGATAGGATGTTATAAAAAAATATCGAAAAATGTGATTCCTCATTTGCCGCTCCTGTCATTTTGGTTCTTAAACCTTATGGTAGTTTTAGAGTATGCATCGATTACCGCAAACTCAACATTATAAACATCCCTGATAGATACCCTTAGCCTCTCATTAATTACATTCTGCATTCGGCAAAAGAATCTAAATTAATGTCAACCTTGGACCTTCGATCCGGATATTGGCAAATAAAAATGAGTGTCTCCAAGGAACGTTCAGATTTCTTTGAATGCCTTTCGGCCTTGGAATTTCGGGAACAACGTTCCAAAGGCTTATTGATCGATTTCAAACATCTTTACCAGAGGTCAACATGTTCGGATATATAGACGACCTAATAATAATATCGACGTTTTTCAATGAGCATACAAGGGACTTAACCCTTTAACTGCTAACGAGGATATATACTGGTGCAAGGCAACGTGCCCCGCTTGCTAACGACGATATATGCCAACCTGCCTCACACTCGCCCTCAGTGTTAATGATGATATATGCCATAGACGACGCGACCATGCTTCATTCTACTGGTTTTGCAGTAAAATAGAGTTTCTAACTAGAGCCTACAGATGGCGTGGGGATTTACTTTGGAGCTTTTCTTGTGGAATTCATGTACCGTTTGCTTAGGGCTACGGGTGGCTAACTGCTTCAGCCAGGTAACCATTCTCATTCTTATTTTTGCGCTCTGTGTGAAACAACCCTCAGTTCAACTGCCTTTAGTCTTCATTTAGTTTCTATAAATGATGATTAATTTGTAGTTAGTTTTTGTTTCGCTAATTTTTTTTTTTAAATGGAGAAACAGTGGTTTAGTGCTGAGGAAGCTACCGAATTTATAACTCCTGCCGAAAGTGATGATGAATTCTTGCCTTCAGATTCTGGATGGGGTGACAGTGAAAGAACAGATTCCTCATTTCGATTCCTTCAACATCCCTGATTCCTTCTACATCATCAGCTCCATCTACATCTTCAACTTCTCAGGTACGTGGAGCATATTCTTCAAGTATATTTCGTACACCAACAGATGGATCTGAAAGTTCGTTTGAAGAATTTCCTCAAAAGAGGAACAAGAAATTTTACTGGAAAAAGAAGGATTTAGAACCAAAAATTTATCCATTTATTGGCCAAGATAAAGCCGGTTGCCACAGAAATATTCATCAAAAAACGACTATTTTGGAATTTTTCGAAATATTTTTTTCTCTAGAAGTTATAAAGTATATCGTTGAAGAAACAAATAATTTTTTCATGTTTATAAAATCAAAACAAAAATTTTCAATTCATTCTCAATTGCAGAAGCAGAAAGACATTGATGAGAGTGAAATTATGGTTTTTTGGCTGTTACTCTATTGATGCCACACAACATGAAGAAATCATACAGCAATTATTGGTCCAAAGATCTGTTATTACATTCCCCAATTTTTGGGCAAATAATTTCTAGATACAGATATCTTATGATATTACGAATGCTGCATTTTTTGGACAAAATAGCAACCAAACCAGGGAAGGAGATAGGCTGTTCAAAATAAGACCATTTGTTGATGTGATTAGAAAAGCCTTCAAAGAATCATTTTCTCCTTTCAAAAATGTATGCATAGATGAAAGCCACTTTTGTTCAAAGGAGATTTATTTTTTAACAATTTATTCCTTCTAAAAGGGCAAGGTTCCGGATTAAAACTTAGGCTTTCTGTGACAGCGAGACAGGATGTGTGATTGATTTCATCGTGTACACCGGAGCAAAATCAGATATTATTGTGCATAATATTAAAAATATTGGCAAGTCAGGCGATATTGTGTTGACACTCCAGGAGCCATATTTGAGAAAGGGTCACACTATATATGTTGACAACTGGTATACCAGCCCAGCACTATTTTGTTGATCACAAGATATGGCAACCAATGCATGTGGAACGGCAAGAAGAACTAAAAAAGACATGCTGAAAATGGAGAAGCGCCTAAAAAAAGGAAACATTGAATTTAGGTCTACAGACACAATGTTAGTGGTCAGGTCGATGGGAGGTCTGGAGATTATCCACTGTACACAATGCGGATATCATTTCAACAGGAAAAAAAAAGACCACAAAACTGGAGAAATGGTAAAAAAACAAAATGTGTAGTAGAATATATGGGAGCTGTGGATCGAGTGGATATGACTCTAAGCTAATAGAATCTGTCAGAAAAACCGTAAAATGGTATAAGAAATTATTTCCCCATATACTAGATTTGTCTGTGTTGAATGCTCACATATTGCACAAGATTGTGACTGGACAAAACCTGATAATGGAGATCTTCCATATATCTCTAATAAGAAAAATTTTGGAAAAATTCCATACAGAAAGAAAGAAATCTGGGGGAGGAAGAAGATCAAATGAAGATTTACCCCAATGACTGACAGAGAGACCTTTTCCCAGCCTCGCCGTTTCCGAAGCGATGTCAAAAAAACAAACGCTCCGAAAATGTGATGTTTGTTCAAAGAAACAAATTCAGCACGATAAAAAAGTCGAATGTCGACATTGCAATTCTAGTCTTTGCATAGATAAATGCTTTGAAGATTTTCATATAAAATTAAATCATTAAGTAATAAGATTTAGTATTAAAAAAAAAAGTTTTAACTCCGCCAGTGTTGGTCCATGGCTCGTATCAAAAAGGAGGATGGAAACAATGAAATACGCTAACAGATAGTAATAAAGGGGCATAATGAAGGATAGAATGCAGGTAAAAAGTATGTAGCACAGGCTGGTAGGCGGGTAGCCTTCCTATTTAGGGCTATGATAGACGTAAAGCTCTTCACTCGCCACAGTTAAAGGGTTAAAGAAAGTCTTAAAGCGCCTCAGAGACTATAAACTTAAAGTAAATCGTGAAAAAATCATATTTTGCAGAGAATCGGTTAAGTATCTTGGTCACTTAATCATTCCTGAGGTAATTAAGGCTGATCCAGCTAAAATAATTGCTATTTCCAAACTTCCAGCTCCGAAATGTCACAAACTACTTCAATCATTGCTTCAGATTTGCTCATGGTTTAGGAAATTTATAAATGATCCTGAATTGGCAAAGATTATAAGGGAATTCGAGGCAGCATCATCTGTCACAAAGGAAACATGGTCGGACAAAGGTTAGTTTATGTCAAATGGCATTCTTTATTGGTACACCCCATCAGGTGAAACTGACGAAGCTCAACTCGTGGTCCCGGAAAGCGGTAGGAAACAGGTCATGGTCGAATATCACGACTCACCGACTGTAGGGCACTACGGCTTAGAAAAAACACTTTCAAAGATAAGTACCATGTTTTACTGGCCCGGCATGAGAAGATGTTGCCGAATACATAAAGAATTGTGTGCAGTGTCAACGTTGTCAAGTCTACTAATCAAAAGCCACAGGGTCTCATCCACACTAGACAATCAGCAGAGCTTTTCGAAACAATGGCTTTACCGACAAACAATTCTGGAAAAAAGTGGATCCTTGTACCCGAAGATATGGCATCACATTGGACCGAATTGTTTCTGCTAAAATATGCCACATCAGCTGAATGTGCAAAACCACCCATTTACTTCAATGGGTTACTCTTTACAATGGGTTACTCGTTACTATTTACTCTTTATTTCCCTTGCCAAGGGAAATGATATCAGACAATGGAGCATAGTTTATCAGCAGTGATGAAACAAGTCTGTTCCATTTTGCGCATCAATCAGAAATTCACACCCCTTTATCACCCTGAAACCAATCCAGTCAAATGACGGAACAGGGACATAAAAACACAACTGGCTATACAGGTGAAAAATCTTTACAAATAATGAGATTCTAAACTCCCAGGAATTAGATACACCACAAACTCTGCCAAATGTGAGTGTACTGGATTTACAACTGCTTATATAACGTTCGGCCGAGAGTAATGCTCAATGATCAAAATAGAACATGACATGCGAATCATTCAAACTAAAAATGCATTCGTTCCCGAACTTATACCTTTCATACAAAACTTAGGGAAAGCTCTTGAAATTGCAAGAGTGAGATCAATGAAAGCTCAAAACATACAGAACATCTATACAAACAGAAAAATATGTGAAGCAACCAAATATCTTCCTAGACAATATGTGTGGGTAAATACCCATCATCTCAGTAAATCAACCAAAGAAGTGACTAGTAAGATACTACCAAGACGTGATTGCCCCAATGTTATAAAAAGGAAATTATGAAACACTGCATACTATAAACAGGACCCACGAAGAAACGGCTTGATCTTAGGTCATTGGCCCTCATCTCAGCTCACCCCATTCCACGGAGAAGATCCTACGATTGTACAACCACAGAATCCGAAAAGAAGTTCTCGAAAGAAAACATAACAATCCAGAAAACCCTGCTTCAAAAGATCCTGCTGTCAGATCGAGGACGGACACCACCAGCAGAGTGGGAGTGTAGCAAGATATACCTATTTGGAACAGTTGTTTTAATAGTTAGTTTTTATAATAAATCTTTAAATAAGAAAGAAGGTCTTAACGTACATGTGATAAAATACAGAGTTGTGTTTCCTGTTTAAACCGAATTATTTTCCTTCTCTTTGAACCCCACCTGCTACAATATTAAATAATTTCTAAGTTATCTATAATGTCTGCATAATGTGTGTTCAAACTTCTTGAGTCAGTCTTAAAATTCACTGTATGTTTAATATTTTTAATTATATAAATCGCCTCGAGAATTTTTCTATTTCTATTGTATTTTTCTGTACCCAAAATTTGTGGCTTGTTGAAACCAAAACAATAATTGGATTTAATGCTGTGTTATGCCAGGGCTCTTGCATTTACATTTTTACAGTTCATTTTATGTTGATTTATTCTAGTACTAAGTTTTTTTGAAGTTTCTCCTATATATATCCTGCAACAGGTTTGGCATTTTAATTTCTATATTAAATTTTGTTTTTACATTGTTTTTATTATATCTTTCATATTTGTTAATTGTTATGATATTTTATTATTAGTATATAAACCCAATTTTACTTCTTGGAAATCATATATTCTGAAAATTTCTTTTATTTTATCAGTCAATCCGGGTATGTATTGCATTTTAAAGAATTTGTTGGTGTATTTACTATGTATGTTCTGCACCATATTGTTTGGATAAATCTCTGTTGATTCTATATTTTTATTTTCGACTATATAATAGTCCGCTATTATTTTTTTATTATGCCTTTTCATTGTTCTATTACTATTATTATTCATGTTTTCTATTGTTGGATTTGATGGGAGTTTTTTATAATTATCTATTTTATGTTTAACATTTGGATTTATTTTGTTGAACCACATATGGTTGATTAATTTTCTTAGGTAAAAGTTTTCTATTAGTATCCTATATACTATGGTTTTTATATCATTTATCTATCAGTTAGTTCTATTGACTTATTTATGAGGTTTTAGCTACATTCAGTTTTTGAGAATATGGGAGGTTGGAGTAAAAATTGCTTGTAATTGCTTTTTTGTCCATCTGGTGTTGATTCCATTACTATTTATCATTATATCTATATCAAGAAATCTAATATTATTATTTATTGATTTTTCAATGGTGAATCTCATCCTGTTTTGGTGGCTATTGAATTTTTCTAATATTCATTATAATTATTTTTATCTGTTATGAGTAATAAGTCATCAATGCACTTTTTAAATAATATCAGGTGTACAAATAAGTTTCCGCCATTGTTGAGAGATGGCTCCACTGACAAGATTATGTTGAAATTGTCAGCGGAGCAACGGCACATGGCAAGTTTGGACATCTGGCAACAACATAACCTTCAATACTAGTGATTTTGTGTTAGCAGTACGTCTTTTTTTTTCTTTTTTTTTGTGCGTAAATGTCAAAGTTTGTTCCGAATAAGTGTCATTTGCAGGAAGTTTTGATTTATTTATTTAACTTAAAGAAATCTGCAGCTGAGGCCCATCAATTGCTTGTAGAAGCATACAGCGATGCTGCTTTAAGTGAGAGAAGATGTCGTGAGTGGTTTCAAAAATTTTAAAACGGCGAGTTTGACTTGGAGAACAAAGAACGTAGTGGCCGGCCGAAAGTGTATGAGAATACAGAATTGGAAGCATTATTGGTGGAAGATTCGTGCCAAACGCAAGAAGAACTTACACTTACATTAGGAGTGAGTCAACAAGCAATTTCACATCGTTTAAAATCGTTGGGAATGATACAAAATGAAGGAAATGAAGCCAAGAGACATTGAACGCCGATCGTGCACATCTGAAATGCTGCTTGCCAGGCATAAAATAAAAGGTTTTTCGCACCGTATAGTCACTGGTGATTGAAATGGGAAGTCCTACCCCACCCGCCTTATTCCCAAGACCTTGCACCTAGTGATTACCGCTTGTTCCAGTCGATGGCACATGGTCTGTCTGAACAGCGCTTCACATCGTATGAAGATACGAAAAATTTGATCGATTCATGGATAGCCTAAAAAAATGAAGTTTTTTTGGACGTGGTTTCCGAATGCTTCCAGAAGGATGGAGAAAAGTAGTAACTAGAGGTGGACAATATTTTTAATAAAATGCAATGTACCGTTTTTTTACAATAACTGGATACATTTTTTTTATTAAAAATGGCGGAAACTTATTTGTACCCCTAATAGGATATTTTAATAAATCATAAAAAAAAAGTTTAAACTAATTTAAAGGAAGTGGGGTAAAATGACAAAGTATTTGTATACAGTGTTTTTTTGACATAATTTTAATTTAAAAAATGTCAAACATTTGACTGTTCCTTTCTTTCTGGATATGTATCATATAATAAAGTAAATCAGATTCATTATTTAATGTATTTGTTATATTTAAAAAAAATTCTTGTTCTTATATAATTTTAAATTTAGTTATTTAATGACTATTACATATTATATTGCAGTATAGTCCTGATGATGGGAGAGAACCCCGAAACATAGATAAATTGGTGATGCAATTATCAATCGATATGTAAATAAGGAATATCTTTCTTTTTACTATCCAATTTACTGGTTAAAAATTATAGTCTTCCATTTAGAAATATTTATCACAAATCATAATGAAAATTCCAACAGGATTTCAGGGATATAACAGATTAAAATGGTCAATAATAGCATAAATTAAATATTATACTACACGCACCTGATCAAATAGAAATAAAGCAGTGAACTTGTCAACATCATAAACTTCATTGAGACAGTGGGGAATATACCTTATCTTCAAATCAAAGTGGCATTCTTCCAATGGATGATCTCTAGAGTTGTATTTTTCTTCAATCTGAAAAAAGAAAACAGATGAATAAAAAAAATAAAATAATTAAACCCAAGAGAATTAAACATCAACAAGCTTAATAATAATAATAATAAAAACAGGCTTAGCGAACCTGAGCTAAATTAGGTACAGTTTGCAGGTGTTTACCTACAAACACCTCAACTTTCTTACATTAGTCATTTCCATTACTAGTTCAGTGGGAGAACAAACCAATGTAACCTTTTCTGTTTGATATAATCTACTTAAACCTTGGTGAGTACCAATATGCTATTAATCTCTTGTCTTAATTAAATTCATAAATGTTTGATAATACTAATTTATATTAAATTAAATTTAATATGCATAATAATACCAAACTATATTTCAAATTGCTTATTTTTGAATTTTTGTGTGTTTTTAGAGCATTCGAAACTAGTTTTCAATAAAAACAAAATTATAGAAGTAGCAAATAATTTATTAATCCTTAAAAGAACAAGCAATACATTGTCTAAAATGAATATTTGATTTTATGCAAAAGAATAAAAATTAAAGTTTTGGAAAATAATCAGTCACTTGTTTTTTGGTCATAAAACATTTTATTTTAATCTGTAACAGAATCTTGAGCAAAACAAGTTAGTTTCTCAGCCGGTAACGCATCACCCCCTTACTCTAAATCAGTGATTCTCAAGTATTTTTTCTGGTGGCACACTGAAATTATTAAACAAATTTCATGGTACAAATTTCTTGATAAATGAAATAATAAACCATAGAAGTAAATAAAATGGAAACATTAAAAAAAAAAATTGTAATAAAAACCTATACATTTTTTTATAATTGTTTTAATTATTAATTTAATTTAATACTTTAATTTTTAATTTAATTTATTACTGGAAATGTTTGCAGTAAACTTGTGGTATGCATGTGGCACCCACTTTGAGAACCACTGTTCTACATAATGAAGGAGACCATTTACATGTTTCAATGGCACTTCCTGACTTATTCGTTGGTCTGCGGTAGATTTGTCCTCTTCTTCTCCAAACTCTTTATCAAATGTTTTCTCTTCATCGCTTTGCTTCAGTCAGTCTCCCCCTCACTGTTCGAATGGAAATTGATGCATTGCAAATTTTACTTATTTGACTTCTGAATTGATTTCTGTTTACATCATTATCATTAAGGTCTGACTGCAAATAAACCTGTCATCCATATGGCTAATAGACCTCGATCGCTTTTGATCTTGCCTGTGTGAGATCTTGAGGGTGTGAGACAGTTTCCTCAAAGCTGTCATAGAGTCTAACGAAGTGTTGTTTGAAGAACACGGAACCACACTGGCTGTGTACATTAATACAGTGTAAGAGCTCTTACAGAACTGTAATAACTTCAATTCCTGTTCAGTCATTGAAATTTATTTTTTTTAAACTGCTATGAGAGAAAAGATCAACTATGTGTGTAGAAGACCAAAGGAAGACTGATAGTGAAGAAATCTCTCGATGCTAGCTTTTATGCCAAATATGTATTACATAAAGCATTTTGGTTGAATTGCTGCCTCATATATCACTTTTCAGAATTTGAATTTTAGACACTGTTTGTTAGCTGATATGCTCGATCCGTTGAGAGTCCTTGTGTAGTGTTGCAGAGATTGTTTAGGTAACTATTCTAGCTGAGTTTTCAATGAAATAGTATCCCTAAATATCATAGCGTGTTTAATTGAGTTAGTTTTTCAGTAGTTGAGGTATTGCCCTTTTCTTTGCGAATATCATATACCTGATCTTTTCTGCATTGTAAATTTATTTGTGTCATCTTGCCGATAGTGATAATTGTAAAAGTGTAAAGTATATTATTGCTTGCAACTCATCAAAGTTTTATGTTTTAAAGAGCTAGGCTATTGCCTGTTGGTAAGATTGCTGAAAAACACAAAACAGAAAAATAGCAAAAAGGAAGAAAAAGAGAGACATAAACAAATAAAGGTAGAAACAAACATGCGAATCAAACTAAAAACCCTATAAAACAATAACAATATAAAATGACTCCCTCAAAATGTCTACTGGTCAAATTCTCATGCCTGTAAGCAGCTAAAAGTTAGCCTGTTTCTGAAGGCCTAGTTGTTTAGAGAAATGAATGTTAGGTTAGTCGATGAATGTTATTTCTTAAAGAGGTTGCAAATTACTAGAAGTATAATGTTGTCTACATACATTATGATTAGCTTTAACAGACTCTTTCGCTTTGCCGAGAGTTAGATTTACCTCTCTTAATAGACAAAGATATTAATGTTCAGCACATATGTGGGATAGCATGGATATCAATGAGCAAGCCAAGGACTTGCTGGAATTTATAGCCTCCAAAGATTCCGAAATATTGAACAGAGATAGTGATACACTTTTGTTACTAGTGGTAGAACCAAGATTCTAGATATTACACTCGCTTCTAGCCTTATTAAGAGCCTTTGTATAGACTGAAAGATCACCTCAGCCATTACATTTCAGATCATTGGATGACCTCATTTAAGCTCTACGTAGGCCCCTCCCTCACTGAAAAGAAATCCAGGAAATAATGGCTAGAACCTTTTCAGGGATAGACTGGAATATCTACTAACCCCCTCCCCCCCTATGTGGGGAGATTTTCCAGAGGTCAGCTTGACACAGCTGTTTTAGCAGGCTTCAAGAAGGCCTGTCCTTAAAAGACAAAACCTTCCAAAAAAGTCAGATGATGGTCCACCAAACTAACTAAGCTAAAAAAGCTATAAGAAGGTGGCAGACCCACCAAGAGACCAGAGTACGTAGAGAGGGTCAGGGGCCCCACTACACACCATTAATAGGAAACAACACGGCAATAGTCTAAGGCTCAATCTAGGATTTTGGAACATTTTAACACTCTATCGACTAGGAGCACTAAATGTGCTCTTGGAACACACTGAGAAGTACAAACTAGGCATTACTGTCATTCAGGATATAAGATGGATTGGGCAAGGGATCGTCAAGAAAAAGCAGTGTACTACAGTTGCAATCAAGGGGAACAAACATTTGGAACCGGATTCATTGTAAGAAGAGCCTTCTGTCAATTTACAGGTTTTAAAGCAATTAGTCATTGAATCGGTGTTTTGCATGTTAAACGGAAAATTTACAGCTACAGTATTCTCAGTGTCCATGCGCCTACCGAAACATCAGAAGAAGATGAGAAAGATAAGTTCTTCGAGGTGCTAGATAGGGCTCTCGATTCCTATCCTAATTATGATATGAAGATTATAGCGGGCGACCTGAACACCAAGGTGGGGTGAGAAAAAGTGTATATCCCAACAATAGATAGACACAGCCTCCATAAAAATAGTAAGAATGGCTTAAGATTAATCAACTTTGCTGTCTGCAAGGATCTTAACATCGGAAGCTCGATTTTCTCCCCATAAACACATTCATAAAGGCACTTGAACCTCACCCGACTGAATCACTGTGGACCTAATAGACCACCTTGTGATTGACAGAAGACATATTAGTTCTCTCACAGATATCCATGTGTACTGTGGGGCAAATGTTGACTCCGATCACTATTTAAGCATCACTCGCATTATTGGTCAAACGAATATCTCAAAACCTAGAACTGAAACAAGGAAGAAATATAACTAATTAATAAGAAATATTTGTTGCCTTAAGACAATATTGGAAAGGGGACATGAATTCTGCATTACAACGCACCACTTGTTCGTGGATTTAAAAGCAGCTGACGATAGTCTTGATCGGGTTTTGATTGCTTTCCACAGAGCATTGGGACAGTTCAAAATGGGGATAAATCTTGATAAAAATAATCAGGATGACAATACGGTCCTTGAATCATTGCTCTAAAAGTTTTCCATCTAGGAGAGGGATCCATTAAGGCAATGCACTTGCTTGGTTATTGTTCAATCTGGCTCTAGAGAAGGCAATTCTGGGATCCAGACTAAAGGAACCATCATAAATAGATCTGCCAAACTCCTTGCATATGCGGATCACATTGATATAGTTGGATGATCAAAGCAATCAGTTGAAGAGGCTTTTTATTCCCTAGCAGAAGCAGCAAGGAAACTTAGTCTAGTGGTTAGCCAAGATAAGAGTACATAGTAGAAGAATAGCACCCAAGACATCCTGGAGAGAAGATGGGATTTAGACCATATCTCTGGGAGGGTTTCGGAATTCACCAATCTTGGATCCCAGGTCACAAGCATCAACACCATCGGAACGGAAACAAGGAGAAGGATATTGTCGACAAAATGCTGTTACTTTGGGCTGAGATCCCAAAACATCTACTGACGGAGGATATCCACAGAGCAGTGGGGAGTCAGCCGACCGAGACTTCGGTGGATCAACTAAGTGGTTGGAGACGTGGGAAGCTTGGGAGTCTGCAACTGGATGGCAGTAGCATTGAACAGAGACTCTTGGCGGCTACTGATTGAGGAGGCCTGGACGCATCAACGTGATCTAGCGCCGAATTAATAATAATTATTAGAAGTCTAAGTTAACATACAAAACTTCGTTATTCATCTGTATTAGTTCGTTTCAAGTAGAATTGAATGCAAAATGTGAATATATTAGAAAGCTCACAAAACACGATAGCTGATTAAAATATCCATTGTTACAACATTAAAACTTTAAACAATTATCATTGTTGTGGCCAATATATTTAACAAAGAAGTGTTGTACAATAATTGTTGCGGCTTTAGGAAGCGTCAAGCCTGTGAAATTTTCGGTATTTCAAGATAAAACCTCCTGGGAGTGGATTTTCTTAAATGGAGCTAATGAGTTTAGATTACTTTTGTTTTTCTTGGTCTATTACAAAGGTTTATTATTGAAAATAATAAACCAAAATTAACTCCACTTAATTTCTAACTATAAAGCAAGAGGTAATTGTTTTTAGAGATAGAAAAGACTAGAAGGGGCGGCATTAAGTGTCATGCCAGTGGGGGACAGTACAACAAATCAGTCACTGGTTATGATTGTTATTATAATTTTTTTTTCCTACTTTACATATAACTTGAAAACCGTGTATTATTCGAATAAATTCTAATATCTTCTTTCTTATAATTTTTTGGGCTGTAATTATTTTATTATTAGGCAATATATGACTTCCATGCACTCTCTTCTCCTTTATTTCATTGAAGTTGCAGGAAAATACTTCCTCATCATCAGAATTATTTATTTCTCAGCTTATAATTCTCTCCCATTGTCCATATTTAAAAATGTTAGCATTTCTTATTATACATTAGCTGGGAGTCTAAAGTAAGTGACCTTACACTCATATATTGCCCTATAATAAAATAAATTCTAATATTCATTTTATACTCAATTAAAAAAGTGTGAATTACCTATAATTTTGATTCTAATGATTTTTTTTGTTTGGCCACGCCGTTTGTAAGCGAGCGAAAGTCGAAATTAGTTTTTTGAGCATTTCTTTACATATCCGGGAAACATTTGATTTAACAAAGTAGAAATTCATAATCAGCACCCCAAAAAACATCGAGATTTTCAGAACTTCTCCAAAACTTTCCATCGATATCCCTTTCTGGTTCTCATTTGATTTTACCCCATTATAGTCCAATCGATATATTCAATATACAATTAGTTGACATCCGCATGATGGTATCCTCAGTTCTAAAAACACACAAAATATTAAAAAAAAAGCAATTCAAAATATAGTTTGGTATTATTATTAGGTATTAGTATTATTAAATTAGATTAATATAAATCAGTATTATAAAACATTTATGAATTATGAATTTAATTATGGATTTGATTTCTTGCCCTAATTAAATTCATAATTCATAAATGTTTTATAATACTGATTTATATTAATCTAATTTAATATGTATAATAATACCAAACTATATTTTGAATTGCTCATTTTTTAATTTTTTGTGTGTTTTTAGAACTGAGGATGAATGTATAACATTCGAAACTAGTTTTCAATAAAACAAATTTATAGAAGTGGCAAATAATTTATCAATCCCAATATAAAATTGACTAAAAAACACCAGTAAAGTGAATTTTTTCAAGTCATTCACACGAAAGTTGAAATTTCAAGAGCAGTGGCAATTGAACGGCCAACTGTAATGAAAAAGTGTTTAAATAAAACATGTAGAGCACTTATTCTTCTTTGAAAACCAATAGTCACTTTTTAAAATACTCAAAATGGTTCCTTAGAAAATGCACTTATTTAGAGGTGAAGCGATAGAGAGGTAAGTCCTTTTTATTCTTTCACATCAATGAGCATTCATAAATGCAATGGTTAGTAACTTGATCGACAAACTTTAGTTTAATTACATTAACGAGTTTATTTTAGCACAATAATTTAAGTGCCAGTGACAATTATATAATTTTTTTTTTTTTTTACATTCTTCATTCTGTCCTGAGGACTTACAAGACGAGGCTTTTCGTAAACAAATATACAATTTATAGTAATAAATCTTAATCCAGCCTCATACTTCCCCCAAATTCTAATTAACATCGATATAGACAGGGTCAAAATTGGGTACTCATATTAGGAGGACTTGAATGTGAATTACGAAAGTGTAGGGCATTTTAAGTAAAATAACTACCTTCAACAATAGCGGCATTTTATTCAAGAAAAAATTTTCACTCATTTTTCATTCTGTAATCAGTATCTTGAAAACTGCCAACCACACGAAAAGTATTATAATGACCTTTTATAAAGGAAATTAAATTTACTAAAATTTGAGCTCTAATAGAGTTCTTTATGTTTAACCAGATCTCTAAATGTTTGTCAAAAAAAGAAGAGAAAATTAAAAAAAAAAAAGCCGAAAGCACTGTTTTATTAATTTATTTTGGCAAATGTCATGGAGACTGCTTTTCCTACATAGATAATCATCATAAACTATCTCTAATTTGAATGGTAATAGACATTTGTACATCTAATAGTTTCCAAGGTAAAGTCTTTAAAAAAATAATTTGTTTATCCGAAAAATGAGAAATCACCGTTTTATAACTTTATTTTGCTGAATATCAAGTAAAACGTCCTTCCTACGAAGATAATGATTATAAACTACTTTATGATGCATTTAATTAGCTCTAATTTAAGAGGTAATAAACATCTTTACATCAAATAGTTCCCAAAATAAAGGCTTTCAAAAAATAATTTTTTTTTTAGAAAAACGAGAAATCACAATTTTGTGAATTTATTTTGGCAAAGATTATGGAAACTGTTCTTCCTACAAAGATAATTATTACAAACTACTTTATGGTGCATTTAACTAGCTCTAATTTGAGAGGTAATTGATATCTGTACTCCTATATGTAAATGATGTCTGTACTAGTTCCTGAGATAAAAATTTTCGAAAAACAAATTGTCCAAGATTTTGACTGAGTCACATCTTACGTAAAGTTAGATATCTCAAGAATTATATGACGTACAGATGTCTATTACCTCTCACATTAGAGCTAGTTAAATTCACCATAAAGTATTTTATAATCATTATCTTCGTAGGAAGGACATTTTCCATGATATTCAGCCAAATAAAGTTACAAAAAGGTGATTTCTCATTATTTGGAAAAACAAATTTTTTTTAAATGTCTTTATTACTCAAGAACTATTAGGCGTACAGATGCCAATTATCACTCAAATTAGAGCTAGTTATATGTACCACAAAGTAGTTTATAATGATTATCTTCTTGGGAAAAGCAGTCTCCATGATATTTGCCAAAATAAATTAACAAAACATGGATTACTCTTTTTTAAATGTTTTTTTAAAAAAAAAACTTTATTTTGAGAACTGGTAAACGTAAAGAGCACTATTAGAGCACAAATTTTAGCTAATTTAATTTGCTTAATAAAAGGCCATTATTAAGGAACGGATTTATATGTATTTTCATATTTTTTTTAAGCCTTGTACACCTTTCTTTGACATTTTTATATATACATACGTTTCATACAATTAAGAATCAAATAAAGCATGTTCTATTTTACATATTTGGACAACCAAGAAAATTCATATTGAAAATTGAAAAAATATGAGAAAGAACGGAAAAAATGCTTTCTATATTGAAAGTATTTTTACACTTAGGCAAGAAATTCGAAGAAATCCCCCAAGCCTGACATTTTAATTCTATTTTCCGCGAATAGCTAATGTTGTTTCTCCAACCAATTCTCTTTTAACTATTCAGAATTTTCACATTCCATGTGCTAGTGTCCTATTTTGTTTGTTAAAATGCCAAAAATTAAATCGACCACAAAAGCCCTAGCGTCGAACCTAACAAAACTTTTCACAGATACGGAAATGTTTTGTTCTGCGATAGCTGTGAAAAATATTTCAATACATTTTTAAATTTTTGAAAATTAAAAAATGTAGGTAATTTTGAGAAGTTAAGGTTTATATTTTATTTTTCTATATTCTCATCAATTTATGAAAAAATCGATATATACATATGTACATATTAAAAGTTTTATTTCACATATAAATCTGGTCTCTTGAATTACTACATAATTTTAAATGTTAATTATTTCATAATTTGCTTCTTAAATGCTCGTATATTTATTTATTTTATTTTAGTTTCATAAACATTCAGGATTTTTATTTATAAATATATCTCACATTTTGTTAAATATTTGGGCAAATATAATTACATATATATGTACATATTTAGCGTTTTATTTTACATGAAAATCCGCTCCCTAGTCATTATAATACTTTTCATGTGGTTCAAGATACTGAGAAAGAAATGAAAAATGAGTGAAAATTTTACGTTTATTCTTGAATAAAATGCCGCCATCGTTGAAGATAGTTATTTTACTTAAAATGTCCTACACTTTCGTAATTCAAATTCAAATCTTCTCCTAAAACGAGTACTTCATTTCGGCCCTGGCTATATCGATGTTTAATTAGGATGTGGTGGAAGTATGAGCCTGGATTAAGATATATTACTATATATATAAATTGTTGTTTATAATAAGTCCTCAGGATAGAATGAAGAATGTAAAAATAAAAAAATTATATAATTATCATTGGCACTTAAATTATTGTGCTAATATAAACTCGTTAATATAATTAAACTAAATTTTGTCGATCAAGCTACTAACTATTCCATTTATGAATGCTCATTGATGTGGAAGAAAACTGAAAGAGCTTACGTCCCAATCGCTTCACCGCTAAATAAGTGCAATTTCTAAGAAACCATTTCGAATATTTTAAAAAGTGAATATTAGTTTTAAAGAAGAATAAGTGATATTTATTATTGTAGGCCGTTTAATTGCCATTGGTCTTGAAATTTCAACTTTCGTGTGAATGACTTGAAAAAATTCACTTTACTGGTATTTTTTAAGTCTCTAAGTCAATTATCTTTTTTAATTATTCTGTCATACAACTCTCTGACTATGCAGCATTGGAACAAAATCAATTATGACAAAATTAAGCCAAATACTGAATGACAGTGACCAAAAAACTAAATCAAGTCAAAGTTGATAGTCCACCACCTTTGGACGCCATTTTGATAAGGTGTGGCCAATTTTTTTTGGGAGGAAAGAACATTAGTTTTTTTTTTAATTATTAGTCACAAGGAACACAATGATAGGAAATTTATAGGGTTGTGGGGGGAGGGGTGCATGGCAGAGGGGTCTGGCTCTCAGACTATTTGGACCTAAACCTGTAGTAAAAAACCAAATTTGCTACTTTGAAAGACCTGTTC
This sequence comes from Rhaphigaster nebulosa, assembly GCA_948150685.1. NCBI lineage: Eukaryota > Metazoa > Arthropoda > Insecta > Hemiptera > Pentatomidae > Rhaphigaster > Rhaphigaster nebulosa. Next base: position 13,427,859 of record OX411307.1, read on the forward strand.
TAGCTGCATAGCAGCCAAAAAACACCTAAATTTTGGCACTATTTTAAGTTTCTGGTCAATATTTCCCAAAGTGTGTGCCCGAAAGAAAAAGTTATTGTTACCTTTTCTAAATTTAATTAAATTTGTTACAATTTGAGATCTGAGTCAACACATATATTAAGTAGTTTCGGAGATATAGGTCTTCAAAGATTAAATGTTTTTACAGAAAATGAAAAATCTTTATTTTGGTCTCAATGATTAGCAGGACCGCAAAATAGACTAGGAGGTTCTCAATAGAGTATAGAAGACTAACCAGGTCTTTTATCAAATATTGACCACCCTTGTAGGAAAACAAGAAATCAGCAATGATCCCAAGCTCCGGATTTTTAAGTCATTGTTCCTCCTAGTCTTGCTTTATGAATCAGAGAGTTGGGCTCTCTTAGAACGGTGTGGGAATCAGGTCACAGCAACAGAAATCAGACATCTAAGGAAAGTAGCTGGGAAGAGCAGACGACACCGAGTGAGGAATGAGGCTATCAGGGAAACCCTCGGAGTTAGACCATTAGAGATATCCTGGAGGAACGCCAACTTAAGTGGTACGGACATGTTTGTCGTAAAGCCAGGTGGCTGTTAGAATCAAGATCAAGGGGGCAGAGACCGGTTGGCAGGCCGAAACTTACATATAATGGTTATATGGAGAGACTCGGGAGCGAGCGGGGCCTCCTTAATGGAAAAAAGAAGAATGGCCCAGGACAGGGACACATACAGAAGATGGGCTAAGGCTGCTCCTCGCCTAACGGCACGATGAAGAAAGGGAAAGAAGAAGAAGAATTTGTAAAATATCATCAAAAATACACATCTCATGAGAAAAATCATAAGGAATAAGATTGAAGAATATTTATTTGGCTATTATTTGAGCTTTGATGGGCACCTGTAGGCTCAATTAACATAATAGGTGCTTTTCTCATAATTAACATATAACAAAAACCCTTGAAAAATAGATTTTGATAAAATTCAATGAATCAATGAAGTAATGCAGTTACTAATATTTAGTGCTACGCTTCTGGTAATTTGCTTTTTTAAGGCAGTATGGGGTTCCAGAAACAGCATAAATTCTATTTAAATTATATATTTGTACTGATTCTAGAATTCAGAGGTGATGAATGGGGAAAGAAAATTGTAGAACGGCTTGCAAACGTAAATGACTTTGTAGCTACAGATGCAAGGTACCACAACCGGTATAATAGGAAGTTATTCAGTCATCTGGACAGAAGAGGCAATCGAGTGTATCTACACATGCCTATTGGAAAACAGTGAAGAATGTTAGTTCTCGTCGAGGCAGTGCTCAGGAAACTGGGAGCTTGGAAGAAAATCAGATTTCGGAAACGTGCAGTTTAAATATCAAATCTAAGATTTTTAGCAGTCTCCAAGCATCATAATACACTGGCCCACAAAAAAACTGGCACTCCTAGATTTTACTGTTTCAAAGTTTAATGATGAGGATAATTGGTGCCCTAAGGCAAATTTGTTATTACATGAATAGAATAATATACCTTCAATTACACCTAAAAGACCTCTAAAGGATAAGTGATAAGGACCTGTTAGACTTTAAATTAGTTGAACTGTAATAATTCATGAGAACACATCTTTCCATTTTTCTTATTTTTTTTTTTCATAAATTTTTGCTTGTTTGTTTTGTTTTTGTTCTTTTTTTAAAGGGGTAGATCTTGGGAACGATTTGGTATGGTTATGTGAAGACAAAGAAACTACAAAACTAAATACGTTGATGAAAGCCAGTTGAGGTTGAAACAACGTAAACAAAATAAATGATGAGCAACAGAAATGACAGAAATTTTGGATAGAGATACAGAAGGGAATAGGTTTGAACTCCTTGAGAAATTTAAGTATTTGGGATCTATGATAACTAGAAAAAACGAAATTCAAGACGAATTAAAGGCGCGGTTAAAGGCAGGAAATACTTATTATTTTTCGGTATCAACATTACTTAGGTCGCACATTTTGTCCAGAAACTTAAAAGTTAGAATTTACAACACTATTATACTTCCTACTGTTCTGTACGGGTGTGAAAGTGGTTGCTAACCTTGAAGGAAGAACAACGCCTTAAGGTCTTAGAGAATAAGGTATTCTGATTAGGCCTTAGTGCAGCAAGGAATATCAATCAAGCTTTTGGCGAAGGGAGTTCTAATGAAAGAGCCATTCGTCATTGATTTTCAAAATTATCTTCTGGAGATATGACCTTAGAAATTCTACCCCATGGATGGCCTCAAATATCAATTGAGGATGAAGATCTTAAGGAAGCTGTGGAAGAAGACCCTCATAAAACAGCCAGATAACTTGTATCAGATCTTAGCACAAGTCAAATGACCGTTTCAAGACATTTAAAATTGATCAGAAAGACTAAAAAACACGATTCCTGGGTCCCGCACGAACTGAATGAATGTCAAGATATTTTTTCTCTCCTTGCACGTCCAAAAAGTAAACCATTTCTTGGGCGCGTAATAACTTGAGACGGAAAATGGATTATGGATGGCAATCGACGCTGATCGGGTCAATTGTTAGATGCCTATCAGCCACCTGGGCACTTGCCAAAAAATAGAATCTCCATCCCAAAGAATGGAGTTACCGTATGGTGTAGGATTGGAATATCGAAAAGCGATATATCGGATTTGAAAAACCAATATATTATATCTATAGCCTAACATATATCGATATTTTACACCGATATATCGGTGATATTGAAATTTTAAACTTTATTATTTTATTTTAATTAGAAATTTCCTTTATTCTTTATCATATTTTTAATTTTATACATGAGCTGTACTTTACAATATAGCTTAATTATTTAATCAATCTAGGTCGCTGTCTTTGAGCTGTTGTAACTTCCTTACTGTTATAACTCATAGGCGTTATACTAATGGCCAGTTACCTGATGTTCATTGTTGTTGTTGTTGTTGTTAGTGTGGTGATTAAAGTGAAAATAGAAACTAAAATGTCGCAGCCAAAAAGTGAAGTATGGAAACATTTTAAATCGAGAGACAGTAAAAGTGCAGAGTGCAAATATTGTCACAAAATATTTCGGACATCGAGAAACACAACAAACCTACAATCACACCTCAAAGCTTCCCATTCACACGTTTTTTCGTCTCCATCAGGGTCAGGTGTTTCTGCAACACCATCTACTTCTAAATCAAAAGTAAATGAAGCAGTTCCTCCGTCAAAAGCTTCTGACATAAGAAGTAGTTTCCAAAATATCGCATCATTTGAAGAGGGAGGCGAACGACGAAGAAAAAATAATGATACTATTTTATATTTTATCTATAAGGATACTCTACCTTTCTACACTGGAAAGAATACAATGAAAATTATTATATAGGGGAAATGCCCCAAAATTTGAAAACAAAATTAAAGCAGCATAAGACAAATTCCAAAAATCCTAATAGTAATAAAGAAGTATAAAAGAACTGCTCAATTTCAAAATCGATATGAAATTTAAAATCATTACATAGACATAATAAATAAAATAGATATATAATGAAAGAACTAATAACTGTAATGAAAATAGTAAATTTAAAATAAAAATAGCCTAGAAAATTTCAAAAAGAAAAGAGAACACTACCATAAGTATTGCTAGATAGTGAAGGCACACAGAATATTCAAGAATAGGAATCGAGGCACATTAGGTAGATGCTAACAACTAGTTTTAAATTTTATTGTGTTTCAACATTTCACAGTGTGTCATATGCATAGTAAATCATAGGTCTACTCGCAATTGTACTTTCGTATTTCATTATGAAATAGGGTCCAGGTTTTTCCTCCTTACCCTTCAAATAAACTTAAGATTTTAAGATTACCAAAACAAAAAATAATATGGTTCAATCATTCACCAAATTGAAATAAATTGTTGCATATAATCATTGGTTAAAATATAGCACATGTTAATTTATAAATATAATGAGATAAATATGAGAATAAAAAATATTTAGTTGCCAAACAATAATTAGTAGATAAGATTGAAACACATATACTGTTAATTAATCCTATGTAAAGAGAAACAGGTAATAATATAAATGGTGATTGTACTGAAATATATATCAGATGAATTACATGTTTTTAGATAAATGTTTTGAGAATGCTCAATGTATGCATGGAAACTTTATAAAATACAATTTTTTTTTAGAAAAATAAAACAAGGTTTTATTTTTGAAAAATTTGTAGAATAATATAATATATCAAATATGGCAAAAAACCTTCAAGATAAAAATGTATTATAATACTTATTTTTTTTACCGAAGTATTATTCTTTTCTAATGATTCATGGATAATAAAAATATTGTTCTATAAATAATAATTATATTATTTCATAACCTTCTCATAAATTTCATAACGTTAAACTCATTTAATGCACGGTTTCTTTGCTTTTTCGTCCATTTCCTTTCGATATATATCGATATTTTTCTACCGATTATCGGTGGATATCGATATTCGGTTACATATATCAAAATATCGAGTATCGATATTTTTCTTTCGATGTTCCAACCCTAGTATGGTGATCTATGTTCGGGGTCATCCATTTTTCATTTCTACCGAAGGGGAAAACAATCAATTCAACATCATACTGCCAAGAAATTGACCAAATGCATCAAAATTTTTATCAAACAACAGCCAGCACTGCTAAACAGGAAAGGGTCTATCCTGCTGCATGATAACGCCCGACCTCATGTTTTGATAGAGACAGTAAATAAATTAAAGGAGGTGGGCTATGAAGTCCTAACACATCCCCCTATTCTCCTAATCTATTCCCTACAGACTACCACGTTTTTCGGAGCTTGGACAACTTCATGCGAGAAAAATTGTTTAAAAATGGTTCAGACATGAAAAATGAGTTTTCTGGCATTGTTTCAACACGTGACTAAATTTTTTTTAAATCTGGGATAGAAAACTTGTGTTAGTCGTTGGCAAAAATGTGTTAAAAAAGATGATAAATATTTTAAATAAAATATATTTGATTTCTTTGTCAATTTTTTATTTACTTCCTGTTTCTAAAATTTCATGTGTGACAGCCCAATAGATTTAAATGCTTTTATTATTTGTAGTTTAAATAATTTTTTTAAAGTTATTTTTCATCATTTCCTGATTATAGCACTTTTTTCTCAGGGTCCTAGGAGAGTGAAGTTATAATGTATATTGTAATGTATTTCTTATAATTTATATGTTTTATTTGTTTAACAAATATTTAAATTTAATTGTGTAATTCAATTCTTATTTAGCAACATTCAACATGTCAATCTGAAATCAATTTCACTGGCTTTGCAGTGTGATGACTACGCTAAACTAGTATAATGTATAAGTAGAAAAAAATTTATGGGACCAAACAGAATGCATTGACATTAAGGTATTAAACAGAAACTAATAATTAAAATCAAATAAAACATTAAAGGTTATCATACAGTTAATAATTGATATTTAAAGTGAAACATAATCTTTAAATGATATAAGGCAATTGATAATTATTACTCAAAATAAAATAAAATATTAAATGCAATAAAACAAAATTGTAATTAATAGCAATCCTACATCTACCTAACTATTCTCTCATAATACTAGTGCGTATTTATACTATTTTAAGCTGGAGTAGCTGTTTCTATTCTTGGACCTTCATTTGGCGACAATAGAAAACAGAGTGCCCGCTTTCCACTTAACTACCATTCCCCACTACTTCTTGCCAGAGGACCTCAACAAACACTGTGGGCCTCAACGGCTTTTCTCCTCAATACATTGAACTAGATATTTTAATTTATTTATTTAATTGAGATGATGAGACTTCGCTAGGCCACATAAAATAGAGTTAGCATTTTGGACAGATATAATGTATAATCTCTTTAATGGTTTGTTGCGGGCTTTTAATCCATAATGGACTTACTATTGTATTTATCAATATTAACTTCCTCCCTTCTTCCAAGAGTTATGTCTTCACTGCAATCAAATCCAAAAATAATATAATTATATATGTTTGTTGATTTAGGTGAATACTTTAATATATAAAAATAAAGGCAGGCTGTTGCTATGCAGGCATCGTAATAAATAAATTGGTGAAATAGCAACAGCCGGCCTTTATTTTTAATATAATTATCAGCACACTAAACTGAAAACTGTTATCACTAATGGAGAAAACTAAAATCAATAAATAAAATTTGTCACACAGAAGAAAGTTGTCTATTTTTTGTGGCAGCTAGGATGAGATGTATATTTAATAAAAAGGTAAACATACAGGGCTATAATATTCATATTGGTATGAATTGTGATTATCATATTGGTCAGATAATAATTTGATTTCAAGAAATAAGGTAAGGTATTGTGTTTTTTTGTTTTTACAGACATATCTGCACATAAAACTAACCTGTGAGACAGGAAGGTCAGGATGAAGATAAAATATTCCACTAGACGATGGGTGAACAATGCGTAAACTGTATGATGCTTGAAACTCTCGTGGAGCAGGGTCTAACCGGTAAAGCACAGTAGAGATTAGTTCCTGAAATCAATCATAAAATGCTTATTATAATCACAAACAGCACTACTATTATCATTATTAATAAACAATAAAAAAAAATAGAAAAATCCACTTTAAAGAAATCATATCAAGACAACCTTCAGTTTACGGTAAATCAACTAGTAGAAACCTATGCATATATATTGGATGAACAAATGAAAAATGAACATTAAATTGGGACCAATATCAATGGTAAGAGATGGCTTAGCTGCCAGATTCTTAAATATTTTGGCGAGAACTCCTGAAAGCCGTCCATGGACTGTTCCAAGAGATTTAGGCTAGGAAGAAAATGACTAAAGATTGGGAGTGCAACATAATAATTCCAATGCAAAAGAAAGGTTCCTAAACAATGTTTAAAAATTGCAAACCTATAAGCCAACCGTCTATAGCTTTTGAAAGAAAGTTGAGATGTCTAGTTGAAAACTAACTATAAGATAAACAGACAGGCTTCTGTCCCTGTTAACAAACCTAAGGCCACATTCCTGTCTTAAGAAATATTTCAGAAATGTCATGAGATAGAGATAAGAATATTTATATGGCTTTTTTCAATCTGAGAGCATCATCTGGGCATTTTCAAAAGACATGTCAATAAACAACTCAAAAAGCAATGTCTGTGTTCTCGATCCAGATATGTTTGTTATATGGATGAAAAGAGAGAACAGAGGAAAATAATGGAATATAGAATTATGGGTAAAAGACTACAAAGTAGTCTAAAGATCTTTTACAAAGAATATATCAAGAGGATCGAAGAGAATACGAGGTAAAACTCTCAATGAAATAAAGTAGCTGAGTAGGGTACTGAAAGACTGGTGGAGTTGGATTGAGGCCCCTCTACACTGATATGGGCCCAAAGAGGAAAAGAAAGAATAAAATTTTCAAAATTATATTACTTAATTGATGCAGAATTGGATAATATAAGAAATGAATAACTCTATAATGGACATAGAACTTAAAGACAAACTTTGAATATTCATTCTAGTACGAATAATAAACATTTCAGATCGTTTCCAGCTTTCCACTAATTAATTCCTACCAAAAATCAAATTTTTATGGAATTCAATAGAAAAAGTTTGGTTCATAATTCAAAATTCAAGGAAGATTTTATTTTTAAAATCCAACTAAACAGATATCAGAGGTTCATTTTATAATTCAATCAACTATAAACATGTTAAACACTTTACCCTGACATCATTGATTTCTGTGCAAATAACAGTCTGGTATATCCCTGCAGGGATATTGATTTTCAATGAAGACACCAATCCACTACGGTTCGCAGATGTTGAGCGCTCCATGACACCTGCAGATGGCCCAGTCTCTTCTGCATTATCTCTAAGAAACAATAAAAATAACTACATTTAGGAATATCAATTTTTTTTCATCGATAGAAAATTTATTTTAATTAATTTTAATTTATTTATTACTAGTTCAATATGGCTATGAGGGTTCTGCTACTTAATATATTACTTCATATCTAAAATACTTTTTATATAAACAGAGGGAAGGTCAACATTTATCTCTAAGGCTATATATATATATATATATATATATATATATATATATATATATATATATATATATATATATATATTATCAATTTCATTAAACAATGGCGAATAAAATCCAGTAAACATGTCTTAGATTTGTTATTCATAAAATTTATCCTTTGAAGCCACAGAAAAATTTCATAAAAAGAGTTTAATGACAGAACAAAGAAAAAATTTACAAAACAATACTTCTTACATTAGATAAGATATCATTATAATCAATTAATTTGTGAAGGACAACTTCCCATTGATCTTTAACTTTATATTTTAAATTTTTTTTTTATAATATTGTTTTCGACGTTTAAAGAAAACAAAGATCCTGATGACGAAGAAGTACTTCGAAAACAATATTATAAAAATGTTTTAAAAATATAAAGTTAAAGATCAATGGGAAGTTGTCCTTCACAAATTAATGTATCATAATATATTAACTTCCCTAACAATTAAAAATTATTTAATATAGATATCATTATAATAACTTTCAAATAACAAAAAAAAATCATGTTTATTATATCTGTTTTCAAACATAATACTAAAATTTCATAGTTGTAATATGGTCAAATAAAATTTGAAATTAAATAATCTTTCATTAATCATTTATAAGAGAATTATTTCTGTTGACAAGAATTTCTTTTAGTTTATTTTTCAACTAAAAATTTTCAATTAGACTCGAAATATACACAAATATCATCAAAATCCAAGTCTAAACCTCATTTACAACATGGCAATGTGAGGATCCAGCTCATACAGCCACTTCCAAACACTTTGGTCTTTCCACTGATTCTCACTTCTTCCCAAGAACTTCTAGGCCACTCTATTACTATTATATTGGAGGGGTAGGAGCCACTTTGACTCATTTGCATCTATTGTTAAGGCCAAGCCATAATTTCTTTAAAAAATAGATTAATAAATGTGTATGTGAAATTATTGTAATTTACTAACTTTAGCCTTTTTTCAAGTCTTAACTTGTGGAACTCCCAAATTAAAGGCAATTTTTAGTCCAAATTTCTATGGGTTAAAAAGCCAGGATTCTAACTCATGAGCTTTACATTACTACTACCATGGTGTAGCCGCTCGGCTTTATCCGTTTTTTTTTTTTTTTTTTTTTTTTAAGAGTATGGGAAAATCTTTCATTAGACGACATGTGACTAAAGGTCCACAACAGTGTGAGATTCCTACTCACTAAAAAAAAACACCTCTCTATTCATCATTACCACTCTGAGGAACTGCTGTCACACATTACTTCACAGGGAGCAGAATGCCCATGTGCCTACTTCTTTTTTGGACTCTTTATCAAGCCTTTGCCTGGTCTCTCCTTTCTTGCTCTTGTGCTCTGAGCTGTGTGCTGATTCATGCAGCATAGTCTGCAAAAACACTCCAGCTCTCCTGCCTAGTCATCATTAGAGTGACGATGTTTTCTGAAACTGACTTCAATCCAAGGTTCCTGTTTAGTTCTTCCTTTTCTTGAGCAAACCATGGGAACATAAGAACGTATGTTCCAATGTTGCATCCATGGGAGTGCAAGTAGTGTACGATAATTCCTCCTCAAGCTTGAAGCAGACCAAGTAGGCTCTGAAACAGCCATGTCCAGTAAGCTGTTGAGTGAGGTAATAGTTAACCTCCCCATGTTTCCAGGAAATCACAGTAATCTGAATCCATTCTGCATTCAGTGGGATGGTGAGGGATTCCGCAACTTCTTCATCTGTTGTAAGGGTCTGTGTAGGTCCCTAATTTCAATCAGTGAGTCTTGTTTTCATGCAATAATTTCGGTCACTGATGCCAGTGCACCTTCCAGAGTGCGCTTCATGTCCTCCAGGGCCCCTCCTAGCTTCCAGTCCAACTGAATCAGTAGATTTCTGGCCTAATATTTACTGACTCTTGTGATGTTTTTGCCCAGATCTTTCAGGGATGAATCATCTAGGACCTTCCGGAGTATATCCACAGATGCACTGGATTCCGAGATCTTGATGATTAGGGCATCCAGCTTTGGTGGTTTTGGACTAGGTCGCCTTTCACTGCGCTTTTTCATATTAGCCACTATTTTACAATGCTCTTCTGTAAAGGCTGCCCTTCCAAAGTTATTTCACAGTGATCATCCAACATCATATAGTAAGGTCTCTATATCCTACATTAAAGCAGGAATGAAAAAGGATACAAAGATGTATTAGATGTAAAAGATGTAAAAGATGTAAAAGATGCGCTGTATTTGGATGGTACTTTGAATTCACACGCGGAATTCTAAACATTTTCTTTTATTTTAATTTTTTGTTTGCCTAACTGGCATGCTCCACTGAAGTCACAGATGAAAAAGAAAAAGACCAATTCTATAAAGAACTTGGAAGAGTCATGGATTCTTGCCCTGCAAATTTATTGCCTATACCATTGTTAACTCCCATGCTCCAACTGAAGTATCGGATTATGAAGAAAAAGACCTTAGATAGATAGATAGATAGAAGAACTTTATTCTGGGACTAGGTCCCATAAGAATAACAGAATAGAGCAAATAAAATAGAAACAATATCTGGCCATAAGATTACAAAATAAAGATCAATTAATGTTTACAAATTTTTCAATAAAATAATAAACACACAATATAAATTCTTGTCTTTAAAAGAATAATTAATGTGAACAAAAAAAGAAAGAGAAAATGAAAAATAGAAAAATAGTGGGCTGATTAGCAAAGTTAAAGCTAGTGCATTAAAAACTATTATTCATTTCTGACCTAGATGTTAGTCTAAAATTTAAATTTTGTAATTACAAAGCATCATTTTGGAAAGAAAGAAGGTGTTGGAAAAGGAGGGATTTGAATGAGGATAGAGAAAAAGTATGGCGGATATTAGAACGAAAGGAATTCCAGAGGGTAGAGTAGCAGGCGAGAAAGGAACGTTCGAATGTTTTGGTTCTAAGGGAAGGGGTATAGAGGTCAGAAATGCGTGATCTTGTTTCCTGTGCGTGGACCGAGGATTTAAATTGCAGGAGGCTGTAGATGTAGGAAGGGTGCTGGGTGGTGATAGTTTGGCATAGGAAAGATCCGAGGAAATATTGTCTACGGTATATATGAAGATGTAGGAAGAGTTATGGATTCTTGTCCTACATATGATGACAAAATAGTTGTCAGAGACTTCAATGCACAAATTAGCAGGGAATCTGTTAATCAACCAACTATTGGATCCTATTGTATCCACAAGGATAGCAACAACAATGGTGACCGACTAATAAGCTTTGCATAGAACTTTGGGCTGACCCTCGGTCGTACCTCCTTTTCTGGAAAGAGGATCCACAAGGCAACTTGGAGATCTCCTAATAGCCAAATAGATCATCTTCTGTTCAGTTCAGGTCATAAAACAGATCTTATGAATGTTAGGTCATACAGAGGAGCGAACATGTGGACTTAAGCTTAGCTACAAATAGAGCAAGGTTATCTGTTACCAGAACCTCTTGAAGACCATTAAGAAAAAGATATGACATAGGAAAATTAAAGGAAAATGAGGTTTGTACTGCATATCAGAACCATATCAAAGATTTTAAGATTTATCAAATTTACTGAGGATGAGGATTTCTGATAATGGCATTGAAGAACAACAGAAAATATGCTGTGAAGCACTCAATGCAGCTGCTGAGAGAGCCTTAGGTTTTAAGGAGTGACCCTCTTGATCACCTTGGTTTCACAAAGAGTGTCTCTGACTGACAACAAGCACGAACGTAGTTTACTTGAAAATGGTCCATTACACGAGGTCGTCAACAAGTCTCTTCTCAACAAGTATGGTGAGAAGAGAAGAGATTGCACCGAAAAAAGAAGAGGATTTGAGAAAATCAAAGGATGAAGGATGTAGAAAGCCTTAAAAATGCTAACAATTCCAAACTCTTCTGCCAAAGAGTAAATCAGGGCAGAGCAACACTTACACCAAAGGTAACATCCTCCAGGGAGAAGGATGGAACACTCCTCGTTCAAAAAGATCAAGTCCTCTGATGCCAGTTAGGAAACTTTAAGCAATTGCTATGCAAACAGTGAGTTGAAGAGGGATGTGCTCTAACCACTCCTCTCAGAAGTGATGACATAGAACCACCAGACCAGGATAAGGTTAAGGATGCTTTACACATGCTTCAAAATAACAAGGCTCCTCCTGGCATGAATCGACTTTTCAGGCAGAACTACATGAGGAGCTGGAAAGTGTTATCCGAGTTCATTCTCTTCATCTGGACAGAAAAGGAGATAAAAATAAATGTGCTAACTACAGGGAAATTATGTTGCTCTCATGTGCCAACAAAGTCCTGTCTAATATTCTGTTTGAGAATCTAGTCCCCTTAGCTGAGAGGGAACTTGGAAACTATCAGGCAGGGTTTAGAAGAGGCCGCTCAACTACTAATCTGATTTTCACTCTGCGAATGATCTTCGAAAAGGGGGCAGAAATAAGCTGACTACGCACTATCTGTTTGTCGATTTTAGGCCAGCATACAATAGCATTGGCAGAGATGAGCTGTACAAGTCTCTGGAGGAATTTAAAGTCCCAGAAAAACTCACGCGGCAGATGAAGATGATGATGATGATGAAAAACTCTAAATGGGCAGTCCATGTGGGTCCAGACTTGTCTGAAGTATTTAAAACCAGCAGCAGAGTAAGGAAAGGAGATGCTCTAGCATGCCTTCTGTTCAACTTGGCATTAGAAAAGGTTGATTGTCAATCAAAAATACAGACAATTAGTGGTATTTTCCAGACTTGTACAGTTACTACGGTGCGATATTGTGGCAAGGTCTGAGCAGGCGTTAAAAGAGGCATTCATCGCTTTTGAAACAGCAGCCAGGGAATTTGGTCTTATTGAAAATGAACAAAAAAACTGAATATATTGTAGTTGGTGGTAATGGAAATCATGCCGAATTTCTCAACATTGGTTCCTACAAGTTCCAGAACGTAGAGTCCTTCATATATTTGGGGTCCGAGGTAAACCCACAGAACAACATAGCACAAGAAATCAGTAGGTGGATCAATGCTTCCAGCAGGTGTTAATTCGGCTTGGCATTTATTTCCTCCAGCAATAAAATTAACCTATATAAGATCCTGGTATGCCCAGTGCTCACCTATGGGTCAGAAGCATGGGCAACCACCAAGTCCAAGGAAAACAGACTGCTAATATTATAAAAGCTAGGTAGTATAATTAAGTATATGTTGAGGAGAATCTTCGGAGCTATAAGAGGGGGAGAGATCTGAAGAAAAAGAAAAAAACAGGAACAATAGGACCTGTATAAAGATGTTGACATAGTCCGATTTATCAAGCTGGAAAGACTTCATCGGGCTGGTCATATCGCCTGCATGGATGAGTCTGAGATCCCAAAAAAAGTCTTGACAGAGAGACTTCATGGAACGAAGAGTAAGGCAACCCAGGACAAGGTGGCTGTATGGTGTGGAATCAGATGCTAGAGCCTTGCTGGACTGCTGCAGCACAAGACAGAGCCATCTGGTGGAGGTTGTTAGAGGAGGCCCAGACTCGCTAAGCGCCAGTTGTGCCAGTTATGTATGTAAATATTTCCCTACTCAGCGCAGTGGAGATATCATTCTGTATTGTACATACAAAATATTTGTAATTACTCTGAACAGAAATATTGAAATAACTATTTTAGAGAAAGTGGAATAAAGTATTTACCACTTCTATAATTTTGACTTGGAAACTAAAAATATCACACACAATTCAAATTAGTATTTCTGAATGTAATATCATCTGTAACTCATTATCTATCTAATATATATACGTGTAATTCATGAGATTGATGTAAATTCTGGGTGATTTTTTTTGTGAATTTTATTATAATTATTTTTAAATTATGCTAATAACTTCTTTTTTATTTTATTTTGTTCATAAAAATCAACAATTTATTTTGAAGTCAAAGATGGTCGTGGAAAGATTTCTTTTCTTGATGACGATGTTCTGTGGTCTTTGGTCGAAGAAAACCTCAGAACAACTGTTCGAGAACTGCAGAGAAACTTTCAGATAGCAAATCGAACATCGCTGACCACCTCAACGTGATCGGAAAGGTAAAAAAGCTTGAAACTTGGGTTCCTCATGCATTAAACGACCGCCAAAAAAATCTTTGTTATGAAGTTTGCACTCCACTTCTTTGCCGAAACAAGACTCTGCCTCATCCCTCCTACTCACCAGACCGCTAGCCTATGGACTACCATTTTTTTAAACATTTGGGCCGATTTTTTAAAGGTAAACATTTTATTGATCGATTCGTTAGAAAATGCATTTTCAGAATTTGTTAATAATAACGATTCAACATTTTATTTAGAGAGAACGAATCTATATAAATAGATTTTTATATTTATACAATATAAATAAATTTGTATATTTATACAATATAAATAAATTTGTATATTTATACAATATAAATAAATTTGTATATTTATACAATATAAATAAATTTGTATATTTATATAATATAAACATATTTGTATATTTATATAATATAAATAAATTGGTATATTTATATAATATAAATTAATTGATATATTTATACAATATAAATAAATTTGTATATTTATAAAATATAAATAAATTTATATATTTATATAATATAAATAAATTTGTATATTTATACAATATAAATAAATTTGTATATTTATATAATATAAATATATAATCTGTTTTATTTTATTTATATTTTTATACATTTTATATTACTAATATAAAAATAATATGTTTTCATTATTAAATATATAATATATTTACATTATATAAATATAGAATATATTAATATTTTTATGTATTTATATTACTAATATAAATATAATATATTTGCATTATATAAATATATATTTATATTATGTAAATATATCATCATCATCAATCGGCACTACAACCCATCACTGGATCTTGGCCTCCTCAAGTAGGTCTCACCAGTTCATTCGGTCAAGTGCAATTATCCAGCTTCAAACACCAAGCAGGTTCCTTGAGTCTCCTTTTGCACCATTAGCCCATCGTAATTTAAGGTGGCCTCTAGGTCGTGATCCATGTAGTTCCTCATCGAGGAGTTTCCTTGGAATCTCATGAGCATTCATCCTGTCCACATGCTTCGCCCATCGAAGCCTGCCAAGCTTCACATTTTAGCAACATTTACTTCCTTTAATAAAGAATACAGTTCGTTATTTGTTTGTTTTCTCCATGTTGTGTCCTCTCTTAGTGGACCATAAATGCGTCGGAGAATCTTTCTTTCAAATATACATAGGTCTTGCTCATCACTTTTAGAAAAAGACCATGTTTCAGATCAATAAGTAAGCACTGGCCTGATTAATGTCTTATACAGTCTTATGTTTGTAGTTCTTGAAAGCAAACTGCTCCCCAGTTGTCGATAAAGTCCAAAATAGCACCTATTAGCAGATGCTATTCTTCTTATAATTTCAGCCAAGATATCATTATTTTCATTTACTTGAGAGCCAAGATATACAAATTCACTAACATGTTAAAATGTGTAGGGCACAAATTGAACGGTGACTTCATCAGGAGGCTACAATGTATTCCAGCTTCTTTAGCAACCATGTATTTGTTTTTCTTAGAGTTCACAACAAGGCCCATTTTTCTGGAAGATAATTCAAGGCCTCTTCTACAGCAATTCTTGATCTTCCAATGATTTCTAAATCACCTGTGTAGCCAAGAATTTGGAATGTCTGATTGAAAATGGTTCCTCTAGTCTGGATCCCAGGTTCTCTAACTGTCTTTGTCAGACATAAATTAAACAAGAAGCATGCAAGGGAGTCTCCTTATTGCACTCCTTTAACAGCTGTAAATACCTGAGAGAGATCACCTTGAATACACACCATATTTTCAATCTTATCCATTGTCAGTTTTACCAGTTGTATAAGTTTTAACGGGATATTAAAACTTTTCATGGCTTGGTATAGAGGTTCGTACTGAACACTATCGTAGGCTGACTTGAAATCCACAAATAAGTGGTGTGTGGGTATCTGACACTCTCAGCCACGTTCTATAATAATGTGTAAGGAGAATATTTGATCAATCTTGGATTTTCCCTGACGAAAGCACATTGATATCTCCCCAGAATTTTTTCAACATAGAGTAGGAAGCACTTATAAAGTATGTCAGAGATTTTATAGGAGCATGGCAACAGCGAAATACTTCAGTAGTTTTTACAATCAAGTAAACTTCCCTTCTTCTGAATTCAGCATAGAATAGTCTTATTCCAAGCTCCTGGTATCAATTCATCAGTCCATACTAAGACTAGGAGATTATATAACACCTTCAGGAGTTCCTCTCCACCTTCTTTGAAAAGTTCAGAAGACAGTGCATCAAAGCCTGAGGCTTTGTTATTCCTCAGTTTATCAATTGATTTTTGGGCTTCTTCGTCAGGGGGCTCTAGCTCATCCTATGGTGTTCGAGTAAAGTCTGTTACTTCCGGCTGGTTCTCCTGTGAGTAGTTTTCATTGAGTATATGGTAAAAGTGGTTGTTCCATCTTTTAAGTATTTAGTTCTTGTCACTAAGTAATGATCCATCAACATCTCTATATAAGGATAGTCGAGGCTTGAATGGCTTCCGGCCAATATTCACCCTTTGGTAGAATTTTCGGCATTCGCTTGTATTTCTTAAGATCTCGATATCTTCAAATTCTTTGTTTTCCATGCTCCTTTTCTACATTGGTATATACTCTTTTCTTCTCTCCTTATTTTTTTTTTCGGTATGCGTTTACCGAGGTTCGAGTATGTCTCTTTTAAATCATATTTTTATATGATACATTTTTTTTATTGGCGGCTAGTCTACACTCTTCATTAAACCATGGAGATCTTCTCTGGATCTGTTTAAAGCCAATAGTTTTTTCCGTTGCCTCATGTACTGTTGTTTTAATTGTAGACTACATCTCATCAATATCGATATCCAATGAATGAGATCTGTTCGTCAGACTTTCATTAATATTTGTTCTATATTTATATTATATACATATATTCAAATGTATAAAATAGAAGGTTTTTCCCCTCGCTTATGTTATACAGCCACGCATTATTATTATTTGTTGCTTTAGTTTTAATACATTTTATAATTATATAATTTTTTTAAACTACTAATATTACTATAGACAGGTTGAATTCACAAAGGAAGACTGCTATATGTACAAAATTTGAATGTTTTAGGCTGTTCCGTTTTGAAGTTCAAGAATTAGGACAGGTTTTTGTATTTTTCGTCCCTCTGTGTACCGGCAGCGATATGGAAATTACTAACACAAGCCTCACCCCTCTTCTATAACACCAACAATCAAAACTGCTCAATAAAAGTTTTTCTTAACACAAATGAATAATTTGTTTAACCATATTCAGAAAAATACTCCCTTTCCTGATTCACAAACATTTAATTTCCACAATATAAAGTCAATTAGTAATTTGGACTAGTGTGGTCAAAATTAATAAAAGCTTTAAATTTTACCTGAAAAATTAAAATAAAACTAATAAAGAAACTCATTTTATTTCGTAATTTCAAAAATCATTTGATAAAAATAAAAATTATGAAACTTATTTTCTGTTAATATTATTTTAAAACTCATTTATTAAGGAAACAAAACAATGGTGTTAACTGTTACACAGATGGCTCTCTCACAGCCCATGGGTCCGGAGCGGGTATCTGGAGAAAAGACAGGCCACTAATTCCACTAGGCATTCATATTATAGTATTTCAATCTGAAGTACTAGCTATTGGCCAAGGCGCCTCCAGGCTGCTAGAAGAGGGGCTTAGGAACAAGAAAATCATATTCTATACCCACAGCCAGGGGGCCATTGGGGAATTAAATAACCATACAACATTGACAAGGGTGGTATGGGACTGTAACTCAGCCCTGAACAACCTAGCAAAACATAACAGCGTAAGCATTGAGTGGGCACCGGGTCACTTCGGAATACCAGGCGATGAAGAAGCTGACAATTGGCCAGGTCAGGTTCGGATTGTACTCCCATTCCATGACCTTTGTAATGCACCTTTTTAGTGGTGTTATTCCATGTTTCAGCTACCCAGTAAATCACATTTTTCATTGTAATTTTCTTAAGTTTTTTCAGGATTGTGAGTTCATTTTCATCCTCTTCAAGTAAGGTGCAAAGCAGCATTTTTCTGTATTTTTGTTTAATGGCTTGCAACAACCCATAGGCTGAAGAATTGAAGTTACATTCGGTGGCAGAAAAACTGCTTTGATGTCTCTTTTCTCCACAAACAAGTTTAATTTCTTCTGGATGGGACGGAGCATTGTCTATTAACAGCAGTGCACGATTAGGCAATCCATTTTCTCTACTGAACGCAGTCACTTGGTGCTCAAACTATTCCTTGAACAAGTCACATTCCATCCGTTTAGTTGAAGCTCTTTTTCTTTTACCAAAGGACCAGAAACTGGGATTCCTTTCTGTCTTTCTTGAGTGAACCACAAGAATAAGGCCACGTCAAGTTTTTCATAAGAAGACAAAGTCGCTTTGTGCCATTTTTCAAGAGTTTTTTCACTTGCAGAACAAAACTACTCAATTTTAATGCGATTCTTTTTCCAGTCACTAATCTAGTTCATTTTCCGACACCATATTCGAGTGATAATTTAGTAACACTTTCTCCCTTGTCCACCCTTTTTAACACTTCAAATTTTCCTTTTAAAGTACAAGAAGAACGACTTTGTTTACTTGTAATGTTTAATGTTTAACCGTTCAAGGACTACGGACATAAATAAAAAAGGCACAGAGACTCAGTAAAGTAACTCAACACTCACGGAACAAAGCTTTACAATAAATTTGCAATAAGCGCACACAGTTCATCAAACTCCGCTAGAGTAAACTCTGGTCTAGATACGACTAGGCAGTGATCAGTGCAGCGAGTCATGTGTTTGGAACGTGGGAGTGAGAGGGATAGGTATGGTAGGATGATAAGACCATTTTTACAATAGAGTCGATCGTTTGTGCTGAGAGCCATCGAAGGTCACTGCCCTTCTCTTCCAACATTCACTGGACCTGTTCATGATCCGATCAACACTGTATAGAGCTGACACTAGCAAATGTCCCCACACTTAATTCATGCCTTAACAAGTCGATATATACATTGATATTACATATGTATTTATGAAATCTGTCTATTCTGAATTCCCGCTAAACCGAACAGTATTTGGTCCCAATTAGTTTGGAATAGCAGGAGTCTACTGTATGTGTGAATATACAATATATATATATATATATATATATATATATATATATATATATATATATATATATATGCCCCCGGCACCTTCTCCAATTCTATATATATATATATATAGAATTGGAGAAGGTGCCGGGGGCAGTCATAAAAAGATACTTCATAATTCGTACCAAAGACCCACCGAGTTTCATACTCTGGAATAACAGGATGAAACTCAGTGTGTGTGTGTGTGTGTGTGTGTGTGTGTGTGTCTGTGTCTGTGACACCACTCAGACAGAGAGAAAGTCAGAGAAAGTGACACACCCACACACATACACACACAAACACAGACACACACACAAACACACACAGACACGCACGCACACACACACACACACACACACACACACACACACACACACACACACACACACACACACACACAGACACACACACCCATGAGGAGTTAATAGCCTCCTATCGGACGCCTCCCCAGGTGGCGGATAGGGGAATGCTCAACAGATATGGTGGGTACCGGGGAAATAAAATACCCGGGGTGGACCAAAACTAAACAAATCCAGGCGCGACGGTTCCTAGATTAGGCGGTGACCTGGTCAGCGTCTGTTCCTCAGGTTAGAGGCGGCTGTATTAAACCTGGCAGGAGGTATAAAATGCAAATTAAATTTATGAAATGATAGAGCAGGATATTAGCCTTACGGTGCAGGGGCTCGGAACCCCAGTACCGGCGTCGGAAGAGGTTGCGAAAGCGGGACCCACGTCGTCGTCATCATACCACCGCAAAACCACGTATAGAAACCCAACTGTAGATGAGACAACTTCAGGTACACCTTTGGAGTTTTGCCAGGCGGAGTGGACGAAACTTGTTAAAGAAGTCCAGGATTTACAAGCATACATCCAGTCGCGACATAATGTCCACGGTGAGATAAAGGAATATGCCTGTAGAATCCAGAACCACCTGATGTCACTGGAGACCAAATTAAGTGAGGAAAAAGCAGAAAGTTTAGTGGATGCTGGTACCCAGACCGTGACGCCAGCACCAACAAAAACTACGAAAAAAAAAGAATCAGTTGGATAACCAGCGTTCAACTACTCAAGAGGAGGACTTGAGAAAGAAGCAAAAAACAAAGGTGGTTGTACAGGGTAAACATACCAAGGTACCTAGGGGAGAAAGAGCGGAGCAGCCTCGGCAACACATGATGGCTCCTACAGCATCCACAGAGGGGCAGTGGCAAACAGTCACGAAGAAGAGGAGGGGCAGAAAAGGGTGCCAACGCCCAAAACCACCAAAGCCGGACGCTCTGATAATCAAGATCCCAGAAGGCACCACCTATGCAGATACCCTTCGTAAGGTTCGGGCCGATTCAGCGTTGCAAAGTATGGGCTCAAGTATCACCAGGATTCGCAAGAATGAGGCCGGGAATCTTCTGATACAGTTGAACCGAGAATCAAAAGGGGCTCTGGAGAGCATGAAGCAAACCCTAGAAGGAGCGTTGGGATCAGAGGCCGAAGTAAGGTCTTTGAGACAGGAGTCATGGATTGAAATCAGAGACCTGGATGCCTTACATCAGAAGAAGAAGTCGCTGAGGCACTCACTACCTTATTAGATGGAGAACAGATCCAGAAAACTGCTGTGCGATCGATTCGCCTGGCATACGCTGGAACAAAGACGGCAGTTGTTGCTCTTCCAGTCCAATTCAGGAGAGCAATTGCTGAAGGAAGGATCAGGGTAGGACTGGTTATCAGTCGGATTCAGGAGAAAATCCGACTACAGCGCTGTTTCCGATGTTGGGATTTCGGACATCTGGCCAGGCAATGCAAAGGGCCCGACCGAATGAAGTGTTGCCGCAAGTGTTGTGAAGAGGGTCATCGAGCAGTGGACTGCAAGAAGAGTCCTATTTGCGCACTATGCGATGGAGTAAGCGGTAACGGACACCCGTGCGGTGGTAGCAAATGCCCGGCATTACAGCGAGCTCTAGAAGAACAAAGAAGGATAAAAAATCGTTGCAGATGAGAATCCTCCAACTTAATCTCAACCACTGCGAAGTCGCCCAGGATCTCTTATGGCAAAACGTTAAAGATCTACGAGTGGACGCTGTGATCTTGAGTGAGCCATATAAAAACTTGGACGGCAACTGTTGGGTATCCGACGTCACAGGAAGGGCAGCAATATGGGCATGTGGACAAAACTGCATAGAGGAAACGCCGCAGGTCCCTACAACTGGTTTTGTCTGGGGTAAGATACAACATCTGTACCTGTACAGCTGCTATGCCCCGCCGAGCGCCACAATCCAGGAATTCGAGGATCAATTAGATAGCATAGTACGAGACGCCAGAGGGCGTAGGCCAATAGTAATTACCGGATACTTTAATGCCTGGGCGACAGAGTGGGGCAGCAGGTTGGCGAACCGACGCGGAGAAGTCCTATTAGAAGTCTTTGCCCATATGGACGACTTGGTGCTGGTAAATACAGGGACGAAACCAACATTTGTGAAGGGGGGCAGGTCTTCCATCATTGACTTGACATTTGTCAGTGATAGCCTACGTCCAACTACTGATTGGCAGGTCTGCGACCTATACACCCAGAGTGATCACCAGGCTATACTTATCACCCTGGGAAACCGAAAAACAATTTCAGCGAGGCAAGAAAGGAGTACAGTTCGCTGGAAAGCTAGGACTTTTGACAGAGAGTCATTCAAAATTATGATGGAGGCATCTTGTGAGCTTTCAGGCTCCGCAGAGGATAAGGCACACCAGGTAATGGATCTGGTCACCACAGCGTGTGACGCAGCTATGGTGCGCAGCAACGCATGCATGGGCCGAAACCCAGTC
The DNA here is from genome assembly GCA_948150685.1 of Rhaphigaster nebulosa. NCBI lineage: Eukaryota > Metazoa > Arthropoda > Insecta > Hemiptera > Pentatomidae > Rhaphigaster > Rhaphigaster nebulosa. Next base: position 13,449,939 of record OX411307.1, read on the forward strand.
TACTGGTGGAACGACCAGATCGCTGACTGTCGTAGACGGTGTCATGCATCGAGAAGAAGATACCAGCGAGCAAAAGGCAGCCCTCAGTTCCAAATACTCCAGGAAGAGTTCAAAACTATGAGGCGTGAACTACGGCGAGCAATCAAGATGAGCAAGAGGCGGTGCTGGAAGGAACTCTGCGAAGAGGTAGAGGTAGAGGATCCATGGGGACGGCCTTACCGGACCGTCATGAAGAAGTTAAAGAGCAACTCTTCGAGTTCACCCACGTGCCCGGTTGTTGTAGAGAAGATAGTGGCAACTCTTTTTCCAGAACAAGAAGAATTAATGCATTCAGGGTTGTGGCAGCCATTTGACGTACCATCCGTGACAGCTGAAGAACTCAAGGATGTCTGCACTAGCCTTCTGATAGGAAAAGCACCAGGTTTGGATGGTATTCCAAATGTGGCACTAAAGGCGGCAATGGAGACTAGGTCAAATCTTTTTCAGGAAGTCTTCAGTTTTTGTTTAAGTGAAGGATCCTTTCCGCAGCCATGGAAAAGACAGCGCCTTGTGCTGATCCCGAAAGGCAAGGGAAACCCATCGGACCCTTCAGCATATCGACCGATATGTCTGTTGGACACAGCTGGCAAGGCTTTGGAGAAAATTATAGCTGGTAGGATACAAGAGACCACAGAAGGTGTAGGGGGCTTAGCACAGACTCAGTTTGGCTTCCGGAAAGCAAGATCAACTCTGGACGCAATCACCATGGTGGTAGAAACGGCTCGGAAGGCTATTGCGGGGAAGAGGTGGAGGAGAGGTGCGAAATGCTACTGCGCAGTTGTCATGCTTGATGTTAAAAACGCCTTTAACTCGGCTAGATGGAGCTGTATTCTGAATGCCCTGCAGGAAATGGGTGTCCCCACTTACCTGACGAGCATTATTCGAGATTATTTCAGGGACAGGACCCTGATTTATTCAACAGAGGATGGGCCAAAAAGGTTTAAGGTGACTGGTGGAGTACCCCAGGGCTCAGTGCTTGGGCCACTACTGTGGAATGTCATGTACGATAGGGTCCTCAGGCTTCGCCTGCCAGAGGGTGCCAAGATGGTGGGCTTTGCCGACGACATCGCAGTGGTGATCGAGGCAAAATACAAAGATGAAGTGACCTTGAAGGCCAACCAGAGCATTTCATTGATCCGAGATTGGCTGGCATCAGTGGGGCTCCAGCTGGCAGACAGGAAAACAGAGGCCCTTCTTATTAGTAGTCGCAAAAGGAAGGAAGAAATAACCTTGAGAGTGGGTAGACAAGAAATTAGGTCCCAGTCTTCCCTGAGGTATCTTGGGGTTATAATCGATGAGAGGCTGCGGTTCAAGGAGCATATCCAACAAGCGGCTAGAGTGAGCACAGCGTTGGCCCGACTGATGCCCAACATAGGCGGACCCAGAAGTAGTCGGAGACTATTGGTAGCAAGTGTAGTCCCATCTACTCTGCTCTACGCAGCCGCGATATGGAGTGAGGCATTGGACATACTGGCCTACAGGAGACCAATGGTATCTGTCTACCGACGGAGTATTCTCAGAGTGATCAGCGCGTTCCGCACAGTTTCCTACGAATCTGCATGTGTGGTGGCCAGGATGCCGCCGATAGAGCTGGTCGCAAAAGAGAGGCAACGCTCATAAAAGAGAGTTGACCGCATTTCCAGTACAGAGGAAAGGAAGCAGACAGCCGAAAGATGGCAACGTAGCTGGGATACGACATTGAAAGGGAGGTGGACCCATAGACTGATACCTCAAATCCAACCTTGGCTGGATAGAAAACGTGGGGAAGTAGATTACTACCTAGCACAGATGCTCACAGGACATGGCTGCTTCAGAGCCGACCAAGTGCGGTTCAAGCTGGACAATACCGCTGTATGTCCAAGGTGCCCAACAATAGATGAGACTGTAGAACATGTATTCTTTAGCTGTCCCCGCTTTCAAGAAGAGAGGGAAGAATTTCCAGGAATCTGTGGCTCAGGAGCTTCAGTAGACAGCATCGTCAGCCTGATGCTGCTTTCACAGGAGTGTTGGATGGCAGGCCAGCGCCTAGCAGCAGAGGTCATCAAGAAGCTGAGGAAGGAGGAAAAGGAGAGGCGCGCCTAAATAGTGGTAGCCTAAAACAATGAGGCGGCACACAGCCAATCACCCTCCATGAAGTAATGCCTAATGGTGGTCCCGTGGAGGGTGGGAAAGAGGTGTAGGGAGGTGGTTTTAGTGGGTAGAAATCCCACACGCGGATAGGTACGGGCCTATCCGTGTCTTTTGAAGATTTCCACCCACCCTCGTATAAAAAAAAAACGACACACACACACACACACGCAGAAACAGACACAGACACGCACACACACACACACACACACACACTGAGTTTCATCCTGTTATTCCAGAGTATGAAACTCGGTGGGTCTTTGGTACGAATTATGAAGTATCTTTTTATGACTGCCCCTGTCACGTTCTCCAATTCATCTATAGCACAACCAACTCTGGAATTTCAAATGGAATGGGTTCGTTGTTTTGTTTTTTTAAGATTCTGATAGGGAATGAAATTTTAAGAGGAATTTATATCAGGCATTTTTTAGATCAGAAATACAAAGTTCCAAATTTCTCTGAAGCAGCAATTTTTTAGAAAATTATAGAAGTAAACATTGCAGAGAATTAAAACCACTTTGAAATGAATCTATTTTCATTCCATAAAACTAAGTATTAGTGGCAATAATAAATAAGAGAACAGCGGAAAGTGTCAAACATCAAAAAAAGAGTGTTTTGAACAAGCTTCTGGTATTTTTTTTTAACAATGCATTTCTTGAAAACTCATTTATTTCTTAAATCACAAAAAATAAAATAGATTAATATATATATACACACACACACACATATATATATATATATATATATATATATATATATATATTTTTTTTTTTTTTTTCGGTTGGCACTATAGACCATGGAGATCTTTGGTCGCGCAATGTTGTATTCATACAGACATGTATTGCTTGCGGGAGAACAGACAGCCTGGAGGGGGTCACCCAACCTCATGTTGCTACGAACCATGACTTCCATGGTGCAGCGGCAGGCTATACATAGCTCCATAACCGGTCACTTTGGGCCAATTCGGCAATGTCAATCCCACCAACTCACTCGGGCTCAAGGACAGTGGCAAACCGGTCAAGATCCATCGATTATGGCTGTTCGAAGTCAGCAGGCGCACGAGGACCTATATATCTTTCTCCGAAGCAGACCGTCCATGGACCGAACCCCCGGGCGGCCATTTTATGTCCTGGAAGACCAACACCACGATTCTCAATTTAGGTACATGGGGTAGGGTCATCACTCCTACGCCCGGCCTATGTGAGTTGCCTCCAATAGGCTGACGGGCCTCACGTACCCGTGGAGAAGGGCTGATAAATTGCTTGAATCATTAATTTAATTGAACTCACAACCTTTGGGTTTGTGAATAGGTGCACTTATGCAAGCGCGTTAACCCGCACGGCCACCCCAACCCCCTCTATATATATATATATATATATATATATATATATATATATATATATATATATATATATACATATGTATGTATGTATATACAGGGTGTACATAATAAGAACCAGGAAACTTCAGAAACCGATTCTCCACCTCAAAAGCAACAAAAAAGTTCATATGGTCCAATTCCATACAGAAAGTAGGAAATTTAAGTTTAATGTTTTTTTAAGTAAGCCACATTTTTTGTTGAATATGAAACGATCACTCAAAAACTATTCAAGGTAAGTTCCAATTGCACCATTGTACAGTAGACAAAATTCCCTTTAAGAAGTATAGTTTGGCTTTACTAAATCCCTTTATAAGCTAATAGCAAAAATGTACGTTGTAGGTGTATTATTTCACCAACTAATTGTCGGCACATCAATTTCTCCTTCATCTCCTTCTCAAAAAGAATAAAAAAATGTTCGTCAGTTAGGAACCTAGCTACCGCTAAACCTTCATCAAAATATGCGAAATCTCGGAAAGTTATGGTAGTTTCTTCGTTTTAAGAAACGAACCTCACTACCTTAAAATCACCATCCCATCCTCGATGCTATCAAATAGTTGTACCACAACTCTCTTGCGTTAAAGGTTTTAAGTTGTTTAATTATGGCCTTCTAGAGCCTGTTGTTCATAGGTTATGTCGGGAGGTGAACATAGAACGTTAACATCGTTAACTAAAAACTAAGTGATGGCGTAAAGTTGTGGCCCATTCAATGATCAATAAACAGTTGAAGATTATCGCTGTATTTTATTCCATATCTGATTGTACACATTTGTTGAATATTTCGATTGTGGTCATGTTTAAGTTTTTGCATTATAGGCTATCTGTGATTTTTTTTTAACACATTGGTTTCACCACTTGCCAGTCATGAACAAACTTAATTTTTCTGATCAATCCATGTTGGTGACTAACAATATGGTTACAGGTTTTTTAAAAAAATTTTTTAAAGAGAGATAAATAGAAAAAAAAAGAAGGTAAACCGACCGAAATTCATAGAAACGATTCCCATCTCACACACTCTCCTCTCCTCTAATAAAGATAAAGAGTTAACCAGATTTTTTATTTGGAAATTCGAGTTATAAGATGTTTACAGTACTTGAAAGATGAAAATAAATACAAATCATCCAGGGGACCATATTGCATTGATTTTATATGGATTAAAGGAAGACTTTTAAGGGAAAAGAGAATTCTTACAAATTATCGTGATATACGGATTACCAGGATATGAATTATCGAGACTCTACTGTAATATTGTTTAAAATGTCAGTATGATCGATATATCGTATATCGATATATTGGATGTTAAGATATTGATAGAAAATATTGGTTTTTCAAATCCGATATATCGCGTTTCGATATTCCAACCCTAATCGAGACGCCTTATCACTGGCTTGGGCCGAACTTACCCGAAGGTCGCCGCACTACCACTCAGCAGCGCCATTTGTGGTAACTAACTGCTTTGTATTTAATTCTAACATTTGTATTCATCGGAATTATTAAAAATATAATTACTTTAATTAGATATTATTTAAAATTATTAGTGCTATCGACTTATGCTCACTGCGTCCATCCAAGAGATGCAAAAAATCACCAACAGAACCTTTTCAGTTTAGGTCGGGGCCTTAGCGTAATTACTGCTTTAATTAGATTACAGCTGTTGACTTACGCTCACTCAAGAGATATGCAAACCACCAAAAGTTCCTTTTCAGTTGAGGTCGGTCACTTATTCCAATTTAAATTATTATTGCTTTACATTATTACAACTTACCCAGACCACTGGAAGTCGATAACACTAATAATTTTAAATAATATCTAATTAACTAACAATTTTAATAATTACAATGAATACGAATTTTAGAATTGAATAGAAAGCAGTTAGCACAAATGGCGCAATAATGGTCGTGGGGCGACCTTCCAGTAAGTTCGGCCAGAGCCAGTAATAAGGCTTCCTGATTGTAAAGTTGTACCGGAAAAAGTTTTTTTTTTTTTTAAATTACACTTTACTTGTGGATTTTTTTCTCTGATCAATGCTCAACGAAAATGTGGCACCTGTATTGAACTCTGACCAACGGTCGAGCCTTTAATGGATAGCAGAAACTCTAACCATGATGAAAACAACTGTTTATTGAAAGGTAACCGAAGATTTGAAAATTAAAAACGTGTGCACCAAACTGGTCCCAAAAGTTTTGATACCGCGCCTTCGTTTTCCTAGCCAGTACCTGCACCCAATTGGTACTTCAGCTTTCGAACAGTCAGGACCTGGCTACACAAAACTTTTTTTGTTTCCTTGCTTAAAAGGAATCCTGAATAGGAAACATTAGGATACGATTGAAAACATCCAGGCTCATATTACATCGGCTCTAAAGGACATCCTGGAAAAGGTGTTCTAGGCCTGGAGAAACCATCTCCAGTGTTGTACCAGTGCAGGAAGATGCTTCTTCAAAGATTTTGGACTAATTGTACGAATCTGTTCAATAAATAATTTTTTATGAATTTGGTCGCATTACTTATGGAATGCATCTAATATAATTGTATATATACACATGATACAAAATATATATATATATATATATATATATATATATATATATATATATATATATATATATATATATACTTATATATACACATATACATATACATGTATTTTTATTCATAAATTAATTTTTATACATATAAAAAAAAAAAACTAGTTTATACAAATGTTTTTAAAACCAAAAATAATTTCATGGAAAAACATATAAATAAATTTTTTAAAGTAGACCACTTTATGTGGCATTTTATATACATGCATAGAAGTAGGTTGTAGGAATAAATAGATGATGGTCATTAGTTGTAGAATAAAGTAGTATATTACATTTTAGGAGCCTTAAAAATATAAGGATTAAGAATTAATTTGCAAGTTCTCAATAAAACAGACAAAATCTTCAGCCAATATGCAGAGTTGATGATTTTTAACAAAATAGCAAACAGTACTACTAGTGTACATAGGTTCCACTAAATTCATACATACAATGTAATCGATGCCAACAATTTAGAATGGAATAGCAAACATGTTTGTAACATAAAAATTTACTGAAATTCCCTTAAATAAATATCATATTATTCCAAACTAGAATAAATAAATCTTTCAGATTTTAATACAAAGCTAAATATTTGACTTTGAATTTAGTTACTTTTTAACTTTATTTTTGTTACTTTAAAAAGCCATCTACCATTTGAAATTATAGTTCAACAAATTTCCTTAATTATAACTGAGTATCCTAAAAATAAGTTGGGCAACATAACACCTCAAATCATTGAAACAGACCTTTTTTTATGGTATCTCCATGAATTAGTGGGTTCCCCATGGCTTTGTGAAATCACCAATTCATGAACACTGTGAGGCCTTCGTTTCTTCGCAAGATCTAACATTCTACCTAATGAATCACATCACATTCCTAAAAATGTTTTAAGACATAAATAAGAATTTAATATCCTTGAATGATATAATAAGAATTATAACATCCAATCGAATAATTTTGAACCAAATATCCACTAAACAAAAAACAAACACATTGCAATTGCATTAAGGCTAATTCCATCCCTTTGAACAGTTGCTTTTCAGGAAGAAAAAAAAACTGATTCAGATTTAAAATAAGCACCCAATAGTAACACCATCTATAATTTAACTTCAGACACACAGCAAGACAGGATATATTAATTCTTCAATGGACACACTTAACATTGTCTTTCACATAACCTACAAAAAATGGAACAGGCATAGACCACTTCCCCACCAGTATATCCCCTCCACTATTAATAAAAATACCAACTCTAGATACAGGTGGATAATACAAAGTAACCAATCTCGGTTTGTAAACCATTGATATTAATAATCTAATACTATTTCATCAAAAAATGAGTGAAAAAATTGGTTAATTCCTACTATTACAATAACTGGCACCATGTTTTAAATCATAAACACAAGAGACAAGTTTATTAAGTATAAGTATACTTTGGAATGCAATAAACTACAAAGGTAATTTTAATTTCTCAAAACTATACAAAATAAATTAAAACTATAAAAACTTATTTATTTTAATGCTTTAAAAAGTAAGATAATTTCCAGTTGAGATAGCATTAACTAAGCAATAACCTAACCACATACTGAGAGATATGAATAAAAATAGTTGAAATCACTAATGAGGAAATGAAAAGTGAATCGGGAAGATAAATGTATCAGTAAAAACTTTTCATGAACCTATCATAGCATTAATTTAATTATGCAGGAGTTAGAGTTGGTCTGCAATGAATCAAACCCACGGTCAGTAATCAATTAAACATAAATTATCAAGAATTTATTTATTTGAGAAAGTACCTCGGAAACACAGTTATAACTAGAAACATACAGTAAACTAAAAAAAATCTAATGTTTATTTTAACAATTTAGGAAAATTAAAATAATGAAGCAAACTACTTTATTAAAACCAGAACATCTGCCGGGTCGGTGCTACAACAGAACAGATAAGAACATCCTGTGATAACTAAAATCTAATAAGGATACTGACACCCAAGTGAAATAGGTTTAAAACACTTAGAAAAATAGAAATAAATAAATAAAAAGCTTGGGCATTTACCTTCCAGCTACATCATAACTGGTCTGATTTTCAAACACAACACATAGTTAAACCTTCCATTCAGTAGTTTCAGCTCCACACTAACACAAAACAGCCACTATCAGTTAAATTGAAAACAATTAATATATGATGTACAAATAAACATGAAGTCCAACTTACAAAGTAGTAATTACAATATCAGTCTTTAACAATCTGATCGCAAAATTAAACCTTTTTAATCAACAATCTAAAGTCAAATATTTTTTATCCTCAAGTTCATATTTCCATTATATTCAAACGGTAATAAGACTACCAACAATAAAAGAAACCATCACTATAAAAAATCTAACGTTCGTTAGCCAAAACAATGTGAAACCTGGGGATCGATAGAGTAGACACCAAAGAGCCCTCTGTGATAAAAAAACAACGAATCAATATTTACTTATATTCTTCTGTATACGAATAAAATGAAATGTTCTTATTTCTCTAGTAGTCTATTTTTTTTTTTTTTTTTTTTTTATGTAGTTTATATTATAAATCAAGTTTATCATACAAACTTAGCATTGAAATAAGACAAGTTTCAACTGACGTCACCGGTTCATTAAGCCGTATACGAGATAAATAGAATACAATTGAGGAGTTTTCTCCTCAATGATTTTTTCAATGATTTTTCATAGGAGTTTTCTCCTATGAAAAGTCAATATATCCACTTTTGGATATTTATAAAAAAAAAATTATTAGAGGGGACATCTCATGGAGATAAGACATATTTTTGTTGAAAATGTTGATTTGTCACACCTATTTGACAGGAGAAAATTTAAGACTGGAAATAAACTAGAATATAGTTTGGTCCCAACTTTGACTTGGTCGCATAACCACTTAAAGCCCCGATAGCAGATTGGCTATCTGTGTGGACTGTAATTAGTCTGTTTCTAACGGCCTCCTCAATAAGAAACTGGGCACAGACATTAATTGCTAATACCTCTGCCTGAAAGACAGAGGTATGCCTACCTAAGGATATGAACATTCCCTCTCTAGGCTTATCCATCCTCCAGATACCCGCCCCTGAACCTTGTACCGTCAGGGATCCGTCTGTATAGCAGTTAACTCCGTTGCATGATACATGGGAGTCAGTTCTGCTGATCTTAGTACTATAGTATCCCTCCCTATAGTTTTGTAATTGAATGTTAGAGTGCATTGCCAACACCTCATCCTGATCAATCCTGTTAAACAGAGTCCCATGTCCCTGGTAGACCAGGGATTCGGATCTTGTCCTTAATTTCGTAAATTTATACGTAGTGCTAAGTTCCTGTGCCTCAATCTCCAGGTGCAATGGCGTTAGGTTCAAAAGGACCTCTATTGCAGCAGTGGGAGTAGTGCTCATGGCGCCAGTTGTCATAAGACACGCCAGCCTTTGTAGTCTACCCAGTATGGCTCGAGACCTACTAGCATTAATCCTATGCCACCACACAATTCCAACATATAATACAATAGGTCTGATCGCCGCCTTATATAGCCTTGGGTTTCATTTTGGGTTTCAGACCCTAAGATTTGCCCACAGCTCCCTTACATACCCATAGGCAGCGAAGTGCCTTCGTGCTAACCTTACTAATATGACTAAGCCATTTTAGCTTACTATCAAGGGTAATTCCTAGATATTTAACTTCACTGCAGATGTTTATCAAAGTGCCATCAAGGAGTGGGGACAGTACTCCTCCCTGTGGACAGCCCCCCCCATGGGTCAAATCCAAGGCTTGGCATGTCCAAATTCAGATTTGAGTAGCCTTCCCTTCAGAAATGAGTTGATCCATTCAGAAGCTAATGTTCCTACCCCTTTCCTCTCTAAGGCTTTACCATTGTATATTAAGGAGTGCGATCAAATGCACCCTCAATATCCACAGAGATGCCTGCCATAAATTCTTTTTCGGCTCGACTGTACTCTATTTTGGAGACCAAATGATGAAGTGCGGTCTCACATGATTTGCCAGCCTGGTAAGCAAATTGTCCACTATGTAGTGGCTTTTCAACTAAAACCGTGTCTCTAATGTGTCTGTCAATAATCTTTTCAAGAGTTTTCATCAAGAAGGATGTCAGACAGATAGGTCTTTATGCTTTGGAATTGTCATAAGACTCCTTCCCAGGCTTTGAAATATAACAAACCTTTGCCACCCTCCAATTAATGGGAATTTGTGCAAGTGCTAAGCTTTCCCTATATAATTCCATTATGTAGGGTTTTAGTACAGGTAAGCCTTCTTGGAGTAAGGCAGAGAAAATCCCGTCAATACCCGCAGATTTAAAAGTTGCAAAAGTGTTAATTGACCATTCCATCCTCATAGAATTAATTATTCTATTGGCTTCAGTCCACTTAGTCCTGCCACCAAAGTGTTCATCTACAGTGGGATTAGTTAGGTTCTCATCCAGCAGCTCACAGTCAGGAAAGTGCGAACACGCCAGAGCTTCCAGGGTCACTTTGTCAGTATTAGTGAAGCCCCCTTAAACTCTAACCGTCCCCATTACTCCCCCATCAGACTGCTTAGACAGAATTCTATTAACCCTGAACGTGGACGCTGTATCATTTATGCCGTTACAGAAACTTCTCCACGCTCCCCTTTAGCCCTGCGAACAGTCTTGTTATAGTCAGTGAGCGTCCCATCTGCCTGATTTTTTGGTAGCATTAAAGAATCTTCGAGTAAGAGCTCTTAGCTTGCCAAGTTCATCATTCCACCAGGATGTATTCCTGTTGGACTTAACCCTACGCACACAATTATTGTCAGTGTAGGATCTCATTATTGCCTCAGTTAACGATGAATTGAGACATTCTAAGTGCCAAGAATTCTTAACAGTCTTAGGACAGCACTTAACCTCTACCTCGAGCTGTGTACAGAATGTATCCCAGCTAGTGCGCCTTGGATCTCTGTACACAGTCTCCTTCATGCTATTAGCAGATAAATCAAATCTTATATAGTGGTTATCTGAGCATGTCTCTTCCCTTGAAACATGCCAGCCCTTAATCTTAGATTTCACGCATCGCGTGCTTTAAGTAATGTCAATGACCTCAGCTCTCACTCTGTTTACAAAGGTGGCCTCCTTGCCCCTATTTAGGATTTCGAGGTCATTGCTAACTATAAAATCTAAAAGATACTCGCCTCTCTGTTTGATATTTGTTCTCCCCCAGAGGCTGTGGTGTGCATTGACATCTAAAGAAGCTATGCATGAACCTTTTCCTACCCCCTCTATCAATTTCTTAAGAACTGGAGTGGGGGTTGCTTCTTCATACGGGAGGTACACCGATGCCAGCGTAATCTTCTCCCCTTCATTACCCTCAGAGAGGGGCCACTGCATTGCTGTCAGATCCCTACAACAGTGATGCCACAAGGGTAACAGTTTTAGTGTGTTCCTGAACAGGATGCAGGTCCTGGGCCTTGTTGGCGCAGCAATAATGCTGAATCGTTGTATGCCCAGTCCCTTTATCCTGTCCTTAAATAAGTAAGGTTCTTGTATTAGAATAATATCAATATCCTCACCTTTTGCATACTGCTGCAGAACTCCACAGGCCGCAATGCAGTAGTGCAGGTTGATCTGCAACCGGTTAAAAATCCCTGGTTATTGTGAGCCGGCTCCCGGAGGAACGACCTCCGGCGGGGGACAGGGGGCTCCTTTTTATTGTATGTATGTGTGTATTTTTATTACCCCCCATCATTCAGCCTGCGGCTCGAGCTCCCTCCACCTTGGCTTGGGTGTCTAGGAGAATCAACACTCCTGGCAGTGAGGATCCCCGTCTCTGTCGTACGCGAGTCCCATCGGACTCCCCGGTGGGCACCACGTGGAGGTGACAGTAAGCCTTGATAGGGATAAGGAGGACTGGGAAGTCACAAGCAGTGAGTTGGGCACTATCGCCTGATCGTTCCACAAAGAGTTGGGGAGATTCCCGCACACATCTCCCTCTCTAGCCCTCCCGTTGCCCTACTCAGCCCCCCTGCCACTTTGTTTTATTGGTAGCTGAGAAAATCAGAAAAATAAAATTATTGGAAGCTTATCTAAAGTCCACATTCGTGTTGTATAAGTACCGGGGAAGGCCCAGCTGAAGTATTTTGTGAGTTTGAAATTTTGTTGATTTTATACGAATTTTTGAAAATGGCAAACTCATTTTTCAGTTTTACGAGCATCACGTTATGAAAATCGATTTTTTTTTTTGGTTTTCATAGGAAATTCTACAGCAGCTATTGCACTAGTGCAGCATACTACAAACGATTGACATATAGGTGCATTATGGGGATTTCAGAAATGGAAAGGGCCCAAAAGAATGAGTAAACTAAATTGAAATCGAGCTTGTGAGATCATTGTGCAAGCGAAATTCATTTTCAGAGAAATTCATTCTAAATTGAATGAATGTTCAAAGCATTACATATAAAGTAAATCATTAACGTAACACCCATGGAAATGAATTAAAATTCTGACTATGTCATTCTGGTTTTCAAATTTTTCTATCTCTGCAATGAAGCTTGTGCAGTAAAATACAAATCTATGTTAATTGTAAACAAAATGGCTACTCTTCACCAACCTAACAATATATAACTTTACGAGACCTCGCTTTCCAAAACGTTACGCGTGTTAGAGTTAGGATCGTAAATTTTCAAACTAAAATTTTAAATATTGTGTTACCTATTCAACTAATAAAAACGTTCTCAAAAGAAATTAATTAAGAAATCTTAACTCTAAATATTACTTGGTTTAAAATGGTAAATTATTATTTCATTTATTAAATAATATGCGTTTCAGGTTGAATAAAAATAAGTATAATTTTAATTATTAAGTGACAATCTTTCCGAGACTTCGTGCTATGACGAAATCCCAAAATACATCCAAACTGACATTTACTTGTTGAGGAACCCCATCCACCGTGTTCGTGCCGTCAATTTGCATAGACCACTAGCCTACCATTTTGCAATATCGTTACGCGCGTTAGGGATATTCCAATAATAAAAAAAAATCTTCTGATAAGAAAATATAATTTTACTGACATGAAAAATGAAAAAAAGATGTAACATTGAAATGGTGCAGATATTGCAGATGGTTTAAAAAAAGAAAAAAAAAACATATGATGGGGAAGATCCCCGAAACGTTGATCAAGCATTAATCTGATAGTAATAAATTTTAATTCAGCGAAGACTTTTTTCACTACCATTTTTTAAGATCAATATCATATTCTTTTATCAAATTTTATTCACCCAAAAAAGATAAGAAAAAACATAGATAATAAAAATAAAAATTAATGAAACAATCCAGTGTTAAAACATAGTTAAAAACAATTACTCACTTAATTAATCAGTGAGTCAATTAATCAGAATTTTAAAATTGGAGACTATAAAAATAAGGAAATGATTAACAAAGTTGAAACTTAAACATTGATAACAATAATTATCAACTAATCAAGATTTTAATCAACTAATCTTAAAAAGCAGTTCATTATCCGCTTCAATCTGTCCTCTAGCACATTCTTGAGGCCTTCGTATACCCCAAAGCCATCGTATAAGCGGGGAAGACAAGGGAGGATACGAGGAGCTTATGGGTAGGTTGTGGAAGAAGATGTCGAGAACGATGGAATAAATTAAGGGTATTTATTGGCCGTCGGGAAATTTGGACCATATGGGGTTTCCAGGAAAGGATTTGGTCAATAGTAAATCAAGTAATGGGGCAATTGTTTAGGATTAAGGTAAGGAAAGTGGCATTGGATCTGAGGAGGTAATTGGAACCTATAACAATGGTCAGAGTTTCCTTAGCGTGGAACCTTAAGTGATTTAGGTTTTCCATGGTACTGGTCCTATCTAGGTCTTCCTGAATATTGGTAAGCGCAACTAATAACTCAGAAAGAGGAAAGAATAAATATATTTGGAAGTCATCGGCGTAAAGGTTTTGGGAACAGTGTTGGATTGAATCGGAAAGATAATTGAAATAGGAATTGAAGAGGAGAGGAAAAATACTAGAAACTTGGGCTATTCCTGAGGGCAGAGTAAGGAAGGAAGGTAAGGGTTGATTAAGGATGGCAACTACTTGAGACCGACCGGAAAGGAAGGATTGAAACCAGAGAATAGAGCTGTTGGAAAAAGAGGGAGATTTTAGTTTGGTAAAGAAAATGGAATGGTCCAGGGAATCAAAAGCTTCAGATAAATCAAGGAGTAATAGTACTGTTAACTATTTTTTTCGTCCATGCGCTATACGCATTTCACTGGTGATATTGATGAGTGCGAATTGTGTTGAGAAGCGGATCGGAAACCAGATTGGAGAGGATCAAGTAATTTGGACGTTTCGAGGAAACTAGATATTTCAGATTGGACTATTCTTTTTAGAGGTTTGGAAAGGTTACAGAGGACAGAGATTAGGCGATAGTCTTTAGGAGATGTTAGATTGTTTTGTTTTTTAGTAGAATGTATTTAGAATGTTTTTTTTCTAGTAGGTAGAAAGTACTGAATTTTGGAGGGAAAAATAATATATGAACATAAGAACCAGTAAGGTTTCGGGAAGGCATAATTTTAACATTTTGACGGGTATTCCATCAAAGTCTGTGGAATTGGTATGAGATTTTACTATGGAGGAAATAAGGTCAGTAGGAGAGATGTCGAAAAACTAAAAATTATTGGAGTTAAATGATGGAACTATGGAAAAATGGGAAGAAGAGGGATGAAAACTGTTGAAAGAGGCAGATAAAAAGCATGAGTTTAATTCATCTGGTGAGATTTGAATGACTAATGAGGCAGAGGATTTGCAAAGAGAGAGTTTGCGAAGCAGTTGCCATTAGAGTCAGGAGCAGAGGAAAGGGTTTCGTGAAAGTAATTAGATTTAACTCGCCTGATTGTTGTTTGTGTCAAATTTCGGAGTACCATAAACGCTTGATACTCATCTGATAGCCGTATAAGTCTAAACGTCTATGGGCTGCCTCACGCTACCGTTGAAGATCTCTAATTTCTTGACACATCCTAGGAGCAGATCGGCGACGGAAGGTAGAGGTTTTGAGTGGAGCATGGGTGTCAAGGATACTGATGAGATTAGATGTGAGGATGTCAACCATGGAGTCAATAGAAGGACAGTGCAGGATTTCCAGATCGGGTAAGATGTTTTCACGTGTGAGGGCGTGAAGGTTGCGGAAAGTTATGGTTTTAGGAGGGATTGCTGGAGTTTGGATATTGTATGTTATTTGGATTAGGTAATGAGGGGACAAAAACGGAACGGATAGTTTCTGCGCTGAATCGATGAAATTCGGCGGTCCAGCAAGTATGGTGGGTGTGAGCAAAAGGAACACTGAAGAGTTGGAGGGAAAAGAAGAGATTTTCCAGGTAGAGTCTGGCATTGGAGCCAGAAAGGAAATTGGCATTAAGGTCTCCGGAGACTATGATATTATTGTAGAAAGACACGTAGTTGTAGAGGATAGATTCAAATAATGAGTTAAAAGGGACCGAAGGAGGGCGATATACTTCAGCATATAGGAGAGGATGGGCGTTGCAGGAAATTTCAACGAGAAGGAATTCTATGTGTTCATAGTCGGATGTGGATGAAACACCTAGGGTTCGAGATTTTAGACTATTATGGATGTAAAGTCCTACACCTCCACCAGTCCGGTCAATCCGGTCGTGACGGATAAAGGAATAGTCAGGTAGGGAAACAGAAGAAGAGAGGATGAAGGGCTTTAGCCATGCTTCAGAAACTGCAATTATATGGTAAACGTTTTGGGGGAAATATTGTGGGAATTCGTCATAATGAGCAGATAGGGACTAGGACTAGGAATTAACTTGACATATGGTTAGGGCACTAGACATGATGGAGTAAGTCTACAGTAATTGGTGGGAAGACGCTGTAATTAAAACCATATAATGAATACGATTTGAAAGAAAATGAATGATTACAAATAGAATAATAAAAAAAAAATTACAAGTAAAATAAGAAAAGATGGTGTATTACGAAAATCATATGAAAATGAGAAAATTAAATACATTAAAATAAAGAAAAAATAAATATGCACGGAACCATGGCACATAGCATTAGAGTTAAAGACCTTAGAGATATGCCTATTGTGACCAGTGAGTTGACGGGAGCCTAGAGGTCAGCAAAAGACTTCGAGGTCCTGAGAATGGTCAATGCAGATCACTGGGTGGCCATCATTCTTCCGGCAGCGCACTCTGTCACCCGCGAACCATACGTACTTTAATTTACCTGCAAATCTCTTCTTTCGGCCGAGCCAGTGCATGTGTCTGTTTGCAGGAGACATTTCTTCCCAGAGATATATCCGGTGGGAGTCATTCTCCTCCCAGCCAATATCTCGAGTGGAAAGTCTCTCTTTGTCTTCTTTTCAGAACAAGCTCGTCCCGTATAGACTGCCTTACAAAGCGAGCGGTGACAGGAGGCGGTCGCGGGTCATCTTTTCTCGGTCTTCGACGCTCCACTATGTCTAGGCCCTCCGCGCAAATCCCAATCCCGAGGCCTGCTCCTACACTGGTTACCAGGGCCGTGGGAGTATTCCTCGTGCGGACTGGAATACCACGAATCTCAATTGATCAACATAACGGCCCCGGCTCTGCCTTATTTAATCGAACTTCGAGTTCACCTACTCGATGTTTCAGGGTCTTGTTTTTGGTAGAGAAGTACTCTAAATGCTTGGCCTGGCTCTCAAGGTGGCTTACTATGTTGGAAAGTCTCTCATTTAACTCAAAACTGAGTTCCCCGTATTTTTTTTAGGGATGCTTTCAGGCTTTTAATGTCTTCGTTCACGTGGGCGCTGAGTCGATTCACAGCTGCTAATATATCCGAAGGAGGCGGCTCGCTGGCTTGCTGTAGGCTGCTCTTAGTCGGAGTAGATATTTTTTCACTGGCTGAGCCAGTATTTTTTCCTTGATAACACTTTGCGCGGAACCAAAATTTTTATATAGCCTTAAGCGGTTAGAAAAAATCAATATGTCTAATAAAAATAAATCAGCAGTACATAAAACAGCACGTGCATTGTCAGCAAAAATAATCTCGTATTCATAAAAACAGATAAAGGAAATACGATAGTAATTCTATAAAGAGATAACTATAGAACTTAAGTTTATGATTTCATTAACAAAAAGGGTTTCCCTAATATCAAATATACCGTGAATAAATTTGCCACCGAAGTATGCGAGTTGATAAAGAACAGCATATTAATACCGGATAATAAAAAATACAATCTCATTGAGATGAATCCGCTAACTCCCCGACTATATGGCTTACCAAAAATACACAAACCGGAAATTCCTATAAGACCAGTCGTTACTTATATCAATAGCCCGATCTATAAACTTGTCCATTACTTGAACAATTTATTCAAAACCAGAATCTCATTTTCCCCACAAGACACGGTAAAGAACTCTATAGCGTTAGTCAACAAAATTAAAAACATAATAATTCCGAATAACGCGAAATTAATATCATTCGACGTGACAAATCTTTTCACAAGTATCCCACCACCAGAAACAACAGAAATTTTATAACAGTTAATCTTCCAATCGAATCTACCACCGCTAGAAAAACTAGATCTTTGCAATTTGATGTCTATTTACATAAATCATAATTATTTTCAATTTGATGGAAAATTCTTCAAACAGGAAGAAGGCTTGCCGATGGGTTCTCCTCTCTTACCCCTTCTGGCAGATTTATTTATGGACAAATTAGAACAAAAAATTCTTAAACCAAACAATTCTCGATTATCTCAACATATCATATACCGGTATCGGTATGTAGATGAAATTATATGGTCTGGTATAACAAGACAAATAAATAATTTCTTATAGGAAATGAACGAAATTAACTCCTCGATTAAATTCACAGTAGAACTGGAAAAAACCCATAAACTTTTTAGATTTAGAAATCTCAGTAAAAAACAAACATAATGAATTTTGAATTTACCGGAAACCCACCCACACGGATGTCGTTATAAACAATGAAGCTAGATAATAAATAAACTAAATAATAATGTTTGTTATATCAATTTTGTGTCAGAAAATAAATAAATAAAATTTAGTTTGTGTTTATAATTGTCGGTGATAAAAATTCAAATTAACATTTCAGCTTTAATTGCAAATCATGACACATTATGAAAGCCAATAAGTACATTTATTGATTTCAAAAAGAAAACAAATGGTAGTTGAGATAGGAGGAGATTGTCAAAGTGTTTAAAAATGTCAACTTGCTGTTTATAGGTTAGTTTCAGTGAAGCAGTTGAAGGAAGCTGTTTCTGCTCAATTCAACAGGTCGCACAGATAAACTGTTTCTGCTAAATTAAACAAAACGTTCAGAAAAACTGTTTCAAATAAACAGATTGCTTCTGTTTCACATCCCACCGCTAGGTGTGGCCAGCATAGGCGGGAGGGGGTGACCTTGGGCTAGTGACGGGTGTCTGGGTGCACTATGTGGCAACACTGTAAGGAAAGTAGAGCTGGCAAAGTCGCATTTGTTTACATTTGTGTTGCGGTAGGGTGTGGAAATGACCTTGTGACGTCACGGGGGCATTGACCGTTTGACGTCAGAGCACGCGGGGCCATCTCCCAGTATGCTTTGGTCAGCAGTTCGTACCGCTTTGTTTACATTTTGAGTCGTGGTAGGCTGTGGAAATGACCTTGTGACGTCACGGGGGCATTGACTGTGTGACGTCAGAGCATGAGGAATCTCGGGGCAACCTCCCTGTTTCCCATTTTGCTTTGGTCAGCAGTTCATACTTTATCTCACGGATGATAAGGCTCTGTAGGGTGTGGAAATGACCTTGTGACGTCACGGGGGCATTGACCGTTTGACGTCAGAGCACGCGGGGCCATCTCCCAGTATGCTTTGGTCAGCAGTTCGTACCGCTTTGTTTACATTTTGAGTCGTGGTAGGCTGTGGAAATGACCTTGTGACGTCACGGGGGCATTGACCGTGTGACGTCAGAGCATGAGGAATCGCGGGGCAACCTCCCCGTTTCCCATTTTGCTTTGCTCAGCAGTTCATACTTTATCTCACGGATGATAAGGCTCTGTAGGGTGTGGAAATGACCTTCTGACGTCACGGGGGCATTGACCGTTTGACGCCAGTGCACGCGGGGCCATCTCCCAGTATGCTTTGGTCAACAGTTCATACCGCATTTGTTTACATTTGAGGCGTAGTAGGCTGTGGAAATGACCTTGTGACGTCACGGGGGCATTGACCGTGGTAGGAGAACTCATCCGAACCTTTCTTCCAAAGAGGTACCACGAATGTTTCACCGACGAGGAGATAGAGCAGTATGATGGTGAGTTTTCATATCATTAATTGTTATTGCGATCAATGTTATTAATACTTAATTTTCAGAATAAAAAAGTAAGATTTTTTTTATTTTTAGGATTATTGAAGATGAAATACGGAGGGAAGTGCAAAAATACATACATCATAAGTTTTAGTAAATAAGAAAAGCGTAAATAACGGCCTAGGGGAAGTATCTGTGTCATAAGGTATGGATGTTTTATGTACAAAATGTGGGCTCTTATTACAAAATTTAAGTTCTCATATATGTAAATGGGAATTTCATTCGTGCATACATTGCAGTCGCGAATTTAAATCAAAGTTTAGCTGTACACGACATAAAATTGTATGTGAGACTAAACAAGGTTTACTTATAAAACGATCCAAAGGTATTAAAAAAATGCGCAGTTCGTGAATTCACATTTCAAGATTATTTAGATACTATAAGAAATTACGAGTCGATGTACAGTCAATTTCAAATTATACAACCAAGAAGACATCAAGTGCAAACAGTATTAATAAATAAAAAGTCTCTTTCCCCATATGATGATAAACGCCATTCAGCAATTAACAATATAGATACGCTACCTTACGGCCATTATTCATTGCATTAGTTATATAATTGTTAATTGTTATATGTAATTGTAGTTATAAGTATATATTGTAGCAATAGTATACATTAGTTGTAATAAATTAATTCTAAAACATTAATAAATAAATAAATAAATGATTAATTAAATTATAGAAGTGTAGGTTAAGAAAAATATAAGAACAGTAATTATCAATCACTAGATTTATTTTATATGTAATAGCAGCAACAGGTTAATAAAAAATTCATATTTTATATGCTAGGAATGTTTTCAATAAATGTTTTGTTTTAACAGGATTAAAAAAAAAATAAAAAAATGTCTAATATAAGAGTGTTTTTTTCTTTCACAACATTATGCAATATCCTTTCTGTCAATCCAGCTGCGTTCTTCCAATCCCAACTACTTCACGTACAACTTGTTTCCTTTTCTTTTCAAAACATTTTCTACAAGATATACATCTGGATATTTAACCTTTTGTAACTCCTGTTCATAAAATGCACCACTGATTAGCTGTCCTTTCAGGTCCTCTAACAAATATGTGTGTGGATATGTCTTCTGAACCTTGACTATGTTAAAAATTTCACTTGACCAATTTGAAAAATATCCTTTCGAAAATACTGATTTTTGTTTAGATATTCTCACAAAATCTTCTTCAATAAATTTTTGTATTCGTCCTTTCCATTTAGGCACGAAGAATATACATTGTTTTGCAAGTACTTTTCCGTTTTTTTATTACGAACATCAATCGGTTTCATACCTATAGTTGTATGAAATGATGAATTATACTCATGTAGAATCTGGTGTAAAATATCTAAAAATTTGTAATTTCCTCGCATGCTGAATGCTTTCCACATTTTTGCTTTCAATGTTCTATTAAACCTTTCTACAATGGAAGCTTTCATATTAGAAAAAGTGGAATAATGATTAACACAATATTGTTTCATTAGAGATTTAAACTTTGAATTGTAAAATTCTTTCCCTCGATCACTTTGAATGTTTTTTGGAGTCTGCTTATTTGACCGAAACACAATCTCCATTGCTTTAGTAACATTTTCTGCTGATTTCTGCTTTAGAGGCACGGCCCAAGCATATTTGGAAAAGCAGTCTATAACTGTTAATAATATTTGTGCCCTTTATTTTCTCGAGCATAAGGTATCATTTCTACTAAATCTATTTGCCACAAGTCATTAATTCCTTTCAAAACTGTCTTTCGTCTGGGATATATCCTCCGAGCTGGCTTATGCAATTCATCTACAACAGTTCTTTTTAATATTGATGATTCCATCTATAACTCCTCTTTGAGTATTTTCTTAAGATAACCGACCGCATCAGATTCCTCCTCAGGCTCACCTACGTTTGTTATTCTCTTGCCCAGAGAGTCATATATATTTCCAACTAAAGTTAAGACAACGTTGCTTAAAAATTCTTTGGTAACAACATCATATTTATTTATAGGCGGTGCAAAGTTTACGAATATTTTTCTCTTTCCGTCTATATAACTACCAAGCCAATTATTTAAATCAGTGTAGGTGGCTGCTAGAGTATCGCAATATACTTTATTAGCAGCATCGTGAGCAGCGACTGGATTTGCAATATTTATTATTCGTAAATGACTTGCATCAATATTCTTTTCAGACCTTAATAAGTTATATGGAAAATAATAACGTGTTTTGTACTTTGAATGCCTTTTCGCTATGTGCGTTCCGAACTTGTTTATCGTCATGTTTAAACTGAAACTGAATATAAAAGTAGTGACGTTGATATATTATATTTTCTTCTCGCAGCTCTTCAATTATTGATTCTATTTCGTTTTGATGCCCGTCATGCCCTGCATAAGTTGAAGACATTAGCAGCCTAAGACGATCGGCTAGTTCGTTTGGGTCGTTCCAAAACTCGTACAAGGGTTTATTGGCTCTCATAAGACCAGTGCCCCGTTTGTAAGTGTGAGAACGGAGTGAAGTTAGCCTGCTCGAAGCTGATGAAGCGGAGGAAGGGGGGCGAGGTTTCAAAGATTGTGTTGTGAATAACTTTGATATTATATTTCTATGTTTATCAGATCTATTTCCTAATACCCCCTGTTCCTCACTATAGCCTCTCTTGTGAGCATTGGTCGAGAGTAAAATATTCTTATAATTATCCAAGTCCAAGGACTCGTTATAACCTTTGGGATTTTTCAAGTAGTGTAGCTGCACCAGTCCCGGTGTTCCTTCATAAACCACACCATTTATATACACATCATCACTGTTCTCGAAAAGCTGAACATCGGTCGAGTCGCCAATGGCTAATCCCCCAGAAAGCATGACTCTAATACCGTAACGAGAGTCATGTGTCTTTTCACCTTTCAATATCTTATCCAAGTATTCTCTTTGCAGGTTTCCAAATGCGGCGAGATGCTCCATAACTTCCGCTTCTCCCTTTGGCGTTTTAGCATATTCTTTGACTTGTTCTGAAACTGGATCGTCTGTCACATACTCGCCCTCCTCTTCTGAAGAAATAATTGTATGAACGGGAATCGTTGAGTGAGATAAAGGTGTTTGCATTGTACTAGTTTGTGTATCATAGGATGAAATGTTTGTAGCTCTTTTGTAATAAGATGTTTTTGGAACTAATGTTGATTTTCTGTAAATATTAGCAGACTGTATCTCACTTTTATTAGGGGATTCGCCCCAAACATCACTCTCTCTTCTTTTTTTTACTTTTTTGGGCGTCGATGCAAGTTCCGGTTTGGCCTGGTACAACTGTACTGATTGTTTAATGTCTTCTAGAGGTTGGAGCACGGGTGTATAGAATTCTTGTCGACCTTTTTCAATATCCTGAAGACTACGCTTCAATGACTGAAATTTGTTTTTCAAAATCTCTAGTTTCTATAATCAAAATTCAAAATCTCGCTAGTTTTTATAATCTCACGAGTGAATCTTGGGTCCATGACTGCCGTTACACCCTCATGCTCTTTATATATATCTACAATGAATGTATCGATTCCTTTTCTAAAACGTCCATTGTTCAGGTCTCTACTTTTGTCAATGACGAGATAACTAAAAGAATCTTTCCAACATAACGAACAGATGTCTTTAAAAAGTGAAAAACTTAAATCTGGAGTGCTTACATGTTCTTCGTAAATATGTTTCAAATTTAACTCATCTTGAGGAAATACTACTAAAAAATTAAAGTTAGATCTGATAAGGTGTCTCGGAATACAAACATAACTTTGTGTTAAATAGAAGCAATCAAGGTTCATGTGGCGGCCATAACTAAAGTATCGTTTAATTATATCCTGATCTTCCATAGTCACATCATCGAATATACAGACCGAATTGGATTCAACTTCTTGAAGCAATTCTTTTGCATCTTCAAATTCGAATAATCCTGTTTCAGGAACTAGATTTATGATACTTTTTAAATATTGGTATTTTGGTTGATGTAAAGTTTTTCCGAAAAGATACACATTTTTAAATTTTAAGCCGTTCGGATTTAATAAAAGTCCAATCATGATATTAGTCTTTCCGCATCCGCTTGGTCCACAAATCGATGCCCTAATGGTGCTTGGTAATAATGAACTGTGCCTCCTCTCTGAATCCCACTTAACAGGGGAGAAGTCAGTAGTAGAGAAAAGTTGTCCTTGTTTAACTAATTTCATTCTGAATGCAAGCAACATCATCTTAACAAGTTGCCAATTTAATTACACCTTCCGGGATACGAAATTAGAAAAACGTTTAATTGCGGGTGATAGGGTGATAGTGGAATAAACAAACTTGATAGAGCTTGTAAAGAATACGATATAGCTTATAGCAAACATACGGATATGGATAGTCGCAAACAAGCGGACAAGATCCTAGCTGATAATGCTTGGAAACTAGTTAAAGCTTCAGATTCGTCATGGGGAGAAAAAGCTGCGGCTTGGCTAGTTACAAATGTCATGAAGGTGAAAGGGAAAACTGGTTCAGGTTTAAAAAATAAGAAAAAGAGAGGGAAGATAAATTTTATGGATTTGATTAAATCGTCAAAGGTAGACGATGTATCATCAATTCTGAACGCATCGAAAGTGGCATATAAGAAGGCTAAAAAACATTTACGCGGTAAGACGAATCCTTTACCGCCTAGAATTCTACCGCTACCAAAGGAGGGAGGCTTTCTCAGATTTCTTGTACCGTTGATGGCAGGACTTTCCGCTGTAGGATCTTTGGCAGGAGGAGCTGCGAGTGTAGTAAAAGCAATCAATGAGGCAAAAGAGGCCAAACTTAAATTAGACGAGCAAAAGAGACACAACATGGCTATGGAAGGACAGAAAGATAGTGATGGACTTTATTTGAAGCCCCACAGGGATGGTTACGGTCTGTTTATAAGCCGACAAAAAAAACTTAGAAAAATATGACTACCAAATAAACCGTTGTCCGATCTTGAATTAAATTATATGGCTAAAGTTTTAAATATTCAAAATTTTCGCGGAGTATTTATGATCGATAATCTCCCTAAATATCCGAATAAATATGAGACAGCTATTATAAACTTGCAAACAAGTTCAGAACCTGGTTCTCATTGGGTGTGTTATGTGAAAAAAGATAATCTTGTGAAATACTTTGATTCGTTTGGAAATTTGAAACCATCACCACAGCTACTTGACTATTTCAAGGGTTCAAAAATAACTTACAACAGACGTCGTTATCAGAAGTGGAATACTCTGATTTGCGGACATCTCTGCTTAAAGTATTTAACTGACGTTTCTCATAAATTTTGATCATTCATAATCATGAGCTATACAGTAACGTTTACAGGAAATTCTAGTGTTCTTCATGCAAACTTTTTACCTCCGCTGGAATTAGGCTCAATTTATACAGTTGGGTTATTATCTTTTGACACATATAATACTATTCCTAATATAAGAAAGGATGTTAACGAAAAGTTTTATTTTGGAAATTCAACACTCCAGATACATGAAGGATCGTATGATATCGATGCACTAAATTCTTTTCTTCGCGTAGAAATTGCTCACCAGAAACCTGGTGGGGGGTTTATACTGAGAGGAAATCAGAATACTTTAAAGGCTGAACTTAGAACAACGAAGCCGGTCTACTTCAACTTCCCCGACAAGCCCCATTCTATTGGCCCACTGTTGGGTTTTCATCGTCCCAATCATGTCATTAACCCAGTGCATCGGTACAGCGAATCGGATGGGATTGTGAAAATTCTTTCTGTAAACACTATTTCGATTCTATGTAACATCGCATCAGGGTCTTACGTCAATGGAGATCCGGATCATAGCATACATCAATTCTTTCCGGCTGTAGAACCAGGATATAAAATAATAGAAACCCCGAATCCTGTCATTTACTTTCCTACTAACGTGAGGACTGTTGACAATATTACCGTTCGGTTAGTGGATCAAGACGGAGAACTTATTGACTTTAGGGGAGAAACTGTTACATTGAGAATACATTTGAAGAAAAATGGGGATTGATTTTAACATGGATGGTGTGCAGAATAATAGCGTAGCTCGTTATAAAAGGAGAGAGCAAGCCATGTTAAGAATTAGTAATCCTAAATCGACGAGACAGTTAACAACTGCAAACGCTAACTTTTTGAAACAGTGCGGTTTTCGGTTACAAAATAAGAAAAAATGAATAACATACTAAACGTTACATCAGATATAAAATTTGATGATTCCCTTACGAAATTCATTCGCATCAGCCGTATGCGGGGAACACCTTTAGCAGGTCCGACGAAATCAGAATACCAATCCATCAACAAGATGTTTATACGTTTCCTTCATTAAGTTATGTTTATCTTGAAGGACGAATTTCAAAAAAGGACGGGACTGATGGAACAACTTCAAAATTCACTAATAACGCGTTTGCGTTTTTGTTTGATGAGATAAGATATGAATTGAATGGTATTGAAGTCGATAGAGTGAGAAATCCTGGAATAACTACAACGCTTAAAGGTCATACATCGTTTTCACCCAATCAAGTCAAAGGACTAGAAAATGCGGGGTGGATAATCCCAGGTGTTGATAATACAGTTTCAATAGATAAAATCGGGTTTTTTAGCGTGTGTCTGCCATTGGATATTCTCTTAGGGATATGTGAGGACTATCGAACAATTTTAATTAATCTTAAGCAAGAACTCGTTTTGATCAGATCGAGTACTGACTTGAACTGTGTAAAGGATAGTGATGATGTACAAATAAAATTGGATAAAGTGGTTTGGAGGATGCCTCATGTTCGTGTTTCTGATCAAGAACGTCTAAAGTTGTTAAAAATGGTTGACAAAAACAAGGTCATTTATATTCCATTCAGATCGTGGGATCTTTACGAATACCCTAATTTACCAGCATCACATCAAGAAAATTGGATTGTCAAAACATCGACAAATTTAGATAAGCCGCAGTATGTTATTATCGCATTCCAGACTGATCGAACGAGAAACGCTACCAAAGACAGCAGTCAGTTTGATAGTTGCAAATTGAAAAATTTGAAACTCTATCTGAATAGCGAACAATATCCTTATGACGATTTGAATCTAGATTTTGCACAAGGAAAAGTGGCTCTCCTCTATGAAATGTATAACGAGTTTCAAACGAGTTATTATGGTAATAGACATTCACAACTGCTATGTTTCTCTAGTTTAAGTTGAGCTTGATATCTATCTTTAGTTGCTAATACATTAGTCTATATATATAGGGATGTCATTGGGCAATCATTGAGGATGATTATCCCAAAATTAAGTAAGCTTATGAATACTTTCTTACCTTGTCCTCTAAATTGGATACCTTTCCAAGGGTCTGGTTTGTGGTTACCATTATTTAATAATTAACCAAGATAATGTTCCTACCTTTAATTTTAATACTAATGTTAATCAAAGTTACTGCTATCTTAATGAAATATATTCAAATTAAATATGGGCATGTTACTAAAGAACAACCTCCTTGCTAACATTTATCTTTATTCTTCAAAATTAAAATAACAAACTATTACAATAAAAAATTAACCATGGAATGATTCAGCCTAGACTTAGCCATTAATTGTTTTAACATAAATCTCATATCTGTACTAATTGGTGTTGATGGTTCCTCAGGCGAAGGCTTGAAGGCGATGGTTGAAGGTTTTCATCAGGCAGGATCAGTGTTCAGAGGGGAAGTCTTGCATCAGCCGGTCTCAGTCTCGAAGCCTTCCCTCAGCCTCCATCAGTTCAGAAGTCCCTCTTTTTCACCTCTTTGCTTCAATCCCCATTTCTCTCTTGTTCTGCCTAAGAGGGGGTCGAAAACGTTGTTCATTGGCCGACTAGTTTTATAGAGGGAGGAAATTCTGGGATTTCATCGGATGGCTCCACCCCTTGTCCTGACAGTCGGTATCTGCGAACCATTATCCAACTAGTATAATTTAATCATACCTTTTCCAGGCGGTCTCCAATTTTTCCTCGAAGCCAGCCAAGCCTAAGGTGACCAGTTCTTAAAATTGATTAGGTATCCCAACTTTTGGCGTTGTTACATTGTTAACTTCTCGGTACGGTTTTTAAATTAACTTATCCCTTATCTCTTATGTGGTGACATCTGTCATCGCCTGTCAGTTACCCTTCTTTCTACCTGCTCGTCCCTTATTTCTTTTGTTCGCACCTGGTCTGTTTAAATTATATAACGATAATATTGTCCAATATCAATACATATTACAACCTCTGTTGTCACGATCCGATTTTGAGACCTTCGCGCCTATAGTCGTCATAGATTGTTCTTAACAATCCGAGGCAATAACAAGTACGACTATTGATATTCGTGTGTTACTAGAGTCGAGTGAGAACTTTCCGCCAAATACTAAGGCATACTGCCTTATTCTTCACGATAAAATTGTAGAATATGAGGTGGGAACCGGTTTGGTCCGTAAAATGTACTGAAACAGCACATACATATATATATATATATATATATATATATATATATATATATATATATATATATATATATATATATATATAGAGAGAGAGAGAGAGAGAGAGAGAGAGAGAGAGAGATTAAGTCGACTGCAAAAATATCAGTTCACCGTAGGACATTGACTCAAGCATATAATGCGTTCGGCGGTCATCGATTTTCAGGGCTATCGCTCGGCTTCTAACTCATTGATCGTTAAAGAACTATCTGTAATCTCCATCAGCCATGGTTCATCATTGGTTTTTCAAACCAACTCGAGATGTTGGAGAAGTGGGAGAGTCGAAAACAAATCTTTGGGTAAAGAAACATATTCACGGACTGAAATGGAACTATGGTGATGTACCATATGAGGATATGAAATATTTCTTACAATCCATCACGAAAGACTTTGACACATTATGGGGAAAAGGAGGGGAAAAGTGTCATTTCATAGAAGAACTTATCGATAAACCAGTCTATGATCTTCATGATTTCGGCTGTCCAAACTTGAAAATTTCAGAAAATGATAAGATTGCACGTGATTTTCATTTGAACACTTCCTTTGTTTGCTCATTAAATCAAGCCCATCGATTGGCTACATGGATCAGAAAAAATTCTGAGGCTATAAATTTCAAAAAAGAAGAGGTTCGTAAGCAATCATTTAGAAACATCGACTCGCCTCATCATCTGCTGTCGTTTGCAGGATTTATACGCGGAGTCAAGGCTAATGTTAAATGTGTATACTGCGGACTGGTCTATGAGGTGGGGATAGATGAAGTTTTTCTATTTTTTTTACTAGTTGATTTATTTCGTTTCTTTTTATTTCATATAAAACTATTTGGTTTTTTAAATGAGAAAGTTGTTGAATAAAACGTTTAAACCTCTTACGCATGTTAGCAGCATCCACAGCTGTTTTCCTGTTCTTTTTTATAATCAACTTCATCTATTATTATTAATGGTAGCTTCTCTAGTTGTTCCAAGTACTCGATAAACAGACAATATTTAGACCATTTCTTGTGATCTACAAAAGGGTCATCATGTACCATCCATTCGTGTAATATTACTCCACAGAAAGGACACCTTGTTCAGTCTGATTTTTTCAAATAATAAAATCCTGCTGATGCAAGCTTAACGGCACTCACTGGTGAAGACCATCCAACAAATGTAGATAGACGATCTTCCTCATACCTCAGGCTCCAACCTGTTCGCTTCCCCATCTTGAACTAATTGAAAGAACGAGAGTGGTGTCCTGATGACATGATTAAAGACAGAGACCTGCTCTGACGGAACTGACGTCACAAGGTCATTTTTACGCACTACTACAGCGCCTTATCATCCGTGAGATAAAGTATGAACTGCTGAGCAAAGCAAAATGGGAAACGGGGAGATTGCCCCGCGATGTTCGCGGTACCTCTTTGGGAGAAAGGTTCGGATGAGTTCTCCTACCACGGTCAATGCCCCCGTGACGCCACAAGGTCATTTCCACACCCTACTTCAACTCAAATGTAAACAAATGCGGTACGAACTGCTGACCAAAGCACACTGGGAGATGGCCCCGCGTGCTCTGACGTCAAACGGTCAATGCCCCCGTGACGTCACAAGGTCATTTCCACACCCTACCGCAACACAAATGTAAATAAATGCGACGTTTCCAGCTCTACTTTCTTTACAGTGTTGCCACACAGTGCACCCAGACACCCGTCACTAGCCCAAAGTCACCCCCTCCCGCCCTAAGGTAAACAAATGCGACGTTGCCAGCTCTACCAAATTCCTTACAGTGTTGCCACATAGTGCACCCAGACACCCGTCACTAGCCCAAGGTCACCCCCTTCCGCCCTAAGTAAACACCCCCACCTCCCCGCCCTACAATGACCTTGACCTACTGCACATTTGCACAACCCGTCGTTTTTACTACTTGTATCTGTTTAATGAAAGAAACTGTTTCAAATAAACAGATTGCTAATTAAAACCCCACCACTACTGGCAACACTCTTTATGTAAAACCTTCTTTTGTTGTAACTGTGTTTGTAGTCTATTAATGTTTATATCTACAGTTCAATGTACTTTTGATTAATAAAATGTAAGTAATTCAACATATATCTCAATAATTTATAACTACAAAACGGTGATTCCTGGCAAAAACTTTTCTATTTCAAGAATTAAAGAGCATTAAATTCTATGTCGGAGGAGTATACATTATAAATTTGGTTCAGAAATATGGTTGAAACTGACGGTCGAATAACATCGATAGATCATCATTTTTTTTGTATACAGAGCACATTACACACGTTTCGAATCTAAATAATATACAACCCCTTGTACAACTTACTCATTCAATCACAGACAGTGAGTCAGTTGACATCCGCATGATGGTATAGAAGGATCAATCTAATTAGGGATTGATAAATTATTTCCCACTTCTATAATTTTGTTTTTATTGAAAACTAGTTTCGAATGTTATACATTCATCTTCAGTTCTAAAAATACACAAAAATTCAAAAATAAGCAATCCAAAATACAGTTTGGTATTATTATACATATTAAATTAACTGAAATATAAATTAGTATTATAACATTTATGAATTACGAATTTAATTAAGGCAAGAAATGAAAAGAACTAAATGAAAATCGGATGTCATTATAAACAATGAAGCTAGGAGACTGATAGCACATAAACTCGCAGCCTTTAATAGCATGGTTTACAGTCTTTTGAACTTACCATTAAATGAAAATAATTATAATAAAGAAATTGAAATAATATATTCCATAGCAAAAAATTACGGGTACAATAAAAAAGAACTATCAATCACATTTTAAAAAAACAAATACAAAAAAAGACAATTAATGATATTAATTCAACAATCCACGAAAATAGGCCCATCCCGAAAAATTATGTCTTGATTCCATATTACGGCCCTATATCTACCAAAGTCGGAAATGAATTTTAAAAAATCGGATTAAATCCTACATTTAAAATAGAAAAAATCCTATCCTCATATTTCCCTTCTCCTAAAGACAAAAGAGACCCTTTCCAAAAAAACGGAGCATACAAACTAAACTGTAATGATTGTGCAGCCAAATACACGGGAAAAACTGGAAGATCACTAAATCAGAGATTAAAGGAACAGATACGTGCATATAATAATAAGACAGAGAATTCCAACTTTGCAATTCATTCATTCATTCATTAATTCATTCAAACGAAAAAAATCATAAATTCATCAAAGACTCAGGAGTTAAATTAATACATCACATTAAAAACAGCCTCAAATTAAATATATATGAAGCACTTGAAATAATAAAATCCTTCAAATTCAATCCAGAATTTTTCTTAAATGACCAAATAAATATCTCCAATAGTCCAATCTTAAATTTACTCCCATCTATAACAGAAAAAAACATTTACTCACCGGAATTACTGGAAAAACCCTGACCTTTAAACCGTTTACCTATACACACCTTACCTTTCTTTCATTGCTAGTTCAGTGCAAGAACAAACTAGTATAAACTTCCCTGTTTGATATCTACTTAAAGCTTAGTGAGTACCAGGATGTATTTGATTTCTTGTCTTAATTAAATTCATAATTCATAAATGTTTTATAATACTAATTTATATTACATTTAATTTAATGCGTATAATTATACCAAACTGTATTTTGAATTGTTTATTTTTGTATATTTAGAACTGAAGATGAATGTATAACATTCGAAACTAGTTTTCAATAAAAACAAAATTATAGAAGTGGCCCTTCTATACCATCATGCGGATGCCAACTGAGGCGATATTAGAGCTAAATATTCTGCATTAGAAATCTCAAGTGCACAAATTTTCGTCCGTTTTTCATCAATTATCATGAGAAAGAGCGAAATTATAACCAGCCGAATTCCATCCCAAAAAGCCAAAATGTTTGTTCGATTCTACAAAAATTTCTTGAAACGAGTGAAATTAAAAAGAGTTGAATTCTATTCCGGAAATCCTCAAAACACAAATTCTCGTCCGATTTTTAAATTTTAAATAACAAACACTTTAAGCATTTTTACCCAGTCACTGACTGTAAGTTGATGAGGTTTTTTGGGTTTTCTGGGCCAGTCTGGATAGCGTTTAGACTCTCCTAGGGCAATGCGTTGCCTTGCCTCTGAGACTGAACCTCCCCTGTGGCCTAGTTCTGGACCAGCCTGTGGGTCGATTATCTTTAGCTTGGTGGCTTCACATCACGAGGAGAGCAATATTCAAAGTTGTGGGGAGAAGAAATAATGGAATGAGAAAGATTTTCAAAAGTGTGAATAATCCTTCTTTCACCTGAGTTTGACTGAGCTCCAGTCTATTTAACCCATTGGTCTCTTTCCCTACAAATCTTCTCATCTCCGAGATGGTGCATCCTCTTGCTGCCGCCAGATTTCCAATGAGTGATTATACTTGGATTTGCTACGAGGACGTCTGTCTTCCACCTGGTCTTTCGGGTATCATCCTTCCTGCAGACGGGCCCATACCATTTCAGCGGCACTTCTTCCAGTATGTCACACAGCAATCTCACCCCCAAACCCTCACGAATCCTGTCATTTCTGATATAATATCTCTTGGTCTTACCAATTATTCTTCGGAGGAATTTCATTTTAGCCTGATTACATGCTTATCCAGGGTTGTCCAGGTTTCCGATCCATACAGGAGCACTGGGAGGAACAACGATTTAAATTGCCTAACTTAGGCATCTCTGCTTACTTCCTACTTGCCTCTGATTGTGTTTGATATCTAGTAGTATAGCCTTTATGCTTTCATCACCCGATTTAGAACCTCCTGGTCTATTTTGCCATCTTTGTTTATAATTGTCCCTAGATACGTATACTTATTTGCTAGTTCTAGGAGTTCACCATCACCAAAAATTGTAGGCTCCACATTATCCCTTCCAACGCACACAACCTTAAATTTAGTCGGATTTATGTTCAACCCTCTTAACTACAATTTGTCTTGCCATTCGACCAATCATGACTGGAGAGCCTCCAGGGAGTCAGAAATTAGGATTAAATCGTCAGCGTAGATCATAGCCTGAGCAAGCACTAGTGTTAAATTCCAATATCCTACTACAGCTCTTGGGGTTCTCCTCTTAAACACCTTATATATCTCATCCATAAGAAGAATAAAAAGCAAAGGACTAAGGCTATCCCCCTGCTTTACTCCTTTATAAAAGTTGAAAGGTTTTAATGTTTGTCCGTTAAGTCTGACAATGTCCTTTGGATCTTGATAAATAGATTTAATAGCACTCACCAGGTTTGCTGGAACCCTTTTTCTAATTAGTGCGTCCCATATCCCATATTTTATAATTGAACCAGGAGTTGCCTGTGGAGTTAGCCTGTGCAGACTATTCTCTCTGCAGAATTCAATAAGTCGTTGTCCATTACTGTTATGCACATTTTCACCTCCCCAGGCACCCATTACTTCATGCACATAAAGTTTATCATTTTCAGTTCTATCGTTTAGGTCCCCGCAGATCAGTATCATTCTTTTTTGTTCGTTGCACTATCTAATGTCCTCTGGAGATCTTCATAAAACTGAACTTTGCCAAATACTGCTGCATCCTCAACTGGGGCATATAGCTGTATAACTGTGGGGAAAAGAATACAATTCAAGACGGCATATTTGACTTGGCAGCTTTCTGACGTGTAGAGAAAGAACGCTTTCTCCACCTCGAGCGAAACCTCCCGACTATGCTTCGTTCAAAAGGTCCTCCCTTAAGTTATTTGCCTAAACCCATTTGTGGTGGCTACTTGAGCGGCGTGAGATTGAGCAAGTTGTTGAACTAGGTTAATTGATTGAGCAAGTGTGAATAAGAGTGAACCATAATACGAACCCAGGGGAACACCAGAATCAGCAAGAAAAAGAAAATAATTTTGTAGTCTTAATTTTGACGATAATGAATCAATTCTAAAATTTTATTTAAATGGTACATTAGTAGCATATGTATGTGTGTATCAGTAACAACCTGTTACTATTTATTATTTTAATGGTGGGGATATAAATTTGTATTAATTTTAGTGTGAGTGGCTTATAAAAAAATTTTAATTTTGAATTTTTATCCAACGATTACGCTTAAAATTAGTAGACTGGATAAATGTCGAAAATAGGTACGAAACTTCAGTAGGGTAAACTTTTAACTTCACGGGAGGTTATTCTTGTTGTTACTTGTTTCATTTAAAAGTGTGTTGTTTATAAGTGTGTAGGTTATATGTTCAAATAGTATTTTGGATTATTGGTGATGGTAAATACAATTTAATATTAATTTTAATTTATTGATGAGGAAATGGCAAATCATTATGACATACCAACTTGGTAAGTTATGTTTTTAATTAATTGGTTTGATTTATCTTACAATTTACAAGTAGTTTATTGTTACTAAATAATTCGTTGAGATATATAATTATCGTAGAAACAGTTAGCGAGTGCTTGGATGATAATTCCTCAAATTCGTGAAATTTAATAAAATCTTTAGTTTATTATTTTTAAATATAATGGTTGTTTAGAATTCTTGTACCAAACATCTTTTTGATAGTGTCAACTCTTTCTATTTTATTGTATAGTATTTAAGCAGTACTTTTGATAAGAGTTATCTGTAATAAATTGATGAGCTAATAGTGTGCTAGGATTTTCAATAATTTGCACTAAAATAGCCTGATGATAATGTAATGTAACATTATATTTCTGCCTTCTCCCGTTATAATTTTTGAACTACCCTTAGATCTTTTTTTATTAGTGTTTGCTGTTTGTTGATAGGTTTCATCTCTTCCCTGAAATGCCTAATCATTATTAATAGTTCTATTCTCAGATTTGTGAGTACAGGTTTCACTAAAAATGTCTTGGGGTAACCTTTTTTCAAATAATGAGCATATTATCGACGCATAAGACTATTTTGCGAATCCAGTATCTGCTTGCAAGGATAATAATTATGGCTTTGAAGTCTCTGATAACTTTGAGTACCTGTTTGCTGTCTATTTAAGAAACTTTTTTATACAATAATATTAAATCAAAGTCTTAATATACTAAAATCTCAGCTGTTTGGAAATAACTGGAACATGGAAATGCTTCTTTTTTCCCTACTGTTAAGCACTGCACATTCATACTGACAGGAATGCCACTCTATTTAAAATTGGTTGTTCTATTCAGTATTCTATTTTTTCAGAAAATAAATCATTGTGACAAAATAATTCACATTGTTTATATATCATTTTTCCTGTTTAAAATTGTTTATAGAGACGATTCTAGGGCTTTCGTTATCATCCAGCACTCTGACGAATATGTGAGAACTGGCCTGATTAGGCTCTTATATATTCGTATCTTTGTTGTCCTGGAGAGAGACTTGCTTCTTAGATGTTTCTTAAGTCCGTAATAGCACCTATTGACCGCTATGATCCGACGCTGAATCTCCAGTTGCTTATCATTGGTTGAGTTTAGTTGTGTTCCAAGGTAAATAAATTCTTCAACACAATCAAAGCTGAAATCCCCTGTTTTTACTAGTCCTCCTAGATGCTCTCCTCTGTTAGGATTACAGAGCATATACTTTGTTTTTTTCTCATTCACTTGTAATCCAGCTTTAGCAGCTGCTCTTTGAAGATTTATAAAGGCGCTCTTCATCTTAGCGTAGGCTAAGATTTGGCACGAATTGTTGAAAATCGTCCCTCCTACCTGGATTCCCAACTTCCTGATGGCGCCTTCCAGAGCAATATTGAACAGCAAGCATGCTAAACCTTGTCTGAGTCCCTTGTGGCTATGAAAAAACTCAGATGTGGACTCTCTCACTGAGCACTCACCTTCATTGTCATCCTGACAAGGCGGACTAGCTTCGGAGGGATATCGAGAGCGATCATTCCTTTGTACAGTTCCTAATGAATTTTTTAGTATAATTTTATTATTTTGTAATTATCCAAAATATTTTTTTCAAAATTTATAAGTATCACTGTTGTGAAAATGCAGCATTAGTCCTTACTTACTTGACAGTGCTACAAGTTGAAGTGACCCTTGGCCTGCAGAACAAGATTTGACCATCTTCCTCTATCCTTGGCAGCCTCTTTCCAGTTTCTAATTCCAAGCACTCTGGCATCCTTTCTCACTTCGTCCTCCCAACGGCTTCAAGGTCTCCCTCTTCTTTTAGCATCAATTACTACTTCTAGGATTTTCCGTTGCACGAGTCCTATACCAGTTAAAAGAGTTTTAGTCAGAAAAATATTATATAAATAATTTTATTTTTCGTTATTTATTAATTTTAAAAATAAGTCCAGGATTGAATCATGAACTGCAACTACACCTTGTTATGTTATTTCCCTCTTCACTTTCATCATGGAATTATTTAAATTGTTACTGCTTTAATTAGATATTACTTAAGAAGTGCTGTCTACTTCCTCTCACTATCACCAAGAGATCCTTTTCAGTTGAGGTCGGGGCCTTACCTTAATTTCTATTATTTCTGCTTTAATCACAGCTGTCGACTTCTGCTCGCTAAAGAGATATACAAATCCCCTAAAGATCCTTTTCAGTTGAGGTCGGGTCCTTACCATAATGTAAATTATTACTGGAGGAAGTTATTGTTGACCGTATATTTATATTTAAATATCCCGGAACTTACCCGGAAGGTCGCCAAACTAGCATACTCTGGAGCCATTTGTGCTAACTAACTGCTTTGCATTCAATTGTAACACTCGTGTTCATTGGAATTATTAAAACTATTGAGGGATTGATAAATTATTTGCCGCTTCTATAAATTTGTTTTATTGAAAACTAGTTTTGAATGTTATACATTCATCCTCAGTTCTAAAAACACACAATCCTTCTATACCATCATGCGGATGTCAACTTATTAAAACTATTACTGCTTTAATAAGATATTATTTAAAATTATTAGTGCTGTAGACGTTCGCCCAAGAAATAAACAAAACAGCAATGGGTCCTTTTCAGTTGAGGTCAGGTTCTTACCGTAATTTCAATTATTACTGCTTTAATTAGATCACAGCTTTCAACTTCTGCTCGCTCAAGAGATGAATGTATATAAGTTCCTTTTTAGTTGAGATCGGGTCCTTAATGTAATTTAAATGATCACTACAATATTACTACAACTTCCCCAGATCACCGGAAGTCGACAGCACTAACAATTTTAAATAATATGTAATTAAGGCAGTAATAATTCCAATGAATACAATGGTTAAATATGAATACAAAGCAGTTGGTTAGCACAAATGGCGCTAGAGTGTGCTCGTCCGGCGACCTTCGGGTAAGTTCAAGAGGAACCAGTGATAGCGCGCCCCTCTTGTAAAGTTGTACCATAATTTTAATAATTCCAATGAATACGAATGTTACAATTGAATACAAAGCAGATAGTTATCACAAATGGCACTAGAGAGTGCTAGTACGGCGACCTTCGGGTAACTTTGGCAGCAGGCACTGATAATGCGTCCCGATTGTAAAGTTGTACCCTTTTTTTACATGGTATGATGTTGAGATGCAATATGTTGCATCATTTTACCTTTTCCCTCTCCCCTCCATTTTCCTAAGGGCCTTAAGGTCTATTTATGTTTTTTTCTTCAACAACAAGATATTATTGCCAGTAGATTCTCTAGAATCTGTTTACTTTTTATTTTTATTTATAGCTCTTCTTCTTTCTTTTCCTCTTCAAGCTATTATCAATGTAGAGGTGCCACAATCCAACACTGCCAGTCTTTTTGAGTCCTGCTCAGCTGCTTCATTTTAGTGAGGGGTGCAATCCGTTTGTTGATAGGTATTACCGTTTATTCATGATAGACTTTCAACCGTAGGCATTACCGATTTTTAAGTTGCGTCCACCATTTACATTTTGTTGGGGGGTAAAACATTAAAAAATTTGCTTTTGGGAATTTCCCCGTCAGTTACATGCTAAATGCTACAAATTTGCCAATTTTCAAGTTTATAGCTCATCTATTATGTAGGTTAGAATGTGTATAGATGAATGAGTGAGGGAGACAATCTGGCTCACTGTTTAATTAGGGATTTATAAATTATTTGCCACTTCTATAATTTTGTTTTTATTGAAAACTAATTTCGAATGTTATACATTCATCTTCAGTTCTAAAGACACACAAAAATTCAAAAATAAGCAATCCAAAATACAGTTTGGTATTATTATACGCATTAAATTAAATGTAATATAAATTAGTATTATAAAACATTTATGCATTATGAATTTAATTAAGACAAGAAATCAAATACATCCTGGTACTCACTAAGGTTTAAGTAGATATCAAACAGGGAAGTTTATACTAGTTTGTTCTTGCACTGAACTAGCAATGAAAGACGGGTAAGGTGTGTATAGGTAAACGGTTTAAGGGTCAGGGTTTTTCCAGTAATTCCGGTGAGTAAATGTTTTTTTCTGTTATAGATGGGAATAAATTTAAGATTGGACTATTGGAGATATTTATTTGGTCATTTAAGAAAAATTCTGGATTGAATTTGAAGGATTTTATTATTTCAAGTGCTTCATATATATTTAATTTGAGGCTGTTTTTAATGTGATGTATTAATTTAACTCCTGAGTCTTTGATGAATTTATGGTTTTTTTCGTTTAAATGAATTGCAAAGTTGGAATTCTCTGTCTTATTATTATATGCACGTATCTGTTCCTTTAATCTCTGATTTAGTGATCTTCCAGTTTTTCCCGTGTATTTGGCTGCACAATCATTACAGTTTAGTTTGTATGCTCCGTTTTTTTGGAAAGGGTCTCTTTTGTCTTTAGGAGAAGGGAAATATGAGGATAGGATTTTTTCTATTTTAAATGTAGGATTTAATCCGATTTTTTAAAATTCATTTCCGACTTTGGTAGATATAGGGCCGTAATATGGAATCAAGACATAATTTTTCGGGATGGGCCTATTTTCGTGGATTGTTGAATTAATATCATTAATTGTCTTTTTTTGTATTTGTTTTTTTAAAATGTGATTGATAGTTCTTTTTTATTGTACCCGTAATTTTTTGCTATGGAATATATTATTTCAATTTCTTTATTATAATTATTTTCATTTAATGGTAAGTTCAAAAGACTGTAAACCATGCTATTAAAGGCTGCGAGTTTATGTGCTATCAGTCTCCTAGCTTCATTGTTTATAATGACATCCGATTTTCATTTAGTTCTTTTCATTTCTTGCCTTAATTAAATTCGTAATTCATAAATGTTATAATACTAATTTATATTTCAGTTAATTTAATATGTATAATAATACCAAACTGTATTTTGGATTGCTTATTTTTGAATTTTTGTGTATTTTTAGAACTGAAGATGAATGTATAACATTCGAAACTAGTTTTCAATAAAAACAAAATTATAGAAGTGGGAAATAATTTATCAATCCCTAATTAGATTGATCCTTCTATACCATCATGCGGATGTCAACTGACTCACTGTCTGTGATTGAATGAGTAAGTTGTACAAGGGGTTGTATATTATTTAGATTCGAAACGTGTGTAATATGCTCTGTATACTAAAAAATTGATGATCTATTGATGTTATTCGACCGTCGGTTTCAACCATATTTCTGAACCAAATTTATAATGTATACTCCTCCGATATAGAATTTAATGCTCTTTAATTCTTGAAATAGAAAAGTTTTTGCCAGGAATCACCGTTTTGTAGTTATAAATTATTGTGATATATGTTGCATTACTTACATTTTATTAATCAAAAGTACATTGAACTGTAGATATAAACATTAATAGACTACAAACACAGTTACAACAAACGAAGGTTTTACGTAAACAGTGTTGCCAGTAGTGGTGGGGTTTTAATTAGCAATCTGTTTATTTGAAACAGTTTCTTACACAGATACATTTAACAACAGATTAAGTTAAACTTATACAGTTAAACAGATACAGTTGGTGGTTAGTGGGTGGGTAGGATGCTACTATCGGCAAAAGAGGGAAACTCGTAACGACCTGTTTAATTTAGCAGAAACACCTTCCTTCAACAGCTATGCTAGCGACAGCAGAAACACCTTCCTTCAATAGCTATGCTAACCACATCTAGCGGTGGGATGTGAAACAGAAGCAATCTGTTTATTTTAAACAGTTTTTCTGAACGTTTTGTTTAATTTAGCAGAAACAGTTTATCTGTGCGACCTGTTGAATTTAGCAGAAACAGCTTCCTTCAACTGCTTCACTGAAACTAACCTATAAACAGCAAGTTGACATTTTTAAACACTTTGAGAATCTCCTCCTATCTCAACTACCATTTGTTTTCTTTTTGAAATCAATAAATGTACTTATTGGCTTTCATAATGTGTTATGATTTGCAATTAAAGCTGAAATGTTAATTTGAATTTTTATCACCGACAATTATAAACACAAACTAAATTTTATTTATTTATTTTCTGACACAAAATTGATATAACAAACATTATTATTTAGTTATAATGCAATTTTACAATTAAAATTCCAAATAATTAGGGGAAAAGTTTATTCATTGAATAGGAAGTATTTATTATTAGCAATACAATTGTTTTTAAAATAGTAAACAGTTAAAAATATCGTTACAAACTGAAAAATTAATAAAATTCAAAATTAATTAATTTAAAAAATAATCATTTCTAATTAAATTATGCAGAGAAAAAAAGTAAATAAAAATAAGATGGGGGAAAGAAAGTTCCTTACACAAAAACATTTTAATAAATGCCACAAAGTTTACTTAGAGCATTTTCTCTATTATTGGAATTTAAAAAAACAAAAACGAGAATAATACATGAATTAATAAGAATAGAGTTTTTTTTGCTCGTCATAGTTAGAAACAGTTGTATCTGTTTTTTTAAACTTTTTTTTTTTTTTAAATTTGTAGAAACAGTTGCTACTGCTACTCCTAATAAACAGTTCTACCTATCACTAGTTGCCAGCAGGCCAGTTCAAATTACTAAAACAATTTATTTTTAACATTCCACCTTGATTTGAGCTCGAGATAACACAACACTTTTGGAAATTAATCCCAGACTCTTCCTCAACCTCTCAAAGAGTGGTCTCGGTGGGCTCTTCGTGAAGATGTCTGCAATCTGCTCTCCGCTGGGAACTTGGAACGGCAGGTCGCCCTTCTGGCATCTCTCTCTCACGAACTTGTACCGAACGTCGATATGTTTAGTACGACTTTGAAATTCAGGGTTTTTATAAGCCGAATGGTTATCTATCTATCTCCAGCACTGGAACATTACTCGTGCCAAAGAACCGCACAAACGGGTACATTGCTTCCTTCACTCCTTGACGCTTCCGTCGTAGATAGCGAAATACAT
Organism: Rhaphigaster nebulosa; assembly: GCA_948150685.1. Classification (NCBI taxonomy): domain Eukaryota; kingdom Metazoa; phylum Arthropoda; class Insecta; order Hemiptera; family Pentatomidae; genus Rhaphigaster; species Rhaphigaster nebulosa. The sequence continues at coordinate 13,491,105 of OX411307.1, forward strand.
TTTTGCTTACTACTACCCCAAATAACTGTACCTCCGCCATAACGAAAAAATATTCCAGTCATAGACCTTCTATCCTTCGAATCTCAGGTATAATCGGCGTCTGTGTAGACTTTCAACTTTTGGACCGGAATTATCTTGATAGAGTAAACCTAGGTCTTGCGTCCCTTTAATTTAACGAAACAGTCTTTTGGCCATATCCCTATGTTTTATCTTAGGTTTGTCCAACACCTCAGACAGCACACTGACGGCATATGAAATATCAGGCCTCGTTGCAGTGGACAAATATATCAAACTACCTACCAGCTCACGATATAGAAAAGGCTGATCTAAATCTTCAGTACAAAGATCTGTGAGTTGGCTGGAATCCACAGGTGTCTGAACAGAGTTTGGTTCATCCATTCTAAACTTATTGATCAGCTTTTCCGTGTACATCTGGTGACTTATGAAGATAGAACCATCTTGTAGCTGATATAATACCAAACCTAGAAATCTCTTCACCTCATAATTAATGGTTGTTTTAAATCCCTTTGGCAGTTTTAGAAAGAAACCACCCAAAACTTCTTGATGGACTGCTATAAGACCATCGTTTACATACAATATTAAAATCAAAGAGTGATCCAAGGAAATAGATAAGCATGTATCCTCGTCACAGCAAACCAGTCCACAACTCACCAATAACTTAACAAACCTCTTATTCAATTTCCTAGATGCCTGGTTGAGACCGCATAAGCTTTTCTTCAGCAGACAAACCCGCGCTGACCCTTCACTAAAACTCTTCGGTTGCCTCATATAAATTTTTTCATCTATTGGCGCATTTAGGAAAGCCCTTTTATATCTTAAATGGGCCCAAAATAAATTTTCCGGATTTGACAACGCTCAAAAAAGGCTCTGACAGTATCCCATCTTACGACTCTGGAAAAGTCTCACCGTAATCAACTTCAGGCTTTTGTGAAAAACCTCTAACTACTAATCTTGTTTTATATTGTATTGTTCCATCAGCACTTTCTTTTCTCTTGAAAACCTGATGGTTGTCGACAGCCTTCCTTCCCTCAGGCAAGTTAACAAGAATCCATGTAGGATTTTCTTCAAGGACGCAAGTTCTTCACGGATTGCTTCTCTCCAGTTTGACCCTTCTTCAGATCCTAGTGTTTCCTCTAATGTTACAGGTTCCTCAAACGCAGCTAGCATAGCATAATCCTCAAAACGAGTAGGTTTCTTCAGCGTATCCCCAGCTCTCAGCTTCATTAGGTTTGACGCATCTTCAACACCATCAACTTCAATAGGTTCAGACTCTGAAACCTGTTCCACGTCACCAATCGATGGAGCCACAACATACTCATTACAATCTGATCTTGAGAATCTAACCCTTCAATAATTTCTTCTGAAAGACAAAACCTCACTTCAATTTTAAACATATCTCGGCTAGTAATGACTTCCTTTTTATGCGGGAGCAAGACTCTATAAACATCCTTACCGTGGCAATATCCCACCAAATGACCCTTTACACTTTTCTTATATCATTTCTTTCTCTTCTGTTTAGGGACATGCACGAAAAATTCATTGCCAAAAACTCTTAAATGATCACCAGCTGCTCTCCTGCCAAACCACATCTCGTAAGCCGACTTGTTATCCACAGGTGTTGTTCCTGTTCTGTTAATCATATATGTGGCAGTGTTAACAACTTCTGTTCATATGTTCTCAGATAGTGATTTAGAATGCAACATACTGCGTGCAGCTTCTACTATAGTGTGATTTTCCCGTTTGGCACCACCACATTGCTCAGGAGTACAGGGCATCATCAAGCGATGGGGTAACCCTTCTTTTTCAATTCTCGTTATTTTTATTATTCAGAGCCCCAATCTGTCAGTACTTCCTTCAATATTTCCCACATGTCCGAACTTATGCTAGAAAAACTTCTAATTTATCTGCTACCTCAGACTTCCTATTTAGAAAATAAATTCTTTATGATTTAGAAAAAAAAAAATCATTGTTGGCAACATATATCTCTAGCCTTTTTTAAAATACCTTAAAGTGCTTTTTGTTTTGATGGTCCAAGCGCTCATGCCAAATCTGTAGACTATTGGGCTTGTTAGTCAAATTTGCTTGAGGAGCTAAACTAAGCAAGACGACTCTCATGTTCATTCTAAAAATGAACAGCAGTGGGAGCCACAATATCACCTCTAATAATAGGACAACCATTTTAGTCGAAAATTGCTATCCTCTGTTAACCATAGCCAGAAAAAAGATTCTTAGTGAGCTCTGGAACTAACCAAACATCATGGTGCCTTCTCCCATCTTTGGTTGACTTGCATTTCGATGTTAATAACTTTCTTACCAATCTTTCTTCATTCTCATATGATGAGTTGTACCCGAATCTGCCACCCACACATTATTCTTGGTCGTTATAACCTCAGAGACACCCATATATGCAGAATCCTCTCCACCCTGATTTACTTTATCTTAGCAGTTTTTACTTGGACTGAATCTGTCCGAACTCGTTGCAAGTAAAAGAACGAGACCCTCTATTAAGTTTTCTATTATCTGTTGGCATATTCTTGTCTTGGGCACAACTAGCGCCTTTATACTTTTTTATATACTTTTTGTTCCCTTCCACACAGCACTTCTCTTTAAATCGCAACTCTACAGTACACAGCCGTTATGTCAACAAGTCAATGGTGCTTTCCTTATTGGAAACTGACTCCCATGCATTGATAAATTCGAAGTAATGTATTAAGCACTCTGTTTAGAAATAAAGAGTCTGGAAGTTTTATCTGGCCCTTCTTCCGTGTCTCATCCTTTAAATCCTCCCCCAATTTTTCAAGCTTAGCTATATGATTCGCAACTTTATCAGTCGCCTCCATCACATTGATCCGAAGAAATCACTAAATAGGCGGTTCTGATGATTTTCGGCACGCTTTTCATATATACTATGAAGCCTATCCCACATTCGCTTCGCAGTAGCACGAATATTAATAAGCTTTCTTACCTCAGGAGTTACATTAGGTGCAATCAAACCTTGTGCATAGTACTCTAGCTCAATAAATAACTGTTACAGACTCGGAAAAAAAAAAAAAAATGAAAAATCAAGGCCCATCTTAATCTCTCTAAATAGTTACCTATCAAAACAAGAGATAATGAAAAAAAAGGATGTATTTAGAGAGAATAAAATGTTGATAAAACACGATAAAACACCCGAGGAAAGAGAAGAAGGAAAGCTAATATATTTGTACCTCAATAGATTGCGTAGTTTCGATAGTTATCTTACATACAAGAATAAGTTTTTCAAAATTAATGAAAGTAAACATCACATATCCGAGATTGAAAAACTTCTAGAAAATCTTGGCGAAGGTAGACTATCACCGAATTCAGTACCAGCTAAAGCAAGCAAACGAAAAAAAATATGTGAAAAATTGGAGCCGTTTCGATTTCGCGACTGATCTTCAAATCTCAGCTAAGCAAACCAATTGACGAACATTTAGACCAAAAAAAAAAAAAAAACAAGAGATGGATTTTAGTAGGTTGGCTCAGGATGGAAATAATTTTAGACATTTTTTGCAGTGTAATGAAAAAATGAGAAAGGGCACTTTAGCTTGCCAGTCTCAGGTAACTACTGAAATTACTACTAACCCCTGGATGACAACACACGGAATTATTCACAGACCCAATGTCAAGGTTAATAAACATGAGGGACCTTCGAGAAGCCTGGATTGTTATTATAAAGAAGATATTCGGATCATCACGCATTACCGATCTGGAGATATCAACACGACGCTCCCACCACCTCCCAGTATACCACCGGGGCCTTATCACCGTCAACATACGCTTGTAAATACAGTTTCTAATAATACAGAGCCCTGTAAAATATTTTTATGGAATGTTGATGGGTATAAGAATTTTATTGAAAAAAATAGACAGTTCAAAAAATCATCTATAGTTTGTCTTTGTGAAACGCACTTACTTAAAAGACCGGCGGCCGCGCCCCCAGCGCTCTCAGAATTCAGCTTTATTGCGTCCGATGCCATCAGAGAGAAGAGCCGAGATAGAGGCAGTGGAGGTTTAATTATTTTTATAGCCCTCATATTTATAATGTGGATGTTTTAGATATTAGTGAATATTGGATTATTGCCTATGTTAAGGAAACAGGGACTTAATGCGTTTATTATAATTTTAGTTTATTTTAAGCCTTCTTTGGATATAAGCCAAGTATTAGAATTATTTGAGCCAACCCTAGTCGGGATACAAAGTAAATATCCTCAGAATTTATTTTTGTGCCTTGGTTATTTTAATGCTATAGTAGCTAATTTGAATCAGGCTGATTTTGAGGCCTTCAGTGGTTCTAATTTGTCACATATTCGACGTAGCTTAGATATTATTGAAAATAAAAAGGGGCAAATATTGGTAGAATTTATGGAAAATAACTCTTTCGTTCTTCTGAATGGTAGAACTGTTAGTGATAATCCCGGTCAATTCACTGATATCACTTCAAATGGAAAAAGTGTTGTTGATATGATGTGGTGCAATTATAGCCATATAAATTCAATAGCTGATTTAAAAATAAAACATACTGTTTCGGGCTCAAAACATTTTCCTTTAGAGACTACGCTCTTCATTTATCCGAATTCGATAAATGATAATTCTACTTTTAATATTTCTTCAAATAGAGCATACCACGGTCTTACTATTGTGAAATGGGAAAACTCAAAAAACTTAATATACCAAGAACTAATTATGTATGAATTCTCCTAGAGTAGGTTCTCACATAAACTCAGGATCCGTTCAAATAATTCAAAATAACCTCTTATCCGCTATCCATGAGACATCACAATCACTCGGTTTATTCAAGAAAATAAAACTTCATAAAGATTGTGACAAAATAAATAAACCTTGGTTTGACCATGAGTGCGAATTGGCTAAAAGGCATGTTAGATACGAATTAAAGTCAATGGTGAAAAATCGTTATAATGATAATGCAGTTTATAACTATATTGCTGCCAAAAAGAAATATAAAAACTTAATTAAGTGGAAGCGGTCTGAATTTGAGCGCAACATCATGAATGACCTAGGAAATGTTCGTGATTCAAAAACATTCTGGGGAGCAATAAATAAATACAGAAATAGGAAGCCTTAACCAGTTCCCATTAACTGCGATCAATGGTTTGATTACTTATCAAGCTTTTATCCCATGCAGGTGGAATGCGACATAGTATACTATGGAGTACTTCATCCTCTTCTCGACTCGGAAATTAGCCTTGAGAAGCTCCAAACCTCATTAATGAAATGTAAGAATGGCAAAAGTCCTGTTAGAGACGGTTTCAGTTATGAATTTTATAAAAATTTACCCATTAACTGGCAATTATATCGGCTGCATTTGTATAATAAAGTCTTTGAATCCGAAAATATACCAAACTCCTGGTTAAAAACAGAATACACAATGCTGTTTAAAAAGGGTGACCGAAATCTCGCAGAAAATTATCGTGCTATTGCCTTGGTGAATTGTATCATGAAAATGTTTATAGATAATTCTGAATAGGCTTTTAATTTGGTGTGATGAGATGAATGTTGTCTCTGAAGCACAATCCGGGTTCCGTAAAGGAAGAAGTTGTCTGGATAAGTTGTTTACTTTAAACGCTCTTATTCAGATACAGTTGGGATTACGCGGAAAAAAAACCTTCTATGCTTTGTTTGTTGATTATAAACGAGCCTTTGACTCGCTCAATCATAATTTGTTATGACAGTCTCTTCACAACCAGGGTATAAGTAACAAAATTATTAGAATTCTAAAAATATTTATCAGAATGCTTCGGCTAGAGTTAGAACTGGTGGTATGTTTTCAGAGAAAATCGATGTTACTTTGGGCCTACTGCAGGGAGAAATATTGTCACCTTTCTTAATTAATCTCTATTTGAATGATATGGAAATGTTTTTCCGGAGTCAGAATGTCGGAGGCATAAGGATCGATGATTTCTTTGACATACTGTTGCTTCTTTATGCTGACGATCTAATAATCCTTGCTGATAGTTATACTGATGCCAAAAATAAGTTAAATATTTTAAACCAGTATTGCTCGAAGAAAAAACTAGAGGTCAATACTCAGAAAACTAAAATGCTATATTTTCACAAGAGAGGATGTAAAAAGATAGGGAAACTATTTTATCGTGATAGAGAAATAGAGAAAGTTTCCGAATATATTTACCTTGGAGTACCATTTTCGGATTCAGGTATATTTCATAAAGCGGCAAATTATTTTGAATAAAAAACGTGGGCAACAATAGGCTCTATCGTCGCACTTTGTGCTAAATCTAAACTCAGATCCTGGGAAAATAAAATAAAAATAAATAACGCAATTGCGATGAGCCTTCTGTACTATAATGTACAACTATGGGGCCTAAGGTATATGGATAGACTGGAAAGTGTAAATTTAAATTTTTACAAGCGTTTGTTTTCATTGAATAAAAATACACCTTTCTGGATAATGAGATTGGAGTTTAGTGTTCCCCATTGCTCCGTTACAGTACTGAAATTAGCGTTGTCCTGGATCCAAAAAATTCTGAAAATGAGTAGTGGCAGATTTCCAAAAATTTGTTTTAACAAATTGAAGGAAACATGCAATGAGAGCAGAAATGTTCAGAAATACAATTAGCTGAATCAGTTATACACTCTATTGTGCTCTGTAAATAAACAGTCAATCTTGGAGTTAGAGGACCCTGGTGCTTTTCAGACTGAAATGGACGAAACACTAAGACTATTTAAAAGCTACATGGAGGAGCGAGTTAAACAAAAACTGATCTACCCTAAATACAGTCCATTATATCCTCTCATGTATTCAGAAAGTGATAAGCCTCAGCCATACCTAGCACTAAACTCCCCGTTCCCTATGACTAAAACATTAGTGCAAATCAGATTATCCGACAACTATATAATTAAACTAACATTTAATAATATCTGTTACTATTTAAAACCGAAAGAAAACTGCTCTATCTGCAATTTAAATGAGCCTGAGGATCTTTTCCATATTTTCGTCCGGTGCCCGATCTATACACCTTTCCGTCATCACTACCTGCCTCATTCCGTAAATATGGACAAATCAAACTATGTAGAATTATTTAGAATTGGCAATAGCGATCTCCTCATGAATCTGTTTTAGTTCATTAGGCAATGTTGTAGATTGGAATCGTTTATTGTCAATAAATGATTTTGTTGATCTTGTAGCGGGTCTCTTCATGTATCATATATTATTTATTAGCGTATTTAAGCTGCTTGAAAGTATTTATTTATGCATTGTTTATACTATAGTAATATTTTATTTTTATATTGTTGTATGTTGTATTATATTATTGCATATCTGTTTACTTATGCTTGCACGTATTTTTAGATGACGTTGACATAGCAACGTAGTCAAATAATATTTCTGACTTTTATTAATATTTTTACAAAATTGGTATAGCAAAGCATTGTTATTGTAACCATCATCATTGTAGCCAACTCTATTTGTATGGGGTATACCCCGAAAGCAAATAAAATATTCATTCATTCATATTCGATACTTTTTCAATAAAATCAAGAATATTCACTAACGACAGTATAGAGTATCGAGAAAAATAATCGGTGAAATACTGAGTACTTGGGCAATACGAGTATATGAGTAAGACCATTTACTCATTACTCGGCATACCTATTTCCCATTTCTTCGGTTTTGTCAGTTCTTTGAATGAGTATTCACTAGTATCGACACTTTCCTTTCAATACCATAGTTGTAACGAACATTTGATTCAAGTACTAGAATGAGTAATGGTATCGATATTTTTTGTATATCGTATGTCCTTACGCTCACTTTTCCCCCCTCCATTCATCTTTTAATCTAGAACTAAATGTTGTATTATAGGTAAAATCTGTCGCCTCTAACTTATATTGTATTCTGATGTTTTTAATTGTATCGTAATCTTTGAAACTACTCAAGAGGAGAGCTGAGTACTTCTAGTACGCGTCAATCATACAGTGAAGTTGTGACTAAAGTACTAAGTACCCAGGTAGTGCTTGTATTTGAGTAAAATAATCGGTATTCGATACTCGATACCTGCCAGTCGGTACACGATACTCGATACCTGCCAGTCGGTACACGATACTCGATACCTGCCAGTCGGTACACGATACTCGATACCTGCCAGTCGGTACACGATACTCGATACCTTCCAGTCGGTACACGATACTTGTTATTCGAAAACCGATACTCGATACCGGGAACTCTTTTTTCGCTATATACATGAATTGTGTAGCTGTTCTTTTTATATTCAACTCAAAAAGCTGTACTTTTGAGAAAAAGGTGATTAAAGTTTTCATCATCAAATTTCAACTTATTATTGCAGGTTTCGTTACAATTGTATAAATAGTTTTTTAAACCCATTGGCAAGTAAATGCTTGGAGGTAATATATTTTTAGACCTGTGACAGTTCTGTTAAAAAAACAACTGCTCTCTAGCGGCCACAAGATGAATGTCTTTTTGTAGGTCTCTTCATCATAAAAAAATAATCATCTCGTTAACTACTTTCTGAAACTGTTTTTATTGTAGCATACAAACTTTTCGATCCCCAGCTATATGCATGTGATTCTCCTCATTATTAATCTGTTGAGCTCCAGTACGCCAATAAGGCTTGGCGATATAACGAAATTTGTTTTATGTATATATAATATGCATATATGTATATATATAATTATGTATATATATACCGAATGGCTATTCTTGCACTTTATATTACATGAAAACTGAATACAAATTATTTTTTTAATAAATAGATTAATAGGAAATCGTTTCGTTACTGGAGCCTATGTCCAAATACACACAAACACACACACACACAATATATATATATATATATATATATATATATATATATATATATATATATATATATATATATAAAACTTATGGTCTTCTCAGCACAAAAGACAAAAAAAAAGGAAAAAGGGTAGAATAAGCACTCTCGAGAACTGATTAAACACTGACTTTATTTTCTTATCAAGCCTCTATATATAGTATTACTAATGTTTACATTTATACATTTGGGATTAGCTGTTATATTATACCTGGTCATAACATAACTCCCCACCGTCAGTTTTTGAACATTTCTTTTTCATAAACTCACATGAATCATATTCTTTACAACAAAACAAAACAAAAAAAAAACAGTATAAATAAAAATGCCTTACATCTATACAGAATAAAAATTATCTACTATGCTAACTAATTTAACGATCCCTAAAAATAATATATACAAATACACATCAATAAAAGAAATACTAATAAAAATAATAAAAAAATAAATAAAATATACTAATAATAAAATAATAAAAAAAATACACCTTCTGCATTTGAACTAAGCTCTAAATCTGTTCTTAGAAAAGAGGACTTCATCATTGAGGTTGGTGGGCCTCCCCCACCGGAATTTTTAATTGTTCAATATGAACTGTCCTTTTTTTTCGTGGCTCAGCCACACTCCGAATCGTGTCCAAGTTGTGCTCTCTTATTACCGTCACTCGGAACGGCCCTTCGTATTGCAACGGTTCTTTCGTTCGGTTAGACCCAATCCGTCGGTAAACAATGGTCCCGATGCGAAGATCGTCCATCCTATCCCTGAGACCGACGTTCTCTCGGGCGACCCTCCTACGCTTCTCGTTGATTATATGTCCGTGCGCCTTTTCCCATATTTTTGCGAGGCCCATTCTGTTTACCCGTAGCTGCTCTGCGATGCTCTCGTCTACAACCGAACCAACGTCATCTCTCCGGCGGGCTCTTAGCCCAAATAGGACCTCGAATGGGGCAAACTCCGTCCCCATATGGATCGAGTGGTTGTATGCTGCAATTGCTCTGGGCATTGCATCGTCTGCGTCTAGGCCCTTATCTACGTGAAATACCCGTAGGTGATCCCCCAATTGTGCTGTGGAGTCTCTCTATACTACCCCTACTTTTAGGGTGGCCGGGGGTGTTCCAATGCCATTCAATTCCTAAAGCTTTGGTTTCCGCGCGTATCTGGGCATTATCGAATTCCCGCCCTCTCTGGGCTATTCTATGCTATTCTCTCTGGTATTCCATAGAATTGGAACCAGAGGCGAAGAGCCCCGATAACCGCCTCCGCCGTACGCTCCTGCACTCGATGCGCCATGGCCGTTTTACTAAAAACGTCCACAACTGTCACCCATTTAAAGCCGCGCCAAGTGAAGGTGTCGATCTGTAACTCGCAAAGTGGTACGGTCGGCGTTATTGTTTCCTCTTGGCGACCTATTGGGGGGTGTCGGTCATACTTCGTTTGATGACATATCTCGCAGTCTCCGATTACGCTCTCAATAGTCCGCCGCATACCCTGCCAGAAATACCGACGCTTCAGGGCCGCCAAGGTTTCATTCATTCCCCTATGATTTGTCTTACCCTGGTGGTGGGCGACTGTTACCTCCATCTGTTGTGCCGGATCCCGCACGGTTTCCACCATCAGCGTGCACCGAATGAATGTCCTATCCGCGCCGATTTTTTCTGTCCGCCATAAATGCCGGATTTTCTCCCACACCGTGGTATTTCCTACATATAGGTAGTACGTACCTCCCGGTCTCGATGCATCTTTCAAGGCTCTGCACATTTGTTCTTCTGGTACCCCCGGTGTCGACCAGATGGTGACGATTTTGCATCGTCCCAGCGCCGAATAATCCATTTTCATTATTCCGGACGTCCTCGTTTTCCAGACTATTTGCCGCGGTTTATTGTTAATAATTTCCTCCCTTTCTTCCAACTCTGTTGGCCGTTCCACAACTTCGTCTTCCGTTCCCGACGACTCTAGTGCCTCTTCTGCTCCCTGCGCTTCTCGCCCCCCCCTCTCCCTCCGGTGTCCATTCCCGAACGAAACGTTGCAGCGCTCCTGAAGCTTCCCCTGCCTCCGGCTCGATCGCATTTACATGCAAGGCTCGAGATAGCCAGTCCGCTACGACGTTATCTTTTCCTGGTTTATATATTACTTCCAGGTTATACTGGCTCAATATCTCCTTCCATCGCGTGACCCTAGCCGAGGATTCTTTCAGTTTCCCCACCCATAATAGAGGGCGATGGTCCGTATGTACTTTTAACCTCCTCCCAAATACGTATGGTCGGAAGTGTTCAACCGCCCACACGATTCCCAATAATTCTCGCTCAAGTGCACTATACCGCGCTTCCGCTTCTGTGAGCCGTCTACTTGCGTACGCTACGGGCCGCTCTCCCTTCTCTCCCTCCTGCGACAACACCGCCCCCAATGCATATTCACTCGCGTCCGTGGTGACTGAGAATGGTCTAGCGAAATCTGGGAACGCGAGGACCGGTTCCCTCTGCAGTTGCAGCATGCATTCCCTAACACTTTCTTCCATCTCGGGCGTAATGCAGACTGTTCTTACCTTTTTTAGCATTCCGTTCAGTGGTACTAATTTCTCGGCCATCTCCGGAACGAACCGCCGATAATAGTTTAGGGTTCCCAGGAGTCTCCGGATTCCCTTTATATCGTTGGGGACTGCCATCCTCGCGATCGCCTCCACTTTCCGTATATCCGGTCGTACCCCCTCTGCGGATATCGTATGTCCGAGGAAATTTATTTGTCGCTGCCCCAGAATCGACTTTTCCTTAGAGAGTTTCAGACCGAACTGCCTAATTCGTTCGAATACGCGCCTCAAATCCTCCACAAGTTGTGTCTCGGTCTTGCTGAAAACCAGGAGGTCATCCATATAAACTTGGCACCTACCTTCGTCTAGACCCCGCAAGAACTCGTCCATGAGTTTCTGGAATGTTATGGGTGCGTTCTTCAACCCAAAAGGCATACGAGTAAACTCATAATGACCCCTTTCAAAGGTGAACGCGGTCTTCCCCTGATCCCTGGGGTGCATCTGAATCTGGTGATACCCTGACTTTAAATCGAGCGTACTAAACATGGGTGCGCCTCCCAGCCGGTCTAAAATATCTTCTAGGCGCGGAATTGGATACTTCTCATCCCTTGTATTGTCTTTCAGCTGCCTAAAGTCTACCACCACTCTATATCGTTCCCTTTTTTCACCCTCCGTACTTTTCTTTTTCACTGCCCATAAGAGGCTATTAAATGGCGACGTGCTGTTCACTATATTCCCTTCCGCTTTAGGTTGTCGAGCTCCTCGCGGATATGTTCCCGTTGTGCTTGCGGATATCTTCGTTCTTTCACGTATGTGACCCTTTCCGTCTTTAACGGAATTTCGTGAAGCGTTTCCCCCGTCACACTCAGCGATTCTCCCTGGTGAAAGAAAATATCTGTATACTCCGTCATTATGTCGCGCTTCCAGTCCCTCTTTTGCGTAATTACCCCGACACGATTCCCCTCTCTTTTCGCGTTCCATTTAAGCTTATGATTTTTCCTCCCTACCCGAATTATCCATTGTCCCGCGGAATTTCGGATACTCGCTCCTAGTCTCTCCAGCAGGTCGCAACCGATAATTCCCCCATATTCCCGGGGCATGTGCTCTACGACGTGGACCATGGCCACTCCTCTCTCGCCTCCCCATTTCCTTAACTATATCTCCACTTACCCCTCTATTTTACAAGGACCGCTCAGTGTTACCAATTTACATGTACATGCCCTTACCTCCGGTGTCCTCTTTCCTGTACAAAATGTTTAAATCATATTCCTCCCTATTAGTATACATGAACTTCCCGTATCAACCAAGTATTTACACCCTCTCACCACCTCAATAATAGGCAACCCCCCACACTCGTTCACTATGTTTTTTATTCTGCTGTGGTTGCCTCTCCTCTCATACCATCCTCATTCTTGGCTTCGCTCTCTTCTTACCGCTGCTACTCTTCGTCCTTCTCTCCATCGCCTGCTCCTTACTCCCGCTTCTTTCTTGTCCTCTGGTTCGCTCATCTCCGTCTCCGAAGCAGATGTCTCTGATGGCCTAGGTGACTCCAAGCTTGGTCTACTTCTCCGCCACACTCGCTGAGCATTAATCTCCATGGGCTCCCCACGGTCCGTTTCTCTACGCCGCATATAGGGACACTGTCTCGCGATGTGTCCTTCGTTCTGGCACTCAAAGCAACGGGTAGGCGGGCACTGAGCTACTAAGTGCCCTGTCTTGCCACATCCATGGCATTTTCTATCTTCTCTTCTCCAATTTCTTCTCTCCGGGCCTTGTCTTTTCTCCCTCGGTGGTCTCCTTTCTCTGCTGAATTCCGCCTCTCTCTTTCCTCCCATGTCTCGACTGGGTTTCGGTCCCCTTCTGATCTTCGGTAGGGCACTCTATTCCACCCTGGCTCCTGATCTTCCCATCTTGCTTCTTCATCTCGGGCGCTCGCGTCAACCATTTCTTGGGCATATTCCAAAAAGGTTCTCTCTCTCGGTAACCCTTCCCTCTTACCAGTGTCACGGGCTAGCTGAACCTTCAGAATCGTCGATAGGAATGCCATCCTACCTTCCACTTCAGCTGTGTTTAGGGTCTCCCTCATCTTTTCCGTAATTTTATTGAACCGAGCTAGTAATGTCCCGGCATATTGTCCATTATTCTGATAGGGTTTCTTTGTCTCCCTAAACATCTGGAGGATGTCCTCCTCGGGCGCCCATCTACCTCCGCCGAATGCTTTCTTCAAACGGTCTTTCACGACCACCCACGCCGTGTCTTCGTCAGCTTGGATCATGTTCAATATACTTCTTTTAATACGACATACCAAGGCCGCTCGGAGTGCGTCTGCGTCCATGGCATCTACTAGGTCCTCCGCCATCTTGGCCTCTATCCGTGCCATAATCCTGTCGCCTCATTTTAAGAAATGGTTCAACTCACCTATTTCTCCGTTGAACCTTTCTAGATCAGAGACGGCTTTTCTCAATTCTTGGGACGTCGCCGTCTTTATTTTCGTCCTCTCTAAAGCATTTGCCTCGGCTGCCGCTAGATTTGCATTGGCCGCTACCAACGTTTCTGACGGTAATGGTGGCATCTCCGGGACAATCAATGTGGCTGGTCGTAAGATTTCCCCGCGCCCAGTCTCTTCATGCATGTTGTCAGGTTAGAGAGAAAAAAAATAAAAAGAGAGAAAAGATAAAAAAAAAAAAATTATTTTCCTGTACCTGTTTATCTAAAGGTCCCGGGTTTCGGCACCATTTATGGTCTTCTCAGCACAAAAGACAAAAAAAAAAGGAAAAAAGGGTAGAATAAGCACTCTCGAGAACTGATTAAACACTGACTTTATTTTCCTATCAAGCTTCTATATATAGTATTACTAATGTTTACATTTATACATTTGGGATTAGCTGTTATATTATACCTGGTCATACCATAACTTATATATATATATATATATATATATATATATATATATATATATATATATATACACTATAATCTATACTCGATACTTGAAACACTTTATCTAATACTCACAATTCTTTTTTACTCAGTAATTAGTACTCGATACGGAATACTTAAGATGCGATACTCGATACTCCGCACTAGCTTCTCAATATTTGGTTCTCGACACTGGGTAATCGATATATTTTATTCGGTTCTCGGTTATTTATACTTGATAGTAGGAACTCGATACGAAATATTCTGTATCTGATACCCGATACTTAGTACTGGATACTCGACTCTTGATACTCGATATTCGGAACACGGTATTCGATACTCGGTTCTTGATACTCGATATCCGATACTTGCAACTCTATACTGGTCAGACGGTACTCTACACGGGGCAATCGACAACTGTTACGCCGTTCTCGCTTATCCGATTTTCGATACTAGGTACTGGGTACTCCACTCTTGTGACTCGATATTTGGTTCTTGATACTCAAGACTCAATATTTGCTAAACGTTACTTGTTATTCGATAAACGACATTCGATACTTAGAATTCTTTGTCCGATTCTCGGTTCTTTATACTCGATACTCGGTACTAGCTACTCTAAACTTGTTACACGATCCTCGACACAGCATTCGATAACTGCTACCCTGTACTGAATTATCATTAAGTTGACTTTTTTCGGTTTAAAGATCTTTTATTGGTTTTCAAGGACAATGTTATCGAATTTAGGACCAGATTTACGACTGCACATGCGCATTTCGAGTTACTGTTGAAGTTTTTTTTATATAGAAGTTGTTTAATTGTTTTTTTTTAGGATTCCGATTCCATTTTTTAAATTGGCTTTTTAATCGAGCTCGAGCATTTCTAATTAATGATTAGTTTACTAAATTCATCGGTATAGATATCGTTAATGATGGTTCCTTAGGTTTTCGAAGTTGCTAATGTAAAATTTACTACCGAAGTTTTGTTCGGTCACTAGCATTTCTACTAAATTATTAGTTTTCAAAATTCATCGGTATAGGTATCGTTTACTAGATTTTCAAGGACGCTATTTCCGAATTTACTATCGGACCGCGAGAATTTTTCGACCGCGCATGCACATTTCGATTTACTGTTACTCAGGTTTTCGTTGATATAGGGATCGATTATTAGGTTTTCGAAGGTTCTGATTTCATTATTTTTAATTGGATTTTTGATCGAGCCCGAGCATTTCGAATTACCATTACATTTGACATTTTTTTGCGTATATCGTCCTTGAAAACCTATTATGGTATGACCTATTATGAAACTATTATAACCTATAATGATACCTACAAACAAAAAAAAAAAAAAAAATGTCAACTGTAATGGTAATTCGAAATCAGGGTACTCAATAAAAAGTCAATTTCAAAAAACAAAGTACCCACGAACACCTAATAAACGATTCATATATAGAAGAAAACAGTAACAGTAAACCAAAATGCGCATGCGCGATCAAAAATGTGATTGTAAATTCGATAATATTGTCCTTGAAAGCCTAACAAACGATACCTGTACCATACAAATGACAACTCTAATGGTCATTCAAAATACACATGCTCGATCAAAAATCCAAATCAAATAACGGAATCAGACCCCTCGAAAACCTTATAAGTTATCCTATATCAAAGAAAACTTTATAACAGTTAGGACAGTATAGTAATAGGTGCCTGTGAAGTTGGCATATCATTTGGTGGAAACTCACAAACTTTTGAGTGTTCTGGCTTCCTTTCAAATAGTTCTAGAGTTCCTGATAGTTTAAACAAATAGTTCCGCTCGTTAAAGCAAAAAAAACGCTTCCGAAAAAGTGATATGCCAACTTCACGCTGCATCTCACTTTGGAGGCTCATAACTTCCTTGCTATCAACATTAGAGCATAAGTTAATAAGGATAATTTGTAGAACTCTGAAGTATGCCAACAGAACTCTGAACAACAGAAGTCCGGAGGGGTGAAAATTTTTCACGGTAACAGGTTGTTTTTTTTTTAGAGTTCTGATAGCATCCCGAGGGGTTGTTTCGATAATGTTTGATACGTTTTTGCCTAGGGGGCGAAACAAAAAAGTTATGACGCTTCGAATTTTTTTTAATACCTAGTGATGGGTTTGGAGGCTCATAACTTCCTTGAAGCGTCATAACTTTTTTGTTTCGCCCCCTAGGCAAAAATGTATTAAACATTATCGAAAAAAACCCTCGGGATGCTATCAGAACTCTCTAAAAAACAACCTGTTACCGTGAAAAATTTTCACCCCTCCGGACTTGTAATATTTCGTCAGAATTTTCGGCTAAGATTTTCGTCGGAAATCAATTCTTTTCTTGAGAGTTCTGTTGGCATACTTCAGAGTTCTACAAATTATCCTTATTAACTTATGCTCTAATGTTGATATTATGCTCTAACTATACTTCGATAGTAAATAGCAACTTCGAAAACGTAATGAAAACAAACTTCCAGAAAAACAAAGTAAACAGCAGTTATTTAAAAAAAAAACAACTATAAGTAGTTGAAATTATCACTCACCATCAATTATCCAGTTACCTAAAAAAAAATGTTGAAAGAATATGCCGAATTATTTTTTAAAAATCGTTATTGAAATTAAAATACTTATTTTTAAATAAATAAATACCTAAAATATTTATGAATTTATTCAAGTTCGGGTGGGTTACAATTGAAATGGTAGTGGACTTTCCATTTATATAAAATAAAATACCAATGCAAATTATTAAGGAATTAGACGAGCACCACGGATCGTGGACAAAAATGATAACCAATGTAATATTATTTTTTAATAATTAAAATTACAACAAGCTGGTTAGAGATTCGAAATTTACGACCAATGGTGGAAGGGCAAAGATATAAAACTCGCTAACATGAGAAAATAGGCTACATCTCGATTTTTTGGGAGACACTCGGTAAAATCACCATGGGCACCTACAACCCAAGCGATGGACCAATACAATAGTACCTTGCTTGTCCGATTTTGATGGGACCAGGGACAGATCGGAACTACGGGTGTCGCGTTTTGTGAAAAAAATTGGTTTTCGGTTATTTTATCTTCTACTTAAACTGATAAGTTCTAACCGATGCAAATAACTGTTTTTTGGATAAATCCCCCCAAAAAAAACAAACGATTATTTTAAATGAAATAACTTTTATGGCGTCGCAAATAACAGTTACTGGATTTGTTACAAATAACTGGTCATTAACAAGACCTTTAATTCAGGTGAATTACACATTGATCTTCAAGAAATAACCTAAAAAACCTTTACACAAGTAAAAAAAAATAGCTAAAACCCTGGAAATAACTGCTTATTTGAAAAACCTTTCATAGTATTTGGTGTACCTTTCCAAAATCATTTTTATGAGCCGATAGGAATGATAGTGGGATCAAGTTTCCTTTTTTCAAGAAAATTAATGTTTTTTAAATTTGCTTATTAAATATTACGTTAGCAAGATAAAATGGAGTATGTTTCAATTCTAGTTAATAATGCTTTAGAGTTAAAAAAAAAAAAGTTATGGAAATTTGGATGTTTATTTAATAACTTCAACTAAATCTCCAGTTTCAATGGGCTCAAATCCGTTACGCCACTTCCATTCTTAACCACGATTAAAAGACGTTGAGAATCATATTATAGTAAGTCAAGTTTTGTAATTTTATGAAAATTAATGTTTTGCAAATTTTATTTTTTAGCATTACCTAAGTGAGATAAAATGGAATAATAGCTCTTTAACAGCCTTTAAAGTTTAATAAAATTAGTTGTGCAAGTTTAATTTTTTCACGTTATGAGTTTGCCAATTGTATTTTTGTTTTAAGGTTAAAGAGAAATAATTCAATTTCAATCTCAGTAATTTATTTATTTTTCAAAATCGGTTTTAGAATCGGGTTAAAAAAAAATAAATAAATAAAGGTGCTATAGAACATAGCATTCAATTATCAGAGCAATTGTTTTATGATCCAAGTTCAGTTATACCAAGTGATTGTAAAGAAGACTATAGAGTATTGAATTTTCAGCACTTTATGTTGTTTCAAGTGCCGTAATTAGACTGCAGAGCTAGAGATTTTTTTTTAAAGGATGAATTTTGGATCGTGTAATTTTTTTTAATTTTTCAGACGGAGTGACTTTACTGAGGAGGTATAGGTACTAGAAGGTAGGCAGGTGGGTTAAAGGTAGAATGTTTATTTTGTATTGTTTGCTTAGTAGGTTTTTTTTACGAAATTAATTTTCAACTGGTTTTTTGATCTAAAAAAAAAATTATAAACGATAGTGTAAAAACAAAAAAAAAAAAAAACATGAAAGAAACTAGTTATTCGATGCAAAAAAATTTATCGGTTATAACCGACCGGTTATGACATCCCTAATCAGAACAGCTAAAAAGTCGAATTAACCAGAGACTAAAAAAAATCGCTATTTACATATATAAAGTTGTTCGCTTTTGTTTTCCTCTCACTGCATGATTTATAATTAAACGTATTTATAACAAATTGTACTTAATTATTAAATTGGTTTAATATATTCATAAGAAATTCCTAATAAATTAAAATATAGAAGATAATAAAATGTAAATTTTCCATGCAAAAGAAAAAATATGAAACTATAAACAGTTAAATTGAATATATATATATATATATATATATATATATATATATATATATATATATATATATATATATATATATATATAACTTAACGAGTCCGGATTAAATAACTTTAAAAAAAAGAAAAGGTTTTAAATAAGTACTCAACGAGAGATGGTTGATGACTTGAACAAGTAATCCTACTTATATACTCTTAGGGAGTTGTTTATATTACTAGTAGGATTAAGTTCTATTCTTATCTAGGTCTGGCTCTCCCCCTAAGGGAACTCCCCCTTCCCAGTTTCGGACACGTCCGGAAACTCAACAAAATAGAAAAACACAAAAACAAAAAAAAAAAATCACCAACCCAGGTAAGTCATAGAACTCACTCCTGTACATTATTGATACTCCCTAAGTACAATTTGAGAAGTACATAGTAATACAATAAAAAGAAAAAAATAGACTACATTCAAGTGTCTTAACTTAATAACAAAAAAAAAATATCTGTAGCTTATTACTGGACCCTATATAGTACAGAAACAAAAATACAAAATACAAACATAATACATTCTTTTGCATACACTAAAAACATCACACACAGTTGTCCCCCGCCCGCATAGACAAAGGCGCTCCAAACCCCAATGCATCACCTAATGGAAATTTAAGTTGTTCTATATGAACAGTTCGCCTCTTTTTGGGCTCATCCACGGTTTCGATGGTCACGACGTTATGCCCAGAAAACGATTACGCGGAATGGACCCTCGTACCGCCGTGTCTCCTTTCCCCTATTAGACCCAATGCGGCGATATACGATCGACCCGATTTTTATGTCCTCCAGACGGTCCCTAACTTTCACATTTTCCCGCGCTACCCTGGTTCGTTTTTCCTTCACAATTCGCTCGCGCACCTTTTTCCATAACCCCCGGATTTGTATCTGGTTCGTAATGATATCCCGGTCCTCCGGCGAATTCCCCGCCGTCCCCGCATAGTCCCTTCCGGGTCCGCGCAACCCAAACAGAACCTCAAATGGTGAAAATCCAGTGACCGAATGGATAGAGTGATTATACGCCACAACCGCTTTCCGCATCGCTATGTCCGGTTCCAATCCCTTCTCGACCTGGTAGACCCTGAGATGATCGCTGAGAGTGCTGTGTAAGCGCTCAATCTCTCCCCGACTCTTCGGATGACCCGGCGTGTTGAAATGCCACGTGACTTCTAAGGTTTTCATCTCGTCGATCACAGCCGTATTATAAAACTCCCTCCCTTTATCGAATGTGATACGCTCCGGTACCCCATAGAACATGAACCGCGTGTGTAGAGCCTCCTACTTTTACTAAACACGTCGATGATCGTCATCCACCGATATCCCCTCCAGGTAAACGTGTCAACTTGTAGATCGCGCAACGGTTTATCCCCCGTAGGTGTCTCCTCCTGTACTACCCGTGGTGGGTTGCGATCATATTTAGTGGTCATGCAAACCTCGCAAGACCCAGTAACATTCCGTATCGTTTGTTTCATGCCTGACCAATAATATTTCCGTTTCAAGGCCTGTAGACTGTAGACTCTCACTAACTCCCCGATGATTCGTTTTGTCCTGGTGATACGCTGTGGTCAATTCGACTTGGCGCTCTGCTTCCTTTATCGTTTCCACCAGTATCCTACAGCGAACAAAGACGCGATCTAGGATTTGCTCCGTTTTCCACACCTGCTTCACCTTTTCCCGAATCGTAGCATTTCTCACGTATAAGTGATGTGTTCGGCCTGGTGAAGACGCGTCTTTCAAAGCCTGACAGACCCTATCGACGCGAACTCCCGGCGGCGATGAAATGAAGTTGATGCGCGAACGTCCATACCGGAGATATTCAATGTATAGCAGGCCCGCGGTTTTGGTTTTCCAAATTATCTGCCGTGGTTTATCATTGATTGGTGGTTTATAATTGCGATCTCGTCGATATCCTCCATCTCCGCCGGTCTCTCGCCCGACAAACTCTCTGTTCCTGAAGATGCCCCTCCCTGATCTGCCTCTGTAGTAGCCGGTTCCCCCTCACCATCTGGTGACCAGTCTTGAAGAAATTGTCGAATGTCGCGAGATGGCCCAGCGGTGGCGTCCTCTATGGCATTGACCGTTAGGGCTCTCGACAGGCAGTCCGCGACTACGTTCTCCTTACCGGGTTTATAGACGATGTCCATGGAATACTGGTTTAGTAGCTCCTTCCATCGCGACACGCATGCAGATGACTCCTTCAGTTTACCCACCCACTGCAGCGGACGGTGGTCTGTCTGGACCCGAAAACGCTTCCCAAACAAATACGATCGAAAATGATCGATTGCCCAAACGATCCCGAGGAGTTCCCGTTCCAACGCTCTGTAACGCGCCTCCGCGTCGGTCAACCTCCTGGCGTACGCGACGGGACGATCCCCTCCCTCCTGCGACGGCAGGCATCACTGGCATCGGTAGTAACCGTGAACTGCTTGGTGAAATCGGGGAACGCTAGGACTGGTTCCTCCTGCAGCCTCGCCATACACCTCCTAATATTGTCCTCCATATTGAGCGTGATGATCATACGCGCCCCTTTTTTTAACAAGCCATTGATGGGTACCAAATATTGCGCCATATCTGGCACGAACCGCCTATAGTAATTTAGTGCCCCTAACAGCCTGCGGATCCCTTTGATATCGCGAGGAATGGCCATCTTAGTGATTGCATCTACTTTAGCGGCATCTGGTTTAACCCCTTCCTTCGATACAGTGTGGCCTAAAAATTTGATCTCGCCCTTCCCCAAAACCGATTTATCTGGAGATAATCGTAGCCCAAATTCGCGAACCCTCTCGAATACCTGCCGCAGATGATGGACATGCTCTTCCTCCGATTTGCAGAAAACAAGAAGATCGTCCATATAAATTTGGCAAATCCCCTCGTCGATACCCCGGAGAAACTCGTCCATTAAGCGCTGAAACGTGAGGGGTGCGTTCTTCAACCCGAACGGCATCCGCGTAAATTCATAATGCTCCCTTTCGAATGTAAATGTGGTCTTCGCCTGATCTCGCGGGTGAATTCTGATTTTGTGATATCCGGCTTTCAAATCTAGTGTGCTGAAAACCGTTGCCTCGCTTAATCTGTCCAGAATGTCATCAAATCGCGGAATAGGGTATGCTTTATCCACCGTGATACTGTTGATAGCTGCCTAAAATCCACCAGTACGCGGTATTTTTCCTTAGTATCCCTCGGAATAGGGTGCTTTTTAACTGCCCATAAGGGGCTGCTATTATATGGGGAGAAGCTGTTCACAATGATTCCCTTCCGCTTCAATTCCTCTAATTCCTCACGAATTTGATGCCGCATCGCTTGTGGGTACCGCTTCTCTTTTACATATGTCACCCTTTCGTGTTTAAGGTGGATTTCATGAACTGTCTTCCCTGTGGCCCCTAGCACATCCCCTTCCTAATAAAAAATATCGCGAAATTCCCTCATCAGCGACCGTCTCTAATTCTCGACCGTGCTAACCGCCCCGACTCTGGTACCCTTGACAGCCCGGTGGCACGTGCATAACCTACGCCCGAGTTTACGCCTTTTCCTCTCCATTCCTGGTCTCCTGTCCCGGTTCGTAAGCCTTTCCCGCCGATAGCCCTCTGCGCGTTTCTGAACATTTGAAGAATGTCCTCTTTCGGGGCCCACCGGCCTCCTCCAAACGCCTTCTTCAGCCGAGCCTTCACGGTTTCCCACAGCGTGTCCTCATCCGCCTGGATTAGGTTCAATACGCTCCTTCGCACTCGACAAACTAAAGCCGCTCTTAATGCTGCAACTGCTCTAGCTTCAATTAAATCTTCCGCGGCCATTGAATCAATCTGATATATGATTCGGCCCCCTCCTTTCAGAAAGTGGTTCAATTCTCCCACTTCCCCATTGAACTTATCCCGCTCTCCTATCGCATCCCTAATGTCCTGGACGTTGGCTCTCTTTAATTTCAACCGCTGTATGGCATTAGCTTCCGCTACTCAAGATTCGCGTGCACCTGCACTACCGTGGGTCTCGCGGCAGCCTGTGCCAGCTGGTGTGTCGGTTGAAGCGGGACGTCAGTAGGTAACGTCAACGTAGCTTCTCGAAGAATTCCTTGTTGTCCGGTTGGAGGTACCCCTTCTGGCATCTCGTCATTCATAATCGTCCGGTAACCAACAGGAAAAAAAGAAAAATTCTTCCGCTAAGATATTCCGCTCTTCTCCCGGGTTTCGGCACCACTTAACGAGCCCGGGTTAAATAACTTTAAAAAAAAGAAAAGGTTTTAAATAAGTACTCAACGAGAGATTGTTGATAACTGATTTTATTCAACAAGTAATCTTACTTATATACTCTTAGGGAGTTGTTTATATTACTAGTAGGATTAAGTTCTATTCTTATCTAGGTCTGGCTCTTAACTTATATATATATATATATATATATATATATATAAAGTAA